>OY728167.1:211721898-212368395 GCA_963277665.1 Viscum album | reverse complement strand
ATTTATTGGTATTTTCATGACGTTGTAAATGATGTTGGCTATGGTTGATTGTGGTGAATGATAAATAAGAATGTGCACATGGCTTGGTTGAGTGGGGTATCGACATGAGGTTTTATTCCCATGGGTTGAGTTGGACTGAGGTTCTAGCTCTGCCCCTAAATGTATGGGTTAGGGAAGGGGACAGAGTTATATTCCCCTAATGGTAGCTTTCCACCCGGACTGAGGCTTCAAGGTGAAGATTATGATGTTTTTATAATGTGATTCCTAGTGAGATAAGACTTGATTTAATTATCATATGTTGAGAACATTGAACATGCCTAATCTATTGGACACAGGAAAAAGGTAGATTAAATCAGGAAATGCCTCAGTAGTGAACCCAGACTCAATGGTAGTATACTTAAGAGGAACATAATCCAGAATAGAACATTGAACTATTTATATTTAATTGTCATTATTTATCATTTTCATTAACTATATACCTTGCGGGATATTTTTTAGACACCATGGGTGGTGGCCTACAAAGTTATACTCACACCCTACTCGGGCCGCCATTGGGTACTCGAGAAGATTCATGCATGCAGGTCAGTAAAAGGGCAAGGACCCTATTCTAGGGAGTTGAGTTGGACATGGGACATGTTGGGTGAGGTTCCTGACTTGGAGTCTAGACCATTTTGGGGATTATGTTGTTTTCTTATTTTGGGGTTTTGTTCACATGACATTATAGCATGTCATGACATATTTACTATTGTATATGGTTGTACCCAGTTTTCAGAATTTGTTATTTATGCATGTTATTGACTGTTCTCTTTTTTCTGCTATTTAAACTATTTTTTGTTGTATATTACTCTATTATAGAGGTTATACTCTCCTCACTTATCCTATTAGACCGTCACCTCTAGTCAACAACCTCTAGCATACAGGGAGTCACACTTGATGTCATGTGGCGACCCGGCTCTGGGGCACTGGTTTAGTGGCTTCCAGGCCGGGGACATTACAATCCAGGAGAACCCTTAATATGTCTTTATTTCATGTGAGCCACATAGATCATAATAAAAAAATTTATAAATAACCCAAAGAGAATAAAATAAATGGGTTTCATATTAAAATCAAGATGTTTCAAAAAGTTCTTAAAAACATGATCATTATATCATTCATAACCCCTGGAAAGGGAAAGAGGGATTATGTATGACAATTACAAAAACAAATATATCATTTTTAGGTACTCAAAAATACCCTTATAAATTAAATATTTTTGTGTATTAACATAATGAAAACAATAGAATTTCCTAATAAAAAAGAGAGAGGTTTTGAGACGAAAATTATGTAGCATAACATCTATGCAACATGGTTTTAGAAAACATTAAAAAGAGAGAATACAAAGGTCACCCATTCATAAGAGAATAATAATATAGTATAGGGATATAGTAAAATGGATATAATAACATGGTATGGGAACTGGAAAGATATACCACATAAAAGAGAACTTCAAAAAAAAATAGAAGTTGGGATTTCCCTTACAGAAATCCAGTAGCCTAAAGGTGTCACTTAAAAATTAATAAAATTATTTGATGATAGTGAAAAGGTTCTCTCATAATTTGGACAAAAAATGGAAATAAATAAGGATATAGAAGAACATACCCCAATATAAGAAAATGGAAGTTAAATGAAATAACATAGAAGAAGTCTTTGACTAAAAGAGGAGGGTGAAAGGTTCCATTACCGTGAAGAGTAACATCAAAAACTCGAATTTTGGGACCTTGGGGGGGCATGAGGGAACCTTGGGAGGAATCCTTGGGAAGTAAAAAAGAAAATATCTTCGTTGGGGAGGAATTTTTAATGAAAGGAATGATGGATTAGGTTGGTATTTATAGAAAATGTGAGGGAATATTTTATTAATTTCCAAGGGACACCTCATTAATGGTATTTGAAAAACCATGGGCTTTCCCATGGTATTTTCCCATGGTATTGGCCAATTGGGACACCTAATATCATATTATAATTTACACATGTCTACCAGAATTTTATATTATTTACTACATCATTATGATGTCATTAATCATACTGAAAACTCAAAACTATATTTTTACTATTCACCAAAAATTCAATTATTTTAGAAAAATCCCAAAAATTCACCCTAATCATTTTTCAATGTGTAAGATTTAAAGATGAAATAAATTTTTTGAAAATAATTTTCTAAATATTTTTAATTTTATTTTTAAAAAATCATAATTTATTTCAAAAAAAACATTAAAACTAAAACTTATTTTATAACACTATGAGAAATTAATCATGGTCCCATAAAATTATCTTATAACCATAAGAAAATAAAGAAAAAATTTATGATGTCATTTTATGAAAATTCATTTCCATTTTAAATTATTAAATTCATCATAAAATTGTAATTAAAGTATTTATGACATACAAAAATACCAATGCTTGTACAAGGAACGTTTTTTCACTTTTAAGATGTCTAAATTGTATTTATATACTGATGTTTAAAGTTTCTATTTTTTTGGATAATTTTATATTCATTTCTATTCTTAAGGGTAAAATTACTATTCCAAAGGGTTAAGTTACTATTCACCTAAAAAATTAAGTTGACCTAATTAGACTCTAAATATTTTACTAATCGCAACCGTGTATGTCCGTTTTTTAAAAAACATTACACAGAAAAATTTATTTAATAATAAAATATTTGTTTATTATTCATCAAAAACTATTCATCGAGAAAACACTATTCATCAAACACCATTCATGAAATAAAATGCTATTTATTAAAAAAATTGAAACTTCTAAGAAAACTACTAAAAATTCACCCAAGATAAATTTTGATATTTGGAATTCAAAAATGATGTTAATTTAACCATAATAATTCTTTAAGTATGAGAAATTTCACTTTTAAATATAAAAATCTTTAGTTATTAAAAATAATAGTGGATAGAAATTTGACTTTTGGGTCGGGTCGGTCCGGGCCCAAAACCCCCTAAAACCAGACAGGTTCGTTTAATGGCCCATAACTTGGGCTACGGACCTCCAATCGAAGCACCGTTAGTTGCGATGTGATCATTGGATCGAGGCGGTCGTTTCGGTATATTACACTCAAGGTTTTGGAGAACCTTGGGTATGGCTGGGTTGGTTCGAACACGAAACCAACCGGGCCCTCGGAGTGGAAACACTTATAACTTGAGCTCCGGATGTCTGAATGATGTGTCGTCGACTTAGTTGGATTCATCTTAGTGAGAAGGATCTTTTGGCTTACTCCACTTGAGGTTTGGAGGCAGTTGGAGTGCGGTTGGGTTGGTTTTGACTTAAAAACCAAACGGGGCCATGGAACGAAAAAGTCAATATCTCTAAGACCGGGCGTCCGATTGACGCGCCGTCTGTCACGTTGAGTTCTTTTTTTCGAGACGGAACATTGGGATACATCAAATCCGGACTACGTGTCAGTTGATGTATCGACCCCCTTGGCTCGTGGAGCGGACCCTACAGGAATTGAGCATGCTGTGTGCGGGAATCCTAGAGTTGGCTGCGACTGCGACAACAATGAAGACTGCACTGAAATCCTCCGTGGGTTCGGCAGTGATGACAACTGCACTGAAATCCTCTATGGGGTCGGCTGTGATGAAGACCATACTGAAGTCCTTCGTGGGATCGACGGTGATGTCTACTGTTCTTGTATCCTACGTGGGTCTGGCAGTACTACTATTCTTGTATCCTACGTGGGTCTGGCAGTGTTTGACTCTGTTCTTATATCCTATGTGGGTCTGGCAGAGTAGCTGGTCTGTATCCTATGTGGGTCTGACAGCTTAGCTGGTCTAGCATCATACGTGGGTCCCAGCTTAGATGAATCATTGGCTACATCTGATCATATCTATCACCTTATGAAGAAGTATACCTGTGTGAGTTGAGTCTTGACTTTCAATCATTATCTTCGATATGATTTACTTGCTTTCCTATTTGGTTTTGGTTGTGTTATCCTGTGTGGATTGGGTTGTACTATCCTGTGTGGACATGATCGAACTTGGGCTCGGATGATGGAGCCGAACTGGAATTGAAGACTTAGGAATATGTATGGGCATATACCTAAGTAGGGTTGGTTGTTACTTCATGATTTTATCATTTCTTTGTGGATTATCCTTTGTGGATTCTGGGAGACCATCTGGGTTCTCGGGTCCCTACTAAGTAGCGTATACTCACCCCTGCACGGGCTATGACCGCACTACATTGTGTTGGATGCAGACGACGGACAGCGCTGATTGCGGTTGAGGCTTGTGGAGCAAGTCGGTACCGGGAGGTGGACCACTGGGCGGGACGTACACGGAGCGGACGGCTGGACCCGAGGAGCTTAAGAGGCTATCTGTACCCACCCATCAGGTGGGACTTCCAGTGGAAGGCTCGACATTGCTGCTTACTTTTCAGTTGTTGTACTTTCTTTCAGTTGTACTTTACTCCAGTTGGGTTTGTATTCTGGCCCATTTACTTTCCATCACTTATAGTTGTACCCAATTTACTTAGTGTTTACTTCATCTTGCTTACTCTGGTGTTTTTTTACTTTATAAAGGAAATCCCTTCCCTTTTTATCGAGATTTATGCCTTGGTTCTAGTCGCCAGCCCCTGGCCTATGGAAGGAGGGCTTGGGGTAGTCACGACACGGGTCCCGAGGATGGGTCGTGACAAATTAGGAAGGTTCAGGACATCCAGGAGGCGGAGACCACTAGAGTTCGAGGATGGTGACCACGTTTTCTTACGGGTCTCACCTCGACGTGGATTGTGGAGTTTTGGCCGGGGCGGAAAGTTATCTTCATGCTTCATCGGACCCTTCTAGGTCCTCAACAGGGTAGGCGAGGTGGTTTATATCTTGACCCATCCACGTCAGTTGCACCAGGTGCATGACATTTTTCCACGTATCATGGCTGAGGAGATACGTGCACGACCCGACGCATATCATCGACCCTGGGGAGCTGAACATCAATGACGGGGCGAATTTTGCAGAGGTCCCAGTGGAGATCAAGGATCGACAGGAGCGGTTCCTACATGGATGGTTGATTACTCTAGTGCACATCAGATGACAGCATGTGAACCTCCAAGAGAGCACATGGGAGCGGGAGGCTCAGATGCATGCACAATACCCCCTTTTTGTTTCTCTAGTTTTTGATGTAGCTTTACGGGGATGTAAAGCCCTGAGGTGCGAGTAATGTAAAGACCCGTAAATTTCAAGGGAATTTGTTTTTTAATTCTTTGTAATTTTACGAGTACGCATTTTCTGATGGCACCTGATTCTAAGGCCCGGTGTTCCCGGAATAATATTCTAAAGTTTTGTTAGGCTTAAATTAACACGCGTAAGCAGTTTTCCTAAAAAAGTTGAATAACTCATAAATGGTTACTCAGATCAAAAATCCAAGGACACTGTTGTGCTTAGGATGGCGGGTTTACCATAGGAGTGACTTATGTTTAGTCGGCACAGGCCTCCTGTGAGAAAACCCAAAAATGGAATAACCGTAAAGAAAATAATTAAATAAGTTACTTTATTTTTTAAATGCTTATAACTCACAAACGGTAACTCAGATTACAACTCTGAGACCACCGCTGAACATGTGAGGGTATTCTTCCTTTAAGTAGTTACTAACTTTGGCCGGCACAAGCCACCTGAACAAGTTAGTTTTTGGCCGTAAATAAAATAAATAGGTGACAATAATTTTATTGTAAAATTCATAACTTCTAAACTGTAACTCAATAGTGTGGTTATCAGTCCAGGGAGTCCAGTGTTGGTGTGGCGGCCGACGTATCCGTACACCAGGACCCTGAATTCTGATTTCTGACTCAATGCACGAAAACATTGATTGCATGTGTGTTTCAAAAGTTTTCTTTGTGATTACTTTGTGTCAGCTCACCAGGTATACTGTTTTGACCGTGGCGCACTTGTTTCTTTTCAGGATGGCCCCACTACGGCAGCCAGCTAGGGTTCCGAGATTTTTGCGAGACGACATCCCACCGAGCGATGAGGCCTCGGTGCAGGGCCCTTTTTCAGCGGAGGCATCGGTGGCACCTCTACCCGCCGAGCCACCGATGCTACCAACCCCAGTCGTTGAGAGTGCACGTCGCCTTAGTGTACTGCATTAGTTTCAGCGTCAGAGACCGCCTAGGTTCCATGGGGAGACGGACCCTCATGCAGCCGAGGATTGGCTGGAGGCTGTAGTTCGAGTTTTCAGGTTAGTGGGGACACCAGATGACCTCATGGTGATCCTTGTAGCGAGCATCCTGCACGGGGCAGCAGGTAGATGGTGGAGCTTGATGCTCCAGGTGCACGACAAGGAATCTCTTCACTGGAAGGACTTTGAGAGCCTCTTCTGCTCGGAGTTCATCCCAGCCCCCCTCCGTGGGGTGCGCATCCAGGAGCTACTACAGCTGCGGCAGGGCAGCATGACAGTCGCCCAGTACTCGGCGAGATTTACCGATCTCTCGCGCTATTCGACGGACACGGTACGGGACCCATTCTTTCAGGCCCGGACCTTTGACCAGGGAATGAGGCATGAGATCAGGGCATCGATGATCTCCCTCAGCATTCTAACGCAGGCAGGAGTACTAGAGAAATCCTTTCTCAAAGAGATATTTCTTGCTGAGCCTACACCAACAGCGAGACCTACCACAGGGCGGCACGTAGCAGAGACGTCTCCAGCTAGCAGTCGACGGACATCACAGGTGTCTAGGAGGATGACCTCAGGACACTGGCTCAGAGGTGCGGGTCTCCCGGCGTAGATCCAGCCTTCCGAGGAGCAGACAGTGCTACGCATGCGGCGGGGAGGTCCACTTGGCTCGTGACTTCCCGACCCGCCGTGAAGAAGAGCAGCAGACAGTTGAGGGGCCACCCAGGCAGAAGCAGAGGGTCGACCGTGGCGGTCCGCAGGGAGCTGGTGGGTAGAGATAGGCTCAGCTTCAGGCAGCGGAGGCCTACGACCACGGCGCGCCAGAGATGATTCGAGGTACTATCTGTGTCTACTCTACCCTTGCTGCAGTTCTTATAGACACATGAGAGAGTCATTATTTTATTTCCGCTGCCCTTGTTCGGAGCTTAGAGATTCCGACGGAGCCGTTGGTTCGATGTTTACAGCTAGAGACTTCTACGGGAGAAGACTCGATGATTACACATTGGTGCCGGCAGTGTGAGATTACTCTAGGAGGAGAGAGCTTCGGCTGGGATCTTCTTGTAGCGGCGTCGAGGCCTTACGACGTCATCTTGGGAATGGATTTGTTATCTATAGTCCATGCTCAGATCGACTATATTAGGTGCAAGGTTCTGTGTGTTCGCACCGATGGTAGCAGGTTCACCTTCACCGGTGAGAAGGGAGCCTTTGCAGTGCAGGATGGACTCACGCAGAGGAGAGGACAACCGGTCACTCATCAGTTGGCTAGCCTCAACCTAGGATCAGTTGACATGTGGAGTCCGAGTTTTCCTGTAGTGGTGGATCTGTATGGGGACGTTTTTTCTGACAATGTTCCAGGACTACCTCTTCACAGAGAGGTAGACTTTTATTTTGACCTGTACCCCGGGACAGTCCCGATATCCACTCCATCATATCAGATGGCTCCCACTGAGCTTCGAGAGCTACAGGTACAGCTGGAGGACTTACAGGGAAAGGGATTCATCCGACCTAGTGTTTCACCCTGGGCTTCCCCGATTTTGTTCTCCAAGAAGGCGGATGGGAGCTTGCGACTGTGTGTCCACTATCGTCGCCTGAACCAGGTGATGGTGAGGAACAATTATCTGCTACCGAGGATTGACGACCTCTTCGATCAGCTCAAGGGAGCACGGTGGTTCTCAAATATTGACCTCTCGTCAGGCTATCATCAGCTCATAGTTCGAGATGAGGACATGCAGAAGACGGCCTTCAGATGTCGGTATGGCAACAATGTGTTCTTGGTTATTCCATTCGGCATAACCAATGCTCCAGTGGTGTTCATAAGTCTCATGAATAGGATCTTTCAGCCATACCCCGATCTATTTGTCGTGTTCTTCATCAATGACATATTGATATACTCGACCACTGAGGAGGAGCACGCCTACCACTTTCGGGTTGTACTGGACACACTCCGAGAGCACTAGCTTTATGGAAAGATCTCGAAGTGTCAGTTCTGGATACGCGAGGTCCACTTCATGGGACATGTCATCTCTGAGGAAGGAGTTGCTGTGGATCCTGCGAAGATCGAGGCAGTGATAGCTTGGGAGCCACCCAGAAGCGTGACGGAGGTGCAGAGATTCTTGGGGATAGCTGGATACTACCGGAGATTTGTGCCAGACTTCTCCAGAGTTGCGGCACCACTTTCAGCTTTGACAAAGAAGGGGAAACCCTTTTTGTGGTCATATAGATGTTAGCAGAGCGTCCAGGAGCCGAGATAGAGATTGACCAGTGCACCTATCTTGAGTCTACCAGAGGAGGGAGTGGGGTATGTAGTCTACTGCGATGCATCAGGGACCGGACTCGGATGTGTTCTGATGCAAGAGCGGGCAGTGATCGCCTATGAATCATGTCAGTTGAGGCAGCATGATAAGAACTACGCTACCCATGACCTGGAGCTAGCAGCAGTGGTCTTCACTCTGATGATGTGGCGACACTATCTGATGGGTGAGCACTTTACAGTCTACTCTGACCATCAGAGTCTCAGGTACATCTTCTCGCAAAAGGCCTTGAACCTGAGATAGCGGCGATGGCTTGAGTTCCTACAGGACTATGACATTGAGATAGTCTATACTCCAGGAAAGGGAAATGTAGTAGCTAATGCTCTCAGCAGAAGGACAGGCATTCAGCTACTTGGGGAGGCAACAGAGCAACTACTCGCTTTGCAGATATCCTTCGTGGATAGAGATAGAGCATCCTTTCTTCAGTCACTCACAGTCACTCCTCCACTACTGCAGCGGGTCAATGAGGAACAGCGTGGGGACACTGACTATGAGACGCGGCATGCATAGATATCCTCAGGACAGGCACCTGATGGATTCTCTATAGGAGGAGAGCACGACGTCCTTTTCAGAGGACATACCTTGGTACCAGCTGATTTACAGGAGGAGGTTCTGAGGGAGTTTCACACTTCCCCTTTATCTGTACATCCAAAAGTGGTGAAGATGTACCAGGATCTCAGACGACAGCACTAATCTCCAGGTATGAAGAAGGTTGTAGCTGAGTTCATTTCTCGATGCCTCACCTGTCAACAGGTGAAGGCAAAGAAATAGGTACCAGCAGGCTTGGTGCATCCCTTGGAGGTCCTGGAGTGGAAGTGGGATGGGATACTTATGTACTTCATGACTGGAATTCGACATACTTCCAGAGGTCACGACTCCATTTGGGTGATTGTCGACCGACTCACCAAGTCGGCTCACTTCTTACCCATCAGAGAGCAGGGCTCAGTAGAGAGCTTGGAAAATCTCTACATTCAAGAGATTGTATATCTTCATGGTGTGCCATCATCTATTGTCTCTGATCGAGATGCTTGCTTTACTTCTCGGCTTTGGAAGGGGTTGTAAGAGGCATTCGGGACGCAGCTACGTCTGAGCACTGCCTTTCACCCTCAGACAGATGGTCAGACAGAGAGGACCATTCAGAATCTCGAGGACATGCTCTGTGCATGTGTCCTCGACTTTGGTCATAGCTGGGAGGACCATCTACCCTTGGTAGAGTTCGCGTACATCAACAGCTACCACTCCACCATCGGGATGGAACCATACGAGGCATTGTACGACCAACCTTGCAGATCACTTATGTGCTGGACAGACCCTGGAGAGTTAGCACTTGTGGGACCAGAGATGGTCCAGGCCACGATAGAGAAGGTCCAGGTCATCCAGGAGCAGATGAGGATAGCTCAGAGCCGGTAGAAGTCATATGCTGATAAGAGGCAGAGACTATTGGGTCGTAGAGGACGGAAAGAGGGGGGGTGAATTGCCTTTTCAAAAATAATTAACAATTTAAATCAATTAACAATGCAGTGGAAATAAAAAAAGGCAAGACACAATTTGATAACGAAGTTCGGCTTAATTCCCAAGCCTACGTCTCCGCTCCCAACAAGAACTGTTGAGAGATTAATACGTCAGGTTTCTTTTTAATGGTTGTAGAAAGAAACCCACTAGCCGTTTTAAGGTAGGCTAGAACACCTTCGTACAGCTTGCTTTTTTATTATGGTTGTAGCAAGAAACCCACTAGCCATTTTAAGGTAGGCTAGAACACCTTCGTACAACTTGCTTTTTTTATTATGGTTGTAGCAAGAAACCCAATTGAAAGAAAGAATGGAAATGAGAGGTTTGTTTTAATCCAAACCCAATGAAGAACTAAACAAATAAAATAATACAATCACACGGAAGCCTTGAGTGCCAAAAGTGTGAGAGCAGCTGATGGAGAGGGAGCTCAAGCTTCAAGGATGGCAATGGATCACAAGAGGCCTTGGAGATTTGTCGTTAGAGCGTCAATACATCAAAATATTATTCGATTATGTTCCCGGCATCCATGGTTTCTTATTTATAGGAGAAATACCCATAAAAACTTCAATATGGCCGTTGGAGGGCTTCCGGAGCCGTTGGGGATCAAAAGTACAAGTCTGGTCAAAGCCCAATGTCTAGTTTGACTGGGCACACCGGCTGGCCGGTGGAAATCCACTGGTTGGCCGGTAGACTCAGAGAGTCCACTATCAGCCTTCTTGGGCCAACTCCTGGGCAACCTTTTTCCTAGCATCAAAACACTTGAAAACAAGTTAGAACACGATGAGAGTGATTGTGATCATTAAAATCCAAGAGAGAGGGGTACAAAAATCTCCCCCTATTTTGATGATCACAATCACAAAAGAGAAAGCTTTAAAAAGGATATGCCAATTGAAAACTTAAATAAACAATTTTGGACATGCAAATATATTAGAGATCATTTCAAAAAAAAATTTAAGAGATGTACCATGTATTGAAAATGATCTTAATCTAAAGAGAATGAGTCATTTTGAAATTGTAACCACATGTCATTTTGTGTTTTTTTTAAAAAGGAACAAAATCAATAACTTACCGGTTTAAAAAAAATTTAACTTTTAAAAAGAGCACTTTAATCAATTGAAATATGAAACTAGTAAACTGAGAAATTTCTCCCCCTTTGGGATTATCAAAATTGGAGGGAAAAAGAAAAAAATGATAAGAAATTAGATAAATAAAAAAAACAAAAAAAAATTGAATTAAAATAAAAAAGAGTTAAATATTTAATAGTTCTCATTGATGAATCATTCCTAACGCCCCCTTAATAAAATCAAAACGTTCAACCGGGAGTGGTTTGGTAAAAATATCAGCTAATTGGAAATCAGTAGAAATGAAGTCCAAAGTGATATCCCCTTTTTGAAAATGGTCACGAAGGAAATGATGCCTTAAGTCTATATGCTTTGTTCTAGAGTGTTGTATTGGATTCTTAGAAATACTAATGGCACTAGTGTTGTCACACTGAATAGGGACATGATCATAGGAAAGGTCATAATCCAAGAGAGTGTGCTGCATCCAAATAATTTTGGCACAACAATTCCCAGCGGCTACGTACTCGGCCTCGGCAGTAGAAAGAGCAACACAGTTTTTCTTCTTGCTAATCCACGATACAAGGGACTTGCCTAGCAGATGACAGGTTCCACTAGTACTCTTTCGATATAATTGACATCCGCCAAAATCAGCATCCGAATATGAAGAAAGTTCGAAAGAAGTATTAGAAGGATAAAATAAACCAATGTTTTTGGATCCTCTTAAATACCTAAAAATCCTTTTGACCGATTTAAAATGTGATTCTTTGGGATTGGCTTGAAAACGAGCACAAAGGCAAACACTGAACATGATGTCAGGACGGGTCGCAGTTAGGTGAAGTAGACTCCCGATCATACTCCTATAAAGCTTGTTATCAACCGGTTTCCCGACATCATCTAACGTAAGCTTATAGGAAGTACTCATGGGGGTACTAATTTCCTTTACTTGATCCATACAAAAACGACTTAAGAGCATGTTTGTGTATTTGCCTTGGATTAGAAAAATACATTTTGAATTTTGAAAGATTCGAAAACCAAGAAAAAAATTTCAATTCCCCCATAAAGCTCATTTCAAATTCTTTTCTCATTAAATCTGAAAAATCAGTACAAAGTGATTCTTTGTTAGAACCAAAGATAACATCATCGACGTAGATTTGGATGATTAAAAGATCTTTTGAAGTGTGTTTTAAAAAGAGGGTACAATCAGCTTGACCCATTTTAAAATCATTTTCTAAAAGGAATTTTGTTAACCGCTCATACCAAGCCCGAGGGGCTTGCTTTAAGCCATATAGAGCCTTGGTTAATTTAAAAACATGATTTGGAAATTTTGGATCTTCAAAACCGGGAGGTTGTTCAACAAAGATTTTTTCTGAAATAAAACCATTTAAAAAGGCGCTTTTAACATCCATTAGAAAAAGTTTAAAATTTAAGTGGGCGGCGAAAGCCAACAAGATCCTAATGGATTCCAATCTAGCAACGGGCGCAAAGGTTTCACCATAATCAATTCCTTCTTCTTGATTATAGCCCTTAGCTACTAGGCGAGCCTTGTTCCAGGTTATATTTCCTTGATCATAAAGTTTGTTCCTAAAAACCCATTTAGTGCCAATAATTGGATGATTATTGGGTCTTTCAACAAGAGTCCAAACATCATTTCTAGATAATTGATTTATTTCATCTTGCATTGCAAGAACCCAATTCTCATCATTAATGGCATCATTAATGGTTTGAGGCTCTAGGTGAGAAATGAAGGCTTGATGTTCAACCTCTTTGAGGATTGATCTTCTAGTTTGAGTACCGACTTGAAGATCACCTATAACATTTTCTAAAGGATGGTCTTTAAAAGGTTTCCAAACCTTAGGCAAGGTGGAAGGCAAAGAAGGTGAAGAAGGTTCATGATCATCATCCTCCTTGAGAGGAGAAGAGGAATCATTTAATTCAAGTTTATCAATCTTATCTTCAACATCTTCAATGACCGGATGGGGTTTTGGAATATTTTCATCAAACTTGACATGAGATGATTCTTCGATGGTTTTTGAACGTTTGTTGAAGACACGATAGGCTTTGCTTGAGTTGGAGTACCCAAGAAAAATACCTTCATCGGATTTGACATCAAATTTCCCTAGGTTATCTTTTATGTTAAGGATAAAGCATTTACAACCAAACACATTAAAATAACCAACTTTGGGCAATTTGCCTTTCCAAAGTTCATAGGGGGTTTTCTTAAGAAGGGGTCTTACAAGGACTCTATTGATAGTATAACAAGCAGTGTTAACTGCCTTGGCCCAGAAAAATTGAGGGAGGTTGAATTCACTAAGGAGGGTTATAGAAATTTCTTGGAGAGTTTGGTTTCCCCTTTCAACCACTCCATTTTTTGTGGAGTCCTAGGGGCAGAGAAGGTGTGATTGTATCCTTGAGAGGAACACAATTCATCGATTTCCTTTTTCTCAAATTCACCTCCATGGTCACTACGGAGCGATATAATTTTATATCCTTTTTTGTTTTCTACTTTCCAAGAGAATTTCAAAAGGGTTCTACAAGCATCATTTTTATGAGCTAAAAAGAAAACCCAAGTGAAATGAGAAAATTCATCTACTAGGACAAAGGTATAGGATTTTCCACCTAGACTTGCTACAGGGGTAGGACCAAAAAGATCAAGATGTAGGAGCTCTAGAGATTTTGAAGTAGACACTTCCTTCTTAGATTTGAAAGAAGACTTGTGTTGCTTGCCAAGTTGGCATGGCTCACAAATCAAATCTTTCTTAATCTTAAGTTTAGGAAGGTCATGGATGAGCTTGTTCTTATTAAGCTTTAGAAGTGAATGAGAGCTACAATGCCCCAACCTTCTATGCCAAAGGCAAGACTCATTGTCAAGAGCACTTAAACATTTAACATTTTGGCTAGCTAAAGACTTTAAATCAATAATGTAAACATTTTGAAAACGGGAAGCAGAAAATATCAATTTCTCTTGAAAATCAAACACATTGCATAAATCATTTTGAAAATTCACCGAAAAACCACTATCACAAAGTTGACTAATGCTAATTAGATTATGTTTTAATCCTTTAACAAATAAAACATCTTTAATTAAAGAGGTACAACCAAATCCAATGGTACCTATTCCGACGATCTTGATTTTTTGAATTGTCACCGAAGGTGGCGTATCCTCCATCGAATTCTTCAAGGGAGTTGAACTCGGAGGGATCGCCACACAGGTGCCTCGAGCATCCGCTGTTGAGATACCACGAGCCTTTCGAAGTCCTACTTCTTTGGCTTTTATCCTACAAAATCAAGAGAGAATAGATTTTCGTACCCATATAAGTTTGGGTCCGGAAAGATTAGCTAAAAGAGACTTTTGAACCCATATTTTTTTAGAGGGTTTCCATCTAAAATACTCATCCGAGTAGGTAATGGTTTTGGGGCTTCCATACCTTGCATTTTTACAATCAAATTCATAAATCATGTGCCCAGTCTTTTTACAATAATTACAAAATTTATATTGAGAGCTTCCCCTTACAAAAGTAGTGGGTGCTCTAGAAGAAGTGGCTTGTTTGTTAAAGCCAAGTCCATGTGTTGTTCTAGCCGAACGCTGAGAACCTAGTAATTTGGTCAAATTTTGTTCACCTTGGGTGAACTTGGCAAGAGACTCCCTTAGATCTTTAATGGTTGAATTCAAAGAATCAACATTTGGAATATCTTGGATCTTAAGGGTAAGTTCCTCATTCTTTTTGAGAAGTTGATCTTTTTCAGAAATGAGAATTTTATTTTTCTTTTTCAAAGCCATAAATTTAGAGGTAAGTTCGTGAAAACCTTCCTCTAATTGATCTCTCGCATTTTGGAGATCTTAATAGGACATGTCATTATTGAAAGAGGAAGATGAGGAAGAGGAGTCGGAAGAAGATACCTCATCAAATGCCATTAGGCATTGTTCACCTTCATCGCTTGAGTCGCTTGAAGACATGGTGTCATCACTTGCACTCCATGTGGATGCTTTGAAAGCCTTCTTGTTTTTCTTTTCTTTTACCCTTTTCTTGAAAATGGAGCACTCCGGTTTGATGTGGCCTTTCTTTCCACATTCAAAGCATGTAACTTCATTCTCCGCTTTGGGCTCTTCCTTTCGTGCCCTTCGAAAGTTCTTCTTTTTCTTCATGAATTTTCTCATTTTTCTTGCTAGTTGAGCAATCTCGGATACGCTATCAGCGGAGGAGCTTTCTTCCTTTGCTTTGAAAGCAATGTTCTTTTTCTCCTTGAAGGTTTTACCTTCTTTATCGGCTTTCCTCTTCATGGTGATCTCGTAGGTCATGAGTGATCCAATGAGCTCTTCAACCTGCATTTTCTTGACATCTTTTGCTTCTTGAATTGTGGTCACCTTTGGTGCCCATGAGCTTGGTAGGACCCAAAGAATCTTCTTGACCATCATTTCTGCAGAAACATCATCACCAAGAGATTTTCTTCCATTTCAAACATCAGTAAAACGAGTAAACATTTCAGTAATTGATTCGTGTGGGTGCATAGTGAAACGTTCAAAATCATGGTGATACATGTCTAATCTAGTGTCTTTGACTTTGTTAGTGCCCTCATGGGTTACTTCTAAAAGTTTCCAAATTTCATAAGAAGAGGAGAAAGTAGAAACACGGTTGAATTCATTACGGTCTAGCCCACAATGAAGAGCATTCATGGCTTTGCCATCAAGCTCAAAATTGGCAATGTCTTCGGGGGTCCATTGGGACTCATCCTTGTTAGATAAAGTATAGCCTTGCATTACAATCCTATATATAGGATAACCAATGCTTCTAAGAAAAGTAATCATGCGAGTTTTCCAATAAGTGTAATCGGTTCCATCAAAGAATGGAGCTCGAGTCATAGAATAACCTTCGGGAGCATGCGAGGAATTAGCCATCACTAAGTATCTTAATTTTGTAACCGGTTAAGGTATTACACAAACGCTTCCTTTGATACCAAATGTTGGGTCGTAGAGGATGGAAAGAGGGGGGTTGAATTACCTTTTCAAAAATAATTAACTATTTAAAATAATTATCAAGGCAGCGGAAATAAAAAAAGGCAAGACACAATTTGATAACGATGTTCGGCTTAATTCCCAAGCCTACATCTCCGCTCCCAACAAGAACCGTTGAGAGATTAATACGTCAGCTTTCTTTTTAATCGTTGTATCAAGAAACCCACTAGCCGTTTTAAGGTAGGCTAGAACACCTTCGTACAACTTGCTTTTTTATTATGGTTGTAGCAAGAAACCCACTAGCCATTTTAAGGTAGGCTAGAACACCTTCGTACAGCTTGCTTTTTTATTATGGTTGAAGAAAGAAACCCAATTGAAAGAAAGAATGGAAATGAGAGGTTTTTTTTAATCCAAACCCAATGAAGAACTAAAAAAATACAATAATACAAACAAACGGAAGCCTTGAGCGCCAAAAGTGTGAGAGCAGCTGATGGAGAGGGAGCTCAAGCTTCAAGGATGGCAATGGATCACAAGAGGCCTTGGAGATTTGTCGTTAGAGCGTCAAGACGTCAAAGTATTATTCGATTATGTTCCTGGAATCCATGGTTTCTTATTTATAGGAGAAATACCCATAAACACTTCAATATGGCCGTTGTAGGGCTTCCGGAGCCGTTGGGGGTCAAAAGTACAAGTCTGGTCAAAGCCCAAAGGCTAGTTTGACTGGGCACACCGGCTGGCCGGTGCTGAGCTCTCGGCTGGCCGGTGGTCCAGACAGATCAGGCTTACTGTCTAGGTTCCACCGGCTGGCCGGTGGTCATCCACCGGTTGGCCGGTGTCACCAGGCAGTGGGAAAGCCTACTGCCTGGGTCCTCCGGCTGGCCGGTGGGAAAGAACCGGTTGGCCGGTGCCCATACCGGCTGGCCGGTGCGCTAACACCGGCTGACAGGTGGCTCTGGCAGAAAGCAATGCTTCTGCCAGAGACCACCGGCTGGCCGGTGGACTCAGAGAGTCCACTATCAGCCTTCTTGGGCCAACTCCTGGGCAACCTTTTTCCTAGCATCAAAACACTTGAAAACAAGTTAGAACACGATGAGAGTGATTGTGATCATTAAAATCCAAGAGAGAGGGGTACAACAGAGACCACTTTAGTTCGAGGATGGTGACCACGTCTTCTTGTGGGTCTCACCTCGACGTGGATTATAGAGATTTGGTCGAGGCAGCAAGTTATCTCCGCACTTCATCGGATTGTTCCAGGTTCTCAGCAGGATAGGCGAGGTGGCTTATCACCTGGCTCTACCACCTCTGTTGCATCGGGTGCACGACGTCTTCCACGTATCTCCGCTGAGGAGATACGTGCACGACCCAACGCATATAATCGACCATGGGGAGTTGGACATTGATGATGGGGCGACTTTTGTAGAGGTCCCGGTGGAGATCGAGGATCGACAGGGGCGTGTCCTACGTGGGCGGTCGATTCCTCTAGTGCACATCAGATGGCAGCACGGGAACCTCCAGGAGAGCACATGGGAGTGGGAGGCTCAGATGCATGCTCAGTACCCTCATTTGTTCCCCTAGTTGGTGTTGTATCTTTACGGGGATTTAAAGCCCTGAGGTGGGAGTAATGTAAAGACCCGTAAATTTAAAGGAAAATTTTTTCTTAATTTTCTTTGGGATTTTACGAGTACGCAGTTTCTGGCGGCACCTGATACCGAGGACCGGTGGGCCTGGAATCATTTTCCAAAATTTAGATTGGGTACGTTCAGTGAACTAACGAGCGGTTTTTTCTAACTTTTAAACTGGTGCTCGGAATTGAAATCTGAGGACCCCGATGGAATCGTAACGCCGATATTTGCTTAGGAACACCTTTTTTGGGGTTGCGTTTACTCGGGTGAGGTTATTAAATAAAGGGGTTAACTAAAGAATGAAATAAAATATTGTGCTACAAATTTTATTTCTATTCTAAGTAGTTTAAACCTATGCATGGAGGTTAGAGTGGGACCCACTACATCCTAACTTCTCTATGTAGGATATTAGTGATGTGGGGCCCACAGGAGCCCCACCACCTTCAAATCCCTTTAACCTCCCTCTCGTGCATTTAATTTGTAACTCACCCACACCCTATTTAAATGGCATGTCAACCCTCGAATTCAATTCGGATTATTAAACGCTCATCAATTAAAGTCAATTAATTGATTGTAATCTTTTGAATTTTTGGAAGGGGTTTGCATGAGTAATAAAATAAGGAAAAGCCTTATCTTATTATTTGTTGAATCGTTGTGTGGAGATTTGGAAGAGGATAGCTCAAGTCTTGGACATCTTCTTCCTCATCGAAGAACAGGTAGAACGCCGAGTCTACTACGAAGAACTCCGTCACTGCAAGGGGAGTTCGTCGTACCATCTTCTTCCCTCTCCGCAGCCGGTGAGAGATGCCTTCTTCGAAGAATGACGACACGAAGCATCCTTCATCGGGCGAACGTTGATGACGGTTACAGAGCATCGATCCGCAATGTCGTCTTCTGCGATGCTGTCTTCCGTGACGTCGTTGTTCCACGACGACCATCATTCGACAACTCCTTAAGGTTGGGGTTTGGAATTTTGTTCATGAAATATTCTTTGTTGTTCATCAAATTTTATTTTGGTCCACCTGTTACCGTTATAATGGGAGGAGGTCGGACTGCACGAACACGGCCGACCCTCCTCCCCCTTTGATGTTGTACATGTTGCGGCTCGAGCAAAGGAAACACAGTGCAACGGCACCACGCGGAAGCAAGAGGATTGGGCGAAGAAGCATGGCACCGTCGTGCCGCGCCGTTGAGGCCGAACGAAGCCGCGGCCAGAGTTGGGCAGCGGCGAAGGGGAACGGCGCCGTCGCATCACGCCGTAGAACCACGAAGAGGACACGACCGGAGTGGGTCCGCCGTGGAGGGGCGCAGCGCCGTTGCGCCGCGCTTGTTGGACCAAGGCCGCGGCGGAGCAGGATTGGGCGGCCGGAGCCGCCGGCCGCCGGTGCACAGGGGGCGGGATAGGCTGGTCCCACGCGACACACTGGACGGCCGTTACGGCCGACCATATCCGAAGACCAGGGGTCGTAACTCCAGGATGGCAAAGGAGCAGCCCCCACGTGGGGGTCGTGGTTTCAAAACAGGGGGCAGTGCCCCCCCCCCCCCCCCCTTCGCGACACCTCGGCCCGCACCGAGCTGGCCACGCGGGCCGCGCCCGCGTCCGGCCACCCGGCCGCCCAGGCCGGACCGGCCGCCCCGGGCCGGGCTGCTCCCTAATGGGTAGGACTCGGACCCGGGTCGGGTCGACCCAGGGTGTCTTGGGCCGGGTCGGTACGGGCCCAAAACGTCCTAAAACCGGACAGGTTTGTTTAAATGCTCATAACTTGGGCTACAGACCTCCAATCTATGCACTGTCATTTGAGATGCGATCCTTGGATCGAGACGGTCGATTCGGTATATTACACTCAAGGTTTCGGAAAACTTTGGGTAGGGCCGGGTTGGTTCTAACACGAAACCAACCGGGCCCTCGGAGTGGAAACGCTTATAACTTGAGCTCCAGATGTCCGAATAATGTGCCGTCGACTTTGTTGGATTCCTCTTAGTGAGACGGACCCTTTTGCTTACTCCTCTTGAGTTTTGGACACAGTTGGACTGCGGTGGGGTGGGATTTGACTTAAAAACCAAGGATCGTATCACAACTGACGGTGTGTTGATCGGAGGTCCGTAGCCCAAGTTACGGGAATTTAAACAAACCTGTCCGGATTTAGGGGGTTTTGGGACCGGACCGACCCGGCCCAAGACCCGTGACTACCCCAAGCCCACCTCCCATAGGCCAGGGGCTGGCAACTAGAACTAAGGCATAAATCCTAACAAAAAGGGGAAGGCATTGCCTTTATAAAGTAAACAAACACCACAGTGTAAGTAAGCAGAAGTAAACACTAAATAAAACTGGGTACAATAGTAAGTACGGAAAGTAAATGGGCCAAAATACAAACCCCAACTGAAAATAAAGTACAACTGGAAAGAAAGTACAACAACTGAAAGTAAAGCAGCAACGTCGAGCCGTCCACTATAAGTCCCACCTGAAGGGTGGGTATAGATAGCCTCCTCAGCTCCTCGAGTCCAGTCGTCTGCTCCGTGTACGTCTCGTCCAGTCGTCCACCTCCTGGTACCGACTTGCTCCACAAGCCTCAACCACGATCAGAAAGCAAGTCAATCATATCAAAGATAATGATTGAAAGTCAAGACTCATCTCACATAGGTATACTTCTTCGAAAGGTGATAGAGATGATCATAAGTAGCCACTGATTCATCTAAGCTGGGACCCACGTAGGATACTAAACCAGCTAAGCAGTCGGACCCACGTAGGATACAAACCAGCTACTCTGTCGGACCTACGTAGGATACTACAACAGTGGTCAAATACTGCCAGACCCACATAGGATACAAGAACAGTAGTACTGCCAGACCCACGAAGGATACAAGAACAGTAGTCATCACCATCGAACCCACGGAGGATTTCAGTACGGTCTTCATCGCTACCGAACCCACAAAGGATTTTAGTGCAGTCGTCGTCGCTGCAGAACCCACGGAGGATTTCAGTGCAGTCGTAATCGTCGTTACAGTCGCATCCAGCTCTAGGGTTCCCGCACAAAGCATGCTCGATTTCGGGAGGGTCCGCTCCACAAGCCAAGGGGGTCAACACATCAATTGACACGTAGTCTAGAGTTGATGTATCCCAAAGTTCCGTCTCGAAAAAAGGAACTCAACGTGATAGACGGCGCGTCTATCGGACGCCCAGTCTGAGAGTTATTGGATTTTTCGTTCCAGGGGCCCGGTTGGTTTTTAAGTCAAAACTAACCTGACCGCACTCCAACTACGTCCAAACCTTGAGAGGAGTAATACAAAAGGTCTATTTCACTAAGATGAATCCAACAAAGTCGACGACACTTCATTCGGACGTCCGGAGCTCAAGTTATAAGGTTTTCCGCTCCGAGGGCCCGGTTGGTTTTGTGTTCGAACCAACTCGGTCGTACCCAAAGTTCTCCAAAACCCTGAGTGTAATATACCAAACCGACCATCTCGATACAAGTATCGCATCGCAACTAACGGTGCGTCGATCAGAGGTCTTTAGCCCACGTTACGGGCATTTAAACGAACCTGTCTAGTTTTAGGGGGTTTTGGGCCCGGACCGACCCGACCAAAGACCCGTGACTACCCCAAGCCCGCCTCCCATAGGCCAGGGGCCCCTCAACCGTCTGCCTCTGCCTGGGTGGCCCCTCAACCGTCTGCTACTCCTCTTCATGGCGGGTTGGGCAGTCACGGGCCAAGTGGCCCTGCCCACCGCATGCGTAGCACTGTCTACTCCTCGGAAGCCTGGCTATGTGTCGTGTGCCCCGCACCACTGAGCCAGTGTCCTGAGGTCATCTGCCTGATGGTCTGGTCTGTAGGGAGAAGACGGACTAGGCAGGGGATCTGGTCAAATAGCAGGTGGTGGGCGACACTTTGAGGCTTTACCACCCCCACCACCAGGAGGTCCACCCCGACCACAGGGAGCTAGCGGGCAGAGACAGGCTCAGCTTCAGGCAGCGGAGGCCTACGACCACAGCACGCCAGAGATGATTCGAGGTACTATCTGTGTCTAATCCACCCTTTCTACAGTTCTTATAGACACAGGAGCGAGTCATTCTTGTATTTCCGTTGCTCTTTTTCGAAGCTCGGAGATTCCGATGGAGCCATTGGCTCGATCCTTATGGCTAGAGACTCCTATGGGAGCAGAATCGATGATTACACACTGGTGTCGGTAGTGTTAGCCTACTCTAGGAAGCGAGAGCTTCGGCTGTGATCTTCTTGTAGCGGCATCGAGGCCTTACGACGTCATCTTGGTCATGGATTGGTTATCTAGAGTCCATGCTCAGATCGACTATATTAGGCGCAAGGTGCGGTGTGTTTGCACTGATGGGAGCAGGTTCACCTTCACCAGCAAGAATGGAGCCTTTGTAGCACAGGATGGAATCACGCAGAGGAGAGGATAGCATATCACTCATCATTTGGCTAGCCTCATCCTAGGAACAGTTGACGTGCAGAGTCTGAGTTTTCCTGTAGTTGTGGATCAGTATGCAGACGTTTTTCCTGAAGACGTTCCAGGACTACCTCCTCAAAGAGAGGTAGACTTTTATACTGACATGTACCCCGGGATAGCCCCGATATCCACTTCACCATATCGGATGGCTCCCGGTGAGCTTCAAGAGCTATGGGTACATCTGGAGACTTGCAAGGCAAGGGATTCATCCGACCCAGTGTTTCACCCTGGGCATCCCCGATTTTGTTCGCCAAGAAGGTGGACAGGAGCTTGCGACTATGTGTCAACTATCGTCACCTGAACCAGGTGACCGTGAGGAAAAAGTATCCTCTACCGAGGATTGACGACCTCTTCGATCAGCTCAAGGGAGCATGGTGGTTCTCGAAGATAGACCTCAGGTCAGGCTATCATCAGCTCAGAGTTCGAGATGAGGACCTACAGGAGACAACCTTCAGATGTCGGTATGGCCACTATGAGTTCTTGGTTATGACATTTGGCATAACCAATTCTCCAGCGGTGTTCATGAGTCTCATGAACAGGATCATTCAGCCATACCTCGATGAATTTGTCTTGGTCTTCATCGACGACATATTGATATACTCGACCACTGAGGAGGAGCACGCCTACCACTTGCGGGTTGTACTGGACACACTCTGAGAGCACCAGTATTATGGTAAGATCTCAAAGTGTTAGTTCTGGAAACGCGAGGTCCACTTATTGGGACACGTCATCTCTGAGGTGGGAGTTGTTGTGGATCCTGTGAATATCAAGGCAGTGCTAGCTTGGGAGCCACCCAGGAGCGTGACGGAGGTGCGGAGTTTATTGGGGCTAGTTGGATACTACCGGAGATTTGTGCCAGACTTCTCCAGAGTTACGACACCACATTCAGCTTTGAAAAAGAAGGGGAAATCCTTCGTGTGGTCAGATAGATGTAATCAGAGCTTCCAGAAGCTGAGACAGAGATTGACCAGCGCACTTATCTTGACGCTAGCAGAGGAGGGAGTGGGGTACGTAGTCTACTGCGATGCATCAGGGACTAGACTCAGATGTGTCCTGATGCAGGAGCGGGCAGTGATCGCCTATGGATCACGTCAGTTGAGAAAGCATGAGTAGAACTACACTACCCATGACCTGGAGCTAGCAGCAGTGGTCTTCTCTCTGAAGATGTGGCGACACTATCTGATAGGCAAGCGTTTTACAGTCTATTCTGACCACCAGAGTCTCAGTTACATTTCTCGCAGAAGGACCTGAACCTGAGACAATGGCGATTGCTCGAGTTCCTCCTGGACTATGACTTTGAGATAGTCTATACTACTGGAAAGGGAAACGTAGTAGCCGATGCTCTCAGCAGAAGGACGAGAATTCAGCTACTTGGGAGGTGACAGAGAAAGTAGTCGCTTTGTAGATATCCTTCGTGGATAGAGATGGAGCAGCCTTTCTTCAGTCACTCATAGTCACTCCTCCACTACTGCAGCGGGTCAGAGAGGCACAATATGGGGATGCTGACTGTGAGACGCGGCCTGCGCAGATATCCTCAGGATAGGAACGTGATGGATTCTCTATAGGAAGAGATCACGACGTCCTTTTCAAAGGACGTACCATGGTACTATCTGCTTTATAGGAGGAGGTGCTGAGGGAGTTTCACAATTCCCCTTTAGCGGTACATCCAGGAGTGGTGAAGATGTACCATGATCTCAGACGACAGCACTGGTGGCCGGGTATGAAGAAGGTTGTAGCTGAGTTCGTTTCTCGATGCCTCGCCTATCAGTAGGTGAAGGCAGAGCACCAGGTACCAGCAGGCTTGGTGAATCTCTTGGAGGTCCCGGAGTGGAAGTGGGACGGGATATCTATGGACTTCGTGACTGGACATCCATGTACTTTCAGAGGTCACGACTCTATTTGGGTGATTGTCGACCGACTCACCAAGTCGGCTCACTTCTTACCCATCATAGATCAGGGCTTAGTAGAGATCTTGGGACGTATCTACATTTAGGAGATTGTACGGCTTCATAGTGTGCCTTCATCTATCATCTCCGATCGAGATTCTCGCTTTACTTCCCGGATTTGGAAGGGGATGCAGGAGGCATTCGGGACGCAGCTACGTCTGAGAACCGCCTTTCACCCTCAGACGGATGGTAAGACGGAGAGGACCATTCAGAATCTTGATGACATGCTCCGTGCATGTGTCCTCGACTTTGGTCGCAGTTGGGAGGACCATGTACCCTTGGTTGAGTTTGCCTACAACAACAGCTACCACTCCACCATCGGGATGGCACCATAGGAGGCATTGTATGGCCGACCTTGTAGATCACCTCTGTGCTGGACAGACCCTGGGGAGTCAGCACTTGTGGGACTAGAGATGGTCCAGGCCACGAAAGATAAGGTCCAGGTCATCCAGGAGCGGATGAGGACAGCTCAGAACCGGAAGAAGTCATATGCTGACAGGAGGCGGAGACCACTAGAGTTCGACGATGGCGACCACGTCTTCTTTCGGGTCTCACCTCGACGTGGATTACGGAGATTTGGCCGGGGCGGCAAGTTATCTCCGTGCTTCATCGGACCATTCCTGGTTCTCAGCAGGATAGGCGAGGTGGTTTATCGCCAGGCTCTACCACCTCAGTTGCATCGTATGCATGACGTCTTCCACGTATCTCAACTGAGGAGATACGTGCACGACCCGACGCATATCATCGACCATGGAGAGTTGGACATTGACGATGGGGCGACTTTTGCGGAGGTCCCGGTGGAGATTGAGGATCGACAGGGGAGGGTCCTACGTGGGTGGTTGATTCCTCTAGTGCACATCAGATGGTAGCATGGGAACCTCCAGGAGATCACTTGGGAGCGTGAGGCTCAGATGTGTGCTCAGTACCCTCATTTGTTCCCCTAGTTTGTGTTGTATCTTTACGGGGACGTAAAGCCCTGAGGTGGGAGTAATGTAAAGACCCATAAATTTAAGGGGAAATTTTTTCTTAATTTTTTTTGGGATTTTACGAGTACGAAGTTTCTGACGGCACCGGATTCCAGGGCCCGGTGTGCCCGGAATCATTTTCCAAAGTTTAGCTCGGGTACGTTCAGTGAACGAAAGAGAGGGTATTTCTAACTTTTAAACAGGTGCTCGGAATCAAAATATGAGGACACCGATGGAATCGCAGCACCGGTAATTGCTTAGGAACACCTTTTCCGGGGTTGCGTTTTCTTGGGTGAGTTTATTAAATAAATGGGTTAACTAAACAATGAAATAAAATATTGTGCTACAAATTGTATTTCTATTCTAAGTAGTTTAAACCTATGCATGGAGGTTGGAGTGGGACCCACTACATCCTAACTTCTCTATGTAGAATATTCGTGAAGTGGGGCCCACACGAGCCGCACCCCCTTCAAATCCCTTTAACCTCCCTCTCGTGCATTTAATTTGTATCTCACCCACACCCTAATTAAATGGAAAGTCAACCCTCAAATTTATTTTGGATTATTAAACACTCATCAATTAAAGTCAATTAATTGATTGTAATCTTTTGAATTTTCGAAAGGGTATGGAATGAGTAATAAAATAAGGCAAAGCCTTATTTTATTATTTTTTGAGTCGTTGTGTGGAGATTTGGAAGAGGAGAGATCAAGTCTTGGACATCTTCTTCCTCATCGAAGAACGCGAAGAACGATGAGTCTACGACGAAGAATTCCAGCACCGCAAGGGGAGTTCACCGTACCGTCTTCTTCCCTCTCCGCAGCCGGTGAGAGACGCCTTCTTTGAAGAATGACGATGTGCCGCATCCTTCATCGGGCGAACGTCGATGACGCTTACAGAGCATCGATCCGCAACGCCGTCTTCCGCGACGCGATCTTCCGCGACGTCGTTGTTCCGCGACGACCATCGTTCAACAACTCCTTGAGGTAGGGGTTTGGAATTTTTTTCGTGAAATATTCTTTGTCGTTCATCGACTTTTATTTTGGGCCACCTGTTATCGTTATAAAGGGAGGAGGTCGGACCGCACGAACACGGCCGACCCTCCTCCCCCTTTGATGTTGTACTTGTTGCATCACGAGCAAAGGTAGCGCGGTACAACGACACTGCGCGGAAGCAAGAGGAATGGGCGAAGAAGCGCGGCGCCATCGCGCCGCGCCGTTGAGGCCAAACGAAGCCGCGGCTGGAGTCGGGCCGCGGCTAAGGGGCTGGGTGTTGTCGCGTCGCGCCGGAGAACCACGAAGAGGCTGCGGACGGAGCGGGGCCACGGCGGAGGGGTGCGGCACCGTCACACCACGGCGGAGCAGGAGAAGGCGGCCAGAGCCGCCGGCCGCCGGCGCACATGGTGTGGGACCGGCTGGTCCTGCGCGACACACCGGCCGGCCGTTACGGCCCGCCAGATCTGAAAACTGAGGGTCGTAACCCCCGGCTGGCAAAGGAGCGGCCCCCACGTGGGGGCCGCGGTTTCAAAATAGGGGGAAGCGCCCCCCCTCCCCCCCTTCCCCGACAGCTTGGCCAGCGTCGAGCGGGCCACAAGGGTCGCGCCCGCGCCGGGCCGACCGGCCGCCCAAGCCGGACAGGCCGCACCGGGTCGGGCCGCCCAGGCCGGGCCGGGCCGTGCCGGCCGAGCCGAGCCGTGCCCACCGGGCCGGGTCACCCCCTAATGGGCCAGACCCCAACTCGGGTCAGGTCGACCCGGTTCGAGCCGACCTAGGGGGTCTTGGGCCGGGTCGGTCCGGGCCCAAAACCCCCTAAAACCGGACAGGTTCGTGTAAATGCCCCTAACTTGTGCTACGGACCTCCGATCGACGCACTGTTAGTTTCGATGCGATCCTTGGATCGAGACTATCGTTTCGGTATATTACACTCAAGGTTTTGGAGAACTTTGGGTATGGACGGGTTGGTTCGAACACGAAACCAACCGGGCCCTCAAAGTCGAAACACTTATAACTTGAACTTCGGACGTCTGAATGACGTACCGTCGACTTTGTTGGATTCCTCTTAGTGAGAGGGACCTTTTAGCTTACTTCGCTCAAGGTTTGGACATAGTTGGAGTGCGGTCGTGTTGGTTTTGACTTAAAAACCAACCAGGCCCCTGGAAAAAAAATGCCAATATCTCTCAGACCGGGCGTCCGATTGACACGCTGTCTGTCGCGTTGAGTTCCTTTTGTCGACACAGAACTTTGGGATACATCAACTACGGACTACGTGTCAGTTGATGTATCGACCCCCTTGGCTCGTAGAGCGGACCCTCCTGGAATCGAGCATGCTGTGTGCGGGAACCGTAGAGCTGGCTGCGACTGCGATGACGATGACGACTACACTGAAATCCTCCATGGGTTCGGCAGCGATGACAACTGCACTGAAATCCTCCGTGGGATCGGCATTGATGAAGACCGTACTGCAATCCTCCATGGGTTTGATGACGATGGCTAATTTTTTTGTATCCTACGTGGGTCTGGCAGTACTACTGTTCTTGTATCCTACGTGGGTCTACCAGTGTTTCACTCTGTTCTTGTATCCTACGTGGGTCTAGCAGAGTAGCTGGTCTGTATCCTATGTGGGTCCTACAGCTTAGCTGGTCTAGTATCCTACGTGGTTCCCAAGTTAAATGAATCAGTGGCTACATCTGATCATCCCTATCACCTTACGAAAAAGTATACTTGTGTGAGCTGAGTCTTTACTTTCAATCATTATCTTCAATTTGATTGACTTGCTATCCTAAGTGGATTGGATTGTGTTATCCTTTGTGGATTGGGTTGTACTATCCTATGTGAACGTTATCGAACTTGGGCTCGGATTTTGGAGTCGAACTGGAATTGATGACTTAGATATATGTCTGGGCATATACCTAAGTAGTGTTGGTTGTTACTTCGTGATTGTATATTTCCTTTGTGGATTATCTTTTGTGGATTCTGGGAGACCTTCGGGGGTCTCGGGGTCCCTACTAAGTAGCATATACTCGCCCCTGCATAGGTTATGCCCGCACTACGTTGTGTTGGATGTAGACAACGGACAGCGCTGATCGCGGTTGAGGCTTGTGCAAATCGGTACCTGGAGGTAGACCACTGGACGAGATGTACACGGAGCAGACGGTTGGACCCGAGGAGCTGAAGAGGCTATCTGTACCCACCCTTCAGGTGGGACTTCCAGTGGACGACTCGACATTGCTGCTTTTCATTTGATGTACTTTCTTTCAGTTGTACTTTACTTCAGTTGGGTTTGTATTCTGGCCCATTTACTTTCCAGCACTTACAATTGTACCCAGTTTACTTAGTGTTCACTTCAACTTGCTTATTCTGGTGTGTTGTTTACTTTATAAAGGTAATGCCTTCCCTTTTTATCGGGATTTACTTTATTATGTTTTCCTCCGTGGGTTCGACGATGATGAATACTGTTCTTGTATCCTACGTGGGTCTGGCAGTACTACTGTTCTTGTATCCTACGTGGGTCTGGCAGTACTATTGTTCTTGATATAATAATTATATCATTTCTGAAAACTATAATTTGGGTCTGAAGTAAATCTGTGTGCTTCTATTGTAAAACACAATACAAAGTTATTAGGAGGAAAGATTCTAAAAACTACAATTTGGGTCCGATGTAATTCAATGTGCTTCTATTGTAAAACATAATAAAAAGTTATTAGGTGGAAAGAGATCTAAAAATAAAAGAAGTTCATTTTTCAGGTCATTACATTCTTCCCCCCTTAAACAAATTGTGTGCTCGCAATTTTATTTTATTAGAAATTTATTACTATTAGAAAACATATAATTATAAAGTAATTTCATGTGGAAAAAATATATTATTCTTTAACAACAATTACATTTTCTATAAATCCTTCATAATGATTCATAAAAAGATTGCGATTAACTAAACATATCCCCCGTAAGTGTCAAACCAGAAGTGCAGCAATGCCCGTTGTCATGCACTAGTTCCCGTTCTAGTCTATCTCAAAGAGGTGTTTTCCGGTTTTACCGCAAGATACATCTCTGTTAGAGCCACATCCACTTTTTCGTATCCAAACAATGATTTATTTGTTCGGAAACCACTTAATTAATATTTCACCAAAATACCAAGAAGTTTTCCTATATTTAAACTTTTCTATAGGGTTCTTGCTGAGGTTTTCAAATCCTAATTTACAAAAATAACTAAACTATACTTTGATACCAACTATGACATCTCGCCTTTTTATTATATAACTTTTCACAACATTTTACAAATAAAGGATCTTTTAAAGTTTAGTGTCTTGGAAATCAGAAACATAATACAAGAAAAAATAAAACACATTATTCTAATCCAATTTAAAGGCTTCATCATAAGTTCTTCCTAAGTATAATTATTTCATCTCATATCCTGGGGACATACATCAAAGGAAATGGTGAGAAGAAGGCCCAGTAAGAGAAAACAAGGGAAATAGTTTACATGTAATTTTGAGAAATATTGATAAGAATTTGAAGAATATTAATATGTCATGAAAAAGATAAGATGACACATATAATAAATAAAATAACATGAATCATAACTTGGAAATGTGGATAAAACATTTAATTTAGACAAACATAGAGATATAACCTCCAAATACCCCACTACTAAGCGATACACTCTTGCACAAGACAACCTGGCACCAAACCCTCCTACCCCGGAACATGAGGCACGAACCAAACAACCGAATGCCACCTAAGGTCTCGATTATAGTGCTAATTTGTTTCTAGCACCCACATAGTGTGTCTATTAAGCCTTGCTGAACAAGCAATGCCCTCATTTTAATTCACTTTAAATTGTAGTCGTTGTCTCCATCGAATTTCTTAATTTTGTATTTCATTTTAGACATGTTTATCCAAATGAGTAGATGTCGAGTGGTTGGGGACAATGTAAGGCGTACGCCCCCAATAACCGACCAATCTCACTCGGTAAACGTGTACCGTGAGATACGAAATGCGGAGATTGTTCGGTAAATACAACGATTTCTATTAACAAACAGAAATCAATTAAATAGGAAAAATTAAAGAGAGAATTAAAAGTAGAATAATAAATCTAAGAACCCCAAATTAAAGAAATTGTAAACAGAACACAACAAGACAGTTTTAACAAAACTGTAAACATGGGTACCAGACAGGAAACATCCACTTGTAAGAAAGTAGTGATCAATTTGACAACAACACAATCACAGCTCATGTAACCATACATCAAAATTAAAACACACAGTAGCCCAGAATACCTTTGATACCACTTTTTGTGGTTGATAGGCAATGCAATGGTAGCCCGACAACCACAATAAATTGAGGATTGAATTTGAACTGTATTTTCAATATAGTAGGTACCCAACCGAATGTAAAAAAATGCAAGAAAAGTTCACAATTGTAAAGGGGACACAAAGATTTAATGTGTTTCGGTACATTAGGGGACCCACGTGCACGGGTCAAAAAAATAAAAAATTAAGCGGGCGTGCTGAAAGGAAAAAAGAAAAAACCGAGGCCAATCAAAACTCACAATGCCGGACAATAAATCGTGTGGCAGTCCTGTTCTCTTCAAGCGGGTGTTGGGTGAGTGACCTCCTGGATTCAACTGATCAACCGTAAGAACCATCAAAACTCTCCTAGGTCTCGATGAAAGGTGCCCGTGTGATGACCTACGTAATGTCCATGCCGAAGGAAGCAAATGTCAATGCTCCACCAATAGGGGCACACCAGCAGTGAACCGCGGAGACGGCCTGCTCCCCAGGTCTTACCACCGAGACAACCCAAACAGTCGGGTTTGAGAACCAAAATCGAGAGGGAAAGCAACAAAAATGAAGTACAAAAATCGGGGTAGTAAGAAGAAAGGAAAACAGGAAGCAATGATTTACAAATCTTGAATGAAAAAGAAATTGTAAACTGATACAGACAATGTCAGACGTACACCAGTCCGACGAACCTTATCTCTTCATGTCGACGTCGATTGTGTGGCCTCCCAGAACTTGTCCCGCATCGAGACCTTGCCGCACAAGGAGGATGATACTGTTCAACACTACTTCGTCGCGCAATAGAGCCCCGACACGCAGCCTTCGGTGTCAAAAAAAACTCATCGCCTCAGATCTGGTTCGTCATAAAACCTCCCGGATCTGAATCTGTACAAATCGGGAGCAGACATGTGTGAAGGCGAGGTGACGCCAAGATATCTTATCCCGTTCCACAAAACCCTACCGTTGGGGATACCCGAATCAAGTACATGGTTGAAGATATCGAGCAAGGGTACACCAACTAGACGAAACCCCGTCTGTCAGCACTCATGCAGTCCTACGTAAGCACTGCCAAGAATATCCTTCATCAGAATTTCTTCCATTTGTATGGAAACATTCTACTTATTGATGTTACACCACCATCCAAATAACAACCTTCCAAACTTATGGTTTCCTGAATACATGAATTTGGGCCCCACGAACATTTTCTCAAAGGCTGTGTATATCCCCGAAGGGGTGATCCATCTATCATTCTTACTTCACTCCAAGACCACTCCAGAGAACCATAATCATGTAGTAGAAACATAGAAACATTTTTGTTCTTCCATATTTCTTCATTCTTCCATCGATCAAGCATATGGTTGGAACAATGATTGGGAACTATACACTCAAGGAGGTGTCAAGCCTGAATAGATGTAATTGTATTGGGTCTAGAAAACATGCATGAAATTTTAGACCCAGATAAATGATGCCACCATTTATGAATTCATCTAGATTTCCTAAACATATGTATATAGGAACAATGAATCGAACCCATAGTTGATAAGTTGTTGGAGCCCCCATACCAAAACTTTCCACCTGCCACATAGTGAAGTGGGCATCATCTTGTGAGGCATCTAAAAAAATCTATGGTGCACCAATTCTTGGGGCTATGTACGATGAATTTCTTCCACTAAAGGCTACATTGGGAGACCTCAGAAGATCACCCTATCTAGCCCAAGCATTGATAACCAATTCTTAGAATACCACAAGGAAGGAACCCTACTTGTGAACCAATACCACATAGGTAACACCACAAAGGTAGAAATACCGCACAGGTAACACCACTTAGATAGAACTACCATACAAGTAACACCACGAAGACAACACCACAAAGGTAGAAGTACCACACATGTATAACCTCGAATATAGAAGTACCATACAGGTAACACCACGAAGATAGAAGTACCACACAGGTAACACAACATAGATAGAAGTACCACACAGGTAACACCACGAAGATAGAAGTACCACACAGCTAACTCCACGAAGATAGAAGTACCACACAGGTAACACCACGAAGATAACACTACGAAGGTGGAAAGACTCAGCTCAGAATCTGGTATAACTTAAGTACATAAATATAGATGATTATTCGTAAGGATAGATCATATTATTCGGTTATGTAGCACTACTTCTGACACACACAGAATCGATAGGTAACTAACCCCCGCTGACCCACACAAGATCTGAACCACACATGATCGGTATGCGCTGACCCACAGGATCTGACCCACACAAGATTGGTATGCACTAACCCACACAGGATTGTTGAGCGCTGACCCACACAGGATCAGATAGATGCTGACCCACACAGGATCAATGTTCTTCCTTCATGTTACAGTCTGCCACATGATTCCTCACACCCGGTGTGCTCGAGTTCCATAGAATATGCCTCTCGAGATATCGGTCATATCTCGACCACCACTAAGCTCCACAAAAGAGTAACCCAAACACCTCCATGTCGTACGGGTTCCAACGCGACAGATGGTGCGTCAATCAAACACCCGATATGTGAGTTATAAGCATTTTAGTTCCGAGGGCCCGATTGGATTCGGTTTTGATCCAACCCGGCTATACTCCAACTATTTCAAAACTCAAGTGGAGTGTACCAAAAGTATCGTTTCGCTAAAATGGTCCCAGTATCATAGACGGTTCATCAAACGGACGCCCGAATTTTAAGATATTGCTTTTTTAGTGTTTCTTGGTCCGGTTGGGCCAGGGTCTGATCCGACCCGGGCTGGGCTGGGCCGAGGTCCACCCCAGCCCGAAAGGGGTCGTACCGGCCCATAGGGGGTGGCCCACAAAGGTAGGCCCTCTAGGGTGGCCCACAAGTGGGCGCTACCCACCAGGCGTGCGGCCCGGCCGCATGAGGCACGACCCCGTAGGGGGGGCTGCTGTTTGCCCGAGCTGGCAAAGGGGGGGGGGGTGAAACCCCCTGATATTCCTAATGGCCCAAAGGCCATTCGGTTTTGTGAAACGGAGACACCATGTTGGCGCCACCCGGTCACTATGGAACCCACCGGGTAGGCGAGGGTTCTACCTCTGTCGCGGCTTCGGCCGCGACCCTCTGCTCGCCGGCGGCGCGCTGGTCGCGCCACCTCCCTGATCGCCGATGACACGCTGTACGCACTGCCTCCACTTTTGCGGGCGACCAATGTGTCAGCCGCCTTCTCCAACCGTCGTGGCTGACGAACCACGACCCCTTACTCACCGGCGGCGAGCGATGGCGCGCCGCACCTCCTCCGTGGCCGACCGCTCTGATGACCACCGCAGCTTTATGTCGCAACCTCCTCTTGTGGTGTGTGTTGGTGCACCGTATCCTTCGTAGCCGGTCGGTGCCGCTGCGCCGGTGGTCTTCTACAGAGGGTGCAATGGTAGCAAAGTAGCGGAGGGTTCGGGTTGGGTTCATTAGGTCTGCGCCCTCCGCGTTAGGTCGTAATCAAGAGGGAGGATTAAAGGGTTCAAGAAATTCCATTGAATTTAAACAAGAATCAAACCCCTACCCCATGAACGATGGAGAGAACACATTTGTGGAAGCGGGTCGGTGTTCACCATCCTCCACAACTAGCTTCCAACGACGTTTCTTGTATGTCAACCTTCGGTTCGTGGTTCAGTGTTGCTCGTCACCGCCCGTTGGAATCGGCTCCGTCCTCCAAAGGTTTGGTATCTCGTCAGTTTGTCAGCACTTCGTTGCTTAGAAAAGCAGTGCTGATACCCCTCCCCAAACTCCATATAAATAGGATAGGGGGAGGGTAAGTAACGATGTTGGGAATTAATGGGGGCTCATTAATTAGGAAGCTTCCTAATTCCCCATTGTTGTTGTTACTTAGATTGAAGGGTCAATCCATTTATTGTCTTTACACATCACTGGTCCCACACTCCGCTTGTCCGTTGGAGGATAAGATGGAAAATAAAAATAAACTAAGTTAGTTTTATTATTCATTAAAAAGTATCAAAACATAGCTTTTTCTCTAGACCTACTGCAGTCAAAGTGAATCCTCCCTTAAGCGAATCATGGCACTACGGATTCAAAGGTACCCACATATTTTTAATCCGAGCACTAGTTCAAAAGATAGAAAATGTCGCTCACGCGTTAAGTGAATGCACCTAAAAAAAGTTCAGAAATTCATTCCGGGCACACCGGGCCCCGGAATCACACTCCGTCAATTTTCGCATACTCGTAATAATTCCATATAATTAAAAAAATTACAAGGAAAATCCGGATCTTTACATTCTACCCACCTTATGGATTTTCGTCCCGGAAAGCCACAACATAGACTGAGGGAACAAATGGGGGTACTGAGCATGAATCTGAGCCTCTCGCTTCCAACTTCTCTCTTGGAGGTTCCCGTGCTACCAGCAAACGTGCAAAAGAGGTATAGAATGCCCACGAAGGACCCGCCCCAGTCGATCCTCAATCTCTAATGGAACCTACGTAAATTTCACCCCATCATCAAAGTCCAGCTCTCCATGGTCGATGATGTGAGATGTGTCATGGACGTATCTCCTCAGCTGGGAAATGTAGAAGACTTCGTACACCCTATCGAACTGCAGTGGAATTATCAAGTGGTACGCCACCTCACATATCCTCCGAAGTATTAGAAAAGGTCCGATAAACCTCAGTGATAACTTGTCACCTCGGCCAAATCTTTGTAGTCCCCATCAAGGAGATACTCGCAAGAATACGTGGTCCCCCTCCTATAACTCCAAAGGTCTCCGCCTCCTGTCAGCATAAGGCTTCAATCTTCTCTTTGCAGTTTTCATCCGCTCCTGGATGATTTTCACCTTCTCAGTGGTAGCCCGTACAAACTCTAGACCCATAAGTGCTGACTCCCCTGGGTCTGTCCAGTATAGAGTTAATCTGAAGGTTTGACCGCACAAGGGCTCAAATGGTTCCATACTGATGGTGGAGTGATAATTGTTATTGCATGAGAATTCCACTAAGGGTAAGTGATCCTCCCAACTACGGCCAAAATATAGGATGCTTGCACGAAGCATGTCCTCCAGCGTCTCAATGGTCTGCTCTGTCTCACAATCCATCTGAGGATGAAAGGCGGTTCTCAGACGTAGCTGAGTCCCGAACGCCTCCTGCAATCCCTTCCACAACCGGGATGTGAAACGTGCATCATAGTCAGAGATGATCGTCGATGGCACCCCATGAAATCGCAAAATCACCTGCACGTAGAGGCGTCCCAAGCCTTCTACTGATCCCTACTCTCAGATAGCTAGGAAGTGGGCCAACATGGTAATTCGGTCAATGATCACCCAGATGGAATCATGTCACCTGGACGTACGTGGAAGCCCTGTCACAAAGTCTTTGGAGATTCCATCCCACATCCACTCTGGCACCTCTAGTGGTTGTGCTAAGCCTGATGGTACCTGATGCTCAGCCTTCACTTGCTGACAAGTGAGACATCGAGAAAAAAACTCTGCCACAACTTTCTTCATTCCTGGCCACCATTGCTGACATCGAAGGTCCTGGTACATCATCGCCACACTGGGATGTACCGCCAGAGGGGACATATGGAACTCCCACAACACCTCCTCCCGTAGCACCACTGGTACCATGTTACATCCTCTGAAGAGGATGACGTGCTCCCCACCTTCTTAAAAACCCTCAGGTGCTTGTCCTAAGGAAATCTGAGTACGTAGAGCCTCATAGTCAATGTCCCCATGCTGCACCACTTTGGCTCGCTAAAGGAGTGGGGGAGTGACTGTCATAGACTGGAGGTCAGCTGCTCCATCTCTATCCATGAAGGATATCTGCAACGCAGCTTTCCGCTCTATAACGTCCCTCAGTAACTATAGACCAGACCTCCTGCTCAGTGCATCTGCTACCACGTTCCCCTTCCTAGGAGTATAGACTACCTCAAAGTCATTGTCTTGGAGGAAATCTATCCATCGCCGCTGTCTTAGGATCAGGTTCTTCTGAGAGAAGATATACATGAGACTCTTGTGATTATAGTAGACTGTAAAACATTCTCCCATCAGGTAATGTCGCCACATCTTCAAGGCGAAGACCACTGCTTCTAACTCCATTTCATGGGTAGTTTAGTTCTTCTCATGTTTTCTCAGCTGTCAAAAACCATAGGCGATCACTACTCGCTCCTACATCAGGACACACCCAAGTCCGGTCCCTGATGCGTCATTGTAGACTACATACCCAATTCCCTCTTCTTCTATCCTCAAGATGGGGGCACTTTTCTGTCTCAACCTCAGCTCCTAAAAACTATTCTGGCATCTCTCTGTCCATACGAAGGGTTGTCCCTTCTCCATCAATGCTGACAAGGGTACCACATCTCTGGAAAAGTAAGGCACGAATCTCCAGTAGTATCCAGCCAACCCCAGGAAACTCCACACCTCGGTCACACTCTTGGGTGGCTCCCATGAAATTACAACCTCTATCTTCACTGGATCCACTATAACTCTAGCGTCCGAGATAACATGTACCAGAAAGTGGACCTCTCGTATCCAGAACTGGCACTTCGAGAGCTTACCAGAAAGCCAGTGCTCTCGAAGTGTATCCAGAACTATTTGTAGATGATAGGCATTCTCCTCCTCCGTTGATGAGTAAATCATGATGTCATCGATGAAGACCACCACAAAAAGATCAATGTTTGGATGAAATATCCTATTCATGAGTCTCATGAACACTGCTGGGGCATTGGTCATGCCAAATTGCATAACCTAGAACTCATAGTGTCCATACCGACATCTAAAGGATGTCTTCTGTGCATCCCCATCTTGTACCCTGATCTGATGATAGCTTGATCTAAGGTCTATCTTTGAAAACCAATGAGTTCCCTTCAGCTGATCGAAAAGATCATCAATCTTAGGAAGTGGATACTTGTTCTTCATGGTCACCTGGTTCAGGTGCCGATAATCCACAGAGAGTCTCAAACTCCCATCTGCCTTCTTGACGAACAAAATTGGGGCTGCCCATGGAGAAACACTGGGCCTTATGAACCCCTTTCTCTACAAGTCTTCCAGTTGTACCCATAACTCACGAAGCTCTACAGGAGCCATTCGATATGTTAGTGTAGAAATCTGTGTCGTCCTCGGGTAAAGGTCGATGTAAAATTATACATCTCTGCATGGAGGTAGTCCCGAAACATCATCAGGAAAGACATCGACATACTGGTCCACCACTACAGGATAGCTCGGACTCACAACATCTACTACATCGAGGGTAAGGCTAGCCAACTGGTGTGTGATTGGTTTCACCCTCCTTTGGGTAAGTCCATATTGTGCTGCAAAGGTTCCATTCTCACCGGTGAAGGAGAACCTGGTCCCATCCTTACGGACACACAACACATTGCGCCTAATACAGTAAATCTGAGCATGGATTTTGGATAACCAGTCCATACCCAAGATGACTTCGTAAGGCCTCAACGCTGATACTAGAATATCTTAGCCGAAGCTCTTGCCACCTAGAGTAAGCTCACCCTGCCGGCACCAGTGTGTAATTGTCTAATCCTCTCCCATAGGAGTCTCTAGCTATAAGGATTGAGCCAACGACTCCACCAGAATCTCCATGCTCCAAATGAGGGTTGTGGAAAAAAAAAAGAGTGATTGACAACTATGTTTATAAGTACTGCAGCTAAATTTGAGTAGACGGAGATCGTACCGTGAATCATCTCCAGAGCTTCGTGGTCGTAGGCATCAGTTGCCTGGAGTTGAGCTCGTCCCTGACGTCCTACTCCCTGTGGTCAGAGTGGACCACCGGGAGGTGGTGGTAGAACCTCGAATCGCTTCCCACCACCTGCTACATGGCCACCTCCTCTGCCACATCTACCTACTGCCTACGAACCTCCTCGATTGAATCTACTCCTCTGACTCAGTGGTCCCTCGACCATCTACTGGTCGTCCGTATGATGGGTCGGGCAGTCGCGAGCCATGTGACCCTGCCCTCTGCATGTGTAACATTGTCTTCTCCTCAGTTTTCCTCCTCTGTCCTGTGTGCCCCACACCAGCCAACCTGTATCCTGTGGTCATCCACCAGAAGGCATGGCCTGCTTGGGCCCCTACGTCATCCGTCTACTGCCTACTGCAGATGACTCTGCTACCTAACGTCCAGTGGTGGCTCTCGCTGTTGGTGACTGCTTAGCAAGGAAGCTCTCCACCAAAAGCGCTCGCTCTAACACCCTAGCCTGCGTTAGAATGCTGAGTGATATCATCGATGCTCTGATCTCCCATCGGAGACCATGCTCAAAGTTCTGAGCCCTGAAGAAAAGGACTCGTACCATGTCGGCGGAGTAGCAGGAGAGATCAGTGAACCTCTCCAAGTACTGGGCCATTGTCATGATGCCCTGTTGTAAGTGCAGTAGCTCTTATATACGCACAGAGCGTAAGGTCGATGGGATGAACTCTACCCTGAAAAGGTTCTTTAAGTTCGCCCAGATGAGGGTCACATCATCGTGTATCTGGAGCATCAAGCTCCCCCATCTCCCTGCTACAACCTGAAAAGACTGGTTACTAGGATCACCATCAGATCAGTTGGTGTCCCAACCAGGCAGAAAACTCTTTCTACAGCCTCCAGCCAGTCCTCAGCCGCCTATAGGTCCGTCTCGCCTCAAAACCTCAGAGTCCTATGCCGCTAAAACTCATGAAATGTTCTTAGTCGAAGTTCACCCTCTGCTGGTGGGGTGGGTGGAAACAACATCCCAACAGGTAGTGGTACTACTGGTACACCACCCGAAGGTGCTAACGCAATAAGAGGGCCCTACACTGAGGCCTCATCGCTCGATGGGTTGTCATCGTGTACTCTCTCAGGAATCCTGGTTGGCTGTCTATGTGGAAGAATCCTAGATGAAAATAGGTGTGCCACAATCAATAATTTATACTTGGTGAGCTGACTCAAAGAGATCATAAGAATGATTTTTCAAAAAACATACACGCAATCAGTGTTTTCGTGCACTGAGTCAAAAATCAGAATTCAGGGTCCTGGCATATGGATACGTCGGTTGCTGCACCAACACTAGATTCCACAAATTGAAAACCACACTCATAAAACTCAACATTGTTTCCATATAGAAAAGATTGGAGTCCTAGTTCTTCTGTAGAACTGACTCATCTGATACCACTTTGTCACCACCCGTCCCTCAGGGCCCATGTCGTGACTTCCCCAAGCCCTCCTTCCATTGGCCAGGGGCTACGACTAGCACTAGAAATGCATATCCCTATAACAGGAAGGCATTGCATTTAAACCTGTAAAAACTCAAAAACTAAAATGCAACAAGATGCTACCACAAAGTAAACTGTTGTAGTAAAAGTGTGCTAAAAGTAAAAGAGTGCTGATGTAAAAGGGGCTGGAATACAAGCCCAACTAAAAAATGTACAAGTATATCTGAGAAGTAAAAAATAGCTCCCGGATCATCCACTAAGGATCCTACCTGAATGGTAGGTACATATCGTCTCTAAAGCACTCCACGTCAGCCTCAAATTGTCCACCTCTGAGCACCATCTGGTCCTGGCTCCCTCAGCCTCAGTCAGTGTTGTACATCATCTGCACAAGACACAACAAGGTGCGGGTGTAACATGTGCCTGGGTGATTATAAAGATACTCAGTAGGGACCCCTAGATGCCCTTAGGTCTCCTAAAGTTTCACAAAGAAAAAACCACAAAGCAAGACATCAACTCTACTTAGGTATATGCCCATACATATACCCAAGTTATCAAGATATACTCATCTCATACATGAGGGAAGAATACCACAAAGGTAACACCACGAAGGTCGAAATACCACACAGGTAACACCACTGAGATAGAAGTTCCACATAGGTAACACCACGAAGACAACACCACAAAGGTATAAGTACCACATAGGTATCACCTCAAAGATAGAATTACCACAAATAGAAGTACCACATAGGTAACACCACCAAGATAGAAGTACCACATAGGTAACTCCACAAAGATAGAATTAATACACAGGTAACACCACAAAGATAACACCATGAAGGTGGAAAGAATCAGATCACAATCAGGTATAAATTACGTACATAAATATATATGATTAGTCGTAAGGCTAGATCATCTTATTCTGTTAAGTAGCAATACTTCTGACCCACATAGGATCGATATGTAACTAACCCCCACTGACCCACACAAGATCTGACCCACACATGATCGATATGAGCTAACCCACACAATATCTATATGCGCTGAACCACCTAGGATCCCTGAGCTCTGACCCACACAGGATCTAATAGATGCTGACCCACACATGATGGATGTTCTTCCTTCACGTTACAGCCTACCACAAGATTCCTCGCACCTGGTGCACATAAGTTCCATAGAATCTATCTCTCAAGATATCGGTCGTACCTCGACCACCACTAAGCTCCACAAAGGAGTAACCCAACGGACTGCCTTGTTGTAAGGATTCCAACGCAACAGACGGTGCGTCAATCGTACGCCTAGTTTGTGAGTTATAAGCATTTTAGTTCCGAGGGCCCGGTTGGATTTGGGTTCGATCCAGCCCAGCCATACTCCAACTATTTCCAAAACTCAATTGGAGTGTACCAAAAGGATCTTCTTTCTCCAAGGGCCCCAGTTCCGTAGACGGTTCATCAAACGGATTCCCATATTTCAAGATATGGCTCCTTTAGTATTTCTGGGTCTCGTTGGGTCTGGGTCCGGTCCGACCCGTCCCGACCTGGTCTAGGTTGGGCCGAGGTCCGGTCCGGCCCGTAGAGGGTGGCCCGTTGGGCAAGCAGCCCGCAGGGGGGGGCAGATGTCCGCCCGAGCTGAAAAAGGTGGGGGGGTAAACCCCCCCGATATTCCAAATAGCCCAGAGGCCGTTCGGTTTTGTGAAACTGCGGTGCCATGTAGGCGCCTCTCGGTCGCCGTAGAACCCTCTGGGTAGGCGCAGGTTCTACCTCCTCTGCGGCTTCATCTGCGACCCTCTGTTCACCTGCGGCATGCTAGTTGTGCCTCTTCCCCGCTTACCGGCGGCACGCTGATCCCACCCCCTCCCCTTCCACGGCCTGCTGATGTGCCGACTGCCTTCTCTGAACTCTGTGGCTGGCAAGCCATGACCCCTTTCTCACCAGCGATGCACGACGGTGTGCCGCACCTCCTGTGCGGCTTGCTGGTTCCATCCACTCTGATGACCACCGTGGATTTGTGTCACGACCTCCTCTTGCAGCGTGCGTCGGTGCACCATCTCCTTCGTAGCCGGCCAGTGCCGCCGCACCGATGGTCTTCCACGAAGGGCGTAAGGGTAGCAAATTAATGAAGGGTTCAAGATGGGTCCATCAGGCCCGCACCCTCCGCGTTAGCTCGTAATCATTAGGGAGGATTAAAGGGTTCAAGAAATTCACTTTAATTTAAACAAGAATCAAACCCCTACCTCAAGAATGATGGTGAGTGCACATTTGTGGAAGCGGGTCGGTGTTCGCCATCCTCCGCAACTAGCTTCCAATGGATCCGCTCGTACATCGTCCTTTGGTTCATGGCTCGGTGTCACTCGTCCCTACCTGCTGGAACCAGCTCCGTCCTCCAAGGGTTTGGCGTCTCGAAACTTTTTCAGCACTTAGTTCCTTGGAGAACAAGTGTCGATACCCCTCCCCAAGCTCCATATAAATATGATAGGGGGAGGGTAAGTAAGGACATTGATAATTAATGGGGGATCATTAATTAGGAAGATTCCTAATTCCCCAATGTTGTTGTTACTTAGATTGAAGGGTCAAGCCATTTATTGGCTTGACACATCATTGGTCTCACACTCTGCTTGTCCGTTGAAGGAAAAGATAGAAAATAAAAATAAACTAAGTTATTTTTATTATTCTTTTAAAAGTTCCAAAACTTAACTTTTTCTCCAGACCTAATACGGACAAAGTGAAACCTCCTTTATGTGAATCTTGGTGCTTAGGATTCAACGGTGCCCTAAAAATTTTAATCCGAGCACCGAGTCAAAATTTAAAAAATTCCGCTAGCGCGTTTACTTAATGTACCTAAAAAGTTAAGAAATTCATTCCGGGAACACCGAGCCTCAGAATCATGCGCCGTCAATTTTCACAAACTTGTAATAATTCCATATAATTAAAAAAAATTACATGGAAAATCTGAGTCTTTACAAGTCAGGTTCCAAGACATATAGTTAAGTGAGTACCTGCTTTTAGTATGTGACTCCCATAATAGTGTTAGGCCAAACACATTCATGATGGATACTAAATTGGTGTAGGGGGAACCTGTGGGTTTGGATGTGTCAGTACTAGTGAAGCTTCACTAGTTTCTACTGCATATTTATAAATTGAAGGGGCCCCTTCGTAACATGGAACCATTCCAAGTACTATGGGGTTGGATGGTCGATCATTTAAATTCCTCTGAACTTCATATAAAAGTAAAAATTCCAAAATGAAGATTCAATCCATCCATCTAGGTCATCTCTATCATTTGGTCATTATTATTAAAAGATGGTGTCACTCTCAAACCCCTCAGTCTACATTCAGAGTTTCACTTTATTCCATATGGGATACTCCTATTGGAATGATCACTGATCATAGAAGCATAACATATGAGATGTGATTGTATATGATATACTTGGGGGATAGTGTGTTAGTAAATCATATTGATTGTTACATTATTTGTGAGGCCTGCTCACCCTGTTAATTCACATGATAATTCAGATGCATCCAATACCAGATGGTGACGCCTCCAGTAAATGTGAGGAAAGGGTATAACCCCATGGTACATGATAACATTGGGTGATGACTCAAGAAACTACACATGTCGTGATCAAGATACTTCCCATAGGTGCATTTGTCATGTTATTCGCTGATTACACCCACTCTTAGATATCTTCATACCCTGAGGGGATACTATATAGTATCATCCTTAGGGTCACTATTGAGTTAAAATTAAATAGAGAAAGGTAGGAAACCAGGAAGCCTCATAAAATATATATGAAGATTGAGGTTCCTGAGTCATTGGATCATTCTCAAACCAATGTAACTCAACAACTAAGAGTTGGGACAACACATTATGAGACTACGTAAAGATAGTCTAGCCAAAAACAATGGGGTACTGTTCTGATTGAGGATGAGAGGTTATGAAAGTAGCTGAGATCAAATGAGTTTGAGTATTCCCCTAGACCTATAGGAGGGTTATTTGGTGCCCCTATGGAGTATAGATATCCCAGGGCTTCTCACTTTTAGGAAAAATGTTATGTATCTTGTAACGACCCAAACTTTTATCAATGAAAATTCATCTTGATCTAATTAAATGTCTTGTTATGTAAAATGGTTATATAAAATATTTACTTCTTTGGTTTTATGTTTTTGGATCTTAAAATAACGTTAAAAATTGTGACTGTTGCCTATATAGTTTTTGAACAGTGATCACATGATTAGTATAAATATAGGGCTTTAAAAAATCCAATTTAATCAGAAAAAGGAAGCGATGGCCTCATTCAGTAGCCTTGCCCCGTATGAATCCCATTTGTCGGAGCTCGGAAAGAAGGCAGTGTCATTGAGATTCACTCTTGACCAAGAACAATCTGAGCTTGAATACGTTAAGCTTGAGTGGAACTGCCTGCAGGAGAAGTGAAAGTTGATAGGGATTACCACTCAAGCGATGTTATCCGAGCCACCCCAAGAGTTTGTCACCATAGCACACCTAACACTAAGGTCTTATGCATGTGTTTTAATGGGTTGTGTAACAGGAACCTAGAACTATGATTATGTACATTATTTTTTTATATAAAAAAGAATATACTTTCATTTTATTATTGTTACTTTGTAAATAGTTTTTAAAGCACAAATAGTATTTTTTAGTTAATATTCAACTAAAAAATATATTTTGATAAATTAATGGATTTTGAATTAAATAATATTTTAATAAAATATTATTATTATAAAATTACTTTTTATTAAGTATAAATGATTGTACAATTTTTATGAATACAATTGTAATTTTTATTAAGGTTTGAAAGCTATTTTTGTCAAAACCCATGAATTTTCGATAAATGTCGGGTTTTTTAAGTGAAAATTCACATATTTAGAAAATTATTTGGATAAAATGAATATTATTTTTAGAATCGGGACGTCAAAATTATCCAATGGTGAATTTTTTATTATTTTCTGAGACAGTCAATTTTTTGGGTAAAAATTAAATACTGTTTAAATATATAATGTGTTTTATGACATCATAATGACCCAATAGTGATGTAATAAAATACTATAAACATTATGTTTGGTAAATATTTGTTTTACAATTAAAATTATGTGATTTTAGGTTTATCTTATTCATTTTAAAAATCCTTAGTGGACCCTCAAAGACTTATAAAAACTTTTATATTTTTAAATTGTTTTCCTTAAGAGTGTGACTCACCTTCACATAAGAAACCCTATTATTTTAATAAGTTCGGCCATTTTAATTATAAAATATTATTTTCCACTCACCTTGGGAAAAAATATGGGAAAAATTCATGGTATTGTTTGTGGTTTTGATTAGTTTAATATGTGGTGTCCCAAACATAAATAATAATGAATTCCCTCTCCTTTCCTATATAAACCCACCAAGCTCCCACTTCATCTTCACTCAAAGACATTGGAGTTCATCCATAATTTTCCCTCCTCTCTATATAATCCTCCCAAGGCTCCCCAATCTCCCAATAAGCCTCTCTCAAGCCCCTCCCAAGCCTTTGGGATCACACTTCCAAGTAAGGGATTCCCACTTTCCTTATTTATGTCCAAGCTTCCTTAAATAGTTATTCCCTTTTATTTTCAATTATAAATGTTGAGGTATGATTTCGCACCTCCCTCATACTTCCCTACTAATTTTTTAATAATGATATACCCCCTTTCTCTCTCATTAATTCCTCTCATTTACACCCGTTACCATGCTGAAATTTCATAAGGAATTTCTCTCTCCTCATTTACATTCATGAAATTCTTTTGTATTATGTATGTAAATTTCATTACATTTATTGGGACATTTATCTATTTGACCCCATTACTATCCATTTCATGTACATATTACTAGACACCAATTTCTCTCCCATCAAACATTTTTATGAATTCTTATGTTACGCTGTTATGCTACCGAAATTGCACCACGATTTTCCAAGCCAAAGTCATTGTGTAGTGAATACCATGTCCATTTCTTTATCAAGGGTATTCACCATTATGCCCATTTAATTATTTATTATAGAGTTACATGAATTAATTCCACATTCCCTTATCATTGAATAAATTATTATTTTTAATGAGTCTATGTTTTAGGATCTATGTGGCACACTTATGCATGAAAAGAAATTTTTAAGAAGGGTGTGCCCTAATAGCGCTCCAATGCATTGGGTAATGTTTAGCATCATGATAAGTCAAGTGCAATGAGGATTTACTAATTTTAATTAAATTTCAACGAGTATTTACTCATTCTAAATCATGTAATATGAGGGTTTACTCATGCTCTATGTGCAATGAGCCTTGGCTCATGCTAATTCAATGTTAAGTGTTGTTGCCACATTTCAATGTTATGCTAATCATGCTTTATCATGCAATTATTTTCATGTTATTTTATTCCCAATTGATATTAATATTGCCTCAAATGTATTTTATTCTTCATGTTATGCCTTGTTTACTCCCTCACTGGGCTTTATATCTCACCCTTTTATTGTGATTGTCCTCAGGTTATCCCATGCAATGCTAATTATGAGAGAATGTAGTGGTCATGTAAATGAATTTTTCAATAAAGATGTTGTTTTCTATGTTTTAAGTTATTATGTAATGTTCCTAAGACCCAAAGACACTAGACCTCTCAATCTTCTATGTTGTATCAAGTGAAGGTTTTATGTAATAAATCATGTTTAATTGTGTAATAAAGATCAGGGTTGTCATAGTTGGTATCCAAGGATAGGTTTGGTTATTTTTGGGATTAGGATTAAAAAACCCTAGTGAATCCTTAGAGAAAAGACTAAGTATAATAAAAACATCCCTAGGTTTTGGTGAGTATTGAGTAAGTGGTTTATGAAGAAAATAAATCCCTGTCTAGATACAAGCAGGTAGAGGTGGCTTTAGAACATATGTACCTAGGGGTGAAAACCCTGATAAGGAGTTTTGGGCTTGACCCAAGGTATCTTGGTACATGAAAACGGGCCTTGATGCACTCCTGGTTACGACACTCTTATGGGATATTCTTTGGTAAATTCACAAGCTTAGTATGAACCATTATTAAGGGAATAAAAACAATTCCCTAATAATATATGTTGGAAAGTAGATCATGGATAACATAGATTGAAGCCTATAGATTCATAAGTTAAGAAAATAAAAGCTATTTATAAGTCATCTATTTTGTCATTGGATTACCCTTTATGTGTTACCCCTAACATTCCTTTTATTCCAGCCAATGGCCGGTAATATGAGTACTCAGGCTAACAACTGATGTGAAGATCAATGTGATGACTGTTCTAATGAGATGCCCAATCCGATGGGAGCATGAATCATGAACTTTGTCACGATACTCTCTCAGTTAACTCATGATTTGAATAGAAACATGGGTGAAGAAGAACGTTCAACCCCCCCCCCCCTAAGAAATAGCAAGTCACTATCGAGATCTTCATGAGACAAAGGCCTCCTACTTTTAATGGGTCATCCGTTCCCTCAATCGTTGAACAATGGATCAACTCCATTGAAAATATCTTCTACATCCTTCAATGTTTCGAACAAGAGAAGGTTCTTATGGATGATTAACGTATGGATTACGAAGCCGATCAATGGTGGACATTGATCAAATATACGAAGCCTGAGGAGGAGATTGAGGCATTGGAATGGAAGTATTTACAGAAGATGTTTTTCGATAAATATTTTCCGTGCACCATCTGACTTAATATGGAAAGGGACTTCCTTTCCCTCAAGCAAAATAAATGAAGAATCTATTGGATCATACAAGGAAAACTTCACAAGGCTTGCACGATATGCCTCCGACTTTGTCGTTACCTCCGAATGCAAGGTTGACCGCTTCTTTGGTGGGATGAAACCTAGCCTAAGGAAAGCCCTAGTGACCCGTGACTTCGACAGCTATAAGGAAATTGTCCAATGTGCCCTCAAGGTCGAAATAGAGATCGACAAATCTCAGGGGTATCACGGGGATAAGAAGTATAAGGTGGACTTCAATTCTGGTGGTCTGATGGATAAATCCAACAGTGCAAAGAAAATCCAGAACCCCACATACCAAAGGTGAGGAAAGAAACACCCCAGAAATTGCTTGAAGGGGACTAGGAAATGATTTAGGTGTGGAAGAGAAGGGCACCTAGCCGTTAACTTCCTAAAAGAAAAACCTGCAACTGCGACAGAGGAGAATAACACTCCATTCGAACCTCAACGTGTTCTTCATTACTTCTACTTTAAAGAACTAGGGAACCTTGAAAATCAGTTCCCTAAGACAATGGTTTTCAGAGGCAAACAACAACCTCCAAGGTAGAAAGGGAGATCTTTTTCCATCACTACGGCCGAAGTGAACCCCGACAACGAAGTGGTGAAAGGTACACTACTAATTCATTCAAGAAGAGTGAACGTACTTTTTTATTCTGGTTCTACACATTATTTTATATCCCGAATGTTTATTATAACAATACCCACACCACCAAAAATCATAGAAGTAAAGATGTCAATGAGTATGGAAATGAGGCAATCATTTCATCCCATGAATATAACTCTTCCCCTGTCATAATTTGTGGATTGAACTTCCCAGAAAACATCTTCATACTCCCTCTGGTGAAATTTGATGCAATTATCAGCATGTATTGACTTTCCTTACATAAAGCTAACATAAATTTCTGTGAGATGGAAATCACTCTTCATGTGGAGAATCGAACCCCGATTCTATACAAGTTCAAGGAAGAAGATGAATCTTCTATAACTCCATCATCTCAAGTGTGGATATTACTTCCCTATGAGAATGCATATTTGGCTTAGATGATTGAGTCTGTGGAAGCAGCTATCCTTGAAGACATGCCTATTGTGAGGGAATTCAGTGAAGTATTTCCCGAGGAATTTCCTTGTCACCCTTCTAGAAGATATGTTGAATTATCAATTAACCTTATACCTAGGGAATTTCCAATATCCAATACTCTGTATAGAATGGCTATGGTGGAGCTTGAGGATCTGAAGAAACAACTACAGGAGAATCTAGATAAAGGGTTTATATACCCAAGTGATTCACCACGCTGTGCACTAGTCCTCTTCATCGAGAAGAAGGATGGGTCAATACGCCTTTGCATTGATTATCATGAACTCAAAAAAATCACGATAAAGAACAAATATCCTCTTCCCCGAATTGATGACTTCTTCAATCAACTATGTGTAGCACAATACTTCTCCAAGGTGGATTTGCAGTTTGGATATTACCATGTAAGGGTGAAGAAGAAGGATATCCCCAAGACTTCTTTTCGTACAAGGTTTGGGAACTATGAATTCAGATTAATGCCTTTCAGTCACACTAATGCTCTAGAAATCTCTACTTACTTGATGAATATAGCCTTTCGATATTACCACGATACATTTGTGGTAGTCTTTATAGATGATATTCTAATATACTTCAAAACCAAGGAGGATCATGAGGATCATCTTAGAACTGTACTAGAGACCTTGAGAAAGGAGAATCTCTATGAAAAGTACAAAAATTGTGAGTTCTGGTTTAAGGAGGTCTTATTCTTGGGTCATATCATCACAAGTAATGAGATATCGATGGATCCCTCCAAGAAAACTGCAATTGAGGGATGACTGAGGCCAAGATCCATAACAGATATCTGTAGCTTATTGGGGTTAGCTTGATATTGTCACCAATTTGTGAGAAATTTATCATGATTGTCCAACCCTATTACTAAGATAACTTGAAAGGGAGTAAAGTTTTCTTGGAGTGTTGAATGCAAAGAAAGATTCAAGGAGTTGAAAAGGAGTCTTACCACTCTGCCCGTGCTCACATTACCCACAAGTGGAGAAATTTGTGTAGTATTTAGTGATTCTTCAAAGAAAATCATGAGTTGTGTGTTGATACCGAATGATAAAGTGATAGACTATGCGTCAAGGTAGCAGAAAATCCATGAGAAAAACTATCCCATACATGATCTGGAGTTGGTGACTGTGATCTTTGCGTTGAAAATTTGGCGGCATTATCTCTTTGGGGAGAAGTGTGAGATATATGCTTATCAAAATATTCTCAAATATATATTCACACAGAAATAGATTAATATGTAACAATGAAGATGGATAGAACTCATCAAGGATTATGACTGTTCAATCCATTACCACCCTGGGAAAGCGAACAAGGTGGATGATGCTCTAAGTAGAAAGAATCTTGTATCTTTATCCATGATGAGAATTGAAAAGGATCCAATCTTCTTAGATTTGCAGAGGATGGACATGAGAATCATTAAGGGAGGAACATAATTAATCCTTTCTCAAATGATTGCTCAAACATCCCTCATGGAGAAAATAAAGGATTCTCAAAGAAAGGATGTATAAATTATGAAAAGAGTGGAAGCAATCAGAAATGGGAAATCATCAAAGTTTATGGTTGAAAAGGATAAAATTGTGAGATTTGGGTCATGATTATGTGTACCATTTTATCCAAAGATAATGAAAGAGGTTCTGAATGATAGACATAGCTCAAAATTTTCTATTCACCCGGGGAGCACAAAGATGTATCGAGATCTCAGAGAAAAATTTTGGTGGGACAATATGAAAGGAGAGATTGCTGAATATACATCAAAGTGCATGGTATGTTAGTAAGTGAAGGCTGAAAGATAAAAGTATAAGGGGATGATGCAACCACTACCCATACCAACATGGAAGTGGGACAACATTACCATGGACTTTGTCATTTGACTTCCAAGGACATCTAGAGGAAACAATGCTATATAGGTCATTGTGGATCTTCTTACGAAGAAAACTCACTTTATTGCGTTTCGATAGGACTTCTCATTGGATCAACTCGCATGGATTTACATCAATGTAGTGGTAAGGCTGCAAGGATTACCACTATATATTGCATCCGATCGCGATATGAGATTCCCCTCAAAGTTCTGGAAAAGTATCCAAAATTTTATAAGCATTGAACTAAACTTCAGTACGGCCTATCATCCTCAAACTGATGGCCTATCTGACTGAACTATTCAGACACTATAAGATATGTTAATATCATGTTCTATGGACTTCAATGGAGGATGAAACCAATATCTTCCACTGGTTGAATTCTCCTACAATAACAGTTTGCACTCAAGCATCTGAATGGCACCATATAAAGCCATTTATGGGAAAAGGTGTAGAACACCGACATGTTGGGATGAAGTCAGTGAGTATAAGCTTCTAGGACCTGAAATGGTCAAAGAAATGGTAGAGAAGGTGAAAACCATTCAGAAACATATTAAGGTAGCCCAAAGTCGATAGAAGAGTTATGCAGATAACCATTGAGGAGACCTTGAGTTCAAAGTTAGAGACATGGTATTTCTACGCATATCTCTATGGAATAAGGTCATGATGTTTGGAATGAAATGGAAGTTAAGTCCTAGGTACATCGACCCCTTAGAGATTCTTGATTGTGTCGGGGATGCGGCCTATCGACTAGAACTTCCACCTATCATGGCCAAAGTATATGATGTCTTTCATGTATCCCTCTTAAGGAAGTATATACCAGACCCTTCACATGTACTCTCTTCAAAGGTAGTATAGTTAGAGGATAGTCGTTTTTACGAGGAGCAACCAGTGAATATCTTAGATCATAGGGAAAAATTCCTACTAAATAAGACAATTCCCCTCGTGAAGGTGTTGTGGAAAAACAAAAAGTTTGAAGAAGCGACGTGGGAATCAGAGGAAGTGATGAAGCAGAGTTACCCTCATTTTTTATTGTGGGGAAATGAAATTTCGAGGGCGAAATTTCTTAAGGGGGGAAGATTGTAATGACCCAAACTTTTATCAATGAAAATTTCTCTTGATCTAATTAAATGTATCGTTACGTAAAATTGTTATTTAAAATATTTACTTCTTTGGTTTTATGTTTTTGTATCTTTAAATACTATTATGAATTGTGACCATTTCTAATATAGTTTTTGAACAGTGATCACATGATTATTATAAATATAGGGCATTAACAAATCCAATTTACTTAGAAAAAAGAAGTGATGGCCTCATCCAGTAGAATTTCCCCATATGAAGCCCATTTTCTGGAGCTCAGAAAGAAGGTGGATTCATTGGGATTCGCTCTTGACTAATCCCAAACCGATCTTGAATACGTCAAGATTTAGTGGAACCTCCTATAGATGAAGTGGACGTTTATAGAGATTACCACTCGAGCGATGTTATCTGAGCCACCCCAAGAGTCAGTCACCATCGCGCACCATACCCTAAGGCCTTCTGCGGGTGTTTTAAGGGATTATGTAACAATACCCTATCACTTTGATTATGTATATTATTTTTGTATATAATAATTAATATAATTTCATTTTATTATTGTTACTTTGTAAATAGTTTTTAAAGCACAAATAGTATTTTTTTAGTTAATATTCAACTAAGGAATATATTTTGATAAATTAATGGATTTTTGAATTATATAATATTTTAATAAAATATTATTATTATTAAATTACTTTTTATTAATTATAAATTATCGTATAATTTTTATGAATACAATTTTAATTTTTATTAAGGTTTGAAAGCTATTTTTTTCAAAACCCATGAATTTTTGATAAATGTCAGTTTTTATTTTAAAAGTGAAAATTCACATATTTATAAAATTATTTAGATAAAATTTATATTATTTTTGGAGTCAGGATTTCAAAATTATCTAACGGTGAATTTTTCATAATTTTCTGAGACAGTCAAATTTTTGGGTAAAAATTAAATACCGTTTAAATATATAATGTGTTTTGTGACATCATAATGACCCAATAGTGTTGTAATAAAATACTATAAACATTATTTTCATCCAATATATGTTTTAACATTAATATAATGTGATTTTAGGTTTATTTTATTTATTTTAAAAATCCTTAGTGGACCCTCCAAGACTTATAAAACATTTTATCTTTTTAAATTGTTTTCCTTAAGAGTGTGACTCACCTCCACATAAGCAACCCTATTATTTTAAGATTTTAGGACATTTTCCTTTTAAAATATTTCGTTTTACACTCCCCTATGGAAAAAAACATGCTAAAAAATCATGGGATGTTTTGTGGTTTTGATTAGTTTAATGTGTGGTGTCCTAAACCTAAATAATAAAGAATTCCCTCTACTTTCCTATATAATCCCACCCAATCTCCCACATAATATTCACTAAAAGCCTTTTTAGTTCGTCAAACCTCTACCCTTATCTCTCTAGAATCCTCTCAAGGTGCCCCAAGCTCCCAAGAAGCCTCTCTCAAGCCCCTCCCAAGCCTTTGGGATCAAACTTCCAAGTAAGGGATTCTCACTTTCCTTATTTATGTACAAGTTTCCTTATATTGTTATGACCTTTTATTTTCAATTATAAAATTTGGAGTATGATTTCTATCCTCCTCCATACATACATATTCATTTTTAAATAATGAGATACCCCCTTTCTCTCTCATTAAGGCCTCCCATGTATACCCGTTACCATGCATAAATTTCGTAAGGAATTTCTCTCTCCCCATTTACATTCGAGAAATTATTTTGTATTATGTATCTAAATTGAATTTAATTTGTTGGGAAATATATATATTTTACCCACATACTTTCCATTTAATGTAAATATTATTATAAACACATTTCTCTCTCATCAAACATTTTTATGAATTCTTATGTCACGACGTTATGCTGCAGAAATTGCACCACGATTTTCCAAGACAAAGTCATTGTATAGTGAATACCATGCCCATTTCTTTATCAAGGGTATTCATCATTATGAACATTTACTTATTGATTATAGAGTTACAAGAATTAATTCCACATTCCCTTATCATGTAATAAATTATTATGTTTAATGAGTCCATGTTGTATGATCCATGTGGCACACTTATGCATGAAATGAAATGTTTAAGAAGGGTGCGCCCTGATAGTGCTCCAATGCATTGGGTAATGTTTACATCATGATACATCAAGTGAAATGAAAATTTACTCATGATAATTCAAGTGAAATGAGGATTTACTCATGCTCAATCAAGTTCAATTAGGGTTTACTCATTCTCCATGTGCAATGAGCCTTGGGTCATGCTAATTCCATGTTAAGTGTTGTTGCCACATTTCCATGTTATGATAATCATGATTTATCATGACTTTATTTTCATGTTCTTTTATACTCCATTGATATTAATATTGACTAAAATGTATTTTATTTTTCATGTTATGCCTTTTTTACTCCCTTACTGGGCTTTATAGCTCTCCCTTTTCTTATGCTTATCCTCAGGTTATCCCATGCAATGCTAAGTACATGGGAATGTAATGGTCATGTAAAGGAAGTTTTCAATAAAGATGTTGTGTTCTATGTTTTAAGTTGTTATGTAATGTTCCTAAGCCACAAAGAAACTATACCTATCGATCTTCTATGTTGTATAAAGTGAAGGTTTTATGTAATAAATCATGTTTAAGTGTGTAATAAAGATCGGAGTTGTCATATATCTAAGAACATCATAGAATTATGGGATACCCTTCAAGTTGTCATCCATCTCCCCAAACATGTCCATGTAAAGGATCCTTCAGACTTCAAATTCAAGAGAAACCATATTAATGTTATCTGACACATTTGGGAGTTGGATATGTTGGTATTTACCACTGAAAAATAGGTTCCCACTAAAAAACAGTTGTGAGATATAGTAACTCAGGGTACCACCAGAGGAGTCATCAACTTTTACTAGGACGAAGAGCAGGATGAAAACATTGATCCTTAGGATATAGGTTAAAGTTTATACTTATAATAAGGTGGTATTTTACTATTTATGTCATTATAAAAATTTAAATTTATCTCTTTATAGAGAATAAATATGGAATTTATCCATGTTGAATCCCCACGATATACCATGGGTGGAACCTTGATATGTATTGAAGAATAAACCACCCCCTGGGAAGAGGGGATTTCATCCAAGTAAAGGGAATTAAATGAAACTGAGGGATTGGATCTATATTCCCCCTTTCTTCCTATGTGACATCCTCCTCTAGGAGTGAAACTAAATACTCCTCACTCAATTAGGCATTGGTAGAGGGATGAAGTTCTGATGAAGCACATTCTAATTGACGAGTGAGGATATCCTTTAAATTTTCCTCTATCTCCCAGTTTAGGATCTAATTTCACATCCCTTTTCTCTAAGAGAGATTCTCAAGAGGTTAATCCAAAGTATGTCTAAGGGGAAGCTTAGGTCAAACCCTTACCAAACATTATGAAAGGAGGTGCAACAATAGTGGAGGGGAGCATTAAAAAAGTCTAATTTGACCATCCCTACCAATGGATGTGAATATGGCTCAGGTATGACTACTAAGTATAAGTGCCACACTTATGGTCACTTTTTTGACTCTCTATTCCCTGATAGGTCTAATAACACATATTAAATCTTCAAATACAATAGAAGACTTATTTTAAGTTGTATATTACCAATCCTACTTAGTTAAATTCAAGGAGTTCAATAGGGATCTAGATGAGCATAATTCATCATTATTGGTATGATCACTCCCTCACATGATATTTTATTTCTGAACTTCCCACTTACACATCACTGTTTACAGATTGTATCCACCTCACCTCTTTTTAAAGAACACTCAGTGGTCTAATCAACAGTGGTGGTAAACCCATAAGACCTGCCTAAAGTGGGTCACACAAACCCCTCTAGTTATCCTACTTTCCCAGATGTCCATACTCAACACATTGACAAGGAAGTTTTCATGAAATGTAGCCATGACACAATAGATTCTCTCATAGTACTAGAAGATGGAACCATGTTGATGATTAAACCTCTTGTAGCAGGGATCAGTGCTTCAATGAAAAGGGTAAGTATCTATAGAACCTTATTATCATCTTAAATACCCATATATTAAGATGTGTATATACCTTGTATCATCTATAATTCCATCATCATAAATGGGGTACTGATAATAGAGGATCTTTTCCATGCACTCACACTACCAAAGCACCCAAAGGATGGGGTTGACCCGACACAAATGATCTAAGAAGGGGATAACCTAATCATATACCTTAGTGATCTGGTCCCAAAATATTCCCTAGAATTTGAGAGTCACTTTGATATATACCATGATTACTTGGACATAAAATGTATCTCATGATTGAATTCATGGAATAAAACATGGAAGATGATTTAGGAAACCACTATGGAGGATCTGGGTAGAAAGATGCACCCGGTCTACCATCTATTCACAATTCTAGAATGTGGGAGTTTTGATTAGAAAAACCTCCATGCCACTGTGAAATGGATAATTTATGAATAGGATTAGGATCAAGACACCTAACTATTTCTTTTTAAGGTGAAGTTAACAACTATTTAGATAATATTAGAGTCACAACCTTTCAAAAAAACTCTCACTATGAAATGGTTATGCCCCTGAAAAAATGATTAGATGATGAAAACGAAAACTTAATGGATTTATTATTTCAAGAGATGAACACATCCAAAAAAGTGTTTGTGAATCACTAGAGTTTAGTCAACAATGCCAAGCCCAATGGGGTAGGTGATACCGTCATTATAGAATAACTATGACCCACTAAGGAGGCTAAGGATATAGAGCTAGATAGGCTCCAAAACCAAGTTAACAAGTCCATGAGATCCATTAATGAAATCAAAGCCTATATAGAGGGTAATTTATAATATATCACTATCATAAAGAGAGATTCCAATTTTTTAATTCTCTTCTTCATCCTCTTCAATATGAATGAATACAAATTTCATTCTAATCCATTTTTCAACTGTTAGAACCTTGTCCCACTCTGATTATCATTTTTTGATAACCAATGAAACCCTCTTTGAGAAATATCATCATAACTTAAATCCACCTGAACACTGGATGTGAATGTATTAAGTCAATAATGGTTCCCAGACACTTGAGTCAGGGAGATTTCCTCTTAGGAAAGTGTTCATGAGTGAGTATAGGTATGTGTACCAACATTGTAGAACTAGATTTGGTCCATTTGGAAATGTATTTGATTTCCTCCTAGGTGTGTACTTAGGGATGGGTATAGTAATGTGTACCATCATCGTAACACTAGAGTTGGTCCATTCATATATAGATATGATTTCCTCCTGGGAGTGTGCTCATGAACATGCATAATATTGTGTAAAATCACTATAACTCTAGATTTGGTACATTCAGATATGGTTATGAGTGAATCAATATGATGAGGATCACTAAGGGAAGTATTGTAATGAGGATTCCAATGTTCAAAATAGCTTGGGTACCTCGAGACTACATCTTCATACATTTCACATGGATCATTTAAACCTGTGTATGAGTGGAACAAGATGATACATTTATTTTTTCCCAGGCCAATAGAACAAGATAACATTAATCGACTCCTATTGGGGTAATATGGTGGATCACACAAAACATTTTGTATCTTCATTATTAGCCCTAATTTTTTCCTAATCCTCATATGGGGGAGACTTAGTGAGTAGGTACTTGAATTTTGATTAGGTATCCCTTTATGAGTTTTCATCTCAATAATTTTTATGAAATTTCCATTTCAAGTTCCCAATTCTTCATTGATCATGCAAGGTTAATGTCTAGAGAGTGGGGAATCCATCATTTACTAGGGAACCCTTTGTGGGTTTTCAACTTGGAATGTTATTTGTCTCTTTCTTTGGGAAGTTTAAGGTCTTAAAAGACATACCAAAATAAATGGTGTTTTAATTCAGATGACTTTGAATAAAAAGAGTGAGGTAGTCTGTATAGTTTCATAGGTGAGGTATCTCAACCTGAATGAGGACCCCATGCTAATATACATCATACCACAAAAAATTACATGGCCTAAAGTTGAATTCGTTAAACTATTATGGTTTAAGGTTAGGCAATGAAGACTATTAAAGGCTCAAGAATATGATTTTTTATCCTTGAATTAAGGAAAAGGTATAATGCATTAATTTGTAATATCGAGTGTATTCAAATCCATTTTAATAGTTGTTTTGTGGGATATGTAAATAATAACTTAAAATATTTGATTATAGAGATGTTGGTATGGAACATGTATGCAAGGGATAACCATAGACTGCATTTTAATACTAGGTTTCATTGTGATATTGTCAGGGTGTATAGAGATTAGAATACTTTCTCCATAGGGTGAAGACACCACTAGCTAGAAGAGACGAATATGGTGGGTCTGATTATCATCACCAAATAGAGGTGTACCTTAGATATAGATACACTCTTTATCAATGTTTTATAAAAATATTATTTATATTGATATTAGAAATGAAATAATATGTTCTTGATGGATCTAGTACAAGAGGCGGGTAAATTTTAATTTAAAAAACTTTAGTTTAAAATAATTAAACTAAAAAATTTCACAAACCTCTTTAGTAAAATTATTTGATTCATACTTGGACCTTAGTATGATTAAAAAAGTATCATAATAAATAATGATTTTGATATATCAGAGTTATAGAATTATAATGATAAATTTTCTGATTATATCAAAGTGAATAGATCAGATTCATAGAATATTTAATTATCATATTTATGTTTATCATATTCTGATATTTTACGATAAAACAATTACAATTTATACAATAGAAAATAAAACTTGTTAGAAACAAGTAATACAATAGAAAATGTATGTAATAATGACTTATAACTATTATTAAAAAGACATCTCTTTTAAACTTAAGTGTAAGGTAGTCAATAACCTTGACTAAAGGTATCCCTTGTTTTATACTTATCAAAAAGTCTTTCTTTCCTTAGTAAGTAAATCCCTCGAAATTAAGATCAGATATGTATTCCTATCCCCAGAAGCCCTTGATCAGATAGAATGTTCTTTGTCTCACTATCCCCATGAGCCCTCAATCAAGATGATCAAATTATATATCTCTCTATCCTCATAATCCCTCGATTGTAATCACAAAAATAAGACACAGTAAAAATTAAAAATATGTTCTTAAGGAGACAACCTAACAAGGTTTCCATAGAATTAATCTCTCTAAAAAATTACATGATACTAGGAATAATCTGTTCACACTATGTAATCTTTTGAAAAATTGAAAGTGAATGTAATCAACCAACAATATTCCAGCTAAAAACTCTTCTAATGACCAGGTATTTATACGCATTCCTCTAACGGTCATATTGATCACCAAAAAATCATATTTTCTCTGAGTTTTTTGCAACAACTTGGAAACCTGGAACTTTACAGCTCATCATAATTGAATGGCCGATGTCGTATTTTTTTACACCATTACAGTGTAAAAAGTTTTCCTTACATTAAAAACAAGTCTATCTAATACAACTATAAACGTAAGTCAGTCTATTGGAATTATTTAACCATGTCAATATGATAATATTTATGACCATTACTTTGAGGTTTATTCGAACAAGTATCGGTCTGATTGTCAGAACTTTTTGTGTATAAAACAAAAAAAATAACATTCGTCCTAATAAAGGTGAGTTTGATGTTTATCAGAAACAATATCATTTCGATAATCATAATGAAGAAATATAAGTATATATTAAAAATCCTTTAGAACTTATTCCAAATATGGTAAAAGGTTATGTTTTCTACAAAGATAATATAAAACACTTTGGACATAAATATGTTAGTAAACATGTAATTAAGAAATTGTTTGTGATTTAAAAAACTAAAGCAATGGAAAACTCATAAGTAGAACTTTTGACTCAATAATCTCCCTCTTTTTGTAAAGCACTAAACCAAAAAATAAATGAAAAATTAACTTTGAAAAACTTACAATTCATGTTCTTTTAAAAACATTGTATTCAGATTTAAAACAATGATCCTTAACTCACTTGAATTTATAACTCATATTAATACAATATAGAGTATTTTTAATAAGATAACTCCCCCTTACTGAAATAATATCCCCCTTTGTATAAGATTTATCTTCTTATAAGAATTTTCTACCCTTTTAAAACTTTTCCCCCATTTGTATAAACATCGCCCCATTTAGGATTTTCTCCTTATATAATGTTTTTCTCCATTTCAATAAATTTCTCCAACATTTTAATTTACAAAACAATGAGAAAAGTATAAATTTTCATGAAAAGGATTAGAAAATCAACCATATGAAACAAAAATAGTGAACTAACTAATCATCCACACAAATGATGAAAGAATATCATGTAATCAAAATTGGGGAAAAATTCAAACAATAATATTTACAAGAGAAGAATAATTCATTAATAAATATTTAAATGTTTTTACACGCATAAATCACAACAAAAGTTCAAAAGAAAAAATTAATTCTTTCCTCATAAGAGTCTTCCTAAAAGACTTCATTTTTTTGAGCTCTTTTTTATCCTTATCAAATTGATGAAGCTTTTCTTCCTAAATTTTTTCTTTTTCTTCCAAACTTTTTAATCTCATAGAAAGTTCCTAATTCTGTACCGTCAAAATGTTTAACTTCTCTTCACAGGATTTGAGTCTGGTAATCTCCAACTGCATGTATCAGATCATTCCATTTATATTTTTTACTTCCTCATTCTGATTATTATTTGTACCCTTCAACTCCTCTACAAACCTTACACATTCTGCAAAATCGTTTGAAAACTGAATAAAAGATTCTACAGATTAATTCATAAGTGTCTTTACATCCACAAAATTCTCATCATGTAATTTGATATCAGTGTCAAATTGATGACACCAATTGACCATCTAGTTTTGAACTTTTCTCTATGTTATTCATATTTCTTTTAAATTATTCATCTCAGCCACAATACCAATAAAATTATCCGATAAGATCATTATTGATTCTGATTTTTAATCAAGAATTAAACAATTCATCTTTCCTCTTTCTTCAAGTCTTGGAAAATACAAAATTGTTCCTTCAAGCCTTTTAAGCACTTTAAAAATGTAGTCATATCCTTAAATAACAATCTTATCCATAGAATATGATTGATATTTTTAAAATTTAGGGGTTTTGATTGTACTCGGTTCAGCTTCAGAAACATTTCATTTCTTATTTTCTTTCCACTAGTTATCTTTCTCAGTTTCTTTAGAATCCTTCTAAGGAACTTCATTATCATCATAAAGTTAAAGGTTTTCAGCATCCTTGTCATCAATATTTATTTTTTAATTCTGATAATCATTATATTTCTTACATAAGGACTAATCCTCCTTTGATGATGATTCTTTTTCTTCAAAAATTTCATCTCTACTTCCCTGATCGATCTTTAGAGGTAAATCCCAATGATGATGATTCCAATGATTCTTTATCAGATTGGGTTTCTTTATCATAAGAATCCTCATTTTCTTCATCATCCTCTTCTTTATCTTATCTATCTTCTCATTCTTTTACTTCTACTTGTAATTATTCCTTAGTTTCAACTACTACTTCATATTATTCTTGATCATTTTCCTTTCTATTCTTCTTATTTATCTTCTAGTTCTATTTTATCTTTACCATCTACTTCTTCATGTATATCCTTATCAAGATCCTCCTCGATTTGTCTCTTGTTCTTAAAACACCCTTACTGTCAAGCTCCAATTTTGATTCCTTTTCATGAGTTGTTGGTGTTGATTCTTCAACAACTTTTTCCCTTTCCCTTGTCTGGGATAATGGTAACATCGATTTGAAAAATATAGGTTTCTTGAAAAAATCATCTAGAATATGGATATGGATATTTGGTATGATAGAATTACAAAAAATATATTTTTAGAGGCCAACTCAACTCCTTTCAAAAGATTTTCACATAACTGAGATTCAGTTAGCTTCTTCTTTGGCTTATTTTTATTTTCATCTTCTTTTAATGTATCGACAATATGAATCTTAAAGGCCTTGGCCTCTGTAGGGTCAATTCAAAAAATTGGATCTACTAGTTTCATTGCTACCATATTCTTTATTAATTAATCATGTATATCATCTAGGAATTTCTTATTTTTCTTTTCATTATTCAGTAGGGAAGTCTCTGCTTTCCTTTTCTTCTTCTTCTTTTGATCACCCTACTCAGCTTTCCTTGAAGGTTTAGCTTCAGGAGCGGTACCACCAACCTTCTTAACAATTTTTTTTGGAATTTTTATAAAAAATAAATCTCATCCTATTTATCGTATCATCACTGATTAATAAAATCTCCACTCTCTTCAGAGTCAATTGATTTGGAATCTTAAAAAACATCATAAATTCAACCACTAACTTTCTTATAACAAATGGAAACATAATGATCTTTAACTTTATGGATCTGGTCTTGATATTATTTATATTAAGAAAAATGAATTGGATAAGATAAATTTTCCTCTTGTTGAAGAGATAGTCCAGTACAAAAATATCTGATACGTTGAGCATGTCATGATCCCCTTTCCTTGGTATGAGAAATCCTTGCATCCCCGATTATGCAGATTCAGATGGGTAGCCTTCCTAATTTTTTTCATAATGTTCAAAAAAATAATCTTCTGGATTATTTCTATCAAAAGAACCAAGTTCATCAAAAATCTTGTGTGAAGTACAGTAAGCTTTCCCTTTTGATGGTACTTCAAAAAAAACACAGCTTTTTTATAAGATATTTGTATATTTTCCCATTCATAGCAAAGGAGAACATTTCTATTCCTTCTCCCTTGAAAATTTTAACAAATGCATGGAAATCTCGAACCAAATCAGGGTAAAAAAATCATAATCCTTTTTTTTTCTCCATAGAAATGGATTCACAACCATAAAATTTAATAACCCTTACAAGGAAGAATCATATTTCTCATAAAAAACTCTTTCTACTAATCTCTTCCTAAAAAGGTACTACTCCTTGTAATTTCCATCAAAAAGCAATTGGAAAGAATTTGAGACTTGTGAAACTGTCGTAATGAATAATTTTCAGATTGGGGATCTTGAAAGTAGTAGCATGTTAGAGAAAAAGACTAAAACAACTGATGTGGGACATGGGGGTGGCCCTCCTTATATAGGTAATTTGGGTTTCAATTTGACTTCAAGAGGAAATCTAATGGTTTAGATTTAAAACCAACTGATCTAATGGTTCAAAATCATCTGAAGAAAGTTTTATGAATTTTTGAACTCTTGATGTTTTTAAAAATTTACCATATTGAGAAAGAATACGATTAGATAAACCTTTAAAAAATGAAAAGAAAAGGAAAACAAAGTTTTTATAATAACTAAAATTATTACAACAACAAAGATAAACATTTATAATGAAATAGTGAAAAAAATAAAAAGAAGATAAGAATACCTTCCGGAGTTGGAAAGATCCATTAGTAACATAACCTATTCTTTGTGGTTTTTTTAAAAATTAATATGATTATGATAGTTTTAAAAATAATACTAAATATTAAATTTTTAGTAAAAACACTAAATAAAAGAGTTTTATAGAATTATAAATTATATAGTTTTAGAATTAAAACTAAATAAGATATTTCAGAAATAAAATATCATTACAAAAATTTTCTGAATCCTAATCTTTTTAAAGAAAACTTGATTCTGGATATTTTTATTATTATTTTTGGATTTTAGGAATCATTTTGAGAATTCTGATTTTGAAAAAATTCAAAAAAATATTAGCTGAAAAACTCAACAAGATAATATTTTGAAAGGATTAATTTTTTTTGTAAAAATAAAAGTTTTGAAAATCAAAAAACATATGCCCCCCCTTATGAAGAGGAGTAACTTAATGTAAGGATATGGATAAACAAGAAGTATATATGAATGATTATTTTATATTTATCATTCCTAGATTCTATTTAATGTATTCAGATCTATCAGAAGAAAGAGGCTTTGTAAAAATTTCAGAAAGTTGATCTGGCGTTCTAATGAATTATAAAATGATATCTCCTTTAAGTGTGTGATCCCAATGGAAACGGTGTCCTATATCTATGTGTTTTTTCATGTGAGTGATGTGATAGGTTTTTACTTAAATTAATGAAACTATTGTTATCACATAGTATTTGATTTATTTGTAAAACTCAAGCCATAGTCTGTGAGTATGTGTTGCATCCACAACACTTGAGCACAACAACTTCCAACTGTGACATATCCTACTTTAGCATAAGACTATTCTACTAAGTGTTGTTTCTTATAAGACCGAGAAACTAATGAATCTCCTAATAAATGAAAATTTCCATATTTTCTTTTCCTATCCATTATCAAACGACCAAATCCATAATCCAAAAATAATTTTAATTCTTAAACATTTCCAAAAGAGTAAAATATTCCTAAATCCATAGTTCCGTTAAGATAACCAAAAATTCATTTTATAGATTTTAAATGGGATTCCTTTGGATTTTCTTGATATATAGAAAATAGGAATAAAAAAACATTAAATCAGGATGAATAACAGTTAAGTAATTGAAATTCCTAACATACCTCTAAAATCCTTTTGATCAAGTGGTTTCCTAGCCTCATCAAGATCATAGATATTTGAGGTACTGGGGAGTTAAAATACTTTTAGTATTTTCATATAAAAACTTTTTAAGAAGACCTTTTATATAATTATATTGATATATACAAGTTCCTTCAGGTTTTTGTGAGATTTGAAAACCTAAAAGGTATTTTAACTCACCCATCATACACATTTCAAACTCGGATTTCCTAAGATTCTCAAAGAAATATGTTAAAGATTGTTGAGGTGATCTGAATAAAATGTCATCAACATAAATTTTAACAATCATAATATTTTTGTTAACTTATTTTATAAAATGTGTCAGATCCACAACTCCCTTAACACAATTTTTTTGTAACAAAAATCCTATTAATCTATTATACTAGGATCTAGGGGATTTTTTTAAGTCCATATAAGTCTTTAGTAAATTTGAAAACTTAATCAGGATGTTTTTTATTTTCAAAAATAGGGGGTTCTTAAACATAAACATCCTCCTGAACATATCCATTAAGAAAATAATAGTTCACATCCATTTGGAAATGTTTGAAATTAAAGAATGTTACAAAGGCTAGTAGAATACTAATAGCTTCATGTTTAGCTACTGGTTCATAGGATTCTTCACAGTCTATCCATTATTGTTGATTATAACCTTTAGAAACAAGTATTGATTTATTTATAATTATTATTACATTTTAATCACATTTGTTTCTTAAAAACCATTTTACTCTAATTCTAGAAGTTTCTTTAGGGTGTTCAACTTAATTCCAGACATTCTTCCTTTCAAATTCATTGAGTTTATCTTACATATCCTTAATAAAATCCTCATCAACTAAATCCTCATCAGGATTCTTAGGTTCAAATTGGGAAAGGAAATATAGACGTTCAATTTCATTACTTAAGGAACTTCTAGCCCGAACTGGTTGATCAACATCACCAATGATACTATCACCAAGATGATTCCTAAGAAACATCTGATTTCTTAGGTTTCTAAAAACTTGTTCTTCAATATAAGGTACACAATCTTCTTGAGGAATAACTTTAGAAACGTATTCTTGGGTTATTTCCATATTATAATTATTTTCTAAAAAAGTTTGAAAATCAATTTTAGAAATAACACTTGAGGAGGATGTGGGTTGAGGTTTTTTGAAAACAAAAGGGTCAGTTTTATCAAACTTAAAATGTACTATTTCCTCAATAGTACATGAATTTTCATTAAAAACTCCATATGCCTTATAAGTAGTGGAGTAACCTAAAATATTACTTTATCAGATTTGGGTGAAAATTTATGTAATTTATCTTTCATATTCAGTATTCATACCTTACATCCAAAAACTAGAAAGTAAGAAACTTTTGGTTTTCGACTAGTCCAAAAATCATAAAGAGTTCTATTAAGAAATATTCTAATAAAAACTCGATCTATAGTATAAAAGGAAATACTAAGCACTTAATTCTAAAAATTAATATCTATTGAGTATTCAATTAGCATGGTTACTGTTATTTCTTGCAGAATTATACTTCTTCCTTCAACAACACCATTTTGTTGTAGGGTTCTAGGAGTTGCTAATTTATTTTATATAATTTTCTTACTAAAAAAAGTTTCAAAATCAAAATTTAAAAATTATCCACCATTATCACTAAAAATATTTATCAATAAAATATTTTTATCATTTTTAACTTTGGCTACAATAGCTTTGAAATAATAAAAAATCATCATATTTCTTTATGAGAAAATAAACCCATGTGTATCTAATGTAATCATAAAAAATGAAATATACACAGTATTTTCCACCAATAATCCCATTTTGCGTAGGATTGAATATATCCTTGTGAACTAACTATAAATCATCATAAATTAAGACTTCACTAATAGATTTAAAACTGGACATATGTTTCTTATCGTATTGATATGGGTCACAAACTTTTGAAGAATAAAACCTAAGTTATGGTAGATCCATAAAAAGTTTTTTCTTAGTCAAATTACATAATTTTAAAAGGTTAAAATGATCTAAACTACTATTCCATAACCAAAATAAATCTTCCATTACATTAAGGAAATTTATGTCTTGACTCCTATTCCTTCTAAGTTTAACGCATATACATTTTCATGATGATTGGAAGAAAGAATAAATTCATCCTTGGAACTATATACTAAAAACTTATCATTCCTAAATTGCACAAGGTAAGCTTTATTTCATAATTTACTTATGATTATGAGGTTTTGATTAATAACTTTAACAAACAAAACAATAGAAATTAAACCTTTACCAAGAAGAATGATATTACCTATTCTGATAATCTCTCCTTGAGAATTATCTATGAAAGTAAATTTTCCACATTTCATATTGATAATATTTTCAATGAAATATTTATTACCATTCATATGCTTGGAACATACACTATCTATGTACCATGTAATCTTGTTTTTGGTACTTTCTTTGTTATCCTGAAAACAAAAAAAAATTGATTTTTTGTACCCAAACCTTCCTGGGTTTGATAATGTCAGAAAAAATATTTTTGGAACCCACATTTGTTTAGAAAATTAGGATTTCTGAAATCCTAAGGATTGAAATTTTTTTAATGACAATTTTAATTCTAGTGGCAACCACTTTAAAATTTAGTAAAAAAGGTGCACTCTTTGGAACAAAATAATTATTATTGAAAACATGTTTTTATATGAAAAACCCAATTTAAAATTTTTACCATGAGGTCAGATATGTTTGTACATTTTTTCAAAAATTTCTATACCAATAGTAATGTTTGATAAAAGTTTCTTCAAAGAAGAAATTTTACATTTTATTTTTACAACTACTTCTTTATCCTCATTAGTATTAATTTTAGAACTACATTTTGATTCTACAAAGTTTTTATAAGAAATAACTTTTTCAAAATATTTGGAAAGATTATCCTTATCCGAATTAGTCTTACCAATATCTTTTGAATGATTTGATATTTATTTAGTTAAAACATCAATTATTGAATAATAATTATCATTTTTATCATTAAAGTTATCATTTTTTTAAATCTTGAAATTTTCATTTTCAACTAATTTATAAAATCAAGAAAATTCTTCACAAGAAGGTAAAGTGTTATCCTCACTGGTTGAGGAAGATTCTTCATCCAAAGATGTAGAATTGTTCTCATTAGGGTAATTGAAATTTAAATACATATTATTAAGTTTCTTAGCAGTGTGAACCTTATCCATGAATCATTTATTTTAAAGGCTCAAATTTTCAAAAATAACTATATTCTTATGTTCTGAGCTTTTATTTTCAGATAAACAATTAGAAATCACCACCAATTTCACACCAATTATTTGAGGCTTTCAGAACCTTATTGTTCATAGATTTATTATACTTATTACTATTCATTTATGAATGAATTTATTTCCAATATTTCCTATTTAACTTTGAAAAATCTGGTCTAATGTGTCCATCTTTCTTGCATTCATAACAGGTGACTTCAGAATTATTCTTATCAATTATACCCTTATTACCATTCTTGTATCGGTATTGAAAATATTTCTTTCCCATGAATTTATTCATCCTTATAGAGAAGTTTTATAACTCATTATCAGAATGTTTAGATATGCTATAATCATATTGAATAGTAACTTTCTTCTTTCTTTAAGATCTAACAACTTTCTCAGTAGATTGAGCTTTAGTAGGTAAGGTAGTAGTAGAAAAGGAAACACCACCATATTTATTTTTTACTTTCTCAACATCTATTTTCAATATTACCTCATACTATATAAGAATACCAATAAGATCATCCAAGGTAAGATTTTTTAACTTTATTATTTCATCCAAAATAGTCCTCTTTGATTCCCTCTCATTTGGCATGATATCTATTATATTTTCCACGATAATTTCATCATCAAGACCCTTATCACCAATGGATTTTAAACTATTAATAATGGTCATGAATCTCTGATGCATCTTCAGAACTAATTATCCAGGAAGAAAATCAAATTCTTGATAGTCAGCTCTCAACATATCTCTTTCTTCTTCAAAAACCTTTGAAGTTCTATAGTATGTTACTTAAAGCTTTTTCCAAATACTATTTTTATCTTCACAAGGTAAAATTTGACTATATATGATTCTTTTCATAGAATATAAAAAATTATTCCTTAATCTTTAGTTCAATTGATATTCTAGCTTCTCTTGATTAGTAGGGGTTATAACTTCATCAAAAGGAATTTCATAATTTCTAGTATGCATCATAATGTTTTCAACTCCAGTGTTGATAAAAAAAGTCTTCATTCTATCTCCCAAATATTCATATCCAACACCATCAAAAATTGGTGGTCTTTTAGGAATTATATTATCTATGGATCAAATATTTAAACCTGAAATCTTTATAGAAAAACATTCTTTTCCACAAATACATCAGTGTATCAAAGATTTATAAACAAAAATTTTATAACAAAACTTAACGAGCTTGCAATAGAAAAGACAATAAAAAATCAGTAAGTATTTGAGAAGTGTGATCAAACTATGATATCAATTATTGGATATCAATATTAGTTATATTGATATTAGTATTTAAATAACATTTTCTTGATGGATATATTTCAAGAGGGGAGGGGGTGAATTGTATTTAAAAAAACATTAGTTTAATATAATTAAACAAAACAATTTCAAAAACATCTTTAGTAAAACTATTGGATTCAGACATGGATATCATCCCGATTAACAAAGTATCATAATCAAGATTGATTTTGATATATCATAGTTATAGAATCATAATCATAAATTTTCTTATTATATAAAAGTAAATCGATCAAATTCACAATAGATCCAATTAACAAATTTATGTGTATCGTATTAAATATATGTTATGATAAAAAAATTATAATTTATACAGTAGAAAATTAAACTTTTATGAAACATGTAATAAAATAGAAAATGTATGTCAGAATGACTTATAAATATTTTTAAAAAGATGTCATTTTTTACCTTAAGAGTAAGGTAGTCAATAACCTTGACTAAAGGTATCCCTTGTTTTATATTTACACAAAGTATGTCTTTCCTCAGTAAGGAAGGCCCTCGATACAAAGATAGACTCTATCTTCCTATCCCTGGAAGCACTCAATCCGATAGATCAGTCTTTATCTCATTGTCCCAATGATCCCCCGATCAAGATGATCATATTTTCCATCTTCCTATACTTGGAATCCCTCAATCTTAATCACAAAAATAATACATAATAACAATTACAAATATGTTCTTAAGGAGACAACCTGAAAAGGTTTCCTTTGAATGAATCTCTCTAAATTATTTCAAGAGACTAGGAAAAAGATGTTTACACTATGTATACTTTAGAAAAATCAATAGTGAATGCAATCAACCAGCAATCATCCAGCTCCAAACTCTTCAAATGACCGGTTATTTATAGGCATTCCTCTAATAATCATCCTGATCGACCAACAATCATATTTTTTCTTTGTTTTTCAAAATGACTTGGACACCTGGAACTTGAAATCCCATCATAACTAAATGTATAATGTCATATTGTGTACACCATTGCGGTATAAAATGTTTTCAGTACATTAGAAACAATTCTTTCGAATATGATTATAAACATAAGTCAGTATGATGTAATTCATTAACTTTTTCAATACGATAATATTAAGGAACATGAGTTTGTTGTTTATAAGAACAAGTAACGGTCTAAATGTCAGAAATTTTTTACTATGAAATAATAGAAAAAAATTCTAACATTGATCCTAATAAATGTGAGTCTGATGTTTATCAGACACAGTCTCATTCTAATAATCGTAATGAATAAATATAATTTTATATTCATAATACTTTAGAACTTATTCAATGTATGGTAAAAGATTATGTTTTCTACAAAAACATTTTAAAACAATTTGGGCATAAAAAGGGTAGTAAACATATAATTAAGAAAGTGTTTGTGATTTACAAAACTAAAGGAATGGAAAAGTCATAAGTAGAATTTTTGACTCAATAATCAATAGTCATGGAATGTTTTTGGAGATTTAAATACCTTGGGAATAAAGTGGGATTATGAAGAGAAAGGAATTAATGAAGGGTCTGGGAACCGTAAAGGTTACACCACCATGTTTTGAACATGGATTTAGTGTGAAAAGATATGACATGAAATTGATCTTCATTTTACCTAGAATAGTGGGTCTAATGAATATATCTTGAAAATTTATAGTACCATATGGTGGGACCTATATTCTTTATGCATTTTTCACTCAAGTTTTTTCTTAGGTAATTAAATGAATGGACTGATGAGTTGAGACTTGAATTCATCTAAGGTTACCCTTACAGGTTCTCAACATAAAAAGTTTTATATCTCATTAATTTTTAGTTAAAGTGTCCTGAAATTTGGACCATTGAGGGATAGAGTTTATATTGTCATGACTTTGACCAAATATTATTAATATTTCAGGTCATATATCTTTGGCCAAATGTCACTGGGGTATAAGGTCATACATCTTTGATCGAATTTCACTGGGGTTTAATGTTATACATCTTAAACCAAAGAGTGAGATAATCAGACTAACAAGGGCACAACAAACCCCGATATGAATTAAGAGCCCAATTTTAGTATAAGACATATTGAAAGTATTTTCACATAGTTTATGGTCATAGTACCTGGATCAAAAAAATGAGACAAACTTTTTAGATTGGGTATGTGAAAACCTAATGGGAATAGAAATCCACTTTTATTGTAGACCACATTGAAGAGGTGTTCACATAATTTAAGGTTATAGTGCTCAAACCACTAGGTAGAGGGTGTGATATGAAAAACCATATGGGGATCATAGGCTAAGAGTTACCAAACATATTTGAACAAGGAATGATGATGATGTAAACCATGACCCAAGTTATTTGAATACAGTGAGTGAGATAGAAAAATATGTCGAGGATGACCATTGACCAGATTCAAATGATGGGTTCCACTAAAAAGTTGTGAGGGAATAAGAGGATTAGATGCAGTTAACCTTAAGATGAATATGAATATAGTTAGTAGGGTTTAATATGGAATCACTGATGATCATTACCAAACAGAGGTGTCCCTTAGAGCCGGATATACTCATTACCAATTGCGGAGGAGAGATTTACGAAAATTCAAATACTTAAGGAATATAGTGTGATAAATAGAAGGAAACATCCAAGGGGAGGTTTGAAACATTATATTCCTAAGAAAAACATAAATAGGTTTCTTATGGATAATTCATAATGATGGAGAAATGTGACTGGGTTTGAAATATATGGTTCATACATCGGTATACATCCTAAAATAACAGGCATCGAGCTACACATAGTTCTTATTTATAAACCTTGAATCAATCTAGCTCAAATGTTGAGGATGGGATTTTCTAAATCATTAAATGATATTGAAAATATAAGGGTCCTCATCACTATTCCTAGAAAATTCTCTAGTACATAGTCAAACATGAATATTGAGATCCCAAGCATCATGGTACCTAGGGATAAAGGGGAATTTCATCTTAGTGTAGGGTCCCATGTGTTGTGAAAACTTCATTGGATTTAGATCTCATATAGTCCAATTGAATCACATAAAAGAGACTACAATAACTAGTTTAATGAATTATAAGATGAACCATTTTTATTTCAGTTTATCATCATGTGACACAGATGAAGATGCTCTGTAGTTTAGGGTCTTGTGATGAGGAAATGTACCACACAATTTAACATAATGTGGTAAGGATGTTCATGAATAAAAAATGAGTTTATGATAACCTCTCTACTATGAGTAAACTTATAAGGATTCGTGATTGGACCTATAATAGGGACTCCATACATTACTATGTATCCCATGGAAAGATATTTGATCCACACATGACTCTTTTAAAGGATTGTCCCTGCATAGATCTATCTTAAATATTTGGAGAGGGAATTATTCTGGTCATATGTCAAGCTAACCATGACACTAAAATAAATGAGTGTAACTATAGTTGTCACATCCCAATATAAATACAGCTCCAAGTTGAGGTGATATCTTGAACATTGGGAACTTTTGATTTTATATATGAATCTCTTAAAATAGGGGATATTTTATGATTGGGGGTCACATGGGATACATTTCTCCAAGTATTTTAAGGTTATACAAGGTAGAACATTCCAAATAGTTAAGGATTGGGGCATTACACATCATACAGATCATACTTAAATATTGTTCCACCAAAATATGGGGTTATTAAATGATTTTATGAGTACAGAAAGACCCAGACACTAGGATGGAAATAGGGGAAATTTTATCTCAATATGGTTCCATGGAAAGTGAACATGTGAAGGGGGATCTATTATATATATTCAGATCACGTGTAAGAAATAAATTTCTCATAGAATGAACCACTATAAGTAATTTAAGTTCATATAGGGTGGACCATATGTTGTGTAGTTTGACATCATATGACAAAGAATCAAATTTTCTATAGTTTATGTTCATGTGATGAGTAACTATATAGAGAGAACCTTGTGTATATTGGTCTTGTGTGAAATATGAGATAACCCTACCTTAGTTCTGAGTAATGGAGGGAAACCCCCAAAATTAAAGGTTGAGGTACTAGGACGATGTGGGGTTTGATTAGAGCATACTATTAGGCTTAGATATAAGATACAAGAATTACTAAATATACTAAGGAATGGGAATCAAGCCATGCATAGTTCCATAGGATTACCCTATATAGATCATAATTTCACATAGGATAAGATCATCCTTTTTCAGTATAGGTTCATAGAAAATGCATCCAATAGAATATGAATCCTATAAATATTTGGATCATATATAGGAGAAAGTGAAATGACCATATCTCAATATCGATCCATGAAGGGGAGAAACCCAACATGAATTGAAGGATCCAAATATGAAGATTACATTTCTGGAGGCATGTGAATTTTATTCTATCATGGGATTATAGAGAAAATCTATGCATTGTTGGGGGTCCTATATGGATCTAGATCTTGTGTAAGGAAATGAGTCCATTAATATTAGGCTACTCTATGTAGTTTAAGGTATTGTAGGATGGACCACGTGTTGTTCAGTTCAATGTCATGTGATAAGGACCCAAATGTTCTGTAGTTTAAGGCCATTTGACGAAGAACCATATGTTTTGTAGTTTACGGTCATGTAATGAGGGCCTAGATATGGGTGATTTCATAGAGATCTAACTCATGTGAAAAATATATATCTTCATCCCAATTAGGAATCTGTAGAGGTAAACTTGACATGAATAAGGGGTTCAATAGTAAGATGAGAATATTGATAGTGAGGGACATTTTATTGTACAATAAAGACCTATATTTAGAATGTTTTACATAGATTTGACTCATTAATACAATGAAATTTATTTTTATTGGTGCTGGATCTATTAAGGAGAAATTAATGTTAATGAGTAGTCCTGATTGATGGGAGAAAGTGTATGATTTGTTTTGAATTTATGGGTGATCCTAATATGGTAAATTCACGCATCAATTTGAATAATATGATAACAGAAATCAAGCCACACAATGTTCTCATGGGTGTATGGGTGAATTTTATCTCAGTGATGTTCAAAAAATAGAGGAAGAGTACATGACATGAGAATCCTTACATGGATATGGCTCTCATGTAAGAAGAATTGGTTTCACCAGTAGACCAACCTAATTAGTTTTAGAGGTCATGTATGGTGGACCATATTTCATGAAATTTAATTTCAATCAATGAGGAAAAAAGTGTTCTTTAGTTTATGGTCATGTGACAAGGGCCAATTTGTGATGTTGTTTAGGGTCATGTAACAAGGACATGTGGGGAATTTTGTTCTTGGTAAAAAATGATAGATGCAAAGGTGTCATGCATCAATAACTCTTACATGGATCTAGATCTCATGCAGGGGGTTGAGTGTGATGGATATTTGTGACTAGGTCTTGGATAATATATTCTAGTGTCACTACATCTCCTAAAATAGTAGGAATCCAACCACACATAATTCTAGTAAGATTTATTCTCTACATATTTGGATCATGTACAAGAGAATAGGAATGAGATGTATAGGAATCATGGTGGGAGATGAAATGATTAAAACCAATTTGAATTGGTAAATTCTTCATCACTAGGGAATAACCCATGCGATTAGTATTTGTATTCGGGCCTACGATAGAAGATTATAAGATCACTATGTATCCTGAAATAGTAGTAATCAAGCCACACATTATTCCGATATATATGATCCATATGTAGGTAAAGGTCTTACATAGGGAGGGGAATTTTTCTTTGGGGTAGTTTAACTAAAGGAGGAAAACCACACATAAAGAATTCCTACAGGGATCATAATATTGTGTAGGGATATGGGGAAATAGGATGTGGGCCACTTTGAGTAGTTTAAGGTCATTCGGGGTAGGCTCGATGCCCTGAAATTTAATTTCATGCAACAAGGAATCATTTTTATACATTTTATATTCATCCAACTAGGACTTAAACTATGTAGTTTAATGTATTTTAGTGATGATAAGATGCTTCATATTTTATAGTAATGTGGGTAGGAAAATGTGCTATGTTGTTTAATGTTAGACTTCTAGGAAGATTTCATGCAGTTTAACATCATGTGATTAGGACATTATGAACCCACTATGGATTTATGAAATGTATCTCTTATGAAACCTTACATTAATGGATGGTGTAATTATTTATCTATCCATTGTGATTAGGGAGTATGATCTATTGTAGTAGAACATGTATATGGTGTAATGTACCTCCCAATCTAGCTCCATGATTGGAGGTTTCTTCTCATGCATCATTAGATTTTTTAAAGGAAACATCAGTTCCCCTTAGAGAAACAATTGGAGATAAAAATTCCTATTGAACACTCATACAGCATGGTTTTGATGGAATTAAAGGTTATGGAGTTTGTGTGACCTTTTCTCATCGAGTTGGTCTAACTCATCTAGCTATATTTGAGGTGCTTCATCTTCAGACAACTTATTGTAGACAAAAGTGTGAAGTGAGAGAAGTTGGAACACAATAAAAAAGAAAATATATGTCCTATGTGTAAGTGAATATGGGGTTTCTTATGTAGCAGTATGGGATATGGTGCGGCAAGACAATATATAATACATGAGTTTATATGTCCAAGACTTCTTATCCTTGTAAATTATATTCTAAAGGATGTTAGACAGGGACTTATTGAAGGATTATATCTATTTTTTCACCACTTTATTCTAATAAGATGAGTGATTGGATAGAACTTTGTATTCCTGATACGATGTTTTAAACTTGGAAGAGTAGAAATTTGTTTTTTTATCTATTAATATTGTGTGAGGGACACTAAATATGGCAATGATATTTGTCTCCATGAAAATGAAAATATATGTTATCCAAAATTACATTAGGGATATATTTTTATCCCACTATGAGAAGAAGTCTATGGATGTAAGGATGTACTTGAACTATTTGGTTGTATCTGAGTGATATGGCCCCATGATTCTAATTCATCATATGAAAAATAAACAAGAGTATCTGGTAATGTGTAGAAATTTTGGGCGTTGATGAATGATGTTTTCATGGGCATGAAACATATTTGTGAATTCCATGAAATATTTCATCATTGTTGTCTAGAACCATCCAGGTCTAACTAATGAGCACCATAGGTGTCTGCATTGACTCCTTTCATAGTAGTGAGGGTCACCCCACTTCAATACATCTAAGGAGGATTCCCTAAAAGTATTTCTAATAGAGGACTTTTTGGTAATTTGTCCCATCATAGAGTATACGGTTCACCACCCATCATTGGATCTATTCCATCTTATCTTAGTCCAATGGGAGAATCCCATAGTGGAGGTAGTTAACTATGGGTGACATCCAGCCAATTGTGGAATCAATTAGCGTAGATATGGGATCACCACAAACATGGGTGGTATTGACTTCATTGATCTCATCCAAATAATTATTGATAAATATAGAGACCACCATTTGATGTGAAATGTTAATGACTACCACGTTCTGGTCTAAGTCCACCAGGGCCATGGACATATTGAACAATGCATTTGATTGGACATTCTGTGAACACAATATGTTGGACAATATCGAATCTAAGTGGAATTCATATATCAACCCTCATATATAACCAATAAAGGGGATCAATTATTCCTTCTTAATGTAATATTCACTATTGATCTTCTTGATTACCACCTCTAAGTCACCCTTGATATTTAATCAAGCCACTAGTATCTACAAAGCTATCTCCAATACCATAATTATATCTTGGTATTATGCATCATTTTTGGCGCATCATTATGATGGAAGGATGGACTAGGATATAACTCCTCTATCTAGGGAGTTGGGTAAAATCCCTATGCCAACCCTGTTATCTTTCAGGGTTTACATATTTCTTTTGGATGGGATTCTAGAAGTAGATTCAGAGTACATATCCCATATATGAGGAGTTTCATGGATAGATAAAACCATTTTTTAGAGATTTTTTGTATTCATTAGTGACTTCTATGGGACAAGGTGTTCTATGAATAAATCAGTCAATGAACGCCCTTTAGTCACCTTTTGAGACACAAAACGGATGTAAAAATACTGTATAATTCTTATCAAATATGACAGATGCCTGGTTAACATCAAGTGAACTAGTATATATTTGAGATGGTGTATGTGAGAAATGATATAGACCTCATGATGCTATAGGTAATGGATTATATTCTTCCCTATGAAAAATCAGCACCTGATAGTTCTTCTCAATATCATAATATCGAGACATGACATCTAACATAGTTATTCTATGTTAATAGAGGTTATTCTAATTTCATACATCATTCTTATAGGAAATGAGTATGCTAAGAGGCCTCTTTGGGGTTTCCATATAAAGGACGATAGGTGTCTTTTCCACTGGAGACATCAACACCAATGGGTGAATGAGATACTACTTTAGATCATCTCAATTATTTTTGAAAATCTTCATCCCACTAGTAGGAAACTCCCATATTTATCAATTTTGTGAAGTGTAGGAATTTACCTATGAGGTTGGTTACGAAAAATATGATATAGGCCAGATAACTCTTGATCCCCCTTAGCTATTTTTTTATTCCAAGGTGGAGGTATATCAAGGATTTCCTTAGTCTTATTAGGGTCAAATTAGATACAATAATGATACACCATGATGTCGAGAAACTTTCCTAAAGTTACCCAAAAAGCACATTTCAATGGGTTTATCTTTTTAATATGTTGTTGTAGTTTGTTAAAACCATTTCAATATTAGAATAATAATTATGGAACTATTGATACATAACCACCAAATCATCCACATACCATTATTCTATTTTCCTTAAAAGTAGCTTGAAGATATGGGGCATGGAATTTTATTATGTAGAACTGGAATTCTTTAGGACAAAAGGAATCACTTGATAGCAATATACCCATTGAGGTTCCTTGAAGGTGGTGGCTTCCTCGTCTTTGGGGAGAATTCTAATATGGTTATAGCTTCAATACATTTCCATAATGGAAAGAGCTCATAATCCAATAGTCACATCGATCAATAATCCTATAATCGAGACTAGGAAGTCATCCTTTAAGCAGTGTTAGTTGAGATCCTTAAAATCAATTCACACGTGGATTTTCCCATTATTTTTCATGACACGGACAATATTAGAGATCCATTTTGGGGATTGAATTTACTAAATAATTTTTTATTTTATTATCTTGTCCCACTCAAATTCTACTTAAGCCGTATGAGTTTGATACATTCTCTGGGCTACATGCTTACAGTCATGGTGATCATATGGAAAACCAAAATGATGGTATCCACATCGGGATCTAATCTGGGAATTTCCATATAGTGCAAGGAAAAGACATCATGATGCTATTTGAAGGAGGATATATACATATTATTTTCTTTAAGGGACATGGATACATTGATTAACATAGAATGTGGATCCTTCTACATACCCAAAATCACTTGTTGGATATCATCAATAGTGGTTGATATGCCTTCCTCAAATGTTGGAGGGTGATCTGTGATATATTCTTCATCTCCTTACTCTTCCTCAATGTAATTGATGGTGGGAGACTAAGAGGTATTTCAGGATCTATAAGAAAATATGGAGATGTTTTTATCAACTATAAATGATGAGGATGTGTCTTTAGATCCTGAGGGTACTGATGCAAAGGCGTATTTATCAAAGGCATCATAGATATTTTCTCCTCCCTCCCCGCTATTATTTTGGATAAGTGATATTATGACATCCTAAAATTAAGAAGATAGAATGGGGGTATTATTTTACATCATTGATAATGAGGGTGAATCTTTGGATCCCATAAATAATGATGTTAGATAATATATGGATCCAAAAGAAAATGAGGGATCATTTTTATTGAGGGCACTATTGTCTTTATCACAATCAGGCCCTTATACTATATGGAATGGTTCAACTGATTCAACCAATATTATGAGGATGGAGGGAAATGTTCCAAGGTATTCTGATCTATTAAAATAAACTTTCATGAACTGATGATTACCCAAATTAGTAATTGTTTCCTTGATTTGTTTAATGGAAAACTTATATCCTTTTTTGAGTTCACTCCATGGGATGATAGGGCTAACCTCCAGGACAATGGGGGCATTTATCCTAATGAAATTGACTATTATTGGTTGGATTACCTCCCTTTTATGGAACCCTGTGTCTATATATTGGGATTCACATGACTCAAATTGAGTATTATCACTATAAATTACCCTAACCTTACCATCAATAGAGTATTTGAGGCACTTATGGTATGATAATGGTACTGTTTCATGCTTATAGAGCCACAGACTTCACAACAATATGTTGAAGGTTGTGTCTTGGTGAATGATGGAAAATTCAAAACTAGACATGAGATCACTAAATTGGGATATTTTTTTATCCTCTCGAGTATATTCTACTCACTCTTATCACATCCTTGAATTTTAAAATTAGAATAATTTAGGTCTGCCTCATGATAAACCATGTGGCAGAGGGTCTAGATCGATATAATGTTGATCCCAGAACCATTATCATTCAGGGACTAATATATGTCAACATCACCCAACTTTCCAGATATATATACATGGGTCGAATATACCCAGGATTTTTTTCTTATTTATCTTTCCCTATAAATTAATTTACTGCATGATATTTGGTAGGGCTATGCTCTATGTGATATTCCTCGGCTGTAAAGACATCACCCTCAAACACTAGAGAACTCAAGAGGGACTCAATGAGGGATTCCTCAAGTTACGTGGAGAGGTTAAGGGCATCCAAATTATATATCTTATCCAAAATAATGTCCAAATTCATTAGTATGTCATATTTCTCGACCAAGGTCACGTGCTTCTTATCCTGGGGTGGTTCCTTGGCTTGAGACTTAGAAGACTCTGCCAACTGTGTCAGCTACTACTTCCCTTGATCAAAATAAGTGTGTGTTTTCTTGGCTCACAAGTTAGGTAAAATTGTCTTTCCCTTAATCTGATGTTGACTAGAAAAATACACATTTGAAAGTCAGTCCTCCAATAATATGGATTTCAAGAAAGCTCTGGAGGAATTGGAATTATCATGTTTCTCTTGTTGGGGTCCTTAGAGGGATAGTATTTAGGTTTATGAGTCATATATGTCCTTGATATAAACAACACCCACACTTCAGGGTCTATTTTTGAAATTTTCTTCCATGAACTTCTCATCCTATATAAAATCATCCCCTATTATGGATGAATATTTTTGGTTCATAGAATTGCTCAAATTAACTGGTGAAGGGGTCTATCTGGTGGATGATGTTGACGAAAATATATTGAGATTATTTTTCTAATTAATATTTCATTTGGTGGGGTAGATCACATTGTCTCATTTAGTGATATAGTGTCCATCCTCATAATGATGTATGTAAGAATCATAAAAGTTTCTAGATTGTATTAATATCTAATAATTACTCCTCCTATTATGTCTTGTTTCATTGATGATGATTGCACTAACTTTTGGAATATGGAGATGATAAAGGTGTCTCCTCTAACACTGTATGCAGAGTTGGGGTCACAATTGGTTGGTTAAATTATTCCCTAAGAATAGAATTAAATTGGTTGATTGATTTCATAGTCATATGACTATATAATTTATGTGCATCCCTGCTTGGGATTTCCTACAACTCCCCTTCTTCCTCTGGTGGAGAAGTGAAAATATGAGTCACCTGTATTAGGGGTTTTACTAACTTGACCTTCCTAGATTTAACCATATTTTGGGGTATATCCTTAAATATTAATCAGTCTTGGATATTTTTCCCCAATATCTAATGAAATGGGGTAATAATTAGGGAAATTAGTTTTACTGAATTCATCATCCTTCCTAGCCTCTGGTAACTTGAGAATGTTATTTTCCATATAAGTGATTAAGAACCATAGGACTTTTTCTTTTTGGAAGGAACAAAGTTTTTTTCCTTTGATCCTAGAATTACAAGAAACTATAATCATTATCCTCTTAATGAGGGCACTATTTTTGTTTTTCCATTCAAGGGGAGGAACTACATGATATTTTATGGGCTTAGCTGCCCAAATTGGTATTGGAGTTGACATGAGCATGATGGTAGTGGCCTTTTCTTTGCTAGAATTTTTCCTTTATGCTAATAATTTTGGAAAATACTTAACCATGTATTGTAGGATAGAATCCTCCATGTGATGTTCCATAGCTGTATACTACCAAAATACATCGAGGTATTTCATAGGAAATAATGATGTTTGTATCTCATCATAGATATTTTCTATGAAAATCTCAAAATAATTCTCCTTAGGAATCTTTATGTTGATGAAATAGGTCATTAATTTTCATCTGGTATAATGTTTGTGATCCTCTCATTTTTCATGTTTTTTTAGTTCTAGATGTTAAGGATAGTTGTCTTCTTCATCATTAAGTTTAATTGGTAGAAAAGGTACATTCAAAGATCTTTCCAACCTATAACAGATCCTACTAGAATATTTCTATAATGAGCTAATGTCATTCCTTCTAGGGTATAGATGAATCATTTTAGTTTTTCTTCTTCTTGTTACTCTAACATCCCCATTATGGGACTACATTGAGGCACAAATTGTGTCAAGTATTATTGTGGTTCACTCATTCCATTGTAAATGAGGAAAATGGGATTCCCTAAATTTGGTGGTGGAGGAGAATCACCCACCCAATCACGATATGTCTTTATTTCTGGTTTTACTAGTGTGAATATTCCCCCCATAGCTTCTATTCTAGAAACTGGGTACTCAATAGAGTTAAGGAGATCTATTTGTAACATATCCTAAGCTAATGCCTTGGTAGGGGCCACATATGGTTCCTGATATAGTTGGTTCAACTATTCCGGATTTTGATATCTAGTTTGATCTGTCCTGGGATAGATTATGTAAAACGATGTTGTAAGTCCAAGTGGAGGAAAGCCTTGATAGTCTTTGGTCACCGGGTTTAGATAAATTGTTGTTCTGGATCTTGACCCGGTTGGGTGATTTGACCCTACTCTTACTGGATGGGTAGTTTCTTATGGTAGAATATGTATTGGAGGAAAGCCATTAGCCTATATTTGGGAATTAGATTTAGTATGAATATGTCCTTTGATTAGTTCATCATTATTCCTCTTCAATTTTTCATGTTTAGATTCATATTGGGTGAAACTTTCCTCAATGGAAAGTAATTAAATTTCCTCAGGTGGTGTGTGGGTTGTGGATTCAGCCACACCTTTCCCTTTTTCTTTGGTCAATTCATGTCGATTAGGAAATAACTGAAAATTTGGAAGATCTACCAAATTTTGATATTGCCTCTACTTCCGGGTGTGAACACCTTCTTCATCGGCATGGAACATGTCTCAGGTGGATGTATCTTCATTTCAATAGTCCACATCATGTTAATGCTCAAAATTATCTACAATGTCAATATTAATGAAGTTAACTTATGTATAGAATGTAACATGAATCATCTCCTCATCCTCTTCAGAGTAGAAAGGGATTTTTCCCTTGAAATATATATCGAGGGGTGGACTATGATCCATCTCATCATCTACCTACTTAGTGGAATGTTTTTGTTTGTGGCCCCTCCGAGGCTTTGGTTTATCTCTTTGATAGATATTGACTTTGAGAGAGTCTATAATGTTTTTACCAAGCACTCCCCTAATGAAGAAGACAAATCACACAAGGGGAGGAACTATGAGGTAGTTCTTTATAGATCATCCCTTGGCCTAGAGAATATTTTTGTCATGGGTGGAGGAGGAGGAGTTAATATAAATTACCTAACCTTACGGGCTAGGGTTGACCAAGTTTTGTTACTATAATATCTTAGAGAAAGTGTGGATTTGATGACTCGAGGGGTTGTGGTGGGGGTAAAAATTACCTCAACCCCATGGGTTGAGGGTTCTCATTCAATGTTGTAGAATTAGTGACTATTACAACATTATCAATCTTTCAGGCCATTACTCAATAATGGGTTAGGTATAGTTCCTTTTCTAGGTGTGATTTTTTATCCACTGAGGGTTTCTCTATAGTTGTGGGATTTTATTTACTTTTATGGGATTCCAAATTAACATTCTTGGTTTCGTGATATAATAGCATATCAATAGAATAGTCTCATCGAGTACACCACTTCCAAGACTTTGTAACTATGGGATTTAATTAGATATATCAACTGGCATAAATGGATCCCATGCTCGAGATTTTTCTAGAATAAATGAAGTTATACATTGCACTTCTTTTTGAACTAGATTGAAAAAAAATGGGGAGAAGTGTAAGGCTGCATATTCTCCCCATCCTATGATATACACATATAATAGATCATTTATGATAGAAACTTAGGCATGACTATTAGAGGCTTTGTGATGCCTTCCTAACATTGGATTTCATGTAGTCGATAGGATATCCAAGTTGATTTGGTGGAATAACACGCTTTTTGACTTGATGTGGTTAGTATACTCCCCATAAAAAAATAATTTTCCTTGAGATGGTGGAGAGTTTCCCAAATATTTTAGTGTAGATAGTGTATGCACGTATATTTCAATGTATTCCTAATGTTATACAATGAAGTATCTATAAGACAAAACATAACTGATATATTTTCTTCATCCAACTCTATCCATATAACCATTAAATTTTTATCATCCTTAGAGATATATTCCTTGAATTTATATAACCATAGAGGTCATTTCCTTGTCTCCTTGTCAAGGGGATTAAGTCATTTGGAATTTTTTCTTTTATATAAGAGGATAAGTGTTCTAAAGTAAGTGTAACAATGACCTATCCATCAGGTTATCCATTATCTTAGATGAAATATTACTAGTAATCTATGAGGTTCTTGGTGCAATTTACCTTAATATTTTTAGTGCATCTCGTTATGAGGGAATTCAAAAGTAGTATTGTTAAGGGTATAACCTTCTTATTGATGTGGTTTATCAATGTGGGGATGAAAATTATAGTGGATAACATGGGAAGCTCTTCCATGGTCATCTTCAAATTCACCATCATGGGGAGGAATTCAGTTTTGGATTGATGTCCGGTTATAGGGAGGACCTCTACAACATATGACTTAGGTAGGAACTTCAAGGTGGAAGAATTGATCTCCATGGGGAGGAAATTTGTGGTTGGTACTCTAGAGTAGACGTGCAATGTTTTTGATATATATGTTGTGGAGAGGACCTCCATGGCCATATAAACTCTCCTCTATTAATGAAGATTTGGTGTATTATTAGGCTATTACTGAGAGGCATTACATTTCACCAAGGAAATTTATTTTGATTAGGGTTAGAATATAATATTACTCCTAATGTATATCTTTCCCTCAATGAGACCCTTTGGATCATCATGATTGGGTGACTGGGGATGTAATCCCAATCGTGGGAGTCAGATGGTTTAAGAAACAACCTCCTTTTATAAGAATCCTCTCGGGTGACCTCCTATCCATTATCAGGATATTCCAGTGACTTTCATTAGTGGTTATCGAAATATGATGGAATGCTTTACAAATACAGGAAAGCATATGGATATGATTATTTTATTAATCGTGAGATACTATTGGAATGTATTGATGGGACTCCTCAGGTAGGGAAAGAATATGAGCATGCTCTTTGATGAGTTCCATCATAATATTCTGGTGATAATGATTCTAATTGAAAGTGTTTTCCAATGAGAATTTGGATGCCTGATGGTCAATTGTGTTGGATTGAATGTGGTTTCACAATCTTTCACATTGAGCCACCATGTTAGTCTCACGTCCCCTTTTAAGTGGTTTCTAATTAGGTTTATTTTTTGAACTAGAAACACCAGTAATTCCTGTATCCATGATGATTTATGGACCTACATTCCAAAGGTAGTATTGTAACGTTCCATGCCTTCTAGGTCTATTACATATCTAGTTTTGGTTTTTGGAGGTGTTCGGGGGAGGTTCTTGGAGATTTCATGGGAGTTAGAGGTGCAACAGAGCTACTGTAGGAAATACACACTATGTATATGTATTCCATGATGTGAAAGTTAGTTTCATGGATTATACTAGGCTAGTTAATGATGTGTATATTTTCATGGTTTAATAATAAAACAATGACACATTTTTTGAAGAAACCAAACCCAAAGGATTTCACGATGTGAAAGGGGATTACATGTCGTGTAAACCCCCTATGTTGTGCAGTTTTAAAAGTTCTTTTTAGCCGAATTTTTATTCATTCAGCTATTTTTCCTCTTCTTATCATTTCAAGAAAACCTCAGGTGCCCCAACGAGTTCTTAAATCCCTCTAACTCCCTCTTTGATTCATTGGTTACGATGTTTGTTTATTTGCAATGTATGGTAATACCTCTTTCTTCTTGGATGGTTTTATTCTATTATTATCCCAGGGATTAACTGTGGTGATGTTGGTTGGGTTTGGGTTGTGTGTTTGGGCTGGGTTTTTATGGTCTTTGGTTGTAGTGTAGGTTGATCTGTAGTTCTTGTAGTGCAGTTTTGGTTTGTGGGCATTCTTTTTCTCCCTACAGTGCATGGTGAGTCGGAAAATGTTCTTTGAGTTAGGGAATCCCTCATTTCTCTTTATTTTATATCATACAAGAGGGGTTTTCTTTTCTCACAAGTTCATTAGTATGCTTCTTTCACATGTGCACAATATACATTAGTTTTCTTACTTTTTATACTTGTATGCTCACCCTATATATATAAAACTCTTTTCAAGTTTCTATGAGGATTACGTGGACCATGCTGGGCATTACTATCTTGGACCTTTGGATAGATACTGTTTCACTACCTTATCTTTTCATTTGGGTATTTACTTTGGAGACTTTTATTTTATTTGTTTCATTTATACATGAATTGTGGGATGGTTTGGGTTTCTTTTTATGTTTTTTTGTGGAGTGTATTTCAGATGATTCATATTATCTCACGATCCAGTTTATATTATAGTGGGTAATGCCTCCCATAAATGATTTTTTATACCCTCGATGCTAGTCACCAACCGAAGGCCTATTAGAAGTGGGAATCAGGGGTCATTATCTCTCTCCCCTCATTGTGGTATCTTTTTAGGGATGGGGTCATAAGAGAGTGGTGTCAAATTGGTGATGGTTGAGAGATAAGACAAAGTTTGGAGTTCATCATAGTGATTATTGCATGGGGTGGTATGGAAATAGTGCTAGTTGACCATGGTGCGTGATGTAGTCCAGGGATAATGACTAGGAAACAGGATTTTAGGGCCCCCTATGATCTAGTTTATCAACTCTGAGTTTATTGAATGACCAAGTGAGGTGGACCAGCTTACAGGGTAGAGTCCTAGGAGAGGTACATGCATCATAATGACTTGTTTATTATTTTAATTGGGTTGTTTTGGGAAGGTGAAAATGGATAAAATAAATAAAATTAATTAAAATGAATCATAATAAAATTCCACACTATGAGGCTTTGTAAGTTCTTTGTTTACCTTTTGGTTATGGCTCATGTTCTTCATTTGTGTGTGGATTAGGTAGCTGAGGTTCATTAGGCTGATCTAGTTGACCACTGTAGGGCTGATCTAGTTGAGGAAGATGATCAGTGGTAGAGGAAATTACGTTCTTTATAGTGATAGTATTTGGGAAAGTATGAGGTCAATGCATTAAATGTGGAGATAGAGAGCTAGCTAGAGGAGCTCGATATCACTTTCTGTTTGATCTGGGCCTCGAAGGAGTACCAGGTCCCTTTGGAATTCAGTTAGATGTGGGGAGCTATGCATTAGTGGTGGACACCGTACCAATTAGAGTGGAAGGAGGTAGATCTTTTTTTGGTAAACTTCCAGAAAGTGTTCCAAGAAGAGTTCCTTTCATAGACCATGATGGTATTAAAGAGCTAGGAGATTCTTTCTCTTCACTAGGGGAGAATGTCAGTGTGGGAGTTGGGAATCAAGTTCAACGACCTTTTGTATTTTTTTTCTATATCTTTTTATAGATGATGAGTCTCATGCAAGATGTCTTGTGTAGGCACTCCATCCTTCTATCCAGTATGTATTCACTCCTTTTATGTTTCCGATGTATCTGGAGGATCAGAAAAAGGTGAAGGTGGTCGAGAGGATTCACCCACAAGGAGGTTTTCCATGGGAGGGGAACGAGTAGGGTTTCTTGAGGATTAGAGTTTTTAGTGGTAGGTATTAGGAATAGAGACCTTCGATGATTCATTTGACATGAATTCGACCTGAAAAAACTTCCTTCTAGGCTTTTTGGTGCCATTGGTTTTTGTGATTTTCTTGGGAGCATTGATCCAGTGTGTTTTGCTTGTGGGGTTTGTGGCCATTTCCAAATCTAGTGCCCAATGGTTCCCTGAGCATAGTTTGGTGGAGGTGGATAGGTTTAGTTGTAGCCTCCACAATAGTTTCTAGAGATACTATTTCAGCACAAGAGACAATAGGTTTTTTCTCCACCAAGGGGAGATAGAGCAGGGAGAGTCTGACCTCAATATGTTACTCATGTTCAGGGACTATGACCGAAGTGTGGTCATGGAGGTTGTCATCAGTAGAGAGTTATAGGAGTTGGGCATGTTCATTTGCACAAAGAAGAGGTTGTTTTTCTAGAGGGGACAAAGATCTTCGAAGGTATGATCATTTTGTTTAGTAATATTGTTTGTAACCTGTTTGATTCAGGAGCTTCACACTCTTTTTTCACCTGATCTATCCCATGCTATGGGACTAGACGTAGAGAGGCTTCTCGTGCCCCTATTGTTGACTACAATAGTTTGAGGCTAGACTAGCTTGTTTGATGTGTACCGAGGGTGTAGACTGATGACGGGGTTGCATCAGTCCTGTGGAGATATTTTCTTGCTACAGATGCAACCATATGATGTCATCCTCAATATCTATTGGTTATATTTCATACATAATGTTACTGACTACTTTTGGAGGGCATTCATGTTTTCATATCTGGATGGAAAACATGTGGTTTTCATTGTTGTGCAGAGTTTTCAGGTGGTAAGTCGGTGTGTGGAGCCCCTTATTTACTTATTGATTGAGTTTTCAGTGGAATTAGTGGATGATGGGATGGTAGAGGTTCCCAAGGTCATTAGAGAGTTCTTGTATGTTTTATCTGAGGAGGTTGTGATGTTACCCCCTCAACGTGATGTTGAGTTCAGGATAGACTTGTAGATTGGTGCTTCTCCTATTTCAATTGATCCTTATCGGATGACACATTATTAGTTGTGGTAGTTGAGGATTTAGGTATATGATCTAATAGAGAAGGTTTTTATCTAGCCAATTGTGTCACCATGTGGTGCTCAAGTGTTGCTCACCGAGAAGCTGGATGGTATTATGAGGTTGTGTATAGACTACCATAGGTTGAATCAGGGAATGGTCAAGAAAAATCACCTGCTTTTGAGGATAGACGATCTTTTTGAGTAACTAAGAGGGGTGATTTAGTTTTCTATGATCAATATGGAGTTGGGATATAACCAATTGAGGGTGAACGGAGGTGATATCTTGAAGGATACCTTTAGATGTAGGTATGGGAACTTTGAGTTTATAGTCATGCCATTCGGTGGTATGAATGCACCAAATGTGTTCATGAGGCATACGAAATCTATTTTAAATGATTTACTGGACAAGTTATACATTATATTCATTGATCTCATATTGATCTACTTGAAGTCATATGACGATCATTCTAAGAATCTCATAACTTTTGTTCATGTTCTTCAATGACAATAGCTTTATAGAAAGTTTTCCATGTGTAATTTCTAGAAATGAGAGGTGAATTTCCTTAGGATTGTGGTGTCTCATCAGGGTGGGGTAGTAGACCCATTGAAGGTTGAAGCAATTTTTTCATGGGAAGAACCTAAGAATGTGGTAGAGGATCGTGGGTTTCTTGGTCTTGTAGGTTATTAACATAGGTTTATACCCAATTTTTCCAATGTTGTAACCCCATTGAAAACATTGAGCTGGAAAAACCTAGCTTTTGTGTGGAGTGATTAGTTCTAGGTAGTGTTCGATTACATGATGGGGAATTTGGTTAGTTCTTCAGTTTATAGAGGAAGTGGTGATGTTTGAGGTGTTTTGTGATGATTCTCATTTAGGCTTGGGATTCATGATGATGCATCAATGGGAGGTGATCTTTTATGGGTCTAGGTAGTTACATCTCTACAAGCATAACTATACAACCCACGATATGGATCTTGAAGTGGTTGTGTTTATGCAGAAGTTGTGGAATCATTACATCATTGGGGACAACTTTATGGTCTTCACAGATCAGAAGAACATGAGGTTTATATTTCCCAGTATGATCTGAACTTGCGGTAGTGGTGGTGGATGGATTTTCTTTAGGATTATGATTTTTCGATCCACTTCACCTTAGGAAATGGGAATGTTGTGGCCAAATCTTTGAGAAGGAAGTCATGGAAGGGTTTCGTTCAGGATTCTAGGTATACTTGGAGAGTAATGGAGGAGTTGGATTGTAATTATATGTAAGGGTTGATTGTGGTTGAGATTATTTTTTTCATATGATGCAAAAATATTCTCTGATGAAGTATGTGGATGAGTCTTAGTGTGGAGACTCAGAGGCAGAGGTGATGTGTAATCTTGTTCGCCATCGTGATGCTCTGGAGGGATGGTTGGAGGATGGCCAGAACCGAGTGTTCTTTCATAGGAGGTGTTTTGTACTATTAGTAATGCATGATTGAATCCTTTGTGAGTTTTATATCTCACCTTTGTAAGTACACCGAAGAGTTTCCAAGATGTACTGTGGATTGAGGAGCCGACTTTGGTGGACTGATATGAAATGGGCATTGACGGAGTTTGGGGAAATTTTATTAATTTTCTAGCAGGTAAAGGTTGATAATTGTGTTCCTAGTGGTTTGTTACATACCTTGTATATTCCCAAGTGGAAATGGGATGAAAGTCTGATGGATTTCACCATAGGGTTACCCAGATCTCAGTGATGAAGTGATGATATTCAGTTGATAGTTGATTGGTTAACAAATTTGGCCCAATTCTTAGTGATCAAGGAGTCAGGCACAGTGGATGCTTTAGCTAAAATGTATATGGATGAGGTGGTGCGGTTTTATGGAGTTATGAGGTCCATTGTCTCATATTTGGATACATGGTTTACCTCAAGAGTCTCGAGGGGATTTCATCATGATTTTGGAACTCAGTTACGCCTCAGTACTGATTTCCACCCTCAGACAGATGGGAAGATGGAATGGAATATCCATACATTGGAGGATATATTGCAGGCACATTTCTTGGACTTTGGATCTTAGGTATGAAACCTACATTGGGTAGAGTTTTCTTATAATAATAGTTATCACTCTTCCATTTGAATGGATCTATTTGAGGCTTTGTATGGGAGACCGTGTCTTTATCAATTGTGTTGGATAGAGGTTGGGGAGATAGCCATTCTTGGTCCGAATATGGTGTAGAGAACGATATAGAATGTCCATCTTGCTCATGAGGGGATGAATGTAGTGCATGACCAACATTAGTCTTATAATGACCACATAAGTAGGACCTTGGAGTTAGAGGTTGGGGACCACGTGTTCTGGAAGGTTTACCCTCGATGTGGGTAAGAGAGGTTTGGAAGAGGGGGTAAGCTTTCTCCCAGATTTTTTGGGCCCTTTGAGATGTTGGGGTGAGTTGGGAAGGTTTCTTATCGGTTGGCATTGCCACCATGGTTGGGGAGGATCCACGAAGTCTTCCACATATCTCTGTTTCATCAGTATCTTCATGATGACTCCCATGTCATTGACTGGGGAGAGTTAGATATCGAGGATGGAGCAACGTTTGTGGAGTAGCCAATAGATATCCAGGGTCGCCAAGATAATGCATTTCATAGATGAACAATTTCTTTGGTTTGTGTGTTGTGTAAGCATGGTGGCCTATAAGATAGTAATTGGGGATCTAGATCCACAGATGTGTGCCCAATACTCGACGTTTTTTTTGAGTTTTTCTTTTTTTTCTTTGTGATGTGATGTTTGGACCTTGTTGTTTTATCTAATGATAATTTTCCCTATTTTTTGAGTTGTGTGATGTGTGATAATGTTCTGACGTATTAAAATGGGGGGACCTGATTCCTAATCGAGACACATTAATTGCGATGCGATTAATCCTGTGCAGGAGAGTCAGTGCCACCCAAAGCATATAATATCTTAAAATGTTGATGAAATTCTCTAATTCATGTGTTCAGGACAATAAAATTCCCTGGTTTTGCAGTGCTTGTGTGAAAGTGTGGTTGTGTGAGAGGAGGTATCTTGTGGTTCTGGTGATGTGGTTGTGCAGTGTGTTTTGTGGTCGTTTGGGTTGGAGTGTTTGGATAGTGGTAGCTTTTGAGGTATAAAGAGATCCTTGAGAGGTATATTATGGGGTGGTTGTTCAAAACCGTTTTCCATATAGGATTGGTTTTGGATTCTTGAGGGAGAGAATCATTTGACAGTTATCATATGTAATGGTCTTTTCCTTCCCGTTCCATTACATTTCCAGTTTTGGTTGTTGGAGGTGTTCAAGGGAGGTTCTAGGAGTTTTCATGGGAGTTGGAGGTGCAGCAGAGCTGCTATCTAGAGCTAGTTCATGACCTTTTTATTTTAGATATTAAATAATAAAAAGGTGATCTGTTTTCAATTAAATCAAACCATGGGGATTACACTATGTTAAAGGGGATTACACATCATGCGAACCCCTGATGCAGTGGAGTTTTACAAGTTATTTCCAGACAAATTTTCATTAATTCATTCATAATTTCTTCTTCCTCTCATTTTGGGTGAACCCTAGGCACCCCGAGGATTTATTCATTACCTCTCCCCCTCTTTGATTCATTGGTTTGGTGGTTGTTCATTGGCGATACGTGGTAATCCATTCCTTCTTCATGGATGATTTTCTTTCGTTCTCATCCTAGGGATTCACTGCGACGATTTTGGTTTGGTTTGGTTTGGGTTGGGTTGTGTGTTTGGGATGAATTTTTATGGTCTTTGGTTATGATGTAGGTTGATCCATGGTTCTCATGGTGATTTTTTGGTTTCTGGGTGTTCTTATTCACCATGCGGTGTGCAACGAGTTAGTAAAGCTTCATTGAGGTAGGGAATCCCTCATTTCTCTTTATTGTGTATCATGCGGGAGGGGTTTTCTTTTGTTTAACTATGGTTTATGGTTGTGATTGTTTAATTAAAGATAAATAATTTGTTAAATTGAAATTTAAGGGTAAAAGGGGCGGGGGTTTCATGATTTAAAACTTTGATATTATTGTGATATTGTTGATTGTATGGGCTTGATGCCCTACTGGAAATTATGGCTATTGAGGGCTTTGTTTGCACTAGATATATGTGTTATGATTTCTATTTTGTTGCAATTGTTTTGAAATCAACATAAAATATAAATTGGATAACCACTTATATTTGGTTAATGAAATGGTTACCCCAGGATTATGGCTTGTGTGATAACCCCCTAAAATAAAGTTGAATGTGATAAAATCCCATTTGTAAGTATATAAAATGATCTTAAAGTGATGTGATGTGTGGCCATGATTTTGGTACAATGATTTGTGGTTGGTACTGATGGTTTTTTTGGTCGTGCTTTTGGGGTAGCGAGGTTGTTTGTTTTTCCATGCTTTTGGGATGGAGAGCTGACAATATGTTGAGTTGTTTGTGAAAAGTAGTTGTGTTGTGCTAGATGCTCGAGTGGTGATGGAATAAATAAATAACTTTTTGATAATTATTTATATGGATTGAGTTGGTTTGGTTAACGGGGTGAATTTTTTTAATGAATAATTAAATGATAGGTTGTGTGATTAATTGTGATTGATACTAAATAATGAAAAGAATGGAATTATTAAATGAAATTGGTAGGAAATGTGGAATGAGGTTGCGGCTTTTTGTGCGGTGTTATGCATTTAGAGGTGGCAATAAAGGTGGTGGTGTTGTGAGTTGGTTAGTTAGTTTTTGAACCTATAGGTGGATATTGAGTGTTTTATACTATATATATATACTTGTATATTATTTTTATTTCTATATGCATCTCACATACATCGAGAACTATGTGACAACATGCACATACTCACACATGGGGTCTTTTTTCCAATATCCGGTGAGTATGGATGACTGGGTACCTGCTATTTCCCACTCTCTATTCTAGGTGAGGTAGTTATTTCATAGGATATTATGGCCTAAGGTCTGTTAGTGCAATAGATTGTAGTTTTTAGAGCCCAGGTGTATGCGGGCGAGATGTAACAGCGTAGGTGTTTTTGGGAAAGATGTGACCCTGCTTGTTCGGTGGTAGCCCATGTGTTTTCAGGCGAGACATATTGTGGTAATGATTTTGGGGCGGCAGGCCCAAGTGTTTTCAGTTGAGGTGTGTTGAGACCATTCTTGTAGGGCGGTTTGGTATACAGAAGAGATGGGAGCGACGGGATGTACAATGTTGGGGTGTGAGAGCGGTATACTAGTGGGAAAGTGGTGTGTGGTACCCTTATCAATGTAATTCCTATTATATTATATTACATGGCTTGATTTATTTGGTGACCATTCCTTAGTGATGATGGGATGGTTTGTATACCTTTATAGCTGTTGTTTGGTTTTGTTGTTTTCTCACATGTACATTATTATGTTTCTTCCATGTGTGCATAAGAGAAATTGGTTTTCTTACTGAGTATACATGTATGCTTACCCTATGTATATAAAACTATTGTTTAGGTTTCTAGGAGGATTACATGAAGCGTGTTGGGAATTACTAGCTCAGACCTTTGGATAGTTGTATTGTCGCCGCATTATCTTTTCTTTTGGGTATTTAATTTGGATACTTTTATTGCATTTTTTTCATTTATACATGCATTGTGGGATGGTTTGGGTTTCTTTTTATGTAATGTTATGCAGTTTATTGTGGATGATTTATCTTATCTCCAGATCATATTTATATTATAGAGGGTAATTCCTCCCATACATGAGACTTTTTATACCCTCAGTGGTAGTTTCCAACCTAGGGAATACTAGAGGTGGGACTTGGGGGTCATTATATCTCTCCCCTCATTGCGGTATCTTTGGAGGGAGGGGGTCATGATAAGGAAGTCATTAAAGGATTTTCCCAATGATGCTTTGGTACTCACATTGGTCAAGAGGATGGGAGGTCGGGCTCATCTCACCCTTTTGGGTAGAATTTTTTCATACTACGAGACTCTCTTAAATATTTAAGTCATGTGTTTTAATCTTTTATAAACATTAAAATAAAACTGTCAGCCCTTAACATTTGTAATCAATCAGATATTCATGTGGGAGTAACCATCTGTATGTATTAAAGGTTCTCCATAAATGGAAACATTTGTATGTATTTGAGGTTCTCTATTGAGAAATTTTCTTATTTATATCATTGGTTATCTATGTCATTCCAATATTTTTTAATTGGTAATTATTAATTTAAAGGATCATGGTTTAAATTCTCATGATTGGGTGATATGGAGTTTATTGGTTTCTAGGGAGGTGGTTGGAGTATTGATGTCAGGATTGGGCCCATAAAAGGGGCTTCCAACATATCATTGTAAAAGGAATAAGAAACCACGTAGTTTGGTGCCACATAATACGACACGTCATACCTTTTAGGGTCATGTGAAATGGACCAGACCATGCACTTTAGAATCATGTGGAAATGACGTCTAGGTGAAAAGTTCCTAGTAATTGTTGGTGTGGGACTCATGAAAAAGTGACCCTATTCTAGTTGATCTACCAGGGAATATATGAAGGTATTGGGGTCATAGAAAAAATTTACGGGCTAGGGATTTTAATTTTTTTTCCTCATCGGGATGACGAGGCTTGTCATCACTGATGATCCGAGCCTTGGTATGGTCCGAGGATCTTGCATAAATTAAAACAAGCATAAACAAATAAACTGAAAACATACCTTTTTCAGATCTGAACCTGTACTCAACATCTACTTGTTTCCAAAAATCACTGCTTAAGGGGACCAAAGAAAAATACCTCTAGATCATCCACATGATCTAAAAAAATATGTAGGAGCATTTATCATTGGATTCTGGGTTCTAGCTCAGTGATCTGAAGATGCTTTCGATGCCTCGACGATCATCACATCAACATTACTTCGATGCATGAGGGAGAACTCAAACTGAATGCCTATATCAAGAGATTATCTCTCTAGGGAGTGAGGGAGGAGAGAGAGGCTCTAGAAATCTCACCATGAATAGTTCATTATGTGAGATCCTCTCTCTCTATTTATAGTGTATGTTCAAAATACCCAGTGGGGTTCCCCGACCCCCATTTATTTAACATCCACTAAATAAATAAGTATGAAAAAATAAACTACATCATAAATATTATTTATTATTTTATCACACACCTTTAATATATATATATATATAATATTACATGATAAACCCGAGTCATGAACTCGACTCATAATTCCCTCTTAATATTAAAAAACCTGGAATAATAAAATAATATTCGTCTGATTAATGTTATTCACTTTATTTATACTTTTAATAAATTAATTCAACTCAATTATTATTCCCCTGAATAATAATGAATTTATTTATTCTTTGGTGATTGATGACTTAGACAACACTCAGACCCTGTGGTGGGGCCCACCATGTCCGATATACCTATTCAACTAAATAAGGAATATTCTTAAATACGCTATTGTGTGTGTCCCTCTAGGACCTTATCTTGATAGCAGTGAAGAATATTCACAGACCAATAGTAGAGTCTAGAAACCCATCAAGGCCCCTACAGAGATAAGGAAAGTCATATCAACAACAACCAACCAATGGGAACATATTTTGTATTATAATCTCTTTATTTTTAAACATCACTTAAAGCATGATTCACACTTGTGCCATTTCCCTTTTGTTGCTTTATTATTTGTTGATATAACCAGAAGGATTTACCTTTGACTACCTTGTACAAGGATTATAAAGGTACTACCATCCTGATCAACTAGGGTTGAGATATATTTCCTTAAATTGGGAGCAAAAAATACTTTCTTGACCATTCAACCAATGTCATACCACCAATGATGCACCCAACACAAGCTACCTTGCCACGATTGAATTATCATGGTTTTTTCCTTACATCAAAGTACACAATAAAATGGTGCACATTGATAATGATCTCAAATCAGGAGACCAATACAAATGTCCATAGATAGGAACAACCAATGAATCCCAAAACATGTGGTGTTCATTTTAGAGGGTCTTTACTCATGATCTCAATACTAGAGATCACCAAGTGAAAACTTCATGACAATAAGTTTCATTGCTTATGATCCCCCGTCACCTGATAGAGAAACATCAACTTTGTCTAGTGAGTATGATGTATCTAGACCATAAGACCTTTGTTTAAGATTAATGTCATAGTATCTTGAGGTTCTCATTATAGCCTAAGATCTTCTATAACCTTTTGAAACAACAATTAATCTATGGACATTTCTATTAAATAATGGACACATAAATATTTACACTACAATGGTATGTAAAAATCTTGTATATCTAACTATATACATGATATGGTAATCAATATTAATCTACAATTTGGGTATAGTTAACCCACTATTACAACACTTGCACAAGATCCAAATTCCTAACCATACCTGTTAGCTCTCACATGATTACGATCATGATTCTACTAAGTCAGGTATTTAGTTTCTAGGTCTACCACATTTCCACCATGTGGATATTCTACTATGTGCGACCTCACCTCTTTGAGTAAAACCTCTCAAGAGATGATATCACTGAGTATATCCCATTTTTTCATTGTCAAAACTTGTCATCTTGGCTATTAATAGTAACAAAAGTATCATAATGATAAAACATTATATGGTAGGTGTGATTCAAAGAACATGAAAAATCATTGCATTTAATAACTGCTTCTTAGCTACCTCAGAAGTTGTAACGTATTCGGTATTTATAGGTATGGATACCACTAGATTTTATGATCTTGGATCACTCTTCATCATAGTCTGACTATGATACTAGATCAAATTAATCCAAAGGAAGACTAGTTTGTGTCCCAACTAAAACTTTTATCATTTCTTCTCCACTTTCTTGGTACATATCTTGTGTACTTTCCCAAGTACAATCAGATTGGTCCGGCTATGTCACTTACAGTACTCATGGATATAACTGATATTTTCCTACCCTAAATTTTATGTTGGAAATATCATATTTTTTTACATATTATGGAATATGTTATTGATCCATAACTGATGCATATAGAACTCAACTCACAACTCAATCTCTTCCTATGCATTTTCATATATACTTGGAGAGATTTATTTCATGTGACACTGGAAACAATTATTCTCTTGAATTTTTAAAACATGTATTTTTCAATATCGTGTCACTGTATGTACGATTTAATAGGTCCAAGAAACCATTAGATACATCTCAGTAGATATTTTTCCCTAGAACATAGGTTTCTACTTTAAGTCAATCACTAGATAATTAATTTCAACATGGTCTTAACTAACTATATGACCAATATATTTTTTCCATATGTTTTCAAACATATTAACCATGGAAAACAATGGTTCTCCCACTAAACTCTGGTAGAAACATGGATATGATTCATTCCAAGTTAATATTCTATGATCGATATGCTTAATTTAATCTTAAAATAGATTTAAGTGACTTTAAACCTTATTGGAATTCTATGATGTCACCATCTCTTTCTAGTTGCGTCATATTTTCACCTTCCACAAAATTTTGCCTTGAAATCCAACTTTCAACTAAATAATCATAGAATGTAGCTATGATAAGTAAAATTAAAATGGATTTAGGAATATCAAATTGGTATTACCAATAAATATTTACTGGTACATTGCTTGTACCACCCACATATCATTTCACTGGAATACCCACCATAGTATTCTAAATAATAAGCCCCTTGCACTTTGATACATGGAATCCATTATTGAATGTTAAATTGAAATTTTCAATCTTATCTAATCTCCAAACAATGCTTAATTTTAGGAATTATTATTCATAATGAATAATTTATCACTGGAAACGATGAATATTAAACCATCATTATGGTTTTAACCTTCCTACACAATACATGACTCTGGAATAGTCCTGTTTCACAAGCACTTCTGGAAGTACTTCCTATGCCAACTACATGTGCATCTCTAGCATCGACTAAACCCAAGTCAATATGGCTCCCACAATCTCTAATAGATATTTGTACCCTTATATAAAAATGTTGTCTATCACTTGACTACCACTTTTCTATTAAATGTATTTCAGTAATATCCTAAGTAACTTTTAGGATAATTACATTAGATGAAAATTGTGTTTTGTTTGATGCAAGTTTGTTTATATCCTAACAAAATCTCTCCATCGAAACACATGTTCTTATGAAATAATTTATTTCCATCATATTATGACTCAAATGATATCCATTTTTTATTATAGTTGTAATTTGGTTATGGTATTTCGTTGTTCTTTTCAAAGCATGTCTTTAAATATAATGAATGTTTCTACAAGTGGAAACATTGATACTACATACATCATATTATAATGTATAAAATGAGCCTTTAGTAATTTCTCCATGATAAATTTTGTTGATCAATGTTAACATGTAAGACTTATCATCAATCATCCTTATTAATATCAATGATGTTATATAGATTAGGTAATGTGCATTTAATAATTACACCACACTACATTATATTGATCGATGAACACTTCGTCAAGACATTGTTTGGCGAGATGGACCTAATTAACTCATATCTTCTAAATATTCATATATCATACTTCACCATAACACTCCTTAATTACTTAAAGTAATATTATGAAGTATATTTTCCACTAGCTACCCTTGGAATAGTTCACACTCTCTTGCTGAACTAATTTCGAAGGCATTGTGGAATACATTTATTTCTAAATGTTTCTTTGTCCAAACTAAATACATTGATAATACCAAAGGTTTTTAGCTTTACCGAACCTTGATACCAAACTGGGTATATAATTTACATCCACATTTAGTTTTTCATGAAAAATAATTATCTTTCCAGAACTGGGTAATTAAGTCTTACATTTTTATATTCATCACGTATTGCCTATGATTCAAGTACCATTGATATATTTGTTTAGTATTATACACCACAAAAAACATTCATTCTTGAACTTGGAATAATGTCTCCTTATGTCTAAAGGACACATGAGATAAATGTTTTGGTTGTACTCAAAAACTTGTTCAACTAGAATCATTTAATTGGTAATTAGAAGTTATGTGTTTATCACCTCTAACTTAGGAATCTCCCTTTCTCAGCTACTTGGAGAAGACACTTTACTTCTTCTAAGGCTTCTATTACTCACTTGGTTACCTTATTTCAATACACATATGTGAAAGGCATATTTTATTTAATACCCAAAAAGTATATTCACAACATTACATTTTATTTTGATGAATATACCTAAAGAAGAAGTGGGTAATTGCTTCTTCAATTAGGTTCATTAATTTTACTTTCCATCTAATTTATTTCAAGTTATGTGATGAAAATAACCTCCTGTTTAATAAACAACATCTATCTTTGAAGTAATTTTCTATGGTAACTTTGGAATCAGTCTTTCCATTAGCCTTATCGCCTTGTATTTAAACTTATTCACCATAAGAAATAAATATTAAACCATCTATAATATTTTTATTTCTTGGAGAACCATACCTAAAATGAAATGAAGTGTTTACTCCATCCTATTCATTTTTTAACCTAAAAAATTAATGGAGTAGATGGATTTAAAGGAAATGAGAAAGGGATTCCTTGAAGTGTCATGATCCATCTTTCGTATTTACACATAATCCGTTGTAATTTATCTCCCATTCATACTTTTCTTCACTTTCTCCTCAAAAACTTCTTAGAGATTAGAAACATGTGTAATCATACAAGTCCTGATGTTCTATCCCTAAAAACATCATACATTGGTGAAATCATTATGAAATAACCATCATATGATTTATACATGTGTATCCTATAAGAAATTTTTTAACCTTGTTCCCTGATGCGGCTTAATAGGTATACAGATACTGTCACCTTGAATTTCCTATGTCCTAGTATTGTGTATAATTTCCGCACTACACTTGGAAATTCATGCTAGTTTTGAAATTTACTTTTTCTAATACTATCAGAATATAACTTGTGGTGTTACTTTCCATTTACTAAAAAAATAAATTCTAGAAGATTAGAACTTTTATATTGATTATCAATTTAGAAATTATTGATTAATTAATTAAACCATTAAATACCTCCCACTATTTCACCAAATTCTAGGAACCCCCTGTACTAGAATCAGAATACTTTGTCTCTTGAATATTCTAGTATCAAGGATCCCTAAACCTCCCCTAATATTATACAAAAAATTTCCATGCCACTACTTAGAGGGTTCAAGGTAGGCGTTTTACTGGACAACCACATTAACTGGAAGTTTCTTGATCTGTTGAGTGATGTCCCAACTACTAAAATCATAACATGATTTACTCAATTCATTCCAATAAAATTATATCAAGTTATATTTGGGTAATCCTTACTAGTACTTTAGTTAATTCAACCCACCACTCTCATAATAACTCCTCGGTAGTAAGAGACACCCTCAACATTGGCTGATGAGAACCCCAAACACCTGGTTTTTTCCAAATTTTAATGATGGAAGATGGTTAAGACTTAATATTTCTTTGAGGATTTTTTTTATTTTTATGTTGAAGAATGTAATCCATTACTATTAATCTTGTTCACACTATGTTGATGCGCTCACAACTGAATATTAAAAGAAAAACATTCATAGCTTATTTATGCATTTTATTATTTATTATTTTATTTATTTTCTCACTGTTATAAAATGAATAAAATAATAAATAAATTCATAAATTTAATCAACTACCCAAATGATCTTGAACATTTAAAATGACCTAGGGGCATCATACCTGAGTCATCTCTTGACTCATGATGCAGCTCGCCCCCATCCTGTATGTCTGCTTCTCGCCTGTATTTATCTTTGACTTGGAGTTGTCTACATCTCTCACTGTCCTCATCTTGGCGGGGTCTATGTCACATCAGGATTACCACCTCATCTTGGTGGGGTACATAAAACATCTTGCATTGTCTTGGTCAAAGTACAAGAATACTCTCTCGCATGTGAGGGAGACTAGGGGGTGCAATGTACATAAGATGAGTTTGGACATGCAGATCCTTATACAAATTGATTGAAAATAAAAGACAATGTGTAGATATTTAATTTATTAACTATTATTACAATCATCACACACATGTAATTAATAAATAATTAAATAAATGAATTCATGCACTAGTCGGGTCATTGCTAAAGATCAGTCGGTAGAATTAAAAGCGCGATAAAAATTAAATTGCAATAAATAAAGTATGTGGGTATTAAATAAATTAAATAAATTAAATATTCAAAATAATTTATTTAATTTACTTATGGTCCCTTAATTAATTTAATTTTAATACCAAAAACTAAATTAATTAATTAATTTAATTTTAATACCAAAAACAAAATTAATTAATTAATTTAATTTAACACCAAAATTAAGCTAATTTTATCTGGGGTATTAAATTTCTAAATTTTTTAACCCTCAAATTAAAATTTTTATTAATTTAATTTTCATCTAAAATTAATTGATTTATTATATTAATTTATTTTAACCTAGACCACAAAAGTTACACCGTTCCAGTGCGGGTCGGGTCGAACCCACACAGGTCTATTTTAGGTCGGGAAAATCCTGTGGAGAGGTATTTTCGGAAAGGCAGGTCGCAGAGACCCATTTTGGGTTGGGAAGAACCACCTGGAACACTTTAGAGGTGTGTTCGGTCCGGCAGATTGGATGGGTACCTCACAACGACTGGTCCTTGGTCGGCTTCTGAACTACAGCTAACTTAGGAGTAGGTGTCTTTCATGAACCGTGTAAAGAGGATGGCAGCGAACCGACCTCCAAGCATGGGGGTGATGCTGTTAGATTCGAGGCACAAAGAAAGACCAGCTTCATCCGGTTCTTGGCACGGAAGACTGAGGGTCGAGGATGGAAGCAACATGGGACTCTGGTGGGAATTCACGAGGAGGACCGAGAGTTGGCATGGGGAGATGTCGGTGAGCAAAAGGGGGTCATTTCCAGATCGGGGCAGCGGCGCGGCTGATGCAGCACAAAAGTGGGAGGCACGTTCCCAAAGGGTCGCTTGAGGGGCCTAAGAGGTGTAGATCCAGTGAAGCAAATCCAGGTGGTGGGAAGGCCGCGGAAGTGGCAGCTCATGGCACTGAGAGGAGGTAGTCTGAAGGGCTCCGGTGGCCTTCAGTGCTGGGCGGCAGCCGGAGGAGAGGACGACCAGGGGCGGAGCATGCACATGGATGTGCGGGGTGGTTGGGGTCGTGACCAGGTGGTTCTAGGATGATTCGACAGGGTGTCATCCTGAGGAAGGAGGCCGATAGGACTACAGGCTCACCGGAGGGTGGTCAGGGGAAGGGAAAGGGACGCCCGATAGGGGGTCCCTCCCTTCAGCATTTTTCAAAAGTTTTTTTGTTTGTTGAAAGACGCCTCCACCCGGTAATATTAATAAGGTTGTTATAAATTATCATTAATTGTGTGGATGTCATAAATCATAATGAATTAGGTATATTCATTACCTATAAATCACTTCATATGGCCAAACCGTTTGTATTCCCACTATTAGATTGGAATTAATTTTGTCCATTGGATCAACCCTTTTGTAATCTTTAAATACAGTGGCATGATAATGGAAATGGTTTGATTTTGTGTGGCCATATATTTATGTTCTTTTTTGTTATTCTCTTGTTATTTAGATGTTTTACTTCACTATAGTCACCCCGACCAATCGACATTGTCATACGCTTTTGCTTCATTTTGCCTTCAATCAACAAATTTCACAACATGTTATCAGCATGGCTGATCTGTGAAGTAAAAATTTTAGTCATCCCGGTAAGATAAATTTTCCCGTGGAGAATATTACAAAGCATGGATTTCTCCTTCCTGACATTTCTGGGAAGAGTTACTTGTCTTGGATTCTAGATGCTGAGATGAACCATGATGCAAATAGCCTTGGTGAATCAATTAAAGTTGGAAATCACGCTTCCGCTCAAGATCTTTCCCGAACCCTAATATTCCTCCATCCTCACCACTATGAGGATCTGAAGAATGATTACCTCATGGTGAAGGATCCTTTGGTGCTGTGGTAGAATCTCAAGGAACGGTATGATCACCTTTGACTTGTAATACTACATAGAGCAAGGTTTGAGTGGAGTCATTTTTGATTCTAAGATTATAAATCGGTAAGTGAATACAACTCCGCAATGTTTAAAATAACATCACAACTCAAATTATGCGGAGATACTAACACTGATACTGATATTTTGGAAAGAAAAAATTCTACTTTCCATGCCTCCAATGTCGTTATGCAACAACAATATCGTGAGAAAGGTTTTACAAAATACATTTAATTACTTTCTTTCCTTCTTATTGCTGAACAAAATAATGAAATCCTGATTTGAAATCATGAATATCGACCTATTGGTGCGGCTCCATTCCCTGAAGTGAATGCGACTGATTTTAATCAAGGTTATGGGAAGAATCAACACAATCGAGGCTAAGGAAAGTCATTTTCTCGAGGTGGTCATACACTAAATGAGAAGAGGAAGGGGCACCACCAAAAGTGGTCCAATAACGAACAACCAAAAATGAAGAAAGCGAAGAGCGATCAAAGTAACTGATTTCAATGTGGCATGAAGGGGCATTGGTCACGTACCTATGGTATGCCAAAGCATTTTTTTGATCTTTATCAACAATCTATCAAAGGAAAGGAAAAGAATGCTAAAATTTATTTTTCTAACCAGACATTGAAATATGATGATGATATTACAAACATGGATATTTCTGAATATTTTTTACACCTTGAAGGTGATGAGAATATTTATTAAGAATGAATGCTCATGATGGAATCAAAGTTTGATTTTTGGTTTCTGTATACTTGTGGTTGAAATGAACAATGGTTTTTTTTGGTTTTGTAATATTTTAAAATATTGCATGTTTGATTTTGGTTTCATTTATTTTATTCCTTATATGCATGTTTATTTTCATTACTAGAAATGCATAATATAAATCGGTCTGTTGGGAATAATTTCCATGATGAAGATATTTGTTTCGTCGATAGCGCAATGATGAACACAATTCTTAAACATGAGAAATATTTTATCACCATTAAAATTGGTAGTGATGATGTGTGTAATTTAACCGGTAGTGCACAATAAATTGAAGGCTCAAGAAGAGAAAGAATATGCCTACCCGGTGGTACAGAGATTATGATAAACAATGCTTTGTTTTCTCCCAAGTCTCGAAACAATTTGTTAAGTTTTAAATATATTTGTAATAATGGAAATCAGATCGAGACATTGGATGAAGGAGGTGATGAATACCTCTACATAACAAGCATTAAAAATGAGCAAAAATTGATTTAAGAGATGATTTTGAGACATCTTTCTGGATTGTACAATGAAAATATTTGTACAATTGAATCAAACATGGTAAACCGAAAGTTTACCAACCATGATACATTTATTGTCTAGCATGACCATTTGGGTCATCCTGGATCAATAATGATGAGGAAAATAATTAAATGTACTCATGGTAATCCATTGGTTGATAAAAGGGTTCTTACGCCCAATGATTTCTCATGTGGTACTGTTCTCAAGGTAAATTAATCATAAAACCATCACCATCAAATATCTGGACCAAATCCCTGATGTTCATGGACTGAATTCGTGGTGATATATGTGGAACAATTCATCCACCATGTGGACCATTCAGATATTTCATGATCATGATTGATGCATCAACTCGATGGTCCCATGAGTGTTTATTGTCCACTCGCAACTAGGCATTTGCGAAATTACATTCCCAAATAATAAGGTTAAGGGCGCAATTCTCTGATTATCCAATCAAGCATATTGGGGTTCATAATGCTGGAGAATATTCATCACATGATTTTAATAATTATTTCATGTCATTTGGAATAAGTGTTGAACATCCTATAGCTCAGGTTCATGCACAAAATGGTCTAGCTGAATCATTTATAAAGAGATTACAACTTTTTGCTAGACCATTACTTATTAAAAATAAATTTCCCATTTCAGCACAGGGACATGCAATTTTGCATGCAGTAGCACTGCTTCAAATAACTCCATCATTTTATCATGATTATTCCCCTTTTCAATTCTCTTTTGGTCATGAACCAAATATTTCACACTTAATGATATTTGGTTGTGCTGTATATGTGCCTATAGCACCCCCACAATGAACAAAAATGGGACCCCAAAGGAGATTGGGGTTATATGTTGGTTTGGAATCTCCCTCGATCATTAAATATCTTGAGATTATGATATGAGATGTATTCACAGCGAGATTCACTGATTTCTATTTTGATGAAATATTATTTCCAACACTCAAAGGGGGAAATCAATCAACTTCAAAAGAAATATCATATAAATCAACTTCATTATTAAATCTTGATCCTCGTACAAATACAAGTGAACTTGAAGTTCAAAAGATCATTATTTTGAAAATTTTAACAAATCAATTTCCTAATTCATTCAATTATTCAAAATGGGTTACAAAATCATATATACCTACTCTAAATGCACCGGTAACAATTGATGTCCTGGAAGGACAATTTGATGGTATTTACAACAATGCTTCCAACAAACGCATGAAGCGTGGGAGACCACATGGTTCAAAAGATAAAAATCCATGTCAAAGAAATGGGAAATGAACTATGTTGGTTGAATATATGAATGAATATGAAGATGATGTAAATACACTAGAAGTACATGAACTTGATCAAGAGGAAATGTCAATAAATTTCACCAACACTGGAAGATGTTGGAACCGAGTGGAGACCATTTTTGATAACACATTTTCATACAATGTAGCCCTTGAAATTATGGATGAGGATCAAGAACCTAAAACAGTTAATGAATGTCGTGAAATACCAGATTGGGATCAATGGAAAGTTGCAATCCAATATGAACTAGAATCACTTGATAAACAAGAGTTTCTTGGGCGATCATGAAAACCCCTGAAGGGATTAAGTCCATTGGATACAAATGGGTATTTGTGAGAAAATGAAATGAAAACGATGAATTTGTGAGATATAAAGAACAAATAGTCTCTCAAGGCTTCTCACAAAAACCTAGAATTGATTATGATGAAACATACTCTCCTGTAATGTATGTAATAACCTTTCGGTACCTCATGACGTTTTTTGTACATGAGAAACTTGAATTACGCCTGATGGATGTAGTGACTGCATATCTTTATAGTGATATTGATAATTATGTTGACATGAAAATCACTGAAGGATTCAAATTGATGATAAAATTTCCTGGACCTTGAGATCTTTATTCAGTTAAGCTGAATAAATCATTATATGGATTAAAGGAGTCAGGGCGTATGTGGTATAACCATCTGAGTAAATATTTGATGAAGGAAGGTTATAAAATTGATCCAATTTGTCCATGTGTCTTCATTAAGATGATTGGCTCTTAATTTGTGATCATTTCAGTATACATTGATGATTTAAATATAATTGGGACTAATTATGAACTTTCCACGACATTTGGATATCTGAAGAAAGAATTTGAAATAAAAGACTTCGGAAAGACAAAGTTCTGCCTTCGATTACAAATTGAGCATCTTATGTATGGAATTTTTGTTCATCAATCACGTTATAATGCTAAAGTCCTACAGATATTTAACATGAATGAATCACATACTTTAAGTACACTAAAGGTTGTATGATATCTTGATTGTGATAATGATTCTTTTAAACCACGAGTGGATGATGAAGAACTAATTGGTTCTGAAGTACCATATCTGAGTGCTATTGGAGCACTAATGTACCTTAATAACAATACATGACATGATATATCATTTTATGTGAATTTATTGGAAAGGAATAGTTCTTCTTCTACTCGTCGACATTGGAATGGTATCAAACATGTATTAAGATACATTCAAGGGTCAAAAGATCGGGAGTTAATTTATTCAAAATCCTCAAACTCAAATTTGGTTGGTTATGTTGAATCTATATACTTGTCTGATCCACACAAATCAAAATCTCAAACTGGATATGTGTTTACATATGGGGGAACAACAATTTCATGGAGTTCTACAAAACAAATCATTACAGCGACTTCTTCCAACCATGATGAGTTGATTGCTATTCATGAAACAAGTTGAGAATGTGTTTGGTTAAGATCAGTGATCAATCATATTCGAAATTACTGTGGATTAAATATGAATAATAATATTACCACCATATTATATGGAGATAATACTACTTGCATAACATAGTTGATAAGTGGGTTTATTAAAGGTGATAGAACAAAGCATATCTCACCAAAATTCTTTTTCACCCATGACCTTAAAAATAATGGTGAGATTGATGTCCAGCAAATAAGGTCTTGTGAAAATCTTGCAGATTCATTCACAAAGGCATATCCAACTTTAACATTTGAGAAATTGATTTATAAAATTAGAATGCGAAGATTAAAAAGTCTATCATGATTATATGAGGAAGAGTTGGGAACGCTGTACTCTTTTTCCCTTAATCATCTTTTCCCACTGGGTTTTTTGATAAGGTTTTTAATGAGGCAACATAGCATCTAATGATTTTAATTTGGATACACTTGTTTTTTCCAAATGGTTTTTTTAAATGAAGATTTATATTAGATTCCATGGGATTATGACATCCAAGGGGGAGTGTTATAAACTATCATTAATTATGTTGATGTCATAAATCATAATGAATAAGGTTTATTCATTACCCAGCAAGTCTCTTCATATGGCCAAACCATTTGTATTCCCACCGTTAGATTGGAATTAATTTTGTTCGTTGGATCAACCCTTTTGTAATCTATAAATACGATGGAATGATAATGGAAATGGTGTGATTTTGTGTGGCCATATACTTGTGTTATTTATTTCTTGTTCTACTATGATTGAGATGTTTTAATTATCCATCATTATCCTGAGAAATTGACATCGTCATATGCTTTCGCTTTACTTCGCCTTCAATCGACGAATTTCACAAAAAAGGTAACATTTGAAAAATGAAAACCCATTTTTTATTATTATTAAATAATGTGTTTTGTCCATTTTATTTGCTTGACCTTGTGGGTCAAGTGGCCACCCAATTTGGCTGTATAAAAACAATCCAATGTTTAGAAAAAACATTATAATATAATAATACAAATTATTAGGATTATGATTTATTGAACATAACTGGTGTAAACTTGATCCGGCTGAAAAACAACATTCCGACCAGAAAATAGTATTCCACAGATGACCATAACTTTGTTATCCAGCCTCTAATAGAAGAAAAATTGGAACCATTGAGGCTAATTTAATACCCTATACTTAATTTTAATTAAAAATATTTTTTCTTGGTATAGAAAATCTACGCGATCACTCTGATAACAATTAAAGGTACCGGGGTCCCAGCAGAAGCCGATGGGCTGGGGATTTTAATTTTTTTTCATCATCAGGATGATGAGACTTTTTTTCACTGATGATCTAAGCCTCTCTATGGTCCTAATATCTTGTGTAAATTAAACAAAGAACAAAAATGTAAACTGAAAACATACCTTTTCAGATATGAAGATGTGCTCAACGTCTTCTTGTCACCGGTGAATGTTTTATGAAGGATTCGAATCCGAATCCTGCTAGATCTTCCACATGTGCTTCAAAAATACACAAGAGCATCGATCGTCATATTCTGGGTGCTATCGTGGCGATCTGACAATGTCATTGACGTCTCGATGATCACCGCATCGACGTGCCTTCGATGCGTGAGGTAGAACTTGATCTGAACTTCTAGATCGAGAGATTCTATCTTCAGAGGATCAGGGGAGGAGAGAGAGGCTCTGAAAATCTCACCATGAATAGTAAATTGTGTGAAAACTTGTCTCTCTATTTATACTGGATGTTCAAAAATACCCGATAGTGTTCTTTGACCCCCGTTTAGTTAACATTCACTAAATAAATAATCATAACAAACTAAACTATGTTATAAATATTATTTATTATTTTATCATGTACCTGTATTATATATAAAATATATTACATGATAAACCCAATTCATTAACTCGACCCATAATTACCACTTAATATTAAACGAACTCAGAATCTTAAAATAATATTTGTTCGATTAATATTATTCTTCATATTTACTTAACTTGTAAATACTTTTAATAAATAAATTCAACCCAATTATTTATTCCTTGAATAATAATGAATTTATTTATTCATTGTTGATTGATGACGTAGACAACACTCAGACCCCATGGTGGGTCCCACCATGTCCAATATACCTATCCAACTGAATATTGAAGATTATTGAATACGATGTTATGTGTGATCCTCTAGGACCAAATATTGATATAAGTGAATAATATTCACAGTCCAAGAGTGGAGTCCAGCAACCCATCAAGGCTTCTAAAGAGATAAGGAAAGCCACAATAGTGAAAACCAACCTACAGTCACGTACTATGTACTATAATCTCTCTGTCTTTAAATATCTCTTAAATAATGATTCACACTTGATTCCTCACCCTTCTCTCGATTAATTATTTTTTTATCTAATTGAATGGATTTACCGTTCACTACCTTGTCCAGTGATCTATAAAGGTACTACCATCCTGATCAATCTGGCCCGAGATATATTACTTCCTTAACTATGAAGTGACAAATCCTTTATTGACTATTCAATTGATGTTGTACCACCAATGACGCACCCAACACAAGCTACCTCACCATGATTTCATTATCATGGTTTTTTCCTTGCATCAGAGTAAAAAAATCAAATGACACACATTGATAATGATCTCAAGTCAGGAGACCAATACAGATGTATGTAGATAAGAATAACCAATGGAACACAAAACATGTGGTGTTCCTATTGAAGGGTTTGTCCTCATGATCACACTACTAGAGATCACCAAGTGCTATATTCATGAGAAGAAGTTTAAATGATTATGATCCCCCATGACATAATAATGAAACATCAACCTTGTGTAGCCAGTATGATGTATCTAGGCCATAATACATTTGTGTAATATTAATGTCCTAGTATCTCGAGGTTCTCATTATATCCTAACATCTACTATAACCTTTGATACGAGAACCAATCGGTGGACATTAACATTAAATAATAGAAGCATAAATATCTACACTATAATGTTAAGTAAACATAATGTATATATAACCATATACATGATATGGTTATCAAAAGTGTTGTACATGTTCGGTCTAGGGAAACCACTATTAAAAAAATATATCCCTATAACAAGATGACCTACATTGGTAATTTTGGGCCAATGAGGATGAGGTAAAAACGACCTTGAAGGAATAAACCCTCCCGGATGGGGGCATGATCTTGTTGGTAATATTGACCAATAAGGATGATGATAGTTTGAAGTTTTGTGGTTGAAACTTAGGGAGGTTTCCTACATATCCCATAAGCACATGAATCAAATACCACATAGTTCAGAAGGGTGGGGCTTACAACTATGTGGGAGGGCCAATTGAGGATATTTGATCTTGTTGGTGATATGATCACACCTCTAAGACCATGTGAGTAATTATCGAAGTGATAAATAAGGGGAAGTGGAAGATCTATCACTTCATAGGATCTCGTTTATCCACTAGTGGATGAGGGTGAGGGTATTGAAGGGCAGGAGGTGTCCTATAAGAAAGGCTAGGGGATTACTCTAGGAGGGATGACCATGTGAATTCCATTCCAGTAGGTGGAATATGGGAAGAAGGAAGAGGCTACAGATGATAAGAGGAAATTTTAGTTTGATTTGTTTCACATTTATGGAAATAGATATTTCCACCCAGATCGAGAAGTCGTCTTCCACCAACCCTAAGGCTGGGATCCTCATTTCCATAAGAATGCATGACTATGAACATTTTGAGGATCCTATCTACTAGGGAGGTTAAATAAAATACTTCCTTTTCTATTAGAATGCAATATTGGATAGGGGGCTCAAAGATGAATTGTGTCCCTAGATTGAATGAATCTGGTGGCCATGGGGAGGTATTATTGAAATCATTCATGGGTTTTGAATAGGGAACATGAAGAAATTTAGATAGTTCATAAAGGATCCAATATGGGGCTGAATGCCACACAAACTGAGGGTAACAAGGCTGGAAGGGATAAATACCCTAAGGATACCACATTCCGTATACTACACTTTAATTTTATGGGTGAGGGATCATGAAGGGAATTATTCCTTGAAGGGGACTCCTTCGTAGTGGGATTATTTTGTGGTCGTAAGGGAATCCCCTCTGTGGGTGTCCGGGTAGGTCCTTTTGCGTATGACCCCTTTTACAGGCATCCCTTATGGTATGTGGGATGTAAATTACCTACATAAGTCTTCTATATTATTCTTCGATGTTCATACATCCATATCTCATTTTGTTTTTTTGTTTGAAGACCATGTATTTATAGGCACGGTAAATAAATATCTTCCCAAAATGATTGGTTGGAGACATAGTATTTACGGCGCCACGTGTCTGAGTAATAAAAACTATCACCCATAAAAGATTTTAGTTCACTAGGCAGTATGGAATCCACATCACACTACAAAATGTGAGTTTGTTTTTGGGGGCTGTGAAAAGGATGCCTTTCACCACAAATGAACAAAAATTTTTGTGGCTGCCTAATTTGACCGTATTCCCCTAAAAAAACAAAATCAATTTTTGGGTTTTCAAATACACTCTTCATGCCACAAACAAAAACATTGTGTGCAGGGGGTGAGGATTTACCACATCACCTCACAAACGATTTTCATTTGCAGAAACTCCATATGGAAAATAAATCCCACATAACAAGTGCACTGTGAGGAATGAACAAGGTTCTTTATAGTTCTATGAAATTTTATTATTTTTTCACTATAAAATAGTTTTCTAAATTGATTTTGGCTTTCTCAAATTCACCATATATTCTTGATAACTTTTCTCAGCCCAAAAAATCCCCCCCATCAGAATGGAGTCTGGTCAGCATGAAGAGGAGTAAATTTCAAGGAAGAAGTCGTCCTAGTTGAATGATATGTTGTATGAATGTTTACCTAGAGGAGGGACCACACCTATAAAAGGTGTTTCACTAAACTCATTTGTCATGTAACAAACTATATAGGTTCTTTGCAACTAAACCTGAGCTTACGACATGAAAATCATACCACCTAGTGATTCTCCATCACGAGCATACTTTTCTACATACTAAAGTTTTATCACTCATGAAACAATATTTCTATGAACTAATTATCATACATTATGGTGGAATTTTCCACACATTGTAATTTAAATGTTCTCATGGTAATGAAAATTTTACATGGTCCACATGTTGATTTTATTGATACATAGTCCGCATGGCGTTATGAATATTTTCATACATTTATAAATCTAACATCATTTTGATGACCTTTTATGTCATAGGGATAAAATGGACCCTTCTTATATTATTTCCATTTCTAATGAGAGGAGAAAATCCATGATTTAATGTGTTAATGATGGTGGGAAACAAGATGTTAGCCCCATATCATTAGTTCCTGGCAGATCTCATGGGTGCTAACCTCAAAGAGAACCACATTTTGGATATGGTTCCACTTTATGGATTTGAATTAATTTCTGACTTCACTATCCTAATTCCATATCACACAACTCATCCCTTGTATTGGATAAATAGATATAACAATGCGTTCTAGGAAAATATCTCGACGAAGGGGTCATACTTTCATGAACCCTTTTTAGAGGGGTTTGTTTTAGGTTATACCCCTTTATCACTAGAGGAAGAATTATGGGTACCATAATTAGATACCCATTACTATCACTCCATTATGATAAAATGAATGGTTGATTAGAATCTTGGATGGTCTTTGAAATGGAATCTTCATCCAAGAGAGTCCTTCAGTGTAGATTGGGGATGACCTTTTTGGGTTCATCAAAGCTATGAAGAATTCAAGGAAAAGTCAAAGGCTTAGGAATTTATGAGGATGTTTGGGTTTCATGGACCTATTCTAACTAGAATAGATTTATAATTCCTTATTTTCTCATCTGATGGAAATCAGAATTTAAAATTTTCAATTTGGTGCATGGGGAAGTTGGTATCATCCTTTGGGACATCTGCATGATTACAAGGGCACCAATAATGGGGGATATTTATGATGAATTTATTCCCACCTCTACATAGTGGGATGATATAGAGAGAACCCCTCCACTCATGAAGGATATTATTAACATAGTACAAAATATTTTAGATGTCAAGCCTCATCCAAAGCTGTATATTCCTTTTTCTATCTGGATTCAAATTTTTCCTACACCAAATAGTCATGAGCCCTATATTAGAAAACTGAGGACATGTATAACCCACAACACTTGAAGGAACACTGGAACTTACTGAAAGATTCTTGAGGAAGGTCATTATGATCAATGGGATTAGAAATTCACCCTAGGGGTTGATCAATTATTTCGATTAGAATGTTTATTAGCAATGTTTCTAAGTGGTTGGATACTACCGGTGTGTGAATCAATCATCGGTGTTAGAGTTAAAACCTTTATAATGGAGTCCCAATCGGTGATTAGGATATGTGTTAACCTAGTAGTATTGATATTATCATAAATATATTATTCTTTGGGATTTATTAACATAGAGAATTCCCCTCATAGGGTAACAGGCCGAAACTAACTTATCTTGGGATGGATAGAAGTTCACATGGGGGTCTACGAGTTAATCAATAACTAGAAAATTCTAGATACTTTATTAAGGCCCTACTTGGATTTTATTATTCAGGTAAATCCATTGACGTTAGAGTTGAGTGATGTAATGAATATGAAAAACAATCAGGATCATTTTTTCTAGGCCCCTTACTCCTCTCCTACTAATACCCTAGTGAACGATGCATATAGAGATAATACAAGGAGAGTGTCCCTTATTTATTTTTTGGAAAAGGTGTTATAAAAATAATAATCAATGTAAAATTAATCTATGAGGGGGTATTCACCCTTTATATTTGGGAATCAATTCCATTACATCCAAAGATGTATCCTACGTCCATTAATAGTACACATAAGGAAAAGCATCTAATTGAAACTTGTCATATTTGGTTTATTTTCACATGGGATAGAACTGGATCCCAAATTTAACTCCTTCCCACAAACATCAATTTCACACATGTGAATTCCTATGATCAAACATGGATCCACTCATACCCCAATGGAAAACTAGAAAAATTGGAACCCATTATTGAGGGTCTTCTTATGACTGAATTCAGAGAGGGAGAGGAGTGTACAACCAAGACAATTAGGCTTAGAAATAGAGTTTCACTATGGGAACCCCTAATTTCTAAAATTTTGAGAAAGTGGATAAAAATTTGGGCTGCATATGCTCAAAATATTGGTTTCACCCCTCCAGGACAAGCTATTGAGCCATATTCCAAGGTGTTCTTCTCTGCTGAGGCTGTATATCCAATGGATTAGAGGGAGTGTGACTCATTGAAAAGTTCTATGCCCATTCAGGATATATAACATTTACTCTTGAAAAAAGATATTATTTTAACTATATATAGATGCCCATATAAGCCCATCAACATTTCTTATATGTAGTATCCCGAGCTGGAGGATGATTAAATCTAGGATCTTAATGCCTCCATTCACTCTCTTCATGATCAGTTCATATTTCTAAAATGAGTACTTGAGAAGTTGAAGTTGAAAGATAGTGAGAGTGAAGAAGAAGAATACAGAGGCAGTGTTTTTTAGGAGAGTGATGAGGTAGATTGGCTTGTTGCACATGAACTCTTGGATATGACTTCTTCCTCAAAATTGGGACCTCAAAAATGCCCAAATCTAAGGGGAGTGGTACCTGAGATTACAAGGAAGTTGGTGCAATGAATTTATCCTACCCCACTCACAAAGATGGCCTCCTATACATTATCCATTTACATCATGGCGGTATTTCTAGAGGTTTGGAAGTAATGGGATACTTGGAGAAAGAATGTGTTCAACGAGGGAGTCTGGGGAGTGATTCAAGAAGAGGAGATTTATTTGCCTATATATTGTCTTATTACTTCACCTAAACATATATCCTTTAGAGATAACCCTATGGAGGTCAGAACATTCCTTGAATATATGGTTTCTTCCATCCATTACTTCAAAGGTAGGACATATTAGCCCGAACGTGTGCAAGAAATGTTGATGGAAGGGGCTGAATAAATCAATTCTAATGGAGTGGTATTGTGAGTTCTTAAATTAACTATCCTTTTATTGTTACTATATTCCTTAATCCTCACCCCTTATGGGGTGGGAGGTGATTCTTCACCTATTCCTTCTCTAAAATAAACTAAGGGGGGAACTATTGTTGGGATGGATTCTTGTACGGATGAAAGGTTCACGGAAGAAGGTTCATCTGGGGTAGATGAGCATATGAAGGTGGTAATTACATACCCAACAAGAGAATTTCCACCCCATCTACCACCTATCATATTCCCAAAGATTCTATCCTTATTGGAAACTATGAGGCGTAGGTATGCTAGGAAGCTGACAATACATATCTAATCAGGGACAATAGGTAAGCATTATGTTCCCCTCACCTAATTTTCATGTTGGATGTTCTGTCATTTTGATAAATTATTTTGTGAATGGGTTGAAACAGGTTCTACAACTCAATAGTTATACAAAATTTGAGAGAATATAGCTTTTTGGAGGTATGAATAAGATAAAGATCCAAGGATGGATGGTGGAATCACACAGATTTTGTGTCCTAGGGTATCAACACCTCAAGAAAAAACAACATCTACATTGTTATAATAGGGACTTGAGAGGGTTGGAAACTCCTTAGGGAACACCAATATCATTCCCCTAGAAGGAATAATTTAGGATTAAATAGTGACTTAGGCTCAAGGAGGGTTAATCCCAACTATTTCTCTTAAGTACATTAATTTCCATTCTTTTAGGCTTGATGTCGGTGAGTGACCTTTTAGAGTTTACTGATTTATTTGGGCATGAACACATCATGCAAACATCCCTATAAGGTGTTTCTTCTGAGATTTAGCCCCTGATTTAAAGATATGACACTTGTCATGCCTTCTAGTGAGGTGATGATGACTGTGGATGTCAATGTCCCAACTAATGAATTCCAGTCTCTCAGCTTCTTGAACAAATCATCTTCTTTATTACCAAGTACTGATTTATCTAAATAATCATTTAAGGAGCATCATTACAAGTGTATAAAATTTTAGATGCATCCAATTTCCAATTATATGAGGCTGGAAACATTTAAACTACCACAGAACCTTCCCATTTTGAAAATGATGAATATATACATTCTCCCATTGAGATGGTTCCAGAATATGTTCTATCCTATGAAAGTGATTTTGAAGTAGATCAAGAAACCCTTGAAGATTTTCACATTTCCATTCAAATGGTATGGAGGGATGTATAGAAACTGACTTCTCAGACCCCCTTATCATGTTTACCAGTAAAATTTTCCCTCTTGTGCCATGTGTTCTTTGTGCTTGGTTATGGGGGTTGACTACCATTGTATACACAACAAGGTAAAATAGGTGGTTGTCAACTAAGAGTGGGTGAGAGTTCTTTAATATCATCTCATGAATATGGAGTCCATGGACTATTTTTTGTATCCAGGGATATCCTACTTGATGAGGCCTCTGAACAAGCAGGTGTAGCCACCAGACACCAAAGATGAGTTGAAGAAAAAAGTGTCTTGGAGGAACTCCTTCATCAATATTTGGATCATCTAAATCAAGAACTAGATCATGTTGATGAAATTTATGATAGGGAGAAACAACTAGTGAAAAAGGTGTACAAATTAGAGATATATATTGTTGAGAAGGTAGAGGCATTGTGGGATGATGCAGAAACAAAGGTTGCAACATTGTCTAAACTATTACAAGTAGTAGAAGACTCTGATTAGATAATGATTCAGTTCTGTGAGTCCACCAAGAAATCCTTGTAATAGTATAGATTTACTTGTGTGGAGAGGCCCCAAATTGTGGATGTTCTCCTGCTCTAGAGGATAATTTTTTCAAATGAATGTAAACATAGTTATTATCAATTGTTTTTTTTCATTATTTCTATTCATATCATCATGAAATGTTTCAAAAGATAATGCCAAGATATTAAAAACCATTTGATTAACAAGTAACAACATCAGTCCTAATTATGAATATTTAGGATGAAATAATTCATTTATTCTTATTTTGGTGTGGATCATGGATATGTATAGGTATAATTACTATCATTGTAACACTACAGTTGACCTCTTTGAAATGGTGAATAATCTTGTATCACATTTTTGAATATCTAAACTAAAATATTTTGAGTGAATATTTGAAATGATCTAATTTTTTCCTAGGTTGAGGGACCTAGAGAGAATATCTTGAATTTTTCTAGGGTTACATGGCACGCCCTATAAAATTTATATCTTTTTTATTTCACAACCACATTTTTTCTTAGATATGATTTGAAAAAGACTTACCAGTAATTACTAAACATTTTCTTAGGTTACCCTTTGTGGATTTTTAACCTGAAGAGTTGTACGTCTCCTCCCATTGGTAGTTTAAGGTCTTTTCAAGATGGACCAATGCAACTGATGTTTTAGGTCAAACAACTTTTGACTATGAGATTCCCAGATAGAGCTTTCCAGTCAAGAATACTTCACCCTATTTTGGATGTGAAGGGGGGAGTTTCTAAGTCACGATTTTCGTATTTTTGGATATAAATAAATGGTATGGGACAATTATGTATGGAATCACCATGGACCATGTTGGAAAAGTGGTTTTTTCGATGATATTGTCTGGGAATACATAGGTAAACGAATATTATCCTAAGGATTAAGGTACCTTTGGCTGGGATTCTATATTGGGGTGTATTATGTATAGTCACATTTAGGAATTTTATGCATAGTAAAAAAAGGTGTACTTTAGAGTTGGATTCCCTTATCACTGATAGATAATGGATATTGGAAAATATCCAAATTTCTCAAGACCATGAAGTGTGGTTTTTGAAAGGATTTTTCTGAGTTTGAAGGAAGAATATAGACTGACATTAATCGTGGATGGTAAATTCCCTACATAAATTTGATTTATATGTAAGGAAGGGAGAATTTTTCTCCAATCACAAATTCACCAATGAGGGAAACAAAAGGAGATCGAAGGATATTTTGAGTTGTGAGAAAGTGCTCGATTAAAGGATGTTTCCAATAAGAATTTCCTGATGTTTTATATTATTATTGAGACTCTATCCCACAAACCATGAAGTTTTAGGGAAATTGCCAAAAATATTCTAGAATATCCCAAACATTAAGTTAAGGAAATGATGGAATTCACAAATCATGAATTTAGGAGTTCTTGGATCTGAAGGAATGAAATGGTTCAAATGTGTAAGGGGTTTCCATAGACCAAATTTAAAAAGTGTCTTCCACTATGATGAACTTAGTTTGTATAGATATAAAAGGTTTTTCTCATGAGGAAAAAAGTCCCTATGGTTTAAAGTCAACATTTGGAGGCATATTATGAAAATACAATGGGAAAAATTATGAATAGTTAAAATAAGGGTGTCCTTCAGAGTTGAATACCTTTTTGCTGATAGGAAAAGGAATCTTATAGTAATTTGAGTTTCCCAAGATAGAAAATGTTATTTGTGAAAGAAATATGTATCGATTATATTGAAGTCATTTAGACCAATGCTGGTCATAACTGAGTATAAGACCTCATACACAATTCTAGATCGTATGAATGATTTGTGTTTTGTTTATGGATAGGTCCAGAATGAAGGATTCAAGAATCACTACATATCTCATTGGGTTGAGAATCAAGCCACACATAGTTTTGAGACAAAGGTGAGATATGATATCATCAAATGACCCTCTTAGGTGAGGACGACAACAATGTGTATCTTTACATCATATGGAAGGGACAATAACCATGTAGTTTTACATCTTATGGAGAGGACCTATACCCAAATTTTAATTTCATGTGACAAGGATTTTTATTATGTCTCTTAAGGTCTTGAATTCAGGACTGATATAACCCTAACATGAATTAATGTATCTCAATCATGTGGGAAAAAACTAATTTAAATTCTAGATGGATTGAAATACAAGGTTTTCTTGTCACTATGTATCCCTTGAGAATAGAAATCAAGCTACACATAGTTCATAGATGGGAAATTCCGTTGTGAAGGTCTACCCCATGTGCAAGGAGGGGAAATTCATCCATTTATATTGCGGCTGGACCCAAGATTTGAGATATGTGCATCACAACATATCACATCGAGAAGAGAATCAAGACACACATAGTTATAGAGGAATGGAAGCCCCCACATAATTTTGATTTTTTTATATGGGTAAAAGGGGATATTTTTTTTGAACAAATATTTGTGAATGAAAGGGAAAACCCATGATGGACTGTCCCATGAAAATCTAGTTCATACACAACAGTGTGGGGGATTTTTTTTTATTATTTTCCACTTGGTCTAGGTTGAGGAACCCATATTTCACTACTTATCACATTGAAATGAGAATCAAGCCACACGTAGTTCTAGAGAGAAGGTGTGATGGGATATTAATGCCTTGAATAGTGGTCCTTTCAGGAGAGGGCCAAAAAAATGTACATTTTAACATCATATAAAAGGGGAATTAACAATGAATTTTAACATCATGCGATAAGGAAACAGGATGAAAAATTTATCATCATGTGACTGGGACACTGGTAACCTGATGAGAAAAAATGTATGAGGTATCACGTCATAAAATGCCTCTTGAATGAGATACACCCAATTTAAGGTCATGGTGCTTAGACCATGAATTGTTTTGATCCACAAAAGAGTCCCTTAGCAAGATTCTTAATCCCATGTGATATTTTCTTGACGTGAGAAACAAGAAATGGTAAGGGTTTCCTATATCACATTGGGGTGATTCAATGAAAGCTAGTGAAGAAAGAGACTAACACCAAATGGCGTGGAGTGGCATCATTAGCTGGTAAGGAAGAATCCAATTTGAGTGAATGGAATGTGGTCAAAAAATCATGAATAAAATTTTACCTAGATTAATAAACAATGTATTCTGTTAATACAGAAGGTTTTTGTGTATCTATGTATCCTGTGGGAATAAGAATCACCCCATATGTAGTTTTGAGTAATGATTCCCTACAATAATATGAATCATATGTAGGGAACATGGAATCATTTTTTAATTTTCAAATAGGACTATGATGAAGGATCCATGAATCACTATGTATCTCATCATAATAAGAATCAAGCCACATGTAGTTCTCAGATTTAGCTATACTTCAGAGGCATTACCCTACATTTTTATCATTGGGTGATCCAGAAGCTCTATGTACCTTTTAAGGTTATTCACTTAGGACCATTCTACATAGTTTAATGTCATCAATAAGTACACTTGTTCAATATAATCAGTGACAACAAGGGATGTGAGGATTATTCATTAAATACGCCCAGAAATTCTAGAAATCATCTCATGAGTAAAAGATTGCTAGGAATTTAATAAATCATCTCATGAGGAAAATCTTCCTAGGTGTCCGTAAAATCATCTCATTAAAGGCATCCCATGTTCATCACACAATAATTCCTAGTATTTCCACCCAAGACATCCTATTATTGGTGTATTGGATAAGGATGAATTTTAATGCCATGTAATAAATAAATTATCATATTTTTTGATGTATTATGATCAGGATGATATGGGTCGTGCCTTTTAGGGTTGTGTGACAAGGACTATTTCCTGCATTTTAATGTCATGTGGTGAGAATGAATGATGTCCTGTAGTTTTGGGTCATTAAACTAGGACAACCAGTGGTTAATCCAATGAAATATTTCTTGAGAAAACTTTCATTGTTAGGGAGTGTAATATATCCACTTTCCAAGGTGATGAGTAAATATTATCCATTAAAACAAACCTTATGGATGAGAAAGGGCCCTTTCCATTTAGGTTCGATCATAGGGGGTTTATTCTTAGGTATCATTGGAGTCATAAGAGCCAAAAATAGTTTTCCATGAAGGAATGAATGAAGGAGAACAATCATGTTGAAATCATATGCAAACTAGTTTTGAAGAAACATTAAGTGGTACAAGGTGTGCAGTCTCTTATCACTGAGTCATTCCAATTCATACAAATTCTTTCAAGACTTCTCTTCTTCTGAAAATTGGTCAGAAATGGTAATGCAGAGAGATGGAATTTATAATTCAATGGGAAAAACCAAATCTGTATTATATACAAGTTAGTATGCAGTTTCTTAAGTAGAAATATGAGTTCTGGTATGGTAGTCATACATGGAATGTAAAAGATTGTTCGGAAATGATTTATTATCCTTTTACTCCATTTTTTGAAGCTTTTTCAATATACTTTTTTTTAAAGGCCACTATCTGTCCTTTTCCACCACATGATAGTAGGATGAATGGATGGATTCAATTTTATACTCCTAATACAATATTTTTAATTCAAAAGAACAAAATGTGGTGCCATTTTCTATAAGTATTTTATGAGGGACACCAATACTAGGGATGATGTTGGACTCATGAAATTAATGATTCTTTTTGTCTCGACTTCTTTAAGGGGTAATTCTTTAGCTCGTTTGGATAAGAATTCAGTCGTAGTGAGGATGTATTTTAACTGCTTGGTTGTACTAGGAGTGTATGGTACCATAAAATCCATTCCCCACAGAGTGAATAGCCTTGACTATTTGGTAGTGTGAAACAACTTCAGGGGTTGATGGATGAAACTACTATGCACCTGAAAATGATGACATTTTTTGGTGAATTGTGTACAATATCCTATCATCTAAGGCCATAAATATCCGATCCTTCTAATTTTTTAGTAAACCATGATTCTTGAATGTTGGGCTCTATAGGCACCAGCATGGACTTCCCGCATAATGGTGATAGTATCCTCTCCATCAATTCATTTGAGGATAACTCCATCAAAACCTCATTTATAGAGGACATTTTGATGACTTGGGTTGTTATAGATAATAAAATCAAATGCTTGTAATAAAATTTAAACATTATTGGATATTTTCAATGGAATAATATCACTTTAGAGGTAGTCAATGATAGGTTTCATAAAACCATTTTTAGGGTTTCTTGGTTCATGGGTGGAATTGGCCTCATTGATTTCTTCCACTCTACTCTAAACAAATAGTGATAACATTCTGTGATGTGAAATACTGATGATTGTTTCATCCCTATCTAGATATTATAAATATCTAGCTGAAAATTCAAATAAATCTTCTTGAGAATTATGTAAGCATGGTATATGAGTCAATGTTGGTTCCGAAAGGAATTCTTACATCAAATCTCTGACATAGTCAAGAAGGGGGATCAAATTTTATTTTCTGATGGAATAATCACCATTGAAATGCTTAATATCCTAATTTGAATCAAATTTTATGTTCATATGTGTTACTTTTATTTAAATTTAAGGTTTTAATCCATCTACAAGGGATGTTATTTTTCCACATTATTGGTACAACCGTTCGACAACAGGAAGGAATGAGGAAGGACAACCTTTGCTGGAGAGATGAAAATGACCACAAATCCGACTTTATTATGCTTGGTGTCTTCCATTATTTTTTCTATTAGGCTTATGGATATTCCATCAAAATACATCTCCCATGTTTTGGGGGAGACTTAGACAGATATGATCTCTTTATCTGGAAATTCAAAATTCATAGGAACTTCTTAAAAAGAGGGATGCTATATGTGAAAATCTGATAAAGAATATATTTTATCACCTTTTAAGGTATGAACTAAATGTAAAACTATTTCAGAATGATCTCCCATAATTCCAATCACCTAGTCAACATGGGATGGTTGAGAATATATTTGAGAAGGTTGTTTCAACAGACCAAATGGATCTCTTGGTTCTATAGATAGTGCCTCTGTTTCTAAACCATGATGATTAATCTTAGATAGTTCTTATCGATATCTAAATAATGAGACTCAGTGTCAAGATTTTTTTTACCGAGATAATATAGATTTTTTTTTCATTCCCGGCATCATTATTTTGTGTGAGGAAAGTGCCCAATGATATCTCTAAAGATATCACATATAAGATGATCATATTTCCATTGATAGGCAACATCAGCACTGGTGGATTGAAGAAATATTTATTGAGACTATTGAATTATTCCTAACAGACATTAATGAACTAATATGTGACCCCCTTTTTCATTAACTTGGTGAAGGGAAAACACTTTCCTACAAGGTTTTATATAAATCATTATATGTAGGAAATGAACCCCTATAATCCTCTCAATTATTTTAGCTTTCTAGGGGTTAACATGTCAAGGATATAATATTTATTCTTGGTATTGAATTTGATGCCATGATGGTATACAAGAAAGCAAAAAAACATTTACGAGGTTACAAATAAATCACATTTCAGGGGGTTTATTTTCAGTCTATACTGTCATAGTTTGTTGAAAACTATCTCAAGGTTAACAAGATTGTCAAACAAATTTCAGGATTTCTCCAACATACCATTAACATATCACTTGAAAAAATATCCTAGAAAGGATTTAAATATGTGGTACATGGAATACGAGTATATAGCATCAACATTTTTTAGGACAAAAGGTATCACCGAATAATAATATACACTTCAAGGTGCCTTAAAAGTAGTGTTTATTCATCTTTAGGGTCTATAGATATTTGATTATAACCAAATTATCCATCCATGAAGGTGATTGTTTGGTAATAAACTATCACAACAATCAAAAGTTCTATAATTGGAATCAGGAAGTTATCTTTTGTACTGTGCTGGTTGAGATCTATAAAATCAATAAAAACTATGATTTTACCAATTTTATTTCATATCTGGGACTATATTGGTTAACCATTTTGGGTATTGGACTTCACAAATGAAGTTTTATTTGACGAGCTTATCAACTTCATCTTTAACCTTATAAGAGTGGGTTAGATGTGTTTTTCTAGATGCCTTATTGTAACCATGATGATCTTCTAGTAGGCCCAAGTAGTGGGATCCCACAAAATGACTGAGGACTAGAATTTTTATATAATTCCAAGAGAAAACATCTTGATGTTTCTTTATGAAGGAGGTGTACACCACTTTTTCTTCAATGAGACTACTCACCCTAATCAGAGTATGTCACAAATATTTCTTTGAACCCAGATTTTCCTATCTGAGTTTTTTGATGGTGGTAGAGTCACCTTCCTCAAATGATGGAGGAACATCTTTGAGGTTATCCACATCCTATTCTTCCTTTTCCTATTCCTATTCATTCGTGTCCATGTTGGTATGGATAAGTGAAAATGGGGAATATTTAGAGTTATCATAAATATTAATATAATGAGATTTAGAGGCATATATGTCTCTATCCTCTGGTGGTGATACGATAATTCCTTCACATTAATATGATGGGGTTGGGGTCTCCTAAATTTATAGGGGCAAAGTAAGGGTATTTTCCCCTATATCATTACCTCCAATAGGTGGATCAAATACCTCTTCAGTATTTTTTGGCTCTGTTGACATGACTTATATCATTAGAGTTAATTATTACATTCCCAATTCTGAACTAACATTTTTTATCTGGATGATGCGAAACACATAATCATCGCTATTTTTCTTTAATGGGTTGAATGGGGTCATTTCTAGACCACTTGGGGTAGTAACCCAAATAACCTCATTAGTCATGGTTTATATCCCTTATCTTCAATGAAATCATGTATCAATGTATCGAGATTCACATGATCCAAATGGAGACTTATCAATATGTAATTTTCCACTTTTCCCATTGACACAGTATTTTAGGCACTAGTTATATGATGAAGGTATTTTTTTCATGTTGGTGAAACCAAGGCCTTCCTTGAAGGACATTTATGATTTTATCCTGATAGATAAATAAGAATTCAAAGTGAGATCTCAGGACCTAAAATTGATTTCTGAGAATGATCCATCCAAGGTGATTTTGTTCACTTTTTTCATACACCTGAAGTGTTGTAGGAGAAGGAGAAAGGTTAGAGTCACTATATTGTAACCAATGAAGTTTTCATATTGTAATGATATTGAATTTTGATCCATTATTGATGAAATCATAGCGGATATCTATGTCATCTATCCTTCCTGAAACATACAATGTCATGATCTGACCTTGCATCATAACATCCTTATCATATTCTATAAAAGAGATAATTGCATGACATTCCATAGGGTCTATCTCTACATGGTATATTTATGCAGTAGTGTACTCACCTTGAAACTCTTGGGGGCTTAGTGGGGACTCTATAAGGGATTCCTAGGGATCCTTTGTTAAGTTAAAAGCATCCAGAATTGAAATCCTCATTGGGACCGTGGTGCTTCAGGATATAAAATTTTTTAGTCAAAGGTCTATGTCTTCCTATAGGGAGATGTTCACTAGTAGGAAATTTAGAGGTTGAATCACCCTGGGTGAAGGAATTGCGTAGCTGAGCATATGATGAGGGACCTTTTTCTATTGTTAGATCAATCCATCTTATCATGCCTACCTATCAGGGCCGAAGAGGATATTTCACCCATTCCAGTTAATCTTCAAGAATAATTAGGTTTGTGAAAATCTTAGTGAATGTGGTTATTCTTCCGTATTATTCCTATACATAATGAAGGTCTCTTTTGTGAGTCTAGGCAGTATAAATGACTCTATCCAGGATGTGGCCAAAATATTAAGTTCGACCATGATTACGTCTTCCCCTACTCCCTTAGCTTATATGGCATATACACATAGTTCTTCTATTTTTAGTTATTCTATTTTGAATTGGGAACTTGGGTTTTTATTATTCCACATCATCGGATAAGGGATCAATTACGTGAATGAAATTAACATGACCGAAGATTAATTCTCTCTCTAATGAGGATTCTACTTGAATGGACAATTCTTGTGGTACCATTGGGTGGGACAGTTCCCATACTCCCGGGATTGGAAGCATAAAACCTGAGAGAGACATGTTTGGATTTGGAATATGTATAGGTTCATATTTTATATACTTGATTTTTACCCATTTGAGTATGCCACTTCATGGAATATTGGAACTTAGAAGTATTGAAAAATATGGTCACATCATAACAGAAGAAACTGAGGGTACAACTGGTTGGTTTAACTATACCCTGAGGAATTTCTAAGATATATTGATTGATTTTCAAGTCATCCAATCATCAAAATTTTGTGCACCCTTAATCGTAACTTCTTACCATTAACCTTCTTCTTTTAGAGTGGTGGCAGAAACACATGCCACTTGGATTGGTGGTTTACCCCACATCACTTTCCCAAAATCAACTATCACTTGCAGAATTTATTTTAAAAAAGAAATCTCAGAAGGTGTGGGATAATTTTGGTTGAAAGGGGTTGTAATTTAGGCAGTCATAAAGACCAACATGATCGGGCATTTTAGGTTATGTAAACCTGAAAAAAAATTGTCTCATGTATTCTATAAAGTAACCTAGAACTTTCTCATCTCAAAAGGAATAAAATTTTTCATTCTGGGTTTCAAATTGGGAACATCTCTTCTCCTTCCCCTCATCCCGATTGAGGTATTTCTGATGACGTTTCAATTAACGAGGATGTTTTCTGTGAGTAGGTTTGGGCATCATAGCAGAAGATGGAATAATGTCCTGTTTCTAGGTGACAATCATGATTTCCACTTTTCCTATTATCTTTCCCTAATCTATTGGACCTAACCTAGATTTGGCTCTAGTTCACAAAATAGAGTCCTTTAACCTCTATATAACCATGGAAAGATCCTATAACTCACTTAAATAATTTACTGGGATAAGCAATGTTTTTAGCTCTTCATAAAGGATTTAAATCAAAATATCCAAGAAGTCATCTTGAGTAAGTTACAAGTTTAGGGAGAAAGTATAACCATTCAACATGGTGATAAAATATATGAACTTCTCATTTTATCATTGTTTTCAATTTTAGTGGTTGGGTAATTTCATATTATACAACATAAAACTTAATTAATAGAGAAACTGTTGGTAAAGATCTTCCCTCCCATTGATCAATCTGGATGGTAAGCTATATACTAAAAAAAGGATGGCCCCTCTAAGATCTGCACGAAATAGCTAATCATGGCTACCTCTTTCCACTCAGTAGTTCCCATCATGGACTGAATCAAAACACAAAGTGCATCAGATGTTTTTTCAGGTCCCTAGAGATATTGAATGTTGGAAATGTAGGATTCCCAAAATTTGGGTTGGGGGGAGAGTTGTGTCCACCCATTCAGGGTAAGGTTTCTTCTTTGGTTGTGTGGGTGCATGTCATTCCATTTATTCTAATTGGAATACCAATGACACAATGGTGTCATCATGCTTGAGGGGAACAGTTGGTTGAGTAGGATCTTGAACAAGTGGAGAAATAGGTTTATCTAACTATGGTGGCTCTTATTACACTCTTGGTGGGTAACCTATAGGGGATGGACTATGAGTATGTGTTTGACCTAGTTGTGGTTTCATTCCTAAATGGGGGAATCCTGATATCTCGCCACCAAGGGGTCCAATTATATTGGTTCTCAGTGCCCCTTGTTGATTGGATTTTATGGGTCTTCTTTTGTTGTTGAGATGAAATCTCTTTGCTACGGTACTTCATCTATGAGAGAGATATGAGGAACTACTTGAAAAACATACCCATCAAAGATATTTCCTATGAGTAATTCTATATTGTGTTTTCTCAACTCCCTCATATCTTCCTCAAACTGAGAAAATATTTAATCAAGTAATAGAGGTTGAACCTATTCAGCTGGTGGGTGAAATGTGGATACACCTTTACCCTTTTCCTTGGTTGATGTTCACCGAGGAGGTGGCAGTAGAACATTTAAGGAATTCCCAAAATTTTTAGCGATCCTCTAGTTTATGGAATGAACACCTTCATTAGTCACTTCTTTGTGGATTGTATATCAGATAGAAACATCCTATTCTTATTCATTCGCATCATCTTAATGTTCTATAACATCTATAGGGGTGGTGATAATAACGTTCACCAATACATAATGCCTTGTCGGTGTCTCACTAGTATCAGAATGATAGGATGGTCCATTGAACTTGGAATATATGTTGAAATAGAGATAATCTTCAGGTGTGGTTTTACCCCTAATAGATTGGTTTTTCTTGTGACCACTTTGGGGATTTACCATTCCCTTTAAAGATACTCTTGGAGATACTTAGTGAAGGGTGATTCAAATTGAACCTCCTAACAGTTTCATCGTACGTATCCTCAATGAGGAAGTTGATTCACGAGATATGATAAACTATGATGTTCCACCTTGTAATGCTCTTCCTAAATGGGAAAGAAATAACTTCCATTGTTTAGAGGTTGAGGTAAAAATTCCACTATATCTACAGTGTAATAACCCAGAATTTTCAATAATTTGTTTCGTAGTTTATTTGAATTATTTCGAGACTAGGCAGTGAGACGACATGTGATTTTGAGGCCCGGGTGCTCAAAATGTAATTCTTAACTTATTTTATGTTCACATAAGTGAATGTGTGAGATGGTTTTCCTATATTTTGAACCGATTATCAAATCAGAATTCCGAGGGCACTATTGGAATCGCAACATTGAGATTCACCTAGGTGGGGCCTAACATTGATCGACACTGGTTGACCGGGAAATTTATTTTTTCGGTCATAAAGAAGAAAAATAATAATGTTAATAATATTATTATTTTTCTTTTCTTTCCATTGAGTGACGATTCGATAATGTTGTGATGCAGCAACGAGGCGACGCTATATTCATTAATAAAAACCATTAATATAACAATGTGGTGATGCTACAATGCTCAACGCGTAATCTTTATTAGTTAATCATGGATTTAGGGTTGAAAAACAACCCCAAAATTTCCCTGATTAAATGCTGAAGGAAACCTCCGCCATCGAGGAATGATGGAGATTACAAACATGGGGACGACACACCTGGATAATGGATCAGATCCGACGATAGAAAAATGGCAACAAACGCCAATGATTCACGGATCGATGATGATGATGTAGATCTCACCCATCATCAGTAGTGAATCCAACAATCCAGGTAGGGGTTTATGATTTCTTTTTGATTGATGTTTCTTTCCTCGTTCTTGAGGTTAATGAAGAACGTGGACTGACCCACAAATGGGTTGATCTGCAATCCGATCGTTCTTGGGGGAGGGTTATAATGCAGGATTGAAAATGGGGATTTATTATGTTGTGTGGTTATTATTATTTCCCCCATGTTTAAACTCTAATGCGGAGGGAGAGGACTGAAACGAACAAGGCCCGGGTCCCTCCACCATGGATGTTTCTTGTGCGTTATTCATGTTCAAATGATCATGTTGGCGACAATGCGTTTTTGAGGTCTTCGTAGTAATGGTGACACCCTACGGAGCTTGTAGGAATATGAGGTTCGAGAAATGAACCACCAAAGAAACTTTGGTCGCTTGCAGAAGAAACCATAGGCATGCCGGTGGTGGCCCATGGTGGCGGCCATGGGTGGAGGGAGGCAGTGTGCCCATCGGCGCACCGCAACAACAAAGGTTCAGAGCCAGCGGACCGCAGCATCGACTAGGGTCATGTGGAGGAGGTGGCCCGTGTTCGGGCTGCTCGAAGAAGCTGGAGGCACACTATTCGTTGATCGCATGTGGGTGGACTAGACAGCCGTGCTGGATGAAATGGTTGCGGCAAAGCCGCGTCCTACTGGACCGAGCGAGTCCGCTATACGAACCGGTCACAAGGGGAGGCGACACTAGCTGGTGTTGGCGGGTGAAGAACTGGACCTGTTTAAGATGCATCCGGGATGGAGAAGCTGGACCGCCTCAGTGTGACGCTTTGCTGTAGGTGGGCCGCATCCCACCAGGTGGGTCGGGCCAACCGCAGGCCAGTCCGGACCCAGTCGGGTCAGGCCCAGGTCAGCCTGGGCTTAGACCAAACTGGCCCCCATTTCACAAAAATGCTTGTAACTAATAGACCAGGAATCTGATTAATGGGACATTTAAGGCATGGGGACCCTTGAAACGAGGCGGTCCTTCTAAGATACTCTGCAAGATTTTTGGAGGAGGTTGTCCTATGTCTAGGTTGGATTAGTCTCGAATCCAACTAGCCCCTTTTTACAAAAATTACCATATCTTACAGACTGGGCATCCGTTCGACATGTTGTCTGTTGCGTTGGGACCCTTACGACAAAATGGTGTTTTAGGTTACTATATATGGCAATTCCTGGGGTTAAGGTATGACCGATGGCTTGAGGAGTAGATCCTCTCGGAATCAAGTAAACTAAGTTTGAGAATCCAGTGGATGGATGTGACGTGAAGAATGAAGATCGACCCTTCATGGATCAGAAACAGAGAGAACCTTCGTGGATCAATAACAGAGAGACCATTTGTAGATCAGAAATAGAGACAACCTTCATGTATTAGCATGAAAGCGACCCTCCGTGGATCAGTATGAGAGTGACCCTTCGTGGATCAATAGTAGTGTGACCTGTTATGGATCAGCCGTAGAGCGACCCGTCATAGATCAGCAACAGAGCGACCCTTCGTGGATCAGTAGCAGTGCGAAACTTTTTGGATCAGCAACAGAGCCTCTCAATAGAATAATATGATCTATCTTTACGACTAATCATATTTACCTTTGTACATAAGTTATACCTGGTGTTAGATGTCTTATACTTTGTGCTATGTATTTGAGATCTTGCTTAGTGGTATTTATTTTGTGGTATTTCCTTTGTGGTATTTCCCTTGTGGATTTCTGAGAGACGTTCGGGGTTCTTGGGGTCCCTACTGAGTTGTTATACTCACCCATGCACAGGCATCACCTGCACGTGTTGTGTCTTGTGTAGATGACTGACGCTATGATGTAAACCTTGGAAGTTCGGGTCTTAGTGGAGATCAGTGAGGCAGGAGTGGACATGGCATACTTCTACAACTTCAGGCTTTACTGACACTACACTACAAGTAGAGACTTCAGGGCAGACTTCGACTGTACTATTTACTTTGTGGGTTCTTGGGATTGTATTTTGGCCCCTTTACTTTCAGTTTACACCTTTTACTCTTAGTGGTGGTACTTTGTGGTGGTTGTAATTTTTTTCCTTTGTGGTTTTCTTTGTGCAGTATGCCATGTCTTGATGTGTATAGGTTTAAATAAAATGCCTTCCCTTTTTGGGATATTCCTTTTCGATGCTAGTCACCATCCCCTAGCCTATGGAAGGTGGGATTGGGGTAGTCACGACATGGGCCCCGAGGGATGGGTCGTGACAAAGTGGTATCAGAGGGTGGTCGGTTCTTCCAGAAGAACTAAAAGTCTGTATTTTTCATGGGGAAAATAGTTTTAAGTGTCACGAGTTTGTATCTTAGTGAGGGAGTCTATTATTGGTGCAGCGACCGACGTATCCATACATCAGGACCCTGAATTCTGTTTTCCGACTCTGTACATGAAAAAAAATGGTTGCATGTGTTTTGGAAATGTTTTTCTCTTGATATATTCTAAGTCAGCTCACCAGGTATAACTTATTGACTGTGGAACATCTGTTTCCCTACATAATTCCTCCACAAAGACAGCCATCCAGGATTCTAGTAAGGTATCACGCTGTTGGACCACCAAGCGACGAGGCGTTGGTGTAGGGACCAATTACAGTGATAGCACCTTTGGGTGGTGTACCGACACCACCACCACCACCTGTAGAGAAACAGTTGATACCATCCCCACTAGTGGATAGTGAATGCTGACTGAGTCAGGTGAATGATTTACAGAGACAAAGGCCTCTAAGGTTTTGAGGAGAGACAGATCCTCAAGAAGCTGAGGATTGTTAGGAGTCAGTTACGAGAGTTTTTCCCCTGGTAGAGACACCTACATACCAGATGGTGGTCATAGAAGATAGAATTTTTTATGGAATGATAGATTGATAGTGGATATTGATGCTCCAGACACACGAGGCGGTGAACCTTTCCTTGTTGGACTTTGATAGCCTCTTCAAGGAGGAGTTCATACCAGCGACACTATGCTCAGTGTGCATTCAGGAGCTACTGCACCTACAGTAGGGCAACCAGAATGTGGCCCAGTACTTGGTGAGGTTTACAAACCTATCCTAATACTCCACCGACATGGTACAAGACCCTTTCTTCAGGGCTCAAACCTTTGAGTAGGGACACTAATGGTGTCGATGATTTCACTCAGCATCCCGACGCAGGTTGGAGTGCTAAAGTGAGCTCTACTGGTGGAGAGCTTCCAAGATGAGTAGGAACCAATGGTGAGAGAAACCACCAGAAGAAAGGTGGTCGATTAATCTATATCAGGTAGTAGGTAGAATAAAAAGAGGTCTAAATGGGACATACCTTATGGAGGATGACCCCATGATGTAGGGTCAGAGTGTCGGAGCTCGCGAGGCACATGAGGTCAGCTGAGGGCTAGAGTTTGTTACTCCTACGGTGGACAAGAGAACATAGCTCATAGTTATACTATCACCTAAATGGATGACCAATAGAAGGTCAAGGGACCACCAAGGAAGAGATAAATATTAAACCGAGGATGTCTACAAAGCAGCAGATGTGGTAGGGGATCAGGTCGAGCGGCAGGTGGTGGAGAACGGTCTGAGGTGCTACCACCACCACCCCCAGGTGGTCCATCACAGGCTCAGGGATCCAGCGGACAAGGGAGAGGCTAGCTTCAGGTGATGGAGGACTATAACCATGGTGCTACAAAGATGAATAGAGGTACGATCTGTGTATTCTAAACCTTAGCTACAGTTCTTATAGACACAGGTGCCAGTCACTCTTTCCTTTCCATGGACCTCGTTCAAGGCTCAGAGATTCTAGTGGAGCCGTTGGCTCGATCCTTATGATTAGAGACTCCTACATGAGGGGATTCGATGATTACACACTGGTGTTGGCAGTGTGAGCTTACTCTAGGAGGTGAGAGCTTCGACTGGGATCTCCTAATAGAAGCTTCGAGGCCTTACGATGTTATCTTGGATACAGACTGGTTATCTATAGTCCATGCTCAGATTGGCTATTGTAGGTGCAAAGTGTGATGTTTCCGCAAGGATGGGACCATATTTTCCTTCATCGGTGAGAATGGAACCTTTTAGCACATGATAGACTTTCTCGGAGGAGGGTGCAGCTGATCACTCACCAGTTGGTTAGCCTCACCCACAGTGTGGTGGATGAGAGGATTCCAAACTTTCCTATAGTGGTGTACGAGTATGAGGATGAATTTATTGAGGATGTTCTAGGACTAAAACCTCATAAAAGTATTATTTTTCATCAATATGTACTTGGGGACTGCACCGATATCCATGCCGACATATCGGATGGCTCCCGCAGAGCTTCGTGAATTGAGAGTAAAACTGGAGGAATTGTAGAATCAGGGATTTGTGAGACCTAGTGTTTCACCATGGGTAGCCCCAATGTTGTTTTACAAGAAGGAAGATGGGATCTTGAGGCTATGCATAGACTTCTAGCACCTGAACTAGGTGACTGTGAAGAACAAGTATCCATTGCTGAGGATTGATGACCTCTTCGATCAGCTGAAGGGAGAGAGGTGGTTCTTGAAGATTGACCTCAGATTAGGCTATCATCAGCTTCGGGTATGGGATGAGGACGTACCAAAGACAAACTTAAGATTATGGTACGACCACTATAAGTTCTTTTTGATGTACTTTGGTGTGACCTATTCCCCAACAGTGTTCATAGGACTCATGAATAGGATCTTTAAGCCTTACCTTGATCGTTTCGTGGTGGTCTTCATTGATGAAATATTGGTGTACATAGTATTGGAGGAGGAGCACACTACACACCTGTAGATTATCCTAGATACACTATGAGAGAAACATATTTATAGTAAGCTCTCTAAGTGCCAGTTCTGGATATAGAAGGCCCACTTTCTTGGACACATCATCTCGAAGGATGGAGCTGTAGTGGATTCGGCAAAGATAGAGGCGATGCTTTCTTGGGAGCACCCAGGAGCATGAATGAGGTGCAGAGTTTCTTGGGGTTGGCTAGATACTACCTGAGGTTTTTGCCCAATGTTTCTAGAGTAGAAACACCTTTATCAGCCTTGAAACCGAAGGTACAACCCTTCATGTGGATGGAGAAGTTCCAGTATAGTTTCTAGGATTTGATATAAGTGACTAACGAGTTCCCCATCTTGAGACTACCAAAATAGGGTGTTGGGTATGTAGTCTTCTATGATGCATAAATAACCAGAATGGGTTGTGTGATAATGTAGGAGTGAGTAGTGATCGCCTATGTCTCTTGATAGTTGAGGCATCATGAACAGAACTGTGTGAACTATGACCTGGAGTTAGCAGTGGTGGTCTTTTCCTTGAAGATGTGAAGACACTACTTGATGGGTGAACGATTTATCATCTAATTCGACCACAAGAGTCTCAAGTATATGTTATCACAGAAGGACATGAACTTGAGACAATGGCGATGGATGGAGTTCCTCCAGGACCATGTCTTTGAGATATTCTGTACTCTTGGGAAGGTGAATGTGGTGGCAGACACACTCAACAGGAGGTCTGGTTTACAGTTTCTGAGTGATGCGACAAAGCAGCTGTCCATGATGAAAATATATTTTGTGGATGGTTATGGAGCATCTTTCCTTCAGTCGATGACTGTTACTCCTCCACTATTATAGTGAGTTAGGGAGGCACAACATGTGTATTTTTACTGCAAGGTCCAACGTGCTCAAATATCCTCAGGACAGGTTCTTTATGGATTTTCGATAGGTGGGGAGAATGTCATCATTTTCAAAGGATGCACCATGCTACCTATGACGTTATGGGAGGAGGTTTTGATGGAGTTACATATATACCCTTTGGCTGTACATACTAGTGTGGAGAAGATGTACCAGGATCTCCAACGTCAGTACTGGAGGCCAGGGATGAAGAAAGCAGTGGAGGAGTTTGTTTCACGATGCCTCACTATCCATGAAGTGAAGGCCAAGAATCAGGTCCCAACAAGATTGGCACAACCACTTGAGCTACTAGAATGGAAGTGGGATGTTATCTCTATGGACTTCATGAAGGGGTTACCATGCACATCCAGGGACCATGATTCTATCTGGGTGATCATGGACTGAATCACCAAGTCGGCTCACTTCCTATCCATATGGGAGTAGAGATCGGTAGAGGGCTTGGGATGCCTCTTTGTCTAGGAGATAGTGCAGCTTCACAGGGTTCCTTCAACGATCGTCTCAGACTGTGATGAACACTTTATATACCAATTGTAGAAGGGGTTGTAGGAGGCATTCAGGACTCAGCTATGCTTGAGAATAGTCTTTCACCCATAGGCTGATGGTCAGATGGAGCTGACCATACAGACATTGGAGGACATGCTTCGTGCTTGTGTACTGGATTTTGGTTGCAGTTGGGACGACCACCTACCATTGTTGGAGTTTATATACAACAATATCTACCACTCCACCATTGGTATGACACCATTTGAGGCACTGTACGAACAACTGTGTAAATCACCTTTGTGTTGGACAGATCCAGGGGAGTCAACACTCGTAGGTCTAGAGATGGGGCAGGCTACCACATACATGGTGCAGGTCATCTGGGAGCATATGAAGACTGTAAAGAGATGGAAGAAGTCCTATACAGATAGGCGACAGGGTCTTTTCGAGTTCTAGGAGGGCCCCCACTTATTCTTATGGGTCTCCCCTCGACAAGGAATATGAATATTTGGCCGAGGTGGAAAATTGTCACCAAGGTTCATTGGGCCATTTCTAATTTCAGAAAGTGGGAGAGGTGGAATACCGCTTAGCTCTACTTCCGAAGTTAGAGAATTTGCACAATGTCTTCCACGTATTCCAGCCGAAGGGATACGTGCACGACCCTTCTCACGTCATCAACCATGATGATCTGAAGATTGACGATGGGGTGGCTTTCATGGAGTACCCAGTGGAGATAGAGGATGGACATGAGAGGATCCTTCATGGATAGTCTATTCCTCTAGTACGTGTTCAGTGGTAGCACAGGAATCTCCAGGGGAGAACATGGGAGAGAGAGGCTCAGAATCATGCTTAGTACCCCCATCTGTTTTTTAGCCATTGTTTTGGCTTTCAGCGATGTAAATCCCTAAGGTGGGGAGAATGTAATAACCTGGAATTTTCATAATTTTTTTTCGTAGTTTATTAGAATTATTTCAAGACCAAGCGCTAAGAAGACACAATATTCCGAGACCTGGGGTAACAAAAATTTAATTTTGAACTTATTTTACATTCACTTAAGTGAACATGAGAGCGGATTTTCCTATCTTTTGAACTGATGCTCAGATCTAAAATCTGAGGGCACCATTGGACTTGCAACATCGAGATTCACCTAGGCGGGTCCTAACATCAACCAGAACGGGTTGACTAGAAAATTTAATTATTTGGACTTAAAGAAGAAAAATAATAAACATAATATTATATTTATTTTTATTTTCATTCTGTTGAGTGATGATTTTTCAACGCTGCGACACAACGACAAGGTGAAACTGCACTCATTAATGACACTTATCAATGGAACATCGCGGAAATGCTACGATGCCCAACACATTTTATTTATTAGTTAATAAATGATTCAGGGTTGAAAAAAAACCCTAAAATTTATCTAATTAAATGCTGAAGGAAACTTCTACCATCGAAAAATGACGAATATTGCATACGCGGTGACAACACACCTGAAGAATGGATTAGATCCGACGAACGATGAACAACGACACACAAAAATGATTCACAGATCGATGAAGATGAAGCAGATCTCATTAACCATCATCAGTGGATCCAAAAATCTAGGTAGGGTTTTATGCTTTCTTTTTGATTGATGTTTCTTTCCCTGTTCTTGAGGTTAACGACAAACACAGACAATCCCACAAATGGGCTGATCCACAATCTGATCGTTCTTGTGGGAGGGTTATAATTCGGGATTGAAAATAGGGTTTTATTATGCTGTGTGGCTATTATTATTTTCCCCCATGTTTAAAATCCCACACGGAGGGTGCGGGCCAACATGAACAATGCCTAGGTCCCTCCATCGTGGATGTTTCTTGTACGTTCTTTGTGGACGAATGATCAAGTTGGTGGAAATGAAATTTTGAGGGATTCATAGTATTGGTGACACACCACAGGGCCCGTATGAATACGTGGTTCGAGAAACAGACCACTGGAGAAAATCTGGTGGCCTGCAGAAGAAAGCTTGGGCAGTGGCCCGTGGCGGCGGCTGTAGGAAGAGGGAGTCGGTGCACCTGGCAGTGCGCAACAGCGACAGAGGTCCGCAGTGCCAATCAGTACTGCCTGGAAGAGGTGGCCCACATCTGGGACGCTCAGATGATCTAAAGGCACGTGGTCCATCAACCTTGTGTATGAGGACTGGCCGACCACGCTGGAAAAAATGGAGGCAATTGAGCCATGTCCTGCTGGACCGATCTAGTACGCTATGCGGACCGATCATAGGGGGGGGGGCGGTGCCAGCTGGCGCCGCCGGGTGAAGAAGCAGATGCGGCTAAGCCACATCTAGGTTGGAGAATCAGGTCATCCTTAGTGAGATGGGTTTCTGTGGGTGGAATGTGTCCCACCAGGGGGTCCGGGCCAACCACGAGCTGGGCCAGACCCAGTCGGGTCGGGCCCGGACCCAACTGGCCCTTGTTTCACTGAAACACTTGTAACTAATATACCAGGCATCTAATTAATGCACCGTCTGTAGCAAGAGGACCCTTGTGATGAGGCGATACTTCTAATATACTCAATGTGAGTTTTGGAAAAGGTTTTCATACAACCAGGTTGGATTGGAGTTGAATCCAATCAGGCCCTTTTTACAAAAATGACCATATCTTACAGACTGGGCGTCCGTTCAACACGCTGTCTATTGCCTTGGGACCCTTACGACGAGATGGTCCTTTGGCTTTCTCTATGTGAGACTTCTTGGAGTTTGAGTTAAAAACGATGTATTGATAAGAATATCCTTCCATAATTGAGCTTGTTAAGTGCGGGAATCCAGTGGCTGGTTGTGACATGAAGAATGAAGAGCGACCCTTCGTGGATCAGCAACGGAGAGAACCTTCATGGATCATAAATGGAGTGACCCTTAATGTATCATCAAGAGAGATGCCCTCCATGTATTTGTATGAGAGTGTCCCTTCTTGGATCATTAGTATCATGACCCTTCGTGGATCATCCGTAAAGCGGCCCATCGTGGATCAATAGCAGAGCGACCCTTCATGGATCAGCAGTAGAGTGACCCTTCATGGATCAATAGTAGTGCCTCTCAACAGAATATGATGATCTTGATTTATGAATTTAATATTTACTTCTGTACTTAAGTTATACCTAGTGTGAGTTTTCTTTTACTTTGTGATATGTATTTGAGATCTTTCTTAGTGGTTTTTATTTTGTGGTATCTTCCCTTGGGGATTTCTGAGTGACATTTGTGGGTATCAGGGTCCTTACTAAGTTGTTATAATCACCCATGCATGGGCTTATCCCACATGTGTTGTTTCTTGTGAAGATAATTGGCGCTATGGTGTAGGCCTTGGCAGTCTGGGACTCGGTGGAGCTCAGTGAGGCAGGAGCGAACGAGGCATACTTATACAACTTTAGGCTTTACTACCACTGCCCTACAAGTAGAGAATTCAGGGAAGACTTCAATAGTACTATTTACTTTTTGGTTTCATGGGATTTTATTTTATCCCATTTACATTCAGTTTACACCTTTTACTCTCAGTGTTGGTAGTTTTTGGTGGTTGTAATTTTTTCTGTTGTGGTTTGCTTGGTGCAGTACGCCATGTCTAGGTGTGTACAGGTTTAAAGGAAATGAATTCCCTTTTGGGATATGACTTTCTGGTGATAGTCACCAGTCCCTGGCCTATAGAAGGTGGGATTTGTGTAGTCGCAGCACGAGCCCCAAGGTACGGGTCATGACATATAGTCTAGAGTTCCCCTTGATTCATTTCTGGATCACTTCGAACTGGGTTTTATAGTCTTAAAGGGGGTTTTTATGGTAAAAATTACCCCATACCTTTAGGATGGGTCTACCCTTGTATTTTTGTGGCTATAACTGATGCATCTTCCCTTTTTATATTGTGAATATTTGTTTGAAAATGATCTGGGTGCATTATATGATCCGCACGAGAGCTACTTTCTTTCAAAGGAATGGTTGTTGTCTAACAATTTTCCTTCCCTAAGTGAGAATATTTCTCAACCTTCTTAGATGCATCATGATGGAGGATATAAATGAATTTATCTTACCTATACTGATGTTTTTGTGATATTCTCAAGGCCAATTCCTTCCAAGTATACCATCTTTCGTGAATAGAGGTCACTCATGAGAGTGGACTTGGAGTTATGACATTACATGATGTCATATTTAGTTGGCTCTACTGAATGAGAAGCACGATGAAGTAAAATGCTTAGTGATCACCCCATATGCTAATAAAAACATTTTTAGGGGCATAAATGATCAATTTATATAACTTTATTAATGAATCAAGACATGCACATTGGATACACTTTCATTATTTCACCAATTTTCGGTGTCGTGTATCTAGAAGTGCGATTAAGTTGATTTGATGATTGATTTCTTCTATTACCTTAACATGATTTGTATATATGTCATAAGGTATGAATTTTTATTTTATGTGACTATGATTTTTCTATAGGTTTAGACTAATTTCACGTACACGCTCTTCTAAAAATTCCTCTATAATTCTATATTGAGGTGAGGCTAATAACCAAAACATGACTGGTATATTATCTTTAGCCAATTGTATCCTCTTAAAAAAGAATTTTATTTGTCTTCTATGAAATATTCCTCCACTTTCTCTAAACATAGAGTAATTTTCACACTGTTTTACTATAAATGGTAGTATTATGAGGAATATATTTTTCTATGTTGGAAGGAAGATGATCCAAGGGTGGTTCAGAGAATGACCATTTCCTTGGGCTATCTTTCAGTTGAGAAAGGATATCACTTTTCAATGGTAAGAAATCAGGAATTATTAGACTCATCATCCTAAGAACCTCATCATATAATGGATTTATCACAATTTATTTGGTAAGAGAATGACCTTCTTTTCAAAAATAATATATCACCATAGGGAGGACCTTCACAGTGAATTCCATCATGGGGAAAACAACCAATATGGCATGAAGTTTAACTAAAGGGAAAAATAATACAGAGTATAACCTAGGGAGGACCTTAAAGGAGTTCAATGGGAAAGGTGGGACCTTATTTACAATTTATCTTCTTACCACAAGGAGGAATTCAATGGTAGATATTCTAGGGAGTACATCCAGATTGGTTGGTAGAAAAGTTGTGAGGAGGACCTTTATAGTTGCAACTACTGATTTCATAATGTTGTAATGAATAAGTAGAATCTTGGGGCCCCATTTATAGATAATTTATGGCCTAAATAACACCATACTTTAGTAGAGTAGGATTTTGGGCCTACTCTTGGATTTACGATGGCCTTTGGTGGGACTTCGTTTTAGACGATCACCATTGGGCAGTCATAATCATATACATGGGACAATGAATTTCAAGTACGAGATATTTCCTAAGTAAACCTCATGATGATAATGGAATATAATAATAGTTTTATAGAGTTTTGTTAGGGATATATTCCTATCCCAGAGTGGACATTCAAGTGGATCATTAATCTATAGTTAGAATAGGTGTGTGTGCCAGCCCATGTTGTCCATTTATCACAGGATTTTTCCAATGACCCTCTTAGACCAGATTATTAATATGTGTTTTATCCTATGTTACCATCATATTATATTTATGGGACACTTAAAAGGTGAAGGTGGGGTCGTGTTCCTAACTCCTATTCACAATCGATGTGATCATTATGTCACGTCAAACTTGTAGAATGTGGATAGAGATATATGCTTGTCCTTCCACCATTTCCAAGATTTAAGGGGTGAATTTTTTTGTTGGAAGAGGAATATATTCCCATTCCATGGTTGGAACAGGGATATGTTCTTACTCATATCCTCTATTTATTTCCATGGATTACTGATAATCATCATGTGTAGGGGTAGGGATATGATTCTGCCCCATATTTGTTTTAGTACATGCCATTAGGTTTCTCCAGTTATCACCAAACTATGTTGCAAGGACTGATGTATGTGATCAGATATGTGGGAATACTCATGGGTTCATACAGTGTTTAGTTAGCTGGTTTATTTGGTGGGAATATGGATGTGAGCATGTTCTTGGTTGATTTATTTCCACCATTAGCGGGTTGTCCTAAGCGCCTGGGTTTGAGTGTCTTCAGCCAAATCCCTTAGGGAAGAATACTCATCATGATGAGGATTGGATGTTACATGACATTAGTGGTTGATGTTTCTGGTAGGATCCCTTCATGGTGAATCTTGTGATTTCATGATGAGGCCCCTGCTGACCACTCAATCCACCTCTCTAAGGTAAGGTAGGAATTTTTTATTGCATTATAGGGAAAGGATCTCGAAATGGTTTCAGATGGCGAAGGGTTACATCTGATTATTTTCCACTATCCATCTTTAGGTGGACAGTCGGTAGGGATTCATGTCCTAGAGTACTTCTGGTGTGACCTCCATGGTTGGGATGGTACCATTGAGGTGGTACTCTTGAACTAAAGTGTTTGAAACCAGGTGTTAGAGACATTAGGTTAGTGACAGGATCCTCCAGTTCGACGAGGATAAATCTTGAGAGAAGGCCAACAAATAAGTTTGTTTTAGCTGGTATGATATCATTTGGATTGAAGAGAGTTATGTTTAAAGAACCTTCAATATATATATATATATAATATTTAAAAAAACACAAATAATTAAACTCATCAAAACAACATCACAATAAATGAGAACATGGAAAATTGATTATCCTAATAGATCCATTCTTGGAAACATTCATTTTATGAGAGAACGAAAGGGACTGACATGTGGGTAACACAATTATTTTGGTTAAAAGAAACACTCATGTCAATTCCACCATATTTGTTTCTCAATGAGAACTAGTATGCTTGATGGTCAATTATGGGGGGTTGAATGTGGTTGCACAGTCTTTCACATCAAAACACTACTTTTGTTTCACATCCCCTTTCTAGTGGTTTCCAATAGCGTCTATTTTTAGAACCAAAAACACACAATGATTCCCATATATATTTTTATTTATAGACCTTCTTTCCAAAGGTAGGAAGTCATTGAAAGGTTTTTCCAATGATTTTGGGGGCTCATATTGGTAAAGTGGATGGGATTTCCGGCACATAACTCCATTTTGGGGTGAATTGTTACCTACCCTATGACTCTCTTATATATTTAAGTCATATTCATGATTTTTTTCTAAACCTTAAAATAAAAATGGATTCCCTTAACATTTGAACTCATTCACATATTCATGTGGGAGTAATGATCTATATGTACCAAAGGTTTTCTATCAATGGAAATATCTGTATGTATTTGAGGTTCTCTATTGAGAAATCTTCTTATATACATCAGAGGTTATCTATCTCATTCCACTATTGTTTACTTAGTAATGTATTATTTAAATGATCATGGTTTAAAGCCTCATGATTTGGATTAATGAAGTTTATTTATATCCATGGATGTGATTAGAGTTTTGATGTCATGATTTATCCCAAAAAAGAGCATCTTACACATCCATGTGAAAGGAATCAAAACCCGTGTAGTTTTGTTCCACATAATGGGACATGTCATACCTTTTTGGGTTCATGTGACAAGGAAACTACCATGATTTTTAGCATCATGATGTAAGAAATTCTAGGTGAAATATTCCTATTCGTGGTTGGTGTGGTACTTATGCCAAATTGACCCTTTTCTAGTTGATCCGGTAGGGAATATAGCCATGTAACTAGATGACCTACACCAAAAATTTGGGTCAATGAGGATGAGGTAAAAATGTCCTAGATGGAATATAACTCCCCAGGTGTGGGCATGATCTTATTGTAAATATGATCCAATAAGTATTATTATGGTTTGAAGATGTTGGGTTTGAAACTCTGGGAGTCCTCCAATGTATCTTGCAAGTATAGGAATCAAATCCTATATAGTTTAGATTGTTGGGGATTACACCAAAGAGGGAGTACCAATTGAGGATTTCTGATCCTGATAGTGATATGGTCACCACAAACCTCTAATCCCACATAATTCATGCTCGAAATGAGAAACAAGAGTAAGTAGAATATATAGCACTAAGTACGATCTAATTTGATTTCTGGTGGATGAGGGTGAGGGTACATAAGGAAGGAGGTGTCCGGTAAGAAAATATAGGGGCATACACCTATAGTGATTCCCATATGATTTCCCTTCCAACAGGTGAAAGAGTGGAAGAGGGTTACACTATGGATGACAAGAGGATCTTTTTTTATAATTCGTTTCACATTTCGAGAAATAGATGTCACCACCTGACCCAAGAATCCATCCTCCACCAATACTAAGGATTGGATCGTCATTACCATGATAATGAATGACTATGAACATTTTAAGGATCCCAACTACCACGGAGGTTAAATACAGGGCTTCATTTACCATGGTGTTGCAAGACTGGATGGAAGACACATTAATGCATCTTGTTCCAAACCTAAATGAATCTAGTGGTTGTGGGGGGGGGGGTTCTCAATGAAATAATTCTTGAGTTTTGGTATGGATTATGTTAATATATTTGGATAGTTCACGAATAGTTCACTATGGGGCTAAATGTAACACCCCGAACTTCCACGATACGCTTCTCTTTCAATAATGTAATAGCTTTCATTGTACGCAAGTTCGAGATTCTAACACACCGCGACCAATCAAAATAGCCCTTATGAATAGCAATACCCAAATTTTGAAATTATATATGTTTTATATTTCAAAATGGACTTCATTTTTGGATTCGGAATTTCGAAATTAGCCTATGTTGAATTTTTTGTAATTTTCTGAGAACTTCCATTTTTTTATGAATAGTGAAAAATACTTAAAACAAATTTTTTAATCAAAATAATTTATAGTGATAAATTATACTATTGACTGGTTTTAAATTATAATTAGAATATATTTTTACCATTTTATCCAATTGTGTTCATTAGAATTAATTTCACTTTGAAATTGGACATAAACAATTGTCAATCTTTTGATATATATTGTTTCTTAAAAACACGCTATTTGTTGTGGCAGCGGGAATTAATTATAAAATTAATTAATGCAACTTATATGTTTGGAATTTCATAAAACATACATCATTTTTAAATTCTGAATATCAATTATATCTTAGGGTGAAATTTTTGCATTGTTCTGAAAAACTTTAATTTTTGATGAATAGTGAAACCACTAAGTGGTAGTTAAATAATTGATTTTTCGTTTAAATGAAATATTACCACTTCTGTGATTTGATTTTCAAAATTCCGACATGCATGGTTGTCATTAGGAATTAAAATGTGGTTCAATGTAATTAAAATAATTTTTTGGTGAATAGTAACTTATAAGTTTAATTAATCGCGATTAAAGGTAATTAGTGAAATTTAAGGTAAAAATAGTATTATAAAAATATGGAATGACCTTTACACTTGTCCAACCACTATTTTATGTTTCATGGCCGACCAAGACAACCCATGGGTCAACGTGGGGACCCCATGGAGCCACTTTGGTAGGAAAAGGACATAGATAACTTTTTATTTAATGTTAAAATAAAAAGGTCAGAAACAAGAGTTGTTTTACTAAAACGATTTTTAAATGGTGTTATACAAGTCATATGTTTGACTATAAATATTCATTAGAAAGCTAAAACTATTTCCTACGTCATGATATTTTTTTATAATTTTTAGACAATAAATAAATTAAATTATATATGACACCATGATGATGGAGCGATTACCTCATTAATTAACGATTTTAATAAAATGGAAGGATAATGTAAAATATAATCATTAAACTTGTCCAAATCCTATTGGATGAGAATATTTCGAACCCTTATCACTTTATACTCTAAATATATAAGTTTGGAACCGTTAGAATCCGAAAAAGCATTCCATAATAATGTAACATTTCAAGCATTCCAAGAGTGCCCCTCCTCTCCTCTTATAAAAGGCCCCCACCTCTACCACCTAATTCACACTTTCAAGCGATTTGGCTTGGCCAAACACTGCCCAAATACTCTCCCAATGTCCCTGACTTACTCCTAGAAGCCTCACTTTTGGCAAAATTCTTCCCAAGGAATCCTTTGGCTCAATTCAAAAGAGTTACCCGATTTTAACGTAATGTCTTCTCTTATGTTATTTTGTTTTATTTTGCTTATCCAACCCCCTAAACTATTTTTATTCATTTCATTTGTAACAAAACCAGTATCCTGAATATACTAGGATATTTTTATAAGAATTATTCGAGCTACACTTACACACACCTACATATAATGGTTAACGAACATACTACTTCTGTGGATGGTGAATTTCTGCCTCACGAAACAATGATTGTTCAACACTCATATAACACCTCTAATGGTGGCCATTTTGATGAAACTATTTTCATATATGATATATATATTATGTTTATGTTTTCCTTATGCTTTTTTATTTCTCATTTTTGGCATACTTTATGATTTCCATTATGGGTAAACGCGATAATTTCATTTTAGGAAGTGTGGACTACCGCCCCCTCAAAGTGACTTGAATCGTTAATGCCATATGTGGGATGTATAAAGGATGGACTAAATGATAATATATATGATATTATACTGGAATTATAATATAACTTTATATCATTATGATTTCATTCCATTAAATATGAAATAGAAATGAAAGTAGCGTTCATGCGTACGTACGGCTTACCGTCTACATGAACGGTGCATTTCATTTCTTACCTCTAAATGTTATGTAATATTATATACTAGATATATATGAGATACATGATATCTATATCATGAATATAATTCGGGATATAATAGATATTTCACCACATGAACAAATAGTAATTATAAGAAGTCTATTTTTGACTCAAGTACCTAAGATCGACAAAACAACCATTATAAACATAAATAATTACATAATGTTCCTGACATGGTAATAAGTGATATAAACGGAATAATGAACTTGAAAAAGGTCTTAAGAAGGTAGATATTAACTATAGTTTATTATTCAGGAGATCAAAGAACAGTCGAGTGAATTCGGACATGAGGTAAGGGAACTTCTTTACCCAGTTTCTATTCCTTGGGCTAATCTCCTACTTTCAAATCATGTCATGATATTATTATGTCCTATCTTGTATTTGTAATTTATTTATGTGTACTTATAGTGAATACACATAATAGATCTATTTTATTATAAAAATGATCTTTGTATGGACTTGGTCTCAATCTTCTTTTATTGAGGCATATTTGGTTTTATACACAACTTTCATTTATACGGTGTATAAACCCCTTTGACTTTTACTTTTATTCTAAAGGAATCTTTTTATACAAAGCGTTTTTACTATACGACAAAAGGAATGTTTTTTCGTACGTATTCGGTGACAACGACTTCTCCACTTCCGTGACTATTATTTTAGTTTCGACTTCCTCTACAAACCATAACATTTTCTTAAAATGAAAAATAAATACAAAGTTTTAATTTTCTTTTATTTTGGTATTGAAAATGGTTTTGAATGTTTTTTTATTATGTCAATGTGTTGTACTGATATCTTGTGATTGATGTGTGGAAATATTATGTTTCCTTTATGCATGTTTTATGTGATACAATTATGTTATGGTTTATGATATGTTTAAACCTGTTCATATGAGGAATGCATTGGACTTAAAAAGTGACGGGTGGAGCCCGCTATAGCTCCTCGATGCATCGGCAGGTCTAATGAGACAAACTAGTGTCTTGGCATGAGGCCTTGACAAAATTTTATTTTTAGTCTTGGCACAAGGCCTTGGCTACATGGTTATGATAGTCTGGCATTATGCATTCCATCATTATGAAAGTGGTTATTGATATTCCATGTGGTTATTTAACCAGTAGAATATCCATGTGAATAAGTAAATGGCATTATTTCATTTTTCTTTTTCCATATTATGCTGAAGTTCAAGTTTAAAAAGGCTTTTGTTTTAGTTATACATTACCTTAAATGTTAATGTTTATTTATGAAGCTTCCGCAATATTGTTATCCTTACTGAGCATCTGAGCTCACCCCTTTAAATGTTTTAATATTTTCCAGGATGTGAAGAAGTATTTTATGAATGACCTGCAGGGATAGTCAGAAGAGGATATGAGTGTGGACTATGGAGACTTTTTTATTGTAGTTTTTCACTTTATGATGTGATGTAACATTTATGAATGTATCTAGTGTTTCCATGGATACTAAACTAATCGGTCTTTCGAGACTTTATCTTTTGTGATCATGCCAATGTTACGAAGTAATGCACCGACTTTGGGTAACTGGGGTCGGGGCGTTATAGTTGGTATCAGAGGCAGTTTAGTACTAAGCTTGGAAGCTAGATTTAGATAAACTCTGATTAGAGCACATAGCCCAAAGATAGACTTTAAGGATTAGTATAGAAGAACTTCATAGAATTTTGTTGTTATAGAGATTTTGCGAGTTTTCCGAGTAATACATCCCTGTATGGATACGAGCAGGTAGAGGCGGCTCTGGCACAGATGTACCTAGGGGTAAAACCTGAAAACACCGCTTTGAGCTAGACTCGAACGGGAACTGGTGCACGACAACGGGCCTTGCTGCACTCTTGGTTACGACACTCCTGGGGGATATGCTTAGGATAATTCTCGTTCTCTTTACAAACCACTATGAAGGGTTATGAGTATATACTTCCTCAAAGAAAACATTTTTATGATTATGGATTATATCCATAAATAGTTCAATTTATGTTAAGTATTTTATAAGTATGGAATTATGTATTTTGATTCATAAACTAATCTAGTTTATGCCACTGTTTAGAAATGGCACCTAGTGGAAGGAATGGAAACCGTATCAATGCATGCACTCCATGTAGGGATTTCCCTCCTGCTCAAGATAATTAGTGTGGACCTGGAGATACAACTGGTGCTGATCAACTTATTATCCTACTGGGGCAACTCACTCAGGTTATGAATAATAACCTTACTTTTATGGAGCACCATGGTCCGCAACATGGAGGATCAATGTTAGACCGCTTCATGAGGCAACAACCACCATCATTTAATGGGGGTACAAATCCATTAGTAGCTGAGCAATGGATAAACTCCTTAGAGAAAATATTCCATGCCTTGGGGAGTAGCGAAAGGGAGAAGGTTGTCATGGCAGTTTACCACCTCACTGGAGATGCCGATCAGTGGTGGTCGCTGATTCAAAACACAAAGGAAGATGATGACGTATCGAATATGGATTGGAGGGAGTTCAAAGAGCTTTTCTTAGAAAAATACTTTCCTCGTGACCATCGAGAAGATATGGAAAGGAAATTTCTGAGTCTAAGACAAAAGGAGGATGAGAATGTCGCAAAGTATGAGGCTAACTTTACAAGGTTAGCGAGGCATGTTGCAGATTATATACGTAACCCAAGAAGTAATATTGATCGTTTCTTTGATGGGTTAAAACCATTTCTCCATCGAGCTTTAGTATCACAATCCTTCTTGTCGTACGAAGACATTGTCTCATGTGCTATCAAGACAGAAAAGGAATTCTCTAAATATTATGACAATAAAGTAAATCAAGAGAAGAAGAGAACGGTGGAACAAGAGACAGATAAAGGGAAAAAGGGAAAGAAGGATTTTCTATTATGTGATAATTGTTGGAAGAATCACCCCGGTACTTGCCTAAAAGGAATGGGAGTTTGTTATAAATGTGGAGAAAAAGGCCACCAGGCTCGTGATTGCAAGGGAAAGAAAGAGGCTATCAATGTTGAATTCTTCAATTGTAGGGAAATGGGACATTATTCAAATGAATGTCCTAAGCGTCAGGGAAAATTAACTTAGAAAAGGGCAAGGGATCAAGGATAATCTTATGCTATTACTACAGTTGAAGCGGAATAATTAATGTATTGGTGCTTTTGGACTCAAGGATTATATTCGGATTATAAAAATAATGTGATATATATAAGGATTGTACTGCAGTACTTATTGTTATCATTAAGGTTTTAATATGATGAAGGTAATCATATTTTTAGTATGTGACAATAATAGAAACTTTACTTTGTTTGGGGAATCTGATAAATTGATTTTGGAATTAAGAGACCTTTTAGAGAAAGTCTAGATAGAGGTATTTTGGATAACTATAAAGGTTGGGATTGATTATGTTGAAATTTGAATAGTATTGTTTAAGGTTAAAACATTTCTGAAGATTATTTTTGGAATATTATAATAGTATATTTTTAGGAAAAGGACAACCTGCAGGGAGGGGCATAACCCATCGCGTCGGACAAAGCTGCAGGAATCGAAACCACAACCATAGTGCGACAAGCCTTTATGACCTACCACTAGCCTACAGGAAGTCCCTGGTTATTAAAAAATAGTTTTCGTAGTCTAAATGTTATGTTTCAATATTTGGAACCATATACAATTAGTATAAATAGAGTATTTTTGAGTTCTATTACCTTTTAGAGTGAAAGATGGGTTTTTGGTAAAAATTTATTAATGAATGAAAGTCTAAATGACAAGTATGTATATTCCCTTACGTTCTTAGTAAATCTCCTAAATAAATTCCTCAACTTTATAAAAGGTAACTTAAAACAAAAACATTTCCGGTTAACTTTTCCAACTGGGGATTCAATGATCGTTTACCCAATCACAAGTTTGTTATTTTCTTAGGGTTAACTTTCTCCTAATCTAGTTTTCTACAACTCTCCATCATACCTTGATGGTTTTTTTTCTTCCCTATCCATATTTTCATATAATCCTAGTATGGGCTATCTCGGGTGACCTTTGTACTTCTCTTTCTTTCTTTTAATGTTATATTTTTATTAACCTTATTTCTGATGTGGGTTTTCCACAAAGGTATTTTCTATTTTCAACCATTTATTTTCAAATAAAAATTTCAAATTGCGAGGACACAATTTATTGAAGGAGGGGAGAATGTAACACCCCGAGAATCCACGATACGCTTCTCTTTCAATAATGCAATAGCTTTTATTGTACGCAAGTTCGAGATTCTAACACACTGCGACCAATAAAAATAGCCCTTATGAATAGTAATACCCAATTTTTGAAATTATATATGTTTTATATTTCACAATGGACTTCATTTTTGGATTCGGAATGTCGAAATTAGCCTATGTTGAATTTTTTGTAATTTTCTGAGAACTTCCAAATTTTTATGAATAGTGAAAAATACTTAAAACAACTTTTTTAATCAAAATAATTTATAGTGATAAATTATACTATTGAGTGGTTTTAAAGTATAATTAGAATATATTTTTACCATTTTATCCAATTGTGTTCATTAGAATTAATTTCACTTTGAAATTGGACATAAACAATTGTCAATCTTTTGATATATATTGTTTCTTAAAAACACGCTATTTGTTGTGACAGCAGGAATTAATTATAAAATTAATTAATGCAACTTATATTTTTGTAATTTCATAAAACAGAAATCATTTTTGAATTCGGAATATCAATTATATCTTAGGGTGAAATTTTGGCATTGTTCTAAAAAACTTCAATTTTTTATGAATAGTGAAACCACTAAGTGGTAGTTAAATAATTGATTTATCGTTTAAATGAAATATTACCACTTCTGTGATATGATTTTCAAAAATCCGACATACATGGTTTTCATTTAGATGTAAAATGTGGTTCAATGGAATTAAAATAATTTTTGGTGAATAGTAACTTTTAGGTTTAATTAATCGCGATTAAAGGTAATTAGTGAAATTTAAGGTAAAAATAGTATTAAAAAATATGGAATGACCTTTAGACTTGTACAACCACTATTGGATGTGTCATGGCCGACCAAGACAACCCATGGGTCAACTTGGGGACCCCATGGAGCCACTTTGGTAGGAAAAGGACATATATAACTTTTTATTTAATTTTAAAATAAAAAGGTCACAAACAAGAGTTGTTTTACTAAAACAATTTTTAAATGGGGTTATACAAGTCATATTTTTTACTATAAATATTCATTAGAAATCTAAAAATATTTCCTACATCATGATAGTTTTTTTATAATTTTTAGACATTAAATAAATTAAATTATTTATGACACCATGATGATGCAGCGATTACCTCATTAATTAACGATTTTAATAAAATGGAAGGATAATGTAAAATATAAGCATTACACTTGTCCAAAGCCTATTGGATGAGAATATTTTGAACCCTTATCACCTTTTCCTAGAAATATATAAGTGTGGGACCTTTAGAATCTGAAAACGCATTTCATAATAATGTAACATTTCAATCCTTCCAAGAGTGCCCCTCCTCCCCTCTTATAAAAGGCCCCCACCTCTACCACCTTATTCATACATTAAAGCCATTTGGATCGGTCAACCTCTTCCCAAATACTCTCCCAACTTCTATCCCTTACTCCTAGAAGCCTCACTTTGGGCAGAATTATTCTCAAGGAATCCTTTGGCTCAAATCAAAAGAGTTACCCGATTTTAAGGTAATGTCTTCTCTTATGTTATTTTGTTTTATTTTTCTTATCCAACCCCCTAAACTCTTTTTATTCATTTAATTTGTAACAAAACCAGTATCCTCAATATACTAGTATGTTGTTATAAGAATGATTCGAGCTACACTTACACACACCTACATCTAATGGTTAAAGAACATACTGTTTCTGTGGATAGCGAAATTCTGCCTCACGAAACGATGATTGTTCAACACTCATATAACACCTCTAATGGTGGCCATTTTGATGAAACTATTTTAATATATGATATATATATATTATGTTTATGTTTTACTTATGCTTCTTTATTTCTCCTTTGTGGCATACTTTATGATTTCCATTATGGGTAAACGCGATAATTTCTTTTTATGAAGTGCGGACTACCGCCCCCTCAAAGGGATTTGAATCGTTAATGCCATATGTGGGATGTATAAAGGATGAATTAAATGATATTATATACGATATTATACTGGAATTATAATATCCCTTTATATCATTATGATTTCATTCAATTAAATATGAAATAGAAATGAAAGTAGTGTTCATGCGTACGTACGGCTTACCGTCTCCGTGAACGGTGCATTTCATTTCTTACCTCTAAATGTTATGTAATATTATATACTGGATATATATGAGATATATGATATCTATATCATGAATATAATTCAGGATATAATGGATATTTCACCACATGAACAAATTGTAATTATAAGAAGTCTATTTTTGACTCAAGTACCTAAGATCGACAAAACTACCGTTATAAACATAAATAATTACATAATGTTCATGACATGGTAATAAGTGATATAAACAGAATAATGAACTTGAAAAAGGTTCTTAAAAAGGTAGATATTAACTATAGTCTATTATTCAGGAGATCAAAGAACGGTCGAGTGAATTCGGACACGAGGTAAGGGAACTTCTAAACCCAATTTCTATTCCTTGGGTTAATCTCCTAGTTTCAAATTATGTCATGATATTATTATGTCCTATCTTGTATTTGTAATTTATTTATGTGTACTTATAGTGAATACACATAATAGATCTATTTTATTTTAAAAATTATATTTGTATGGACTTTTTCTCAATCTTCTTTCATTGAGGCATATTTGGTTTTATACACAACTTTCATTTATACGGTGTATAAACCCCTTTGACTTTTACTTTTATTCAAAAGGAATATTTTTATACAAAGAGTTTTTACTATACGACAAAAGGAATGTTTTTTTGTATGTATGCGGAAACAACGACTTCTCCACCGCCGTGACTATTATTTTAGTTTCTACTTCTTCTACAAGCCACAACTTTTTCTTAAAATGAAAAATAAATACAAAGTTTTAATTTTATTTTATTTTGGTATTGAAAATGGTTTTGAAAGTGTTTTTATTATATCAATGTGTTGTATTGATATCTTGTGATTGAAGTGTGGAAATCTTATGTTTCCTTTATGCATGTTTTATGTGATACAATTATGTTATGGTTTATTATATGTTTAAACCTGTTCATATGAGGAATGCATTGGACTTAATAAGTGACGGGTGGAGCCCGCTCTGGCTCCTCGATGCATCGGCAGGTCTCATGAGACAAACTAGTGTCTTGGCACGAGGCCTTGACAAAATTTTATTTGTAGTCTTGGCCCGAGGCCTTGGCTACGTGGTTATGATAGTATGGCATTATGCATTGCATCATTATGAAAGTGGTTATTGATATTGCATGTGGTTATTCGACCAGTAGAATATCCATTTGAATAAGTAAATGGAATTATTTCATTTTTCTTTTGCCATATTATGCTGAATTTCAAGTTTAAAAAGGCTTTGGTTTTAGTTATAATTTCCTTAAATGTTAATGTTTATTTATGAAGCTTGCGCAATATTGTTATCCTTAATGAGCATCTGAGCTCACCCCTTTCAATGTTTTAATATTTTCCAGGATGTGAAGATGTATTTTATGAATGACCTGTAGGGATAGTCAGAAGAGGATATGAGTGTGGACTATAGAGACTTTGTTATTGTAGTTTTTCACTTTATGATGTGATGTAACATTTATGAATGTATCTACTGTTTCCAAGGCTACTAAACTAATCGGTCTTTCGAGACTTGATCTTTTGTGATCATTCCAATGTTACAAAGTAATGCACCGACTCTTGGTAACTGGGGTCGGGGCGTTATACCAAACGCCATGTAGAATGAGGGAAGTAAGGCCGAAAGGGCGAAATATCCTAAGGATACCCCATTCCCAATATTTTTCTTTGTTATGTGGGTTGGGGGATCATGATGGGAATTCTTCTATGAATGGGAATCCTTCATGGTGGGATTCCTTTGTGGGTGTAAGGGAATATCCTATGTGGGTTATTGGGTAGATCTATTCACGAAGGATCCCTTTTTTGGGGTCTACCTCAAGGTATAAGGTAGGTGAATTACCTGCAGAAGTCTTCTCGGTTATTCTTTATTGTCCGTACGTCCATCTCTCATGTCTTTTCTGTATTCTAATACATTCTATTTATTGTATCGATAAATAACCATATTCTTAGAATGGCCAGTTGGCTGTATAGTATTCCTGGTTCCATGTGGTCGATTAATACAAATCATTGCCACCAAAGGATTTTTTTCATAGGTTGGTATGGAATCTACCTCACACCACAAAATGAGAATTATTTTGTGGGGGATATGAAAAGGATGCCTCACACCTAAAATGAACATAATAATTTATGGGGGGATTAATTTTACCATATTCGACAAAAAAATTAAAAAAATTATTTTTGTGATCTTTGAATCCATGCCTCATCCCGTAAATGAAAAAGTAATTTGCAGGGGGTGAGGAATTAATGCCTCACCCCATAAATGATTTTCTGTGGGAATTCCATGGGTAGAGGTGGTCCCACATAGCATGTTCACAATGTAGAATGTATGGGATACTTTTATATTCTATGTTATTTTCTGATTTTAACACCACAAAATAGTTTATTGACTTGATTATAGATTTCCCAAATTCAACATAGCTTCTTGAGAACTTTCCAAAGCCCAAAATAAAGGAATATGATCATGAACCTATGTAATTTCTAGAACTTGATATTGATTTCCTCTAGATAGAGAAGAAATATAAGCCTACTCTATAGTAACCACTAGAGTATTCCAGTGATTACTTTTAGCGTTGGAAATGTTATAAGCCTTCTGTGAAGAAATTACTGAAATATTCAATGAGCTCCAATTGGATAGATGATATGAGCCTGATCATGTTATTCATTCTCTACTAGGATATGATGATGATACTCTTGAATGGGAGTTGGACCATGAGATCACTCTTGAGTAGTCACTGGGATATTCTGACAAGTTGCCTCAATTCTGATAGAAGCAGGAATATGGGACTACCCCCAGTAGCCACCTAAATATGCTGATAATCATCCTTCATCACTGTTATAATATTCTAGCAACATCACAAGATATGGAAAGGGATATAATCCTAGCCTTCCATTTCAACTAAGATATGCCAGTGGGATTCAATATTGGGAATGTGAATATGAACATGAACTTCAGTGGGAGTGGGAATATAAACCCACTCATGTCCTCCATTGATCATCAGAATATGTAGATGAGATTTATATGTGGGGAAAATGATACAAACTTTCTCTCTATTTTTTTTGAGAATATGTTGACATGATTTTATTGATTCCACCATGGTATATTGACAGTTTTCTATGGAAAAGTAGGAATATTAGCTTTCCCTTCAATCTTTATCATGATGTACTGATGGACTTACTCATTGGTGATAGGAATATGGGCATGTTCTCGATGCTAGTGAGTCTAATGTTCCCAACGAGATCTCATCCCAAGCACCCGAGTCTGAGTGACTATTATCAAGGTCTCTAGATCAGTATCCTTGGTGTAATCCTAAGGAATTGAGACCATGATAATTTGATAGTGGTGATTACTAGTGGTAGGATCCCTCCTAGGAGGATACTAATCAGTATTAACGTAATGATCAACATATTCATCCACCTTACTAAGATAAAGGAGGAATGAATTGATAATCATCGGGGAGAGTCTCCTAAAGTGGTTGGAGGTTGTGAAAAGTGCTAATTACATCTCCACATCCCTTCGTTGAGTGTATGACGAGTGAGGATTTATTTCTTGGTGGATCCCACAAATAGACTCCAAAGTCAAGATGGTATTGTTCAGATGATACTCTTGGATTAGTGCATGTTTCACCAGGAACTAGAGGTGTTTGGTAGGTGACATCATACACCTAGGTTGTTGTGCCTCAACACTTATTAGGGTTGTGGTATACGTATAATCGGTAAATCTAATGTTAACAGGATTATGCTATGATGATTCCATTACTTTGGATCAAAGGTATTTATGGAAGGATTTATGAAAGTCCAAAAAGTATAGAGAGTCATGAAAGGATTAAAACCACAAATAAGAAATCCATCAATACAACATCATAAGTAAAACATGGTCGATCGATCACTTTCATGGTTAAGATATTCATGTTGGGTCCACCATTCTATTTCTGATGGAAACTTCAATGTGTGTTCCTAACATTCAAAATGTGATGTTTGATGCTATTTTTTACCCCACTTATGATTGTTCATTGAAAATTCAACATATTTCACATCAGTTTCTCCATTATATTAATGATGGAAACCCCAAGACATATTCATTGCATTATGGATGTGATGCTCGATGTTTTTTATGATAAAAGACGCTTTTCATTGAAAAGTTCATGGATTTCACATCAGGTTTACTATTAAATTTTTGATTGAAACCCCATAAAATATCCCTAACATTCATTTTGATTCATCATAAGACAACTATAAAAAGGTAGCCGGTCATTGTGTCTTCACTAGTGAAACATTGGAATGTGCATTTTTTGAAAGGATTAGAGGTTGGACTCATCTCACCCTATTTTGGGGAAGTGTTGTCTAATATAGGACTCTCTTAAAGATTTAATATTTGTTCATGAATATTTCGCAAATACCAATGTGGGTCTGGTTACCATAGTGATAATGATTGATTAAAACCATATACTGATATGAACATATATATGTATCACATATTCTCCATCTTTTTCTTTTTCATTAGTGATACTTTTTTTAAAGGCACGTTATTGGGAACTCAAGATTTTACTATCTTTCGTGATGATGGTAAGTGTTGTGGTGTTAGAATAAAGCCCATGAAAGGGTACTTCTATGTATCCCTATAAACATAATCAAAACTCACATAATTTAGTGCCACATAATAGGAAATGTATTACCTTTTATGGTCATGCAACAAGGACCAGTATAGTACCTTTTCAGGTCATTCCAATATGAAAAAGTGAAGTTCCTTGGAGTTCCTTCGTAGGAGGCTAGGAACTCCAAGAGGAATGAGGGGAAAGATTCGTGTCTGGGAGTGAAGGTCAGACTAGATCTGCTTGTGGTGGAGATTCAGGCACTCATAGGAGTTAGAGGGTGCTCGAACCTTCTATGTCGTCTGCTCCCAAACTCGGGGAGGGTTTTTTTCTACCCGTGATCCTCTTCGGGGCTGTTGGGTTATGTGGAAGCCTCCCATGTAGGGGCTGAAACTTAACATTGAAGGATCTTGTGTCTAAGGTATAATTTTTTGAGGTAGTTTGGTTCAAAAAATCCTAAGATCGGTTCATCTAGGATTCAGTTCCTTTCGCGGTCCTGGAGAGGTAGTTGGAGTAGAGGATAGGGTGCTGCATTGTGGTATGTCTTTGTGTGACCTCTATGGGCAGAAGATCAACTATGCGGAGACTAAATCTGAAATCCTTAAGAGCCTCATGGACAACGGTAATGACAAGTTGTCTCCCTGAGGTATTTATTACATACTTAGGGACTACAGAGAGTGGGTTTATAATGGGTGGAGATTAGGCATACCCTCAGGGAAGGGAACATGGCAGCGGATGCTCGGGCTAGATGTGAGGATGAAGAGGTCACTATTGATACCTATCACAACATTCACTCCCTACCCTCTTCTTGTAAGGGATTTCTTTGTAGTGATGTGTTGGGTATTTATCATTTTCATCCCCCATAATTACCTTTGTGAGTTTGGATCTGAAGATCAATAAAATAAAAAAAAGGAAGTTTACATAGGGGAAAAATATTCCTAACAATACTTGGTGTAGATATTACACATGAGTGACCCTTTTTGGTTATTCTCACAAGGAATATGGTCTTCAGGGATGGTTACATCAAAAGGAATATGACCCATTGAGGATGGATGATATGAATCATAGGGAATATGGCTCGGTGAGCATGTATTTTCTTTAGAAAACATGAACCAATTGAAACATGGTTTTTTTATATTTGGTTTAATCCTTAGAGAGGAATCTTACATATCCTGTTTAACAAGAATCAAAGCATGGATAGTTAAATTCAAATATTTTAAGTTCATGTGATAGGACTATACCATACAATTTAACGTCATATTGTAAGGAATTTTTTGTATAGTTTTATGTCATGTGACTAAGATTTCTTAGTTGTGAAATAGGTGAAAATAGTGGATTGGGTGGGAATTACACATAGAAGACCCTTTTCGTTTCATTCTATAGTTGGTAATAAAACATGAGTGGTTTTGGTTGGATCATGAGGAATATATCCCTTTGAGAAGGGTGTCTCACCAGGAATTGTCCCTTTATGATGGATTTATCATATGGAATATAACCATTTGAGAAAGTTGTTTGGGGATTATGCTTATGCTTATATGAAAATGTTCCAATGCAACTAAAATGTATGTTTCCTAGAGATACCTATAATGGTAGGTAAGTTAGGAGAAGAAATACCTTTAAGAATTATACGTAGTAGGATTCCCTTTGAATATGAGTTTAAGATTACACCTAGGGGGAGGCTCGTGTATGCATCTACCTTTTATTGGCCGATGGTCAGACAGAAGGAAAATTGTTCTCATGGGAAATATATCCAAATAAGGAAGAGGTTAGGGCTTACGTAGAATATGCCCTTATATAGATTCCCATAGATCATTAATTTCCTTGGTGATGAAATCATCAATGAAAACATAGTTGGGGATTACACCAAGGAAGGAGTCCTAATACCACATGGTTCAGTGAGTGGAATTAGATCTATTACCTGGATACTTGGGCGGCCAAGATGAGTATCTTATAACAAGGAAAGCTTCACTAGTATCCTCATGATATGGACCCTTCTTATCAAGGGGATACATGACTATAAACACTTAGAGTGTCTTATCTGTTAGGTAGGACAAGAATGAAATGCCTTTTATAAAGGGAATACATGGATGACAGGGAGCACTGTCATGACTTTCACCCATCAAGAACCCCTATTTGGCATACAATGAAGACAAGAGTACCCCCATGATGCTCGCCTTCCATAAGCCTCGGGATGGTGACTATCACTGAGGGTATAAGACATTTAAATGAGAGGTGTTACCCTCATATAACCTAGTAATACATAAATAAATCCACCATTTATAACCATATATAAAAAAACCAAGATAAAAAATAATCCTATAATGCATGAATATGTCATAAAAATATAAATCCCAAAAATAAAATGTCATATAAAGTCCTATGCAGTAACTCCACAACCACTCTTGAGCTCTAAGCTAGTACCATCCAGCTTGGTCACCAATCTCACCTTAGAAACATGAAAAATATTTTATATATACAGTGGTGATAATAACATGTATACTTTCTAGGATTTTACACAAGAAAAATCAGGAAAATGTGGAAGAAATGTACCAATTATCTAGTGAAAAATGGAAGAATCAACCAGAACCTATTAGGTCAACCACTACCAAGATTCACCAAATTTCACTAACTAAATATCACATATAAGTGTAGTAAAATAATATGAAATAATATAATAAGAAGGAATATTGCAACCAATTACCCACTAATTTTTTCTGTCATTATCCAATATAGAATGCACAATAATCCATATCGCTTATGTAGTTGTACCACACATTATTGACTAGATTCAACCCAAGGAGAATACTTTTGGAAATTATAAAACAGTTAAGCCCAATTGTTATTCAAATTGGACCATCCCATACTTCTTAACATGCAACATGATGGTAGTCCACAACACACTTATTTGGGCCCAAAATAAAATATCCACATAGAAAACGAACAAAATTATTAGAATCATGTTTAAGAGTAAAGGGAACAAGTATTAAAGCATCATTAAGAATGAATTTTTCTACTTTAGTTAGTGGGGTTATTAATTATTATGGGAAATGGGTTTTATGTGACCTTTTAGTGCCTTTAAGCCTTTTAATGTGATTTGGGTCATTTTTATCTATATATTTTTTGTTTATAATGTATTTATCACTCATTGTAATGGTTAGACTTTAATACTACTAATTTTTAACCTTTCATTCCATATTTTCTTGCATTAGCCTTTTCCATTTGCCCATAATTGGTGGTGCATCACTATTGATAGTGACTTGTCATTATGTTTGGAGAATCCTTGGCTGATGGATTTTCTTTTAAACCTAGGTCATTTGACTACACTTAGTATCATCATTTCCACTTACTCATTTGGTGTTTACATCAATGAATCAATTTGGTATCATAGTTTTGGTTCCAATGAGTAAGTTCCATATCCTTCCTATTACTCTGTACCAAAAATAATTCTTCATAATGTCTCTCAAGAGTGTATATTATACTCCTGGTCCATTGTAAATAGACAATGCACAACTATAATTGTGAATTAATCATTTTAGTCATCACCTTGGTCAACTACTGAGTGAACGATGAAAAGGTTTCCCTCCACCATAACAGTGTCCCCGACATCCATCTTCATATAATAGAAACAATTTGGACCCATTTTTTAATGATCATGAAAATTACATTGATTCCAACGATTTAGAGGGGGATAAAGGGTGAAGAAGAAATTATGAAGATATTTAAATAGGATTAAATATTAACATTCCAAATTTTTATGGGAGCATGAATTCATAGGATTTTCTATATTTGATGTTGGAAATTGAATGATTGTTTGAATTTAAGAATTATTATGATGAGAATAAGTGCAAGGTAAGCATTCTAAAATTTAAATATTATGCATCTATTTGGTGGGATAATTTGAATAAATAATGAGACCATGATAGAAAATATAAGATACACTCCTAAGAGAAGTTGAAAAATAATTGAATAAGATGATTTTTACCCAATAATTATAATAAATTGCTTCATTTTTGAATGCACATCTTGCGACAAGTTTATATTTTTTGTCATGAATACATTAATGAGTTTTATCATTTATTTATGTGAAGTGAAATTTTAGGGTCCTAAGAGAAAACTATTAAAAGTTTATATAGTGGATTGAATAAAAAAATTACACATTTGGTGAAATTATAACCATTTTTTCATTTGATGATGTTTTTAAGTTGGTTATCAAGGTGGAGAAACAAAAAGAAACCTCAATGTAACCAATTCCCAGAAACTATAGTAGAAGTACATATTTTTATAAAGGTGATTATTATAATAAAAATAGTGTTTCTAAAAAGTAATTTAGACGAAACAAGTTGATGGCGATGAATCTGAAAATGAAGATTATGTTATGGAATAGGCTGATGTGTGTAACATGATTGTACTATAAAGAGTTTTTTAAACTCAAGTATTCCTAGAAGAATATCAATAAGAATGCTTTTTCCAAGATCATTGAACCATAAATCAATGAGTATACATGGTGATTATTGATAGTTCAATTTGTGAAAATGTTTCTCCAATGATTTCGATGGATAAATTGAAGCTTCCAAATTAAAATCATCTTCAATCGTATAATTTAGAATGGTTGAACAATAAGAGAACACTCCAAGTCAACAAACTAGTTCTGATTTCATTTTCCATTATTAATAACTTTGTTTATGAATTAATGTGTGATGTTATTACTATGGATCCTTATCACTTGTTATTGGTGAGACCTTTGAATTTTGATAGGGAAGTAAAATATAATGGGAGGAAGAACAAATATTCTTTTAGATATGTGGAAAATAATATCACACTTAATCCTTTGAAGCCATCTCAAACCCATCAAGAAAAATATATTTCAGAAGATCTCAAAGGTAGAATATTTATAAACAAAGATCAAGTGGAGAAATAAATTCATAAAAAACACTATTTTCTCTTTAGTGATGATGAAAAAGTCATGCCATGAAGATAAAATTCATAAAAATCTGATGATTTGATATTTGATTGGGGAATATCATGATTCTTTTCCTAGTGATATTCTTCCTGGATTAAAACCATTAGAGGCATTAAAACCCAGATTAACCATATTCCAAGTGCACAATTTCTTAATAAACCTAATTATTATTTTATTCATTATAGGAACCTAGAACACCCTAAGAGGGGATGTGTGAATCAGTGTGTCAAATTTTTCTTTTAAAGTGACAGATCTTGTTCCTACATTGGTAGGAACTTTGTAAAACATGTATGATGGAATCATGTAGTTATTAAACATTCATTAGCATAGAGACTAAAAAATAGTTTTACTTGGATCACTACTAAGGGATAATCCAAGTAGTATATGACAACAATGTGTCAACTATAACTAAATCCACTAATCTTTAATAGTAATTATAGAGAACATGAGATTAAACAAAATCACTCTATTCTAGGCACACTGCCTTTGCAAGAATTTTAAAGATAGCATACTACCTCCCCAAGAACACTTCCATCAACTCCACCTAGCTCACTACCTTAGGTTAATTATTACACAGGTTGATGACTTGAAGGTTGCATCAGTAGATTGTGCATTTAAGTCTTTATCCTTGATTAGCACGAGACTCTACTTGAACAATTGTCCTCAGATTATGAACATGAGATAACTTTTCAATTAAACCAAATGTTCAAAAATACTATTCATGAAGCTCCTAACATTTTTAAAACCCCATTTATGTTTCAAATGAAAACCATAATTTATGAAACCATAGACTTTCACAAAGATAACAACCTTCATGAATCTCCTAAACTTCATGGAACTCCCAACCTTTACGAACACTAAGCCTTCATGAAAATCACAGTCTTCACAAAAACCCATTTTCTGAAAATTCTTATCACCATTTAAGTGTTAACCATACATTTCATGATTCTTATAATCGAGAAGAGTTCATTATTCTCGAAGCTCCCATCCTTCGTGAAATTAGAGTGATTCACCCTTTTCTCAAATCCTCTATATGCTCAAATGATATGTGTGGATTCCTATTTATATACTTTTCCTCTCATGAAGCTTTTGAGCTCACCATGGTCTTTTCACAAACCACTACATTCTTTTTCATGAATATCTAAGTCTTCACAAAGATCTAGTGAAATTTTACCCATTCTCAAAGATTCTCGTAGTTGCGTAGATTTACCATCACCCCATCATACATTCATGAACCTTCAAACCTTCTCAAAACCGAATGCCTTTATGAAGATCCATACCTTTATGAAAATCCAATGTTTTAAAAATACAAACCTTTACCATATTTTTGGCAACTTAATCCTGGAAAGACACATTTCATGAAACATATACCTCCCTCCTTATTTTGAGCAAAAAATTTGGAAAATACTTGGAAATGATTCCACCTTCAATACTGAATCTATCTTCACTATAACATCACTTTCCCTTCAAACTCCCTAATCAAACCTTCTGTGGATTGATAAAAAAACAAAAAATACACTCTGTTTCCATATATAAAAATCCGTTGTTACAATATTCATGAGGAATCCAATGAATTGTAGAAGAAAGTGGATGAATTTATTGATCAAGGCTTTATAAGGCCAAGCATGAAACAATATTTTTCTCCATCATTGTTAATAAAGATAATATGTATTGCATGTATAGTGATAATACAAATATCAGTAATACTACTATCGAATATAGGTATCATGTTCTATGACTCGATGATATGCTCAATGAATTACTTGGGTCATCAATCATTTTGAAGGTTAATCTTCAGAGTAGATACCACCAGATACAGTTTCTCAAATCTAACCAGTACATTCATGCAACTCATGAACGAGGTTCTAAAACCATTTATTGGTAGTTTTTTTATCTATATGATATTTTTATTTATAAAAATTATGTGGAGATCCATGTAAATCATCTTCAATAAGTGTTTAGAATTTTTTGAGAGAAAAATATATATTGAACCATAAAAAAGTGAAAGTTATTTTAAACTCATGTGGTGTTTTTCAGATATTTGGTATCTTAAAAAAGCATCATGGTGGATCAATCAAAGGTGAAAGCAATCAACTCATATACACAACCCAAATCCATTTCGAAAGTGAGAATTTTTCATGGTTTGGAATCTTTTTATCATATCTTTGTCTCAAATTTCAATATTATAATGGAACCCATCAACAAATTCTTATGTTCAGTGGAAAAAAATAAATATTTTTAACTCATTAAGATGATGTTATGTAAATCACTAGTTTTGGAATTACCTGATTTTGATCAATTATTTTAAGTGGATTGTGATGCAAGTAGAGTTGGAAAATGCATTGTTCTCATCCAAAGAAAGCATCCCATTGTATATTTTAGTGACCAATTGAATGATTTATGGATAAATTATAACACCTAAGACAAGGAATTTTATGAAGTCATGTGAGTTCTATACCATTGGTCCCATTATTTGAAACCAAAATAGTTTTTCCTTAATTCAGGTCATCATGTATTGATATTTATCAATGGACAACACAAGATGAGTTTAAGGAAATTGGTGGAATTATTACAATAAATTTTATTTGTTTTAAAATATAATAAGGGGAAAGATAACATGGTGTTGGATTCTTTTTTCTTGAAGGTATACATTACATACCATTCTAGATCCTTGAATTCTTAGATACTGTCTTATAAAATAATATTATCAGCATGATATAAAGTCAAAATCTATTTTAATCCAATTTCAAAATGGATTTTTTGAATATTATACTATGTATGATGGGTTTCTCTTTAAGAGAAATTTTTTTGTTTTCTAAAGGGTAATTATAGGGACTTTATAATTTGGGAGACATGTGAAGGAGGAATTAATGGCCATTTTTGGTATCCACAAACCCTGAATATACTAAAGGATAATCTTAACTAGCCGAAGATGAAATCATAAATTCATGTAATTCTTTCTAGATGTGGGAAATTACAATGAGCAAAGAGTCATTTAAATACTAGTTTATACACTACATCACCTAATATGGAGTAGCCTTGTGAAGATATCACCATGTATTTCCTTATATATTTACCATGGAATCAATGAGGTAAAGATTTGATAATTTTTTTGTGGATTGATTTTATAAGATGGATGATTTCATACCTTTAAAAAAGATAGAAGATGCAGTTAAATTGGAAAAAATGGTTTTCAAGGAGAATGATAACCTCTATAGAATTCCTAACAGTGTTGTTTTAGATAGGGACATAAAATTTCCTAAAAATTTTTGGAGGACATTTTGGGGAAATTTGATAGAAATATTCTTTTCTGCACTTCTCATCACCCTCAAATTGATGTTAAAATGAATATTACCAATTATACATTGGTAATTATCATTATATAAGTGGTGAAAAATAATATGAGAGACATATATTTATAGCTTATACAAGATGAATTTGCATACAATGAATCTCTAAGTGATACCACTCGACATTATACATTTTAAATGGTTTGTGTCATAAATAAAATCTCTCCGATAAATTTTCTCTTTACCTATTTATTTTTAGGTGAATATCGATATATTGTTGAATGATAAGAAAATTAAGAAGTTTCAATAATCTATTAGTTCTCAAATAGAGAAATCCAATTAATTATATAAGAGGTGAGCAAATAAGCATCAGAAGCAATCCATTTTCCCACCTTGATACAAAGTTTGGATTCACCATCATGATGATAGATTTATATTTAAAAGGATGATTATGCTAGCACCATGAGATAAAGAACCATTCAAAATACTTGAATGAGTGGGAAATAATGCCTACAAGATCTATTTACCCAATGATTTTTGTGGCATTGCAGTAGTTTTCAAAATTAAAGACATATCTACATAAATTAAGAATGATGATTCGATGGATTTGATGGAAACTTATATCTTATTATAAGGGAATTATATGGACTATATTAAACCCAAGGAGAATAATTTTGGGCTTGACCAAAAATTCAATCCCAATTTTTATTCGAATTGCACCAACCCACACTTCTTGACATCTAACATGATGGTAGGACACATCAAACTTATTTTTGGCATAAAATGACATATAAAAATGGAAAAGGAAGTAAAATAATGTAAGTAAATCTAATTTTAGAGAGAACATGTAGAAAAGAATCATTAATAATGAATTTATCTACTTTAGTTGTGGGTCTTTAATTAGCATGTGGAAGTGGGTTTTATGTTTTTATATGACTTTTGAGTGCCCCCATTCCTTGTAATTCTATTTGGGAAATTTTTATATCTTTATTTTTTCTTATAATGTATTTATAAATCATTTTAATGGTTATACTTGAATATTATAAATTTGTAATATTTCATTACAACTTTTCTTGCATTAATATTTTCCATTTGCCTATAATTGGTGGTGTAGATCCATTGTAATTGATTTTGTCTTTATTTTTGGAGAAACATTAGTGGGGGATGTTGCCTTTAAGAATTTTTAATTTGGCTACACTTCACATAATTATTTCCACTTATTGCATCCTTACATCAATGAATCACCACAACCCACTATCTAGAATATTACAACCATAACACATACCAAAACTATACCATCCTCATTATTCCATATCCACTGCCACATATCATGTCTCTTCTATCCTCCAAAAATTTCGTGTAGTAGGGTATCGTGAACATGAAGGATATTTACCTCATGCACTCCTCCTACTATTCATAACACCAACCGTATAATATCATCTCATTAATACCCTACAGGGTCTACCCATACACGAAGTACCTCCTTATCCATACAAAATAGGGTCTAACAGACATCAAATACCTATCACCACACCAACACCTAGTAGGGTTTTTCTATACACCACATACTATGGTAGTATGATCATACCAACCTTGATCCATCACAGCCTATGCTAAACCTAGAAGGGAGAGTGGAGAATATGGAGTAGTCAACCATCTCTTCCATCACCATCCTAGATGTTAGGGGAAAACACATAGTACCCAAAGCATTTTGGGTATTGGTAAGGGTATACAACTTAGGTGGGGTGTTTTTAGAAGTCAAAAGGAAAATATAAGAATAGATATTTACACATAACCCAACCTAGAAGGTTCACCTAAACAACACTACAACATCCCATAAACATCACCACACTCTTCCACCACTACCATTTATAAAACCACTAACTGGATCACTTCCTGTTGAGTGGATCCTTACCACTTTACTTGTTCGTGTTTTGATAAATAAAAAATTCACATTTCATTATCTCTAACATGAGTAAATAAATGTTTTTTAATCTTTCATGTGTTTTAAGCCTGCATAACTTATAGAAGAAATTTTATTGTTGATATTTATTTTTGAATCCTTCTTTACATTCCTAATGTTCCTTATGAAATTAATAATAGAAAAATCCCCATAATTATGGAATATATTATTACTCATTAGTTGATATTTTCATTATTAGATAATTATAAATTCTCATAGCATTATTAACTTATTTTCATTGGTTTAATGGATTAAATGTAATCATCTTATAACATAAGAAGATTTAATATATTGAGTTACATTCCCTCAAATATATTTGAATACTAATTTGGGTTTGTTTAATGGATTAAATGTATTGAAATTATCTCAAAAGTTTATATAACCCCTATAAGTTGAGAGTCGGTCCATACCCAAACTATGGGATGACGTACTAGATTTTTGGGAATACTATCCCTAATATAACAATAGATAAATGTTTAATATTTGGATTTGAATCGATACACCATTCTATGTTATAACTCATAAATCAAACTCTAACCTATGAGGAAGTCTATATATATGTGCAATTAATAAACATGATAAAAATAAAGCAGTTGATCCAAAATTAAATTATTTACATGATATTCTTGAATAAATTGTTATAATACCCATGAAAACATTGATGGGTTACTCCAACGCTATTGTCGTGTTAGCATATTCATGACCCTGATGTCATATATTTGGTTATTAAGAAAGTTTATTTCTCTAAATCATACTATTTTTAGGGAATTTATTATCATAGTATACAACTTCATTACCTAAAATCACCAAATCATAGGTTGAGGATTCATGAAAACATTATTTTCTTCTTTGGTGGCCTCGACATGACCACTTACATTCCCTGGATTCATTATTTATCAAAATTATTGATTATAAGGAACATTATTTCCATATTTAAAACACCTATCAATTCTATGTGTATAATTCCAAGAATGAGTTCTTTCATAACTTCAAAAGGTAAGATATAAAAACTTATACCTCTATTTCACTTTATCAAATGATCTTATGTCATGGTGATGTAATTTTACCTTCATGTTAAAAACTACATGATTCCATTGATTATTTGATAACTTAATTTCCACCATTTTAGCAGAATGAATGATTTCCCCATATATATCAAAATACTGAATTTCCCAATCATTGTGAAGAATTGGATTTTATCAATTTTAGAATATGTTAATCATACGTTATAGATCAATAAAAAATAATAAAGCATGCCTTTATAACAAAGTAAAGTTGTAATCATATGTCATGATAGATTCATTATCCTTTTCATTAAAATTATGGAATTGATTCTTCATCCTCATTCGTATAGTGCAATGAACATAATTCTTAGGTAATAGATTCTTTAAACCACTCCATAACATTAACTTGATCACTTTATAATTATATTTATTCTCTATTAATTTCAATTATTGATCATCTTATCCTTTGAGATGATAAGTATTTGGAAGAACCATTCACTCCTCAGATAATTCCACCATAACAAATACCTTTTCTAATGAGGATATCCATCGTTCGACCATAGGAGGATCCTTGGAACAACTAAATTATGGGGGTCACTTTCTCATGAATTTCTAAATGACTGAAGGTCCATGTCATGGTGAAAAATGGACCTCCATAAAGGTATGGTAATTTGTTATAAGATGTTTCATTTGAGCTAATATTATCAGGATATTTTCAATATTAGCACCAATTACATTTGGTTGAACATTGGGATAATCATGACATTAACCATTATCTCCAAATTGGTTATTTTCATGAGAATGTATCCTTTATTTAATTATAACATACTGGTCTATGCTATCCCATCACGTCACCCAATTTGATTCGACACTAATCCCAAAGGAAGTTCTCGATCCCAATGGGCTGACAACTTGTGTTACAACCTAGGATTTCAGAAATTACTTCTCCTTAATTAATTATCATGATAGTGTATTTTCTATCTCAGAACAATGAACTAAAATGAATAATTTTTTTACCATTATAGATGTAAATTTTTTGGGTATAACCAAAAGTAACCTCTTTATAAAAACTATATAAAGTTGTATAGTAAAACAAATGTTATTTTATACTTAGAAATATATATTTCTTAAAATTATTTTATGTACACTTATATCCAAATTAATTTTATCATTTTTAAAATTTTAATATGAAAAAATTAACATCATATTATTATTAATCATAATAAAATAATATTATGATAACGTTTTTGAATTTTTTCTAAAATAATCGATTTTTAGGTGAATAGTGAAAAATAATATTTTTTGTCAAAATCGTGACTTTTATCACTTTATCAGTATATGTACAAGGCCTAAAATTTTATAAAATATTTTAATTGATCAAATATATATTTTAAGGGTATAATTATGAAATATAAAATATTATTTTTGAACTTATAAATTCTATTTATAAGATTTTAGGACTTAAGAAACATTTTATTCGAATTTTAAAACTGTTTTCATTTGTTTCTTTTAATTAAATATTCTCACGGAGAAATTAGGTTATGGATTAATTTTAAAGAAACATAACTTTTATTTTTTTTAATAAATTATTTACTATCATGAAAATAAGTAAGAATAAAAATATTATCTTATACATAAGTTAGAAGTTTAGAAAGACTCTTTTAATTAAAATCAATTTTTATGTATTATGTGTGTTTAATTTAAAATCATATTTTATAATATTTATGAAAATAATTCGGTTAAATGGAGGCTAAATTCAAAATAAAAATGATGAAAATTTTGTAATAAGGGTGTACTTGTAATGAACTAGAATTTTTAAATGATATTTCTTTCCTAAGAATATGTGTGTTATATTATATTAAACCCAACAAAACCATATATTTTTAATAATGATGTAAATATAAATGGAAATGTTACCATATGGATTCACCCATTATAAGAACATCAGTCAAATATGAATATAATTAAATATTACGATTGGTAACTGTACTCTTTTTAATTATTTTAACATTATAATCAGTGTTTATAAGTAGAAATTACAAAGGAAAATTAATACAGAAAGGATAAGCGATGGCCTCAACCAGTAGATTCATGTCATAAAAAGACCTTTTTTCATAAATCAGGAGAGAGGTAGAATCATTAGGGTTATCCGTGGACCAAGACCAATCCGAGCGTCAACAAGTGAGGCTAGAATGAAATCGCATATGGGAAAAGCTCAAGTAAGTGGAAATTACCATTTGGTAGATGTCAGTCGAACCACCCCACGAATCTATCACCATCACACAGCTTACACTTAGGTCATATGTGGGTGTTATAAGGGGTAATTTTTTGAGGCCATTGTTATGTAAATTATAATTCCATTGTATAAATAGAATTTTTAATCCATCAATTTCGTTTTAAGAATAGTTTTTCTTAATAAAAATTTTTGATGAATTTGATAAATTGATTTTTTTTACACAAATTATACTTTTTAAAAAATATATGAACATTTATAATAAACTAAGGTATTATGAATAGTATGTATTTTAATTAAATATCTTGTTAAAAATACTCTTATTTAAATATAAATGATAAAATAATTTTATTATATCCTTGAATTTTTGTAAGTGCTAAAAATTTTACTATGCTTTCAATTTGCTATTAATTTTAGTAAGGGTTTTTATATTTAAAAGGTAAAATTATAATATTCAGAGAATTATTATGATAAAATAAAAATAATTTTTTAATTCATAATTTAGAATTAAGGTAGGGATAATTTTTGAGAATTTTCTAAAAGACTTCATTTTTCTATGAATAGTGAAGATACAATTTGAGGTTTTCTGTATGTTTAATGACTTAATAATTATTTCATAATGATGTAATAATCAATAAACGATAATACACGACCTAAAATATGTTATTTTTTTATTATCATGTATTTTAATATATTTTAATCAATTTCCAAACCCATAATTTACTTTCCAAAGTCCTAAATGGAAACTTTTACTTTAAAAACATTATTTTGTGGAAAATTTACTTTTACATACCAAAAGAAGCAATATAGTATGATTATAGGTTCTTGTGGGTTAATATAACAAAAAATATGTCCCAAATTTCCAATACCATGAATAAACCCCATGGGAAATCCCATGGTTTTTCATTTTTGAGAACCTAGATTTCCAATTCCAATATTGGAAATTATTAAACAAATCCTCCACTTTTTCTATAAATATCCACCTATTTTTCTATTTAAGTTTACTCCTAATACATAATAACTTAATTTTTGGTATTTTTACCTCATAGAGAGTCCTCCCATGAAGTTTTCAAGCCCCCAAGGTTCCATTCCTCACTTTTTTGGAGTAAATCTTCAATGTAAGGGAAAATCTCTACTTCTCTTTTCCATTCAAGATTACTTTTTGTACTATATCTTCTAATTACAAAGAAAATTCTTTTTTTACACTTTATTTTATCCCATAACTTTATGAATATTATTTTATGAATTATATATCCTTTTACACTCTTATTTTACTTTTTTAAACCATGTTTTATACCTATTATGCCGCTGAATTTATTTCTCAAAATTTCCCTCTTCTCCCTAAGAAAATTTCTTTTATTTTTGATTTTTGAATACCCAAGACTATTTATTTTAAACAGGTATTCAAATATATTTAAAAAATATTTATTTTATTCCAGGATTAATATAATCAAAACCCTCATTCCCATTCCTTGGGTTGAAAATGACACAATGATCATGTTTTTAAGCACTTTTGAAATGCCATGATTTTGATATGAATTCCATTTTTATTATCCTCAGGTTATTTATGACATGTTTTATTATAATCTATGTGCATAAAATTAGTTAATACATATGAATAATGTTCCCTGATAACACTCCAATTCATTTGGTAAAAAATCTAATCTCTAGAGATGCCATATTTTACGATACCTTGGTGAATAACCTTGGTAATTTGCATTTACAATACCTTAGCGATTAACCTTGGTGATATGATTATGAATGTCAAAATTAAATGTCTTAGACAAATTTACATGATAATATTCATTTTATTTTTATTATTATATGCCTGAAAAGAATTCTTTGAGATAGACTCAAATGGGAACTGGTGCATGACAATGGGCATTATTGCACTCCTAGTTTGACACTCTTGGGGGATATGTTGGGGTTAAACAAAATATTTCTATGAATCATTATGAAGGATATATCAAAATTTTTGTTGTTTTTAAAGAATAAATCTTCAATTTTGAAGGCATAAAATTCCTGTATAATTGTAATATTCTTAAAATAATCATTTTTCTCACTAAGTTTTCTTCTTCTAGAAAATTGTACGAAATAGTAGGAACCCTGTAAATGGTGAGCATGAAGGATCATGCACTAACAACCCTGAGATGGAATTTGAAATGGAAAAATTCATGATAATGATGAATCAACTAACTTGAGTTATGAAAAATAGGTTGAATCAAGTTGAGAGACAAGATTCACCTTAAAGGAAATAACTTTACATTGAGTCCTTTATGAGCCAATGATCACCTTATTTAAATGGATCTAATGACTTATTGTTTGATCAATAATGTATAATCTCAATATACTATATCTTTTCTATACACCATTTTTTGAAACAATTGAAATTTACTCTGGTTATGTACCGCTTATAGGGAGACGCTGATCGGTGGTGAAAACTTATTAAAAACACTAAGACAATAAGAGAGATTGATTCTATGGATTGGAAAGAGTTCAAGGGAATCCTTTTCAATAAATATTTCCCTTGTTCGATGCAAATAGAAATGGATAAGGAATTCCTAGAGCTAAAGCAGAAGAAAAATGAATCAGTGGGAAGTTATGAGAGGAACATTATAAGAATTTATCGTTACACCTCTAGATTTTCTATGGATCCCAATGGAAAGGTTGATAGATTATTCAGTGGACTAATACCCCATATATGGAATAATCATTCCAATTGAGACTATGATAGCTATGGGGAGATAGTTTGGAGTTTTATGAAGGTTTAACTAGAGTTTGGTGAGACTCAGTGGTCACATATTTTGAATGAAAGGAATAGAGAAATGAATACAAGATTATGGAGGAAGTTTGATCACGTAAGATGAGTAAAGAAAGTACAACATACCACATGAAACAAATATGGGAAGAAGAATTTGGGTAACTACTTTATTAAAAGTGTAAAATGCTACAAGTGTAGAATAGATGGCCATATAGCTCCAAAATGTCATAGTGAGATGAAGCCTCAACTTCTCAACACTAATGAAAAAGGAAGATGAAGAAGTCCCAACCTATATTCCAATGCTATAATTGTTGTAAGCTTGGTCACTTTTCCAATCACTGTCCAAATTCGAAGATAATGGAGTAGAATCACCATCAACCTTAGCATAGGACAAGGGATCAAGTTTGTGATTTTTTTATCATGATGACTGATGTAGAGGCTCCAAATGATGCGGTGGTAGGTACTCTCGCTATTCTCTCAAAGCTAGAAAGTAATTTGTTTGATTTTGGTTCTACACATTCTTTTATATCATCAACGTTTGCTATGCATATAGAATCAATCCTTGAACTTCAAAAAGTAGAGCTATCTGTCAAGACTCTTGAATGGATTATCCTAGCTTCAATAGTGTATCAAAATACTATAATTAATTTTGGTGAGTACTATCTCATCACAAATCTAGTAGTCAATCCCATAGTGGAATCTAAAACTATACTACGTATGGACTGTCTCTCAAAGTATAATGCTAAGATAAACTACTAAAGCAAGGATATTTCATCTGTCATGAATGGAAAACCTACCGTCATTTTCAAGAGAGCGATATCCTGACCTGATATTTTTCAGGAATCTCCTCCCCTAGACTTATTTGTGGAGACGAAGAATGAAGAGGATGAAGGAAATGAAAGTATATGAATAGAAAATTTCCCCATAATTGAGAAATACATTGACTTATTTCCTAAGGAGTTAATAGGACCTCCCTTTGAAAGAGAGGTATAGTTCTCCATTGAACTCATACCTGGATCCAAGCCGATATCAAAGAACCCATATAGAATGAAAAATGTGGAGATAGGGGATTTAAACAAACAATATAAAGATATTTTGGACAATGGGTTTATCTAATTATGTGTGTATCCTTGGGGAGAACCTATCCTATTTGTGAAAAAGAATGATGGATTAATGCATCCATGCATTGATTATAGAGAACTTAAAATGATCACAATGAAGAAAAAGTACCCTATCCCAACGATTGATGATTTATTTCACCACCATCATGAGGCTCAATTCTTCTCGAATATTGATCTTTTATCTAGTTATCATAAATTGAGGGTGAATAAATAAGGCACTATGAAGACTGCCTTATGATTAAGATATGGGCATTATGAGTTTGTTTTTATTCCCATTGTATTGACTAATGCTCATGATATATTTATGGATTTGATGAATATATTCTTTAAGGACTTCCTTGATTAATTTTTCATTGTTTTTACTGATGATATTATGATATATTCTAATGATTATGAGGAGAATTAGGATCATATAAGGGTTATATTGAATACTCTAAGGAAGGAAATGATATTCATAAAATTCAGAAAATGTGAATTTTGGTTACAAAAAGTTGCATTCATGGGGAACATTGTAGCCAATGAAATAATATTAGTTCAACATACCAAGACACATGTTGTGAAGGAGTGGCCTCATCCTACTATAGTAACTGATATTTTTAGTTTCCTTGGTCTAGTAGGATATTATTGGATGTTTCTAAAAAATATTTCACATATTTTTTATCCACTAACCAATTTAACTCTAAAATGGGATAAGTTCATCTAGAAAAAGGAGTGTAGAAAATGTTTATGAAATCTAAAAAAGATATTAGTTACTGCAAATGTGTTAAATCTAACCTCTATCAGAGAAGGATTCACTTTTTTTAGTGATGTATCTCTAAATGAGAATGGGTGTTTCCTCATGAAAAATGACAAGGTGATTTCTTATGCATCTCAATAGTTGAACCCTCATTATAAGAATTGTCAAATACAATATCTAAATATAGTTGGAGTTATTTTTTCTTTAAAGATATAAAATAAATATATTTATGGGGTGAAATTTGATATATACACAGACCACCAATGTTTGAAGTATATTTTCACACAAAAGGAATTGAACATGAGACATATAAGATGGTTTTAACTTCTTAAAGACTAAGACTATTAAATTCATTGTCACCCCATAAGAGAAAACAAATTTAGTGAATAATTAAGTAGGAAATACCCTATTTTGATTACAATGATGAGGATTCAAGGAGATCCATTGATCAAGGACCTAGTATGGTTGTACATGGGAATCATGAGGGAAGGGACATCATCAATACTATCCCAAATGATTTCTCAACCATAATTATTAGATAATATCAAGAAATATCAAAGATAAGATCCTTTGTTAGAAAATAAGATATAGTATGTGAAGAATGGTAAGTTTCCTAAGTTCAATACTAATCAAGAAGGTGTACTAAAATTTCAGACAAGGCTATGTCTTCCATTTATTAAGAAAATAAATAAGTATATGATGGATAAATCTAATATATCTATATTCTATATACATCTTGGAATCACTAAAATATATAGGGACCTTCATGATCATTTTTGGAGGGATAAAATGAAAAGGGAGATTGTTGACTACACTACAAGGTTCTTAGTGAGTCAAAACGTGAATGTGGGGAGACAACTTCTTAAAGGGGTATTGCAACTACTACACTTACCAACATGGAAGTGGGAAAATATCACTATGTAATTTTTCACTGGTCTCTTGAGAACATTCAAATGAAATAATTTGATATGGTTTATAGTGGGCAGACTCACTAGGACTGCCCGTTTTATCAATATTTGAGATGATTTATCTCTTTACCAAATTTCCAAGATATACGTAAAAGAAGTGGTGAGGATACATGGGACACCACTTTCTATTGTTTCTTATTGTGATCCATAGTTCACAACAAAATTCTTGAGAAGTCTTCAATATGATATGGATAATGAATTGAATCTCAGTACAACCTATCACCCCCAAACTAATGGACAATCTAAAACAACTATTGAGACACTTGAGGAAATGCTGAGAACATGATAAATGGAATTTCAATGTGGATGCAATCAACATCACTCATTAGTTGAGTTCTCATACAACAATAGCATCCATTTGAGTATTCAAATGGAACCCTATGAAGCTATATATGGGAAGTGATGTAGAACTCCTTCTTGTTGGGATGAAGTTGGTGAGATAAAACGTCTTGGGATTGATAATGTAAAATAGATGAATGAAAAGTTTCATGCTATCCGAAAACACGTAAAGGCTGCTTAGAGTCGGTGAAAGAGATATACTAACAACCGTTGAAGGGATTTTCTGTTTGATGTTCATGAATTTTTTTCCTACGAATGTCTCCAAGGAAGAGAGCCACATGGTCTGGGAAGAAAGGGAAGATTATCCCTAGGTACATTGGCCCCTCTGAAATCCTAGATCACATAGGAGAAATGGACTATCAGCTAACACTTCCATGAAATTTAGTTCAAGTTCATGATGCATTCCATGTATATATTTTGAGGAAGTACATACCAAACCCTTCACATGTATTAAATCTAGAGGTGGTACAACTGGAACATGACTTCTATTATAAGGATCATTCGATAGAGATATTAGACTATATAGACAAGTTTATATGAAACAAGACCACCCACCTCATCAAAGTGTTGTAGAGGAACCATAGATATGAATAAGAAATGTGGGAACTAGAAGAAATAATGAGACAGATGTACCTAATCCTTTTCCTAATTGAGGGAATGAGTTGAAATTTGGGGGATGAAATTTCTTAAGGGGGGAAGAATGTAATGGCCCAGAATTTTTAAATGATATTTGTTTCCTGGGAAAATGTTTGTTATATTATATTAAACAAAAAAACTATATCTCTGTAATAATAAAGTAAATATAATTGGAAATGCGACAATCTGGATTTGACCCTTATAAGACCAATGGTAAAATTTGACTATCGGTCAATATGAACATTGGGAACTATGATCTAGGTAATAATTTTAATGTTATAAATAGTTTTTATAAGTAGAAATGAAAAATGAAAATTAATGTAGAAAGGAAAAGTGATAGCCTCAACCAATAGAGTCATATCGCATGAAGCCCTTTTTTCAAAACTTGGGAGGGGGGTAGAATCATTGGGGTTCTCCCTTGACCATTCCCAAGTCGAGCTTTAACAAGTGAGGCTAGAACAAAATCTCCAATGGGATTAGTTCAAGTTAGTGGAAATTACCACTCTGTCGATGTTTGTCGATCCACCCCATGAATCTATCATCATCTCACAACTTACCCTTAGGTCATACGTGGGTGGTATAAGGGGTTATGTGTTGAGGGCTTAGTTTCATAAAGTTTAATTCCATTGTATAAATAAAATTTTTATTCCATCAATTTCATTTTAATAATAATTTTTCTTAATAAAAAATAATGAATTTGATAAATTGATTTTTTTTAAACAAATTGTACTTCTCAGAAAATATATAAAATTTTATAATAAATTAAATTATTATGAATAATATTTATTTTAATGAAATAATATGTTAAAAACACTCTTATTTAAATATAAATGATAAAATAATTTTATTATATCCTTGAATTTTTTTACATGTCAGGAATTTTACTATGAATTTCAACCTGCTACTATTTTTAATAAATAAGGACGTTTATCTTTAAAAGGTAAAATTCTCATTTTTATATAATTATTCTAATAAAATTAAAATTATTTTTTAAATAATCACATCAAATTTAGGTTTGGGTGAATTTATGATAATTTTCTAAAATACTTTATTTTTTCGTGAATAGTAAAAATACATTTTGAGGGTTTCAGAATGTTTAATGACTTCATAATTAATTCATAATGATGTACTAACAAATTAACCACAATCCAAAACCTAGAATATGTTATTTTATTAATATCATGTATTTTAATATATTTTAATCAATTTCTGAACCTATAATTTACTTTCCAAAGTCAAAAAAGAAAACTTTTACTTTTATAACATTATTTTATAGAAACATTACATTTACATGCCAAAATAAGTAATATAGTATGATAATCGGTTCTTTTGTGTTAAAATAACATAAAATATGTCCAAAATGTCCAATAAAATGGGAAAAATTATGTTCAAGGCAATGGTTTTTCATTTTCCACAACTTAGATTTACAAGGCCTATATTGGAAATTATTAAACAAACCCTCCACTTTTTCTATAAATATCCACCCATTTATCCATTTCCTTACACTCCCAATCCATCCACCATGAATTTGTAATATTTTACCACATAAGGAGTCCTCCCAAGGTGGCCTTAATCTTCCAAGGTTCTATTCCTCATGCTTTAGGAGTAACTCTTCAATGTAAGGGAAAATCTACACATCTCTTTTCCATTCAAGAGTCCTTTTAATGGAATGCCTTTCAATTACCAAGAAAATTCCTTTTTGTAGTTTATTTTATTCAATTACTGTAATAAAATTATTTTATGAATGATATAACCTTTTCCACTCTCATTTTACTTTTTTTAAACCATGTTTTATACCTGTTATACTATCAAATTTATTTCTCAAAACTTCCCTCTTCTCCCCAAATAAATTCTCTTTTTTTGTGAATAACCAAGAATGTTTATTTTCAAATGTTATTTAACTATATGTAATAATGATTTATTTTATTCCTAGATTAACATATATGAAATTATCATTCCCTTTTTGTGGGTTGAAAATAACATAATGATCCTGATTTTAAGCACTTTTTAAATGCCATGATTTTGATATGAAACCCTTTTTTATTATCCTTGGGTTATTTATGAAATGTTTTATTCTGATATATGTGTCACAAATTAATTAATACATATTAAGGTTTCACCATGATAGTGATCCAATTCATTGGGAAAATAATTTAATCTCTAGAGATGACATGTTTTATGATACCTTGGTGAATAACCTTTCTAATTTTCCTTTATAACACCTTATAGATTAACCTTGGAAATATGTTTATGAATGTCAAAATTAAATGTTTTAGCCAAATTTCCATCATAATATTCACGTTATTTTATTATGATATTCCTTATTTTCCTTTTCTCATGCATTAATTACATTCCTCATGTTCTTATTGATATTTCTCAAGATCACATGTAAACTATTTCACTTTCTTCTTCCCTTACTGGGCCTCATGCTTACCCCTTTCCTTTGATGTATTTCCCCAGGTTATGAGATGTATTAATGTACATAGGATAAAACTTTTAAGGAACATTTCAAGTGGATTATAATAATGTTTTAGGTTTTCATGTATTATGTACCTTATTTCCAAGAAACACGACTTTAAAAGATCATCTGTTTGTACAATGTAATGAAAAGTTATGTAATAAAAAGTAGGGATGCCATACTACGTATATTTTTAATAAAAAAATAATTGATATTATTGATATTTAATTAAGAGTGATAAGTGTTTAAATGAATAATCTAAGGTGGTTCAAATTTTCCTAAATTAAAATTCCCTTTAGACCTTATAGAAATCAATTGTTCAGTTGTAATGTATTACCTATATTTATTTCAATACTTAGCCAACTTAACTCACCTATATTTCATTTAATTCTATTCTTAAACCATACCTAACATTTTTTCCGAAGTAAAAGTTACCTTTTCACTTATAAAATGGGAATCACTTCCACCCTTTCAATACTCCACTCATATTTAGAAATTTCCTTCAACATATACCCAAATTTACTCACATTGAGGTCCTATGAACACTTTAATTCCCATGGTCACCATAAATTATCCTAAGTCCCTCAAATCTAGGGATTTCATCAAGAGTAAGTTCAAGGTCATAACATTTGTATCACATATTTCATAACATTTCTTTCTTGTTATTTCATTTCTAAACCAACCAAAAACATAGTATAATAACAACATAATCATGATTAGTGTGTTGAGATGTTATTATAATAATGGTACGACCATTATTTATTATCTTCCATTGATGCACTCATTTTAAATTCAAAATTTTAAACAATTTTTTATGATATTAACTAGATTTTAATCAATATTTCCATGTAATTAATTGTTTACTTTAAATGTAGAAAATTACAATTGAGGAATTAATTTAAATAAAAATTAATAAAAACATTTCATTTTGAATGTATGATAAATTTATGATCAAATTTTACTGAGTGTGTGAGGGTTTTTATAGGAAATAAAAAGGGGTCCAACTCAGCTAGACCTCAACCCAAAGGTGTCATAAGACACATATCCAATCCAAGAAGGGTCATCCAACCAACTATCCCAATGGGGAGATCCCACCAAGTGGTAGGAGGAGATCGGTCCATTCATAGTGAGCACGAAGGTTTGACCATGAACCACAAGCTCGAGCGTGTCAGCACATTCCATGTATATGTGTGTGAGTGTAGATGGAGCCCATTCCTACACTAGGCATCTATGTGGTGGAGGGAATAGGATTTCATATATGTGAGAGATCTCCTATTCAAATTTTCTATGTGTGATAAATTCTATGTGGCTACTATTCATCATTTACCAAAATTACACTATTGTGCCTCAACACCCCACTCTCCTTTGCATGGACACACCACCTCCACCACCTGGTTCCCTTGATGTCACCTATCACTATATAAAACTCAACGGAGACCCACATGCGCCAATAAGAAAGATCGATATTGATCCATATAACTGCTAACAAATCTTGGGATCACTGTGGATGATCTCTGATTCCTCGAACGACCACCATGAGGTTAAGCAGAAGAGAAAAAAGGCCCTTCACGATGGAAAGGTATAATAGCTCACAACCCACACTCCCAAATCTGATGCTAAATTCATAAACATTACATACTCAAATTTGATACTAAATAAGGTGAACTAATTTTCTACAATCAAACCTTACAACATAATAAAGAATATTGGATCACTTACACACCCATGGAACTTTTTTGGTTTAGATTTTAGAGAATTAGAAAAATTCCAACATAAACAACTCACGTGACATTAAATGAGAATTTATAGCATTTAAACTAGATTTTATTAATTGAAATTAGGTTATCAACATCATCCTTATAAAATCTCTTATATACATAATTCATTCAACCATATTCTTAATAACATGGGGAATAGAAAACATAAGAAGGGTGAGCTGAAATGCTCAGTAAGGGTAAAATAAGAATTAAAAACTAAATGTCATCAATTAATATAAGAAGATAAAAAGGATATGATGAAATAATTACAGTGAATGAGTATAATAGAATAATATTTCATACCAATAAATACATAGATCATCAAATATGAAATCATGGAAAGAATCAATAATAATTTTCCATGTGATACAAATCTTGATTATGATCAATATTATAACCCATAAAAAGAAATTAAAACACTTTTTGGTAACATGGAGCATCATATTCATAAAACAATTTTAAAACAATTTTAATTTGAATAACCATATGATGGACTTACAATATAATCATTACCCAATGCATTGGATCACTGCCTGGAAACACCTATCGTTTAAGCTACTGTGGGCTTACCCGACACTATATTGGCAACCCCATGTTAAGATGTAACGAGCTTATTTGGTGTTATATGGGACACTCCATGACAAGATATAATGGGCTTACCCTATGCAATTTATCCCACCCAATGTTAAGCTATAACGGGCTTACCCAGTGCTATTTGGGCTACCCCATGTTTAAGCTATAATGGCCAACAACCACAACATGAATAAAATAAATAGATTTTCATTATAAAACTCATATAAAAATAATTATTCTTTTATAAACAAATAATAACATGAAAAAGAAATGGATTTCATGTCAATATCTTTGAAACATGGTTAACATGTTAAAAAATGAGTTCTATAACAATCTCTTTGAAACATGGTTGACCCATAGAAAGGAAACAGGTTCCATAAAAATCTATTTGAAACATGGTTAACCCATTAGAACTAAATGGTTTAGATAAAAATCTATTTTAAAAATGTGTAACCTATTGAAAAGAAATGGGTTCCATAATAATATCTTTGAAACAAGGTTAACTCATGGAAAACAAACGGGTTTCATAACAATCTATTTGAAACATGGTTAACTTGTGGAAGAGAAATGAGTTCCATAACAATCAACTTGAAATAATCTTAATCCATCTTGAGAAATAATGAGGATGGTATCATTACAAAATATCCCCACTATATTATAATTTAAAACAAGGCTATTTGATGTTGATGAATGTAAATAACATTAAAATATTATTAAAAATATTTTTGAAGAAAATACCCTATTCATTTTAAAAATCACTTTTTAAAACATAAAAAGTTTTGAAAATATTTTTCTTTGAAAATAAATTTGAAAGATTATAAATAAAGCATTTAAAAATATTTTAAATAATTTCATGAGAAAATAACCTTCTGTATTTAAAGAAAACTTTTTAAAACATTTTTGAAAACATTTTTAGAAAATGTGGTTTTGGAAGAAAGAATAATTTTCGACCGAAAGGATTATTTTTCATAAAAAAATACTTTTAAAATATTGAGTATATAAAGAGAAAAAAATGAAGGTAAAACATGTATTCTAATAATATAACTAGAGGATAATACAAATCTTAAGAATTATTTATTGACAGATCATAATATTTCAACATTGGAGACTTAATCACAAATAATCTTGATAATTGATGAGATTGTAATTTCAAACTCTTACAACATTGGTAACTTCTAATCATAATCCCCATGAAAGGATTACATTAAAGGACACAAAAAATAAAATTATAGTAAATAAATTCATTATATTACATGTCAAAAGGTATATATATACAACACATAAAAGAAGATAGATGCATAACATGACATAAGTCTCAATGAAGAAAAATTATGACAATAATCCATTACCGCTTTGGTAGCTTTGAAACTGCAAACCCCATGAAAGGGAGATCCTAAAATGGATATGTAAATACACATAAATTTAATTATAGGAATAAAATAATACATTTTTGGAAATTATATACACTACAGAATAAAAATAAGTTGTTAATATGGAACTTATCTCATAAAAATAAAAATGAGAGGAGAAAAACCCTTACCTCGAGTCCTACTTGTCACATGTGTCTTTATCTTCCAGAATAATAAATTTATGTTAATTATTTAATTTATTGAGAACATTTTTAATTTTTTTTATTAATTTTATTTCACTTATTAAAATATTTATAAAATTACTTAATAGATTAATTTTACGTTGGATGTTTTGACCATATAAAATTTGTGTGTTAAAAACTACTTTGGTTGGTCAACTATGGTCAAAGGGATCAAGGTTTAAAAATCTACAGAATAATAATAATGAAATAATTATCATATTTAAAAAATTTAATTATTTTAAAACCAATTATGATAGATTTTTATTAAAAATAAACTAATGTTACGATCATAGATATGGTAGGTCATACGTACACATGAGCAATGTTTCCATTTTTTGAATGATCATTATTGGAAGAAGGTAAGTAATATTTATCTTTATAGAATGATAATTATTTTTTATATACCCTAATATTTAATTATATATACTTATATCTATCATTAATGTGATGTGGTGATGAAAATATAAGAATCACAATGCTTCTAGGAGGTGCTAATCCACACGTCCACGAACGACGTTATCACTTTTTCAGTGTGTGAAATGGAAATAAGAAAATGGTGTATTATATTTACAGAAATATAATTATGTCATTAATATAATAATTATGTCATGTATTTAATATATATATTCATTATGGTTACCGTTATTACCTTTCATGTAACACGTCAGTGAAAAACGCTTCACACCGCTTCGTGAGGCGGTAGTCCTTCGTACACACGAGCGATGTTATCGTATCCCCTATGGTAAGAAATAAAAAAAGTGTTTATATGATATAATTACCCAATATATGTATGTATGTTATAAATATCATAAATATCATATATAATTAGTATGTCCATCATTATTCTCAACCATGAGAGGTGGTGATGAAAAAACGAACGACATCGTTTCACGAGATGGTAGCCGTCGTACACATGAATGATGATTTAATAACCCATTTGATGGAAGTGTGTGTGTATTTAGGTTTTAAACATAAAATAATAACATCTAATTATATTTATGATACTTATTTTATTATATAATATTGGTATACAAATAATTTAATGGGGTGGATAAGGGAATAAAACAAAAATGCACATTGATGAATGTTACCTCGTCTTCGGGTAACTCCTTTCGGTTTGAACCAAAGAAATTTATTGGTTGCATTTTTGCACAAATTAATACTTATAGGATGAGTGGAGGGGAGTTGTTATGTTATATGGGTATGTATTGTCTGAGACAAAGTGATTTAGAGGTGTGAATAAATGATGAGAGGGGGTGGCCATTTATAAGTGGGGTGAGTGGAAAACTTTTAAATTTTGAAAGAGGAGATTCCACCCACGTTATTTCCATTTCAAGTTGATAAAATAAAAAAAATATCCAAGAAGTTATAAGGCTTATATATGGTCAAACAATGGGTTCCTGACAATTTTCTAGGTCATTTGGCCCTTAAAGATTAAAGTTTAGTCACTTGGTAAACCTGTTTTACCTCAATCATTGTAATTAATTTTAATTATTTTCACTAATCACATTGGTAAAAATTTAAGTTAAAAATATTATAAATTATAAATTATAATTATTCCAAATATTTAATCTATTATCTAAATTCAATTCATTGAAGTGAAAAAATTTAATTTAATATTAATCCCACAGACATGGCGAGACATTAGGTTTTAAGAAGAGTAATTTTTTTAGAAAAAGATGATTCCATATTAAATTTATAACTAATAATAATAATTATATGAAAATTAATTAATTTTTAATGTTATATAATAATTAAATTTCATTTAAAATATTCCCCATTATGGATTATTATAATTAATTAAAATGGGGATACATTATGTATTTTAAAACAGTTTAAAAACCCCATTTTAGACCAAAAAACAAACTTATACTACAAAGGAATATAAATTTGTTTGAAATTAATTAATAAAATTAAAAATATATCATGATAAATTAAAAAATATTCAAAACATATTATAAATTTTTAATTACTTAATTTATTATAAAGAAAATGATTTTTGACAAGAAACAGTATGTTTCACTATTCACTAAAGAATCAATATTTTTTAAAAAAACCCAAACTTTCACCCAAATTAAAATTTGATATTTCATTTCAAAAAATGAAGTTTATTTTTAAAATAAATTTTATAATGTTTTTAAAATTAGCTTCAAAATAAGTGCACCATAAAAAGGTGATAAACTATTTTTAAAAAAAATATATAGTTTTAAATGTAAAATTGGATTTATTTTTATATAATGTATAAAAAAACATAGCATGAATGTTAAATATTAGATTTAAAATATTATATATAAATTTAATTAATATAATCCTATAAGAGTTATTTTTTTAATTTATTGGTATAAAACACACTTTTGTGCACTAAAATAGTTTTCCAAAATAAGTTTTTTTCTGTTTTCCAAAGGGTGTTATTTTCGTTTCTAATTAATTAGTAAGAAATTAATTCATTATATATACATGTGTAGAACATATTTTTATAATTAAGATAATCATATTCATACCCAAAATTCCAACATCTATGTTATATAGGTAATATATATCTTTGGTGGGTTAAGTTCAGTGTTGCATGTTGAATACTCTGTCGAACATAAAAATCTTAGGGATGTGTGTAAAAAAATCTAAATTGGGTTTTGTGTGTAATAAATTCTATTGAATAAAATAATCATTACATGTATCATAAGATAAACTTAGTGTGTCATTCCCTTTATGATATGGAATATAATTTTCTTTCCCTCAGGGGTGTAGCTGAGTGTTTATGTATTTGAAGGGTCTCACAGGAGGTCTTAGGTTCGAGTCTCCTTGAGTTTTTGTAGCTACTATCGATTTAATTTGTTTATTTGTATCCACCTCCCCCGAAAAGTTGTAATAAATGGAATATAATTTTATTCTTTTAAAAAATTGGGTTGTTGCATCCTCCCCCATTTAATAAATTATATCCTCATAATTTGAACATTATCTCAGTAATCAAAGGTTTGACATTGAAAAAACTTTTGTTGTAAACCTACATCTTAAAAAGGCTAAATAAAACATCAAATTAATAAGAGAGAAAATGTCATCTCAAGGTCATATGGAATAACTCATAACTAGGTTTCCAAATTTGAGAACATATGTGGGAATAGAAGAAATGCATAAATAATTATAGAGAGCTATTGATTTCACTGATAAAAAGAATGTTAATGATCAATGTAAAGTTAAGGGAATCAAAAACCATAAATATGTGATGATAAAAAAGACCATTATTTCATCAGAATTGAAGGTAATAGATTAAAAGATCCATTTCCAAGAGTTGAGGAATTCCCTTACCATCTAGACAAAGAGAATATGGAAATATACTTACTTGATGAGTAGAATATCATATATTAATAAATTTCAACACTATATCACGAGGATAAATTTTTTATTACTAAATTAAAAAAATCAAATTTTAAGGACCACATATCTGTAAAATGGATAACAAGATATTCCTCCTATATTTAAACATTAAAAAAACGAAAATTGTTAGCACAATGTAAGATAATTCCCTAAATGAAGAATCCTTCATACATTAATCAATAGCAATACCCAAATATCAAAACAAATCATTCCATACATAAATATCCTTGAAATTATTCAAACCTTTCCTACATAAGTTCGAAACAAAAGTATTTGAGGGATTTGATCATATATTATTCCATGATAAATCAATCATTATTCCTCAAATAAAACACCATATTTTTCCGAAAAAAACCTAATAATTACCAATAAATATTTTATACTAACCATGACATCACATAGGCCAGTGGATGGAATGAATCCTTTATCATCCTTCGGTCACATGTTCAAGCCCCACCACCTTTCTGGATAGGACAGGCTATCACCCAACATACAATTTTTTTCCTTTGTTTATTTAAACAATAAAATTAATTCCTCCCTAAATAATACTTCATGTTGATCTTAGGGGTTAAAAATAATTAAACATAATAAAAAATCTCCAAGAATATCATTAATCACATTTAGAAACCATTTCTTAAAACCTAAATGGGGGCGTCTAAGACTTTAAAATTTTGATCAAGCTTAATCATACAAACCTATGATGGAATCCCTAACTATTAAGACAACCTCTCATGAGAACATTCTAATCTATAAAGTTATCTAAACCCTGCTCTAATACCAACTATAAGAGCCCAAAAACTGAACTCCTGGACCCAGTGCTAAATTAATAAACTTTTCATATTCGGCATTAATACTAAAGAATGAGAACCACTTTATGATAATGAAGACTTTGAAAATAAAAAATAATATTGGATAACTTTCATACTTGGTTGTTCCAAAATTTACCATATTGTATTATGTAAGTAGTCACTTGTAGTATGACTTGGGTTATCAAATCCACTTGAACCGAAGAAGAAACCTATAGACACAAAAATTATATGGAGGTGATTTGGATATGAAGTTTCCAACTATAATTTTAATTGATTGTTTTAAAAAATTATATTTTAAAAGACTTATGTGAATTAAATTTAAAAGTAATGATTTTATCCTTGGTTATCGCATGGACTAGTTTGGACGAATTTCTTTTTAAATTATTTCAATTTCATAAATTCGAGTGTTTCCTTCAATGAAATATGAACATACCAAATCACTCACATAATTTTGAGTCTTAAATATACTAAGGCTAATAACATATACACTTGTAGGATCATATTGATGAGAACTCCAAGGTAGAGGATCATTTTAGAAATCTGTATGTGTATCCTAAAAATTGGCGAGTTTGAAGGAGACGATACGCCATTGAATGAAAATCTCAAAAATAGAATTGATTAAGAATTATTAAACTTAGAAATAAAATACAAAACATCCCCTTTATAATTACTTGGATATAACCATTAGATTTTTATCCCTCCATTGATTCTATTATATCAATGAAAGTGGGAAGTAGAGTCATGAGGGTTTAATTGAAGAAGAAGAAGAAAAACTAAATTACGATCACTCCACTATTGTGTGATAAAATTCACCAGTGATGGTGTGAATAAGTTCACACCTCGATTCAATGGTATCAACGTGATATAGAAAATAATAAAATAATAGAATATTAAGAAGAAATTTTATTAATAAATGATGGTGAATGAAAAACTTTCTTGAGGAAAATTGATGATGGGATTACAAAATGACAGCGGGAAATTACAATTGAAAGTAAAAAACATCGATAGAAAGGAAAAAATGGATCATAATTCCATTCACCCCCAACTCCTTATATAGTAATATTTGGAGCCTTAGGTATACTCACCATCAATAAATTCCTTACCCAGTAATTGAGAGAGTCAAAAGGAAGGTGAGAAAATAAATTTATTTTTGACGTTTTAAAGTTGACCAAGAAACTCCTCTAGATTAATCCCCCTTGTTTACGTGTAAATTTTTAAGGGAAGATGGCGGAATTATAAGGGTTAATTGAAGGAAAATATCTTCTTACATTTTACATTTAATATCTATAAAACATTTATGAAAATTGGACTATCTGTTTGGATGTTATGGTCGATCTAGAGGGAGGACTTTATGGGCATTCAAATCTGGACCACCATTTAAATGTTAACTTGGGATCCATTTATCTCCATGAAAAATTAAGAATTAGCTCCAAACACAATTTAATGAAATGATCCACATATTTTTCTTTTTCTACAGTTAAAATTTGATCTTCATTGTGCTCGTATTGTGGGTCCCACATTTTTTTGACGGGCCTTAGTCCCATTATGCTTTGTCCAGAAAATTTCTTTATTCGTGCCCAAAAATATTCATCTTACCTTGGGATTAATCAATCAATACTAAAATAAAAAATGTTCCAAAAAATGTGATCAATCATATTCCAAAATATTAAATTCAAAAAATTAAATAAATATATTCCACAAATAGATGGCTTATTGGGCCCAAATTTTCATTTCAAACATGAATTTCATTTGAGATGAGAAATGAAGTTCGATTTCTATAATGCAATAAAATTGATGTTTATAGACTTGAAACACGTGAATAAAAAGATATAATAAATGAATATTATCCTCTTTAAGTGGATAATCACACCCACAACTTGAGTTTTTCTAGTCCTGAGAAAAAAGTATCTAAAAATATGAATTGAATTCCTTTTTTCGAAATCATTTTAACATAAATTTCTCCACAAAAATACATCATGCCAAATAATCATGAAACCTTTAAAAATCATTTCACAATAGATAGGTTCAAAAAATATCCCTATCCCAAGCCCATTCCTGGGTTCAAATTCATTTCCACATTTCATCCAATTTCAATTAAGCATGATGATTTGGTGTTCATCAAAAAAGGAATGGGGTATATTTTCTTATTCAAGTGGAAAAAATGGAAGCGCTAGGTTTGAATTACATTAAACCTTAAGATTATTTTCAATTTTTTTTATTTTGTTTCTTTTATTTTTGTTTTTTTTTAAGCATAATAGATATTAAAAGACTAACTCTGGGAAAGAGAACTATGGATTCACTCTCTCCAAGTTCCATACACCACAAATTTTTACAATTCTATACACTACAATAGAGATATAAAGCCTAACTCTAGGAAAGAAAACTATAGAGTCACAATCCCTATAAAACATGGAATTGAATTCTTTTTTTCAAAATAATTTTAACATAAATTTCTCAGCAAAAATACTTCACGTGAAACATTCATGAAACCTTTCAAAATCATTTCACAATAGATAGGTTCAAAAAAATATCCCTAGCCAAAACCCATTTCTTTGTTCAAATTCATTTCAACATTTCATCCAATTTCAATTAAACATGATGATGCGTTGTGCATCAAAAAAAGGAATTTGGTCTATTTTCTTATTCAAGGGGAAAAATGGAAGCGCTAGGTGGGAATTACATTAAACCTTAAGATTATTATCCATTTTTTTTATTTTGTTTTTTTGTTTTTGTTTTTTTGAACCATAATAGATATGAAAAGACTAACTATGGGCAAGAAAACTATGGATTCACTATCCCCAAGTTCCATACACCACACATTTTGTCAATTACATGCACTATAATAGAGATATAAAGCCTAACTCTAGGAAAGAAAACTATAGAGTCATGATCCCTAAGTGTCGGATGCCACACATTTGGACAAAACATTACTCTATGTGGTCATTTTTTCATTTTTTTGATACCAAAATTAAAATAAAAGTAGCCCCAAACCCTATTATATGATGAAAGGGGCCCCATAAATAAAAATTACAACCAAAATACAATGGATGTGCATTGTGGAATTTTGATTAATAGGATGAAAATTTAATTGTTGAAAAATCACATCAGACAACCGCACGTTCCAAAAACAATGCTTATGAACTTAAACATGTATTAAAATCATAATAAAGAAATTAAAAATCATTTTATATTCAGTTTTTATGTTTCACAATATACATTAATTCATTAAAAAATAATGAATTAATTTTTTTTATCGAATTGAGTTTTTTTCATAAAAGGCAATTTTTTTGAAATCCCAAATTTTCAATGCCCCTAACTTAGAATGAAAATTGCCTCATTTTTTGAAATATAAGAAAAGGGAGATATTATAATTTGGAAGAAATATGGAGATTTTAATTGAAATTAAACCATGGAATAAAACCACATATTTTTGAAGTTGATGACTCATCAATAAGAAATTTATTACTTCGGCTTCACATCACATGTAGACTCCTCAAGGATGATTGATGGATGGGTATGAACATTAGAAGGAAAGAGTTTTATTTTGAAATAATAAAATACAGCAACATTTAAATATCACACATAATAGAAATTATATCACATTGAAAACCCTGAGGGGTTCCTTTGAAAAAAACACACAAAAAAATAAAATAAAATAAATACAAAAGCCGGGTTGCCTCCCGAGAAGCGCTTAATTTAAAGTATTTAGCTTGACTTGGACCGCCAAAATTATCCAATACCAACTTTCAAAATTTTAAGCACCCAATTGTTTTTCAAATTATACATCATTGATATTGAGTCATTTTTTTTAATTTTTTTCTTGTACAATCTCATGTTCAACAATGAGTGTGAAAGTACACTAAATATTATAAAAGGTTCATCTGGTTGCTCCTGCTGTATTTCCTATGACATCAAGGATCATTAAAATTTTATTGGTTTCATGAGAATAATTAATTACTAACACAATATTTTGTTATCACCTATTATGGGATACTTGAGTGGGGAAGGAAGGAAATTTATTTTGAGTTTGGCTTGATTGAAATTTACTAAAGAAGAATGATAATTTGAATCAAAATATGTTTCTTTTCAATTTTTTTTGAAAGAATTGGTTCATTTTGAAAACATGATTCATTTCCAAAATTTTCTAATTAAATTTCAGTATTGGGTATGGAATAAATGTTTTTGATCTCTTCCAATGTATTGGTGATCAGTGGTCTTGAAAAATCATCAATGGGGATAATTTTAGAACACTCAATGCACAATGAAACATTCTACTCTTGTGAATCCAATTAATCAATTTCCTCATTATATAAATACCCTTCATTAATTAAAAAATTTTATAAATCCATACTAAATCCAAAGGATGGGTTTTCAGTAAATTCATGAGGGGTTTCTATGTAACAATATTCTTCTATCAAATTTGATGAAGGGATAATCTGAGTGGGAATGGGGTCCATATCCATTTTAATTCCTTTTAGTTATGATATCAATGACGACACTTCCAAATTCATTCTCTATTTTATCATAAAATTGTTCAATAAGTTGTTGTGGAGTAGGCTGGATAGGAGTTTGGACATCTTGTACATCCCTATCATTGATCTCTTTAAGCATCCTTGTGAGGGCTGGAAATTGATCCTTCAAACAATCATCATCCAAGTGATTGTAAATCTCATTTGGTGTGGTGTAATCATTCATGTATTGGTCCAAGGAACTACCTATGTAAGGTTATTCACATTATTTATTTCCCATTTCATTATAACATTGGTTTATGAAGGGGTATTGTTCAAGATAATATATTAGAGTTGATTGAAATTTGGCCTTTGGACACATAGAACCAGAAAGGGGAATAGAGAAGATAAATTAGGGTGAGAATATAGAATTTGGGGTGAGAAAAGAAAATGTGTGTCTAAGGTACTTACATGGGTCCCAAAAAAAGGATCCAAAATTTGGTTTCTCCCAAATTTACCCATGTTTATGGTGTAAGTGGTCACTTGTAGTATGAATTAGGTTATCGAATCCACATAGGTCGAAAAAGAATCCTATAAACACAAACATTCTATGGAGGTGATTTGGCTATGAAGTTTCCAAATTTTGTTTGAATTTATTGGATTATTAAATGATATTTTTATAGACTTATTTTAAATCAATTTAAAAATAATGAGTTGATCCTTGGTTATCACATGGGGTGTATTGGATGAATTTCTTTTTAAATTATTTCAATGTCTTAAATTCAAGCATTTCCTTCAATGAAATATGAACATACCAAATCACTCATTGAATTTTGAGTCTTCACTATCCTAAGTATAATCACATATAGACTTGTAGGATAATATTTATGATCACTCCAAGTTATAGGGTCATTTTAACACTCTGGATGTTTGTCCTTAAAATTGGTGAGTTCAAAGGAGAAGGTACATCATTGAATGAAAATATCAAAAATAGTATTCATTAATAATTATTAAAATGAGAAATAAAATCCAATCCATATTCTTTATACTCCCTTACATCAACCCATTATAGTTTTATCCCTCCATTGATGATATTCTATCAATGGGATAGGGTATTAGACTCATGAGGGTGGAATTGAAGAAGAATAAGGAAAACTAAATTATGATCACTCCACTGTTGTGTGATAAAATTCACAAGTGCTGGTGTGAGTAAGTTAAAAACCTGATTCAATGGTATCAATGTGATACTTAAAAGAATAAAATAAGAGAATATGAAGAATAAATTGTATTAATAAATAATGGTTAATTAAAAACTTGCATAATAAAAATCGATGATGCGATTACAAACAGAAATCGGGAAATTACAATTGAAAGTAAAAACATCTATAGAAAGGAGAAACATGGATCCTAATTCCATTAAACACCAAATAATTATATAGGAATATTAAAATAATTAGGTATACCCACCATAAATACATTCCTTCCCCATTAATTGAGAGAGTTAAAAGGAAAGTGAAAAAATCAAGGGAAATTTGACGTTTCAAAGTTGACTAGGAAAATCCTCCGTATTCACCCCCTTGTTGGCATGTGAATTTTTAACTGAATATGGTAGAATAAGAAGGGGATTTAGAGGTAAAATATCTTATTCCATGTTTTATATAATAGTTAAAAAATTCAGGATAATTGTACCAGACTTCTGGAATTTATGGTCAATCTAGCGGAAGGACTTTATGGGCATTCAAATCTGGCCCACCATTTAAATGCCAACTTGGTCTCCCTTTATCTCTGTAAAAACATCAGAATTAGCACCATCCAAAATTTAATGAAATTATTCCCATATTCTTCATTTTCTACAGTTAAAATTTGAGCTTAATTGGCCTTGGATTATGGGCCCCACATTTGTTTAATGGGCCTTAGGCCCATTATATTTTGTCCAGAAACTTTCTGCATTCATGCCCAAAACTCTTCATATTCCCTTGGGATTCATCCATCAATCCTAAAAGATAAAATATTCCAAACAAAGTGGTCAATCATATTAAAAAATAAAAAATTCAAAAATTAAATAAATTAATTCCACAAATAGATGATTGATTGGGCCCAAATTTTCATTTTAAACATGAATTGCATTTGAGATGAGAAATGAAGTTTAATTTCTATAATGCACTAAAATTGATGTTTATGGACTAGAAACACATAAAAATTATGATATAATAATTTAGTATTATCCTCTTTAAGTGGCTAATCACATACCCCAACTTGAGTTTTTCTATTCCCATGCAAAAAGTATCTAAAAATATAACATTCAATTCCTTTTTTCAAAAACAATTTAACATACATTTCTAAAAAAAGACATCATTCCAATCAATAATGAAACCTTTCAAAATAATTTCACACAATATAGGTTCACAAGCATATCCCTAGACAAATCCCAATCCTTATTTCAAATTAATGTCCACATCTCATCCAATTTCAATTAAGCATGATGATGTTTTGTGCATCACAAAAGACATGGGGCCTGTTTTATTGTTCTGGGGGAAAATGGAAGCGCTAGATGGGAATCACATTAAAACTTAAGATGTGTATACATTTCTATAACCATAATAGATATGAAAAATACTAACTCTGGGTAAGACAACTATGGATTCACGATCCCCAAGTGACAGATGACACACATATTGTCAATCCCATTCACTACAATAGAGATATAAATCCTAACTCTAGGCAAAACAACTATGGAGTCAAAATCCCCAAGTTCCACACACCACACACTTGGATAAAACATTTCTCTATGTGGTCGTTTTTTTCATTTTTTTGATACTCAAATTAAAAGAAAAGTGACCCCAAACTTATGCTATGATGAATGGGACCCATGAAATCAAACTTATAACCAAAATCCAATGAATGTACATTTTGGAATTTTAATTAAGAGGATGAAAATGTAATCATGGAAAAATCACATCATACAACCATACTTTCTGATGAAGCATTTTCATGCATTCTCTCAAAAAAAATATTTATACTAAGTGCAGCACAGTGGCTGACCTAGGTCGATCTCTTGAGGAGTAGTCGTTGTCCATCACTTATTCTAGTTCACCTAAAATAATTCTTTTTGTTGTTTTATACTCTATGAAATAAATGGAATTTAATAAAATAAATGAAATTCATATATCATAAGAAACTAAAATTTAATTCTAAATTACCATGCAATGCTAAACAGAATGTAATTAGAGAAGAAAAGATGTTCTCCCGAGAGAATTTTCAGGGAGCACCATCATTGGCCAGTTTCAAATATTCTTAGTGTATACACTCCATCATATGTGTGCACACCTTATTCTACACCAGTTATAAATGAAAATTCTACTTAGTTATCGCCAATCACACCCTCCATCCACCTCCTCAATCGAGGGAAAATGGTTGTAGATTAAGAAGTTAATCTTTAGACAACCATAGTGAGGATTACACCCACTATAAATTATCCTTAGAATTAACTCAAAGAATAATAAAAACATGGTCTGGGGTTCAAGAACCTGATTACTCCCTTGGGATATTCCTCAGATTAGTTACTCATGATCATGAGTATTATAGATCACAATGGTAAGATGAGAGGAAGAAAAGAGGGTGAATCGGGGGACACAAAAATAAAAACAATGCATGAATTTATTAGAAATCTAAATTACAATTGAAAACTAAAAATAAAGAAAAGAAAAGAAATAAATAAAAAGAATGAAATGGAGAAGATTTTTTACCGGCCTCCCTCGGTGGAGATCTCCTCCTTGGTGCCTTGAAGGAATGGATGGAGAATGGGATGCTTTGGGAAGGAGGTGAGTGCCTCCTTTTATAGGCAGAATTGGACCCCCAAAATATGGTGCATTTTAGACCCCATAAATGACCTCTTCATGCGTTCTATCCTTCATGAATGTTGTGTATAAATCTATTTTCCGTTTCTCCTCAAAATTTCAGCTAAATTGGAAATCGGATGGAGGAGTTATGAATTTTTCATTCTCGATTTCTCTTTCTGGATGAAGCTTCCAGGAAGGTTCCTCCAAAAGTATTTCGTTCAATGGAATCCTAAATGACCTCCAACATCCCCCAAATTTATTTTAGAGATGCCCCTATATGTCGTAGTGGTATACCAGGTGGAAAAACATCATTTAGATATGTTTAGGCCGAATTGAAGTTCCGTTACGGTGGGTGGGTCCACACTGTCCACCTGGAACAATGTCCAACTTCAATGAATTTTTAGACCCTCTAGATGACTGAATAAGCTCCTGGTATAGATAAAAATTAAGAAAATAACATAAGGATTATAAAAAAAATTTAATCAAAAAATTTGGAATTTTATTTTTCCGAAAATGACCAAAATACCCCTGACGTAAAAATCTATCAAAAATCCAGAATTAGCCGTTTTTCAAATTTGGGCTCAAAATAACACTAAAACCTAAAAACATGACAATTACCCATACAATAACACTTTTTGGGATTATAAACAATGATTTACAGTATAAAATATATGAAAATGTGAGCTTCATCATTCCCCCACACTTAAACATTGCACTCCTGGGCAATCATCTTACATCCAAATCAAAATCCACACAACGATCAAAAATGAGAAAATATCAATGATTTTATCCAAAAATAGAATTCCATCATGTCTCATATACGAATAATAATTCTCTATTATTTTCATTTCAATCAATAAAATTTTTTCAACCTCATAAATCAATCCATGGCCCAATGACAACCTACCTCACATTGAATTTTATGTCACTCTTCACTAAAGAGAAATTGAATCTAGAGTTATACTCATACTTGAAAATCGCATGTATCACCATAGTTCTGTAAAAATTATCATTTCTACACAGCGTGAAACATGAAAATGAATTTAATCATGAGGGATCTAATTAATGGTTCAAATGATTCTTTGTCTTAGGGTTGTTGGGAAAATTATTGAAAAATGTTCCAGGCTAGAAAGAGGAGGTTGGGATTTTAAGTATAATGCATGATTAAATCAAGTGAAAACACATGAAATTCTTCACTCAATCCCACTTGAAAATTTGAAACACAACACCACCCTCCTTTTAATGATATGGGACATGAGACAAGAAATTATTATAATGAATGATATCATCTAAGTTCTCCTTAATTTTTTTTCAAATCTCCAGAAAGGCACAACTTTATTTTCTTTTTTTCTTTTTTTTATGGAGGATGAGCTGAAAATTGTATACAATGAATGAATGAAAATTCATGACCTTGATTTTTGGGAGGGACATGGGTGATAAAAGAATGTACAATGAGGAATTCAAGCCCATCTCCATTTTTTTGTTTTCTTTTTTTGAAGGAGAAATGGATGAAACAAATAAAGCACAATGAAATAACGACACATGCCCAATTCTCTTATTTTCCAATGCCCAAAATATTGACACACACATCACACTACCCATAAATTATACACATCCCAAGGAACGCACATGAAAGTCCCTTCCCCCACACTCAAACATGAAATATCCATGAAAAAATACTAAAAGTGCGGGTAGGCAAGGAAAAAGTGGCTTGTAATGTGGCTTAAACCTATAAGGAAATTCATGGCATCTAAGGGCTTACAAAGGATAAATGTAAATGTGGGTCTCAAGATAAAATGTGGCTTGCCAAAGAGATGCCTCAATCATTTCAAATACATTTCATGAAATCCAAAGCTTCGAAAGAGAATATTCACAAATTCTGGTTCTCACACAAAATTCAAGTTTCCCTCAAGAAAGTGTGGATATTAGGAAGAATATGAAAAGGTGGTTTAGAATACCTCACAGGATTGGAAAAAATATTTTGAGTTAGTGTTTCATGGGGATGGATTTAAAAAATTAGTCAAACTCATTAAAATCCTTGAAAATCCATTTCAAGGAAAAATAATTCATATCAACAATAATTTTAAATCAATTATTTAAAAAATCATTTCAACTATTTCAAAATCAATTGATGTGTGAAAAGTGATAAGAATATTCATTAAAGCTCAAAATATGTTTTGGACCAAAAAAATGAAAGGAGTTTAAATGATAATCGTAAAAATTTAACTCCCTTTTGAAATAATGATTCGGTCCTCTTCCTCTAATTCTCGGGGCTTCCTTTTGCATTCATGATCCTACACAAGAAAAATTACTAAATTAATCACAAGGATAGTTTCATTTATGCTCAAAATGAAAAGAGGGAGGGGGCCATATGCTAGACTATTTCCTAATACTGAATTTGAAATCTAAATTCCAAATATTGAAAATTAAATTACTATAAAGAAATTAAAGGATAAATCTTGGTATGATCCCCCAAGTGGGACCTGGCATCTTTTACTGCCTCAAGAAGGGAGTACCAGCCGTTATCTATAATCTGATGGTGGGTGGATCTTCTTGTACATGAACCACCACATGTTGTTCTTCCCAGCTTGTAGTTCTTTGTTCTTGGTGAGGAGAATTCCATGTATAGAGGACACCAGATCCACCCCCTTCACAATGTGGTATAGCTTTGATGGAAGGGGTAAGATGATGTATGGATCCTTCTCCTCTTCAGTTGCTACTTGTGCAACGTGTTCTTCAAAATCCAGTGGTTTCTCGAGATGTGCTGTATGAAAATAATAATCAAAGGGATATTCAAAATTTAAATTTGAAATACTAATTTCAAAATCTTCCCTTTTAAGGTAGGAAACTTGTAGATTCAGTTCTTCATGCAGAGCCACTGTTATCTTTTCTTGGACTTCCTCAAGCATACGATCAATGTCCTTAGGGAGCTCCAGATGTTCCTCAACAGGTGCAATTTCTCCTTCTTCATCTTCCTCCAAGGTGATACAAGGATTGAACGCATCTGAAAATTCAAAGTCATAAGGAGTGGTACTCAAATCAGATTGAATGAAATCAAAAAGATTAGAGTTCATGGAAGGACCATCTCCCTGAGTAGGTTCTGGTTCAATCACTTCTTTAGTTGAAAATGCCGCTTGGAGTTGATTATCACTGGATGGAGGTAGGTAGTCAGTCTCCTCCATCATGACTTCAAATTCCACCAATTGTGTGGGGTCTTCTTCCAGTGGTGTTGGCTCTTCTTCTTTGCAAGGCTTGGGGAAATCAAGCAGCTCCTCAAATTTATTCCAGAATTTATCCAATTCTTGTTTATCTCCCACATCTGGCTCAGCAGGAAAGTCATCCTCCTTTTCATCTATCTCGGGTAGAATTGGTTGAGTGAGGATGAATGAGTCTTCAAGTACCCCGACATTTACCTCCTCTGTTTCTTCAATGATGAGTAGTGAAATTTCTTCCACCACTATCACAGGTTCTTACTCTGGCTTAGGGTCGGGTTGCTCCATCCTTGCACGAACACAGTCCAATGCCCATTCCATTTTCCTCCCCAAATCATCCAGATTATTACTAATCCTTTCAAACCGGTTATTTAGATCAAAATAATAAATTTCAGGGTCTTGATATTGCACCTGCAAGTAATGTACCCATGCATAAAAATTTGAATTTGAATACATCGTGGAGAAAATAAAATTTTTTAATGATTTTTCTTAATGAAAATAAAATAAAATATTTACAAAAATGTGAATTTTGAAAAAAGTGATCGAAATAATTACTTAGCTCCCCTGAAACGGCGCCAATTTGATGAAGCGTTGTCTTGCACGCTCTCAAAAAAATATTTATACTAAGTGCAGCATAGTGGCTGACCTAGGTTGATCTCTTCAGGAGTTTTCGTGGTCAATCACTTATTCTAGTTCACCTAATCTAATTCTTTTTGTTGTTTTATATTTTATGAAATAAATGGAATTTAATAAAATAAATGAAATTTATAAATCTTAAGAAACTAAAATTTAATTCTAAATTTCCATGCAATGCTAAACAGAATGTAATTAGAGAAGAAATGAAGTTCTCCCGAGAGAAATTTCAGGGAGCATCATCATTGGCCAGTTTCAAATATTCATAGTGTACACACTCCATCGTATGTGTACACACATTATTTTACACCGGTTATGAATGAAAAGTATACTTAGCGATTTCCAAACACACCCTCCATCCACCTCCTCAATCGAGAGAAAATGGTTGTAGATTAAGAAGTTAATCTTTAGACAACCACAGTGAGGATTACACCCACTATAAATTATCCTTAGAATTAACTCAACGAATATTAAAAACATGGTATTGGGTTCAAGAACCTGATTAATCCATCAAGATATTCCTCAGATTAGTTACTCATGATCATGAGTATTATAGTTCACAATGGTAAGATGAGATGAAGAAAAAAGGGTGAATCGGTGGACACAAAAATAAAAACAGTGCATGAATTTATTAGAAATCTAAATTACAATTGAAATATAAAAATAAAGAAAAGAGAAGAAATAAAAAAAAAGAATGAAATGGAGAAGATTTGTGGCTGGCCTCCCTTGGTGGAGATCTCCTCCTTGGTGCCTTTAAGGAATGGATGGAGAATGGGATGCTTTGAGAAGGAGGGGAGGGCCTCCTTTTATAGGCAGAATTCAACCCTCGAAATATTGCGCGTTTTAGACCCCATATATGACCTCTTCACGCATTCCATCCTTCATTAATGTTGTGCATAAATCTCTTGTACGTTTCCTCTCAAAATTGTGGCTAAATTGGAAATCGGATGGAGGAGTTATGAATTTTTCATACTCGGTTTCTGTTTCTGGACGAAGCTTCCAGGAATGTTCCTCCAAAAGTATTTCGTTCAATGTCCTCCTTAAGGACCTCCAACATCCCCCAAATTTGCTATAGAGCCTCCCCTATATTTAATTGTGGTATAACAGGTAGAAACACATCATTTATATATGTTTAGGACGAATTGATGTTCCGTTACGGTGGGTGGGTCCACACTGTTTGCACGGAAAAATGTCCAACTTCAATGAATTTCTAAACCCTTTAGATGACCGAATATGATCCTGGTCCAGAAGAAAAAAATGAAGGAAATAAAATAAGGATTATAAAAAAAATTAAATCAGAAAATTTGGAATTTTATTTTTCTGTAAATGACCAAAATACCCCTGACGTAAAAATATGTCAAAAATCCAGAATTAGTCGTTTTTCACATTTAGGCTCAAAATAACACTAAAACCTAAAAACATGACAATTACCCATCCAATAACACTTTTGTGGGATTATAAATAATGATTTACGGTATAAAATATATGAAAATGTGAGCTTCATCACTTTCCAAAAACAATCCTCATGAACATAAACATGTATTCAAATCATAATAAAGGCATTCAAAATCATTTGATATTCAGGTTTCATGTTTCAAAATATGAATTAATTTATTAAAGGATGATGAATTGATTTTTTTTTCATTGAATTTTTTTTCATAAGAGACCATTTTTTTGAAATCTCAGATTTTCACTCCCCCTAACATAGATTGAAATTGCCTTCAGATTTGAAAGAGAAAAAAAGAGAGATATTAGAATTGGGAAGAAAGAGGGGAGATGTGACGTAAAATTAAACCATGTAATAAAACCACCTAGTTTGTAGTTGATGACCCGTCAATAAAAAATTTATTACTTTGGCTTCACATCACATGTAAAATCCTTGAGCATGATTGATGGATAGGTTTTAACTTTAGAAGGCAGATGTTTTATTTTGAAATACTAAAATACAGAAACACCTAAATCTCACACACAAGAGAAATTAGATCACATTGAAAACCCCAAGGGGTTACCTTGAAAAAACTAACACAAAAAAATAAAAAAAAAATATAGAAGCTCGGTTGCCTCCTGGAAAGTGATTAATTTAAAGTCTTTATCTGAACATGGACCCCAAAAATTATCCATTACCAACTTTGAACATTTTAAGGAACATATTTTTTTCAAATTCTACATGTTTGATATTGAGTATTTGTTTTTAATTTTTTTCATGTTAAATCCCATGTTCAACAATGAGTGTGAAAGGAATATCATAAAAGGTTAATCTGGTTGCTTTTACTGTATTGATTCCATTTTTCCCCTTGAATAAGAAAATAGTCCCCATTTATTTTTTGATGTAAAATACATCATAATGTTTAATTGAAATTGGATGAAATGTGGAAATGAATTTGAATAAAGGCAATACAATAGATATTAAAAGACTGACACTGGGTAAGAAAACTATGGAGTCATGATCCCCACGTTCTAGATGCCACACATATTATCAATTCCATGCTCTATAATAGATATATCAATCCTAACTCTGGGAAAGACAACTATGTAGTCACAATAACCAGTGCTAGATTCCTCACATTTGGAAAGAACATTGCTCTATGTGGTCATGTTTTTTTCATTTTTTTGATACTCAAATTAAAATAAAAGTGGCCCTGAACCCTATGCTATGATGAAAGGGACCCAAGAACTCAAAATTACACCCAAAATCAAATGTATTTTCATTATTGAATTTTTATTAAGACGATGAATATGTAATCATTAAAAAACCACATCAGACAACTACAATTTCAAAAAACCATTCTCATGAACATAAACATGCATTCAAATCACAACAAAGGAATTCAAAATCATTTGATATTAATTTTTCATGTTTCACAATATACATTAATTAATTAAAGTATAATGAATCGATTTTTTTTATTTAATTGTGTTTTTTTCATAAAAGGCCATTTATTTGAAATTTCAGATTTTCACTCCCCCCAATATAGAATGAAACTACCCTCAGTTTTGAAAGAGAAGAAAAGAGAGATATTAGAATTGAGAAGAAAGAGGGGAGATGTGATTTGAAATTGAACCATGGAATAAAACCACATGGTTTGTAGTTGATGATCCGTCAATAATAAATTCATTACTTTGGCTTCATGTCACATGTAGACTCCTCGAGGATGATTGGCGGCTTGGGTTTAACTTTAGAATGAAAGGGTTTTATTTTGAAATACTAAAATACAGAAACACATAAATCTCATACACAAGATAAATTCGATCACATTGAAAACCCCAAAGGGTTCCCTATAAAAAAACAAAAAACACACAAAAATAAATTTAAAAAACATAGATGATAGGTTGCCTCCCAGAAAGATCTTAATATAAAGTCTTTAGTTCGACTTGGACCTCTGAAATTAACCAATACCAAATTTAAACATTTTAAGGACCCAATTTTTCTCAACTTATACATCATTGAGATTTAGTCTTTGTTTTAAATTTTTTTCTTGTAAAATCCCATGTTCAACAATGAGTGTGAAAGTACGATGAATATCATAAATGGTTGATCTGGTTTCTTTTTCTATATTTCCTATGACATCAAGTATGATTCCAATGTTATTGGTTTCATAATAAGAATTAATGACTAATGAAATGTATTGGTTATCACCTATGATGGGATACTTTAGTGGGGAAGGAAGCACAATGATTTTGAGTTTGGGCTGATTTAAATTTCCTAAATAAGAGTGGAAATTTGAATCAAAATATGTTTCTTCTCTATTGTTTTGAAAAAATTGGTTCATTTTAAAAACATGATTCATTTCCCAAATTTGATAATTGAATTTCAACTGTGGGTATGGAATAATGGTTTTTGATATCTTCCAATGTATCAGTGATCAATGGTCTTGAAAAATAATCAATGGAGATAATTTCAAAACACTCAATCCAAGATGAAAAATTCCCCTCTTATGAATACCAAAAACCAATTTCCTTATTATTTAAATACCCTTAAAAAATTCCCCAATTTTCTTCATCTATCACAAATACAAAGGATGGTTCTTCAATAAATTCATGAGGGGTTTCTATGAAACAATATTATTTTATCAAAATTGAGGAAGGGAAAAATTGAGTGGGAATGTGGTCTTTATCAATTTTAATTCATTTTAGTTCTGATCTCAATGATGAAACTTACGAATTCATTTTCTCCATTTTATCACACAGTTGTTCAAGAAGTTGTTGGGGATTAGTATGGATAGGAGTTTTTACATCTCGGATATACTTAGGATTTATCTCTTCTGGAACCCTTCAGAGGGCTGGAAATTGATCCTTGAAATAATCATCATCCAAGTGATTGTACATCTCATCCGGTGTAGTGTAATCATTCATGGCTTGGTCAAAGAAACTAAGTATGTGAGGTGATTCCAAATATTGATTTCCAATTTGATTATCTAATTGGTTTATGAATGGTTATTGTGTAATATAATCCATTTTAGTTGATTGAAATGTGGTTTTGGGATTCTTTGGAAACACAAAAACAGAAAGTGTAATAAAGAAGATAAATTAGGGTGAGAATAGAGAATTTGGGGTGAAAAAGGGAGATGAGTATCTAAGACACTTACTTGGGTCACCAAAAATAGTGCCAAAATTTGGTTTCTTCCAAATTTACCCAAGTGTATGGTGTAAGTGGTCGCTTGTAGTATGGATTGGGTTATAGAATCCACAGGGACCGAAGAAGAAACCTAGAGGCATAATCATTATATGGAGGTGATTTGGCTATGAAGTTTCCAAATTTGGTTTGAAATGATGGTATTATTAAATGATATTTTTAAAAAATTATGTGAGTTAAATTTAAAAATAATGAGTTGATCCTTGGTTATTTCATGGGGTGGATTGGATGAATTTCTTTTTAAATTATTTCAATGTCTTAAATTTGAGCGTTTCCTTCAATAAATTATGAACTTACTAAATCTCTCATAGAATTTTGAGTATTCACTATCCTATGGCTAATAAAATATAAAATTGGAGTATAATATTGATGAGAAATCCAAAGTAGAGGATCTTTTTAGCACTTTGTATGTGTATCCTTAAAATTGGTGAGTTCAAAGGAGAAGGTACATCATTGAATTAAAATCTCAAAAATAGAATTGCTTAAGAATTATTAAAATGACAAATAACATCCAATACATACCCTTGATACTCCCTTGGATCAAAAAAATAGATTTTTATTCCTCCATTGATGCTATTATATCAATTTAAGCGTGTAGTATACTCATGAGTGTGGAATTGAAGAAGAAGAAAAAAACTGAATTACGAACACTCCACTGTTGTGTGATAAAATTCAAAAGTGATGGTGTGAATAATTTCTCAAATAGATTTGATTATATCAACATGATATTTAAAAGAATAAAAAAATATAATATGAAGAATAAATTTTATTAATAAACGATGGTGAATGATAAGATTACATGAGAAAAATTGATGATGTGATTACAAAGTAAAAGGGGGAAATTACAATTGAATGTAAAAAATATCGATAGAAAGGAAAAACATGGATCCTAATTAAATTAACCACCAGATAATTATATAGGAATATTTAGAGCCTTATGTATACCCACCATCAATACATTCCTTCCCCATTAATTGAGAGAGTCAAAATGAAAGTGAGAAAATCAAGGGAAATTTGAAGTTTCAATGTTGACCAAGAAAATCATCTAGATTCATCCCCCTTGTCGACATATGAATTTTTAACTTAATATGGAAAAATAATAAGTTTTATTATGAGTAAAATATATCCGTACAAGTTTCCTATAGTATCTATAAAAAGTTTAGGAAAATTGGACCAACTGTTTGGAAGTTATGGTCAATCTAGTGGAAGGACTTTATGGGCATTCAAATCTGACCCGCCATTTAAATGTCATCTTGGGATCTATTTATCTCCATGAAAATTTCATAATCATCTTAGTACATAGTTTAATTAAATTATCCCCATATTTTTATTTTTCTACATTTAAAATTTTATCTTCATTGGGAATGGATTATGGGCCCCACATTTGTTTGATGGCCCTTAGGCCCATTATGCTTTATCCATAAAATTTATGTAGTCATGCCCAAAAATCATCATCTTCCCTTGAGATTCATCCATCGATACTAAAACAAAAAATGTTCCAAAAAAAGTGATAAATCATATTCCAAAATATAAAATTTAAAAAATTAAAAAAATTAATTCCACAAATAGATGATTGATTGGACCTAAATTTTTATTTTAAACATTAATTGCATTTGAAATGAGATATGAAGTTAAATTTCTATAATGCACTAAAATAGATGATTATGGAATTAAAACACATGATTTTTAAGATATAATTAATGAATATTATCCTATTCTAGTGGATAATCAATACCCATGGATGTTTTTTGTTTAGATTTTTAGAGAATGAGTAAAAATTTCTACATAAACAACTCCCATGATTTTAAATGATAATTTATACCATTTAACCTAGATTTTATTATTTCAAATTAGTTCATCAACGTCATACTTGTGAAATACATTAAAGAAATAATTTATTCAACCTCATTATTTATAAATAGGGGAAGATAAAATAAAAGAAGTGTGAGTTGAAATGCTTAGTAAGGGTAAAATAAGCATTATCAATTGAATTTTATTAATGAGCATAAGAAGAGAATAAGGGTATGATTACATAATTAAAGTGCATGAGTATAACATAGTAATATTTCATACCCATAAATACCTTGATCATCAAATATAATAACATATAAAAGGTAATATTTATCAGAATCAATAATCCCGACCCATGTGATATCAATCTCGATCAAGATAAACTTTATAACCCATAAAAAAGAATTAAAACTCTTTTTGGTAACTTGGAGCATCATATTAATAAAACCATTTAAAATATCTTTTAATTATAATAACCCTAAAGAATACTTCCCATAAAATCAATACCCATTGAATTGGAGAGATATATGGGTGTACCATTCATTTAAGCTACCAAGGGCTTACCCAACGCAATCTAGGCCACCCCATGTTAAGATGTAATGGTACTACTCAGTGCTATATAGTCCAACCGATGTTAATATATAATGATCTTACCCAGTGTCATCTAGGATACCCCATGTCAAGCTGTAACAGTCTTACCCGATTCTATTTGGCCCACCCCATGTTTAAGCTGTAATGTCCAAGAACCACAACATGAATAAAATGTATATTTTTTCATCATAAAAATCATAGAAAAAATTATTATACTTTTATAACATGATCAACCCATGAAATTGAAATGTGTTTCATATCAATATCTGTGAAACATGATTAACCCATGGAAAAGAAACGAGTTCTATAACAATCTTTTTAAAACTTTGTTAACCAATGGAAAAGAAATGGGTTTCATATAAATTTCTTTGAAACATGGTTAACCCATGGAAAAAATGGGTTCCATAACAATATATTTGATACGTGGTTAAAATTTGTAAAATAAAAAATTTCAATAAAAATATCTTTGAAACATATTTAACCTGTATAAATGAAATGAGTTTCATAATAATTTCTTTGAAACATGGTTAATCTGTTTAAAAGAAATGAGTTCAAAAACAATCTCTTCAAAAAAAACTTAATCAATCCATAGAAATAATGAGGATTTTATCATTAAAAAATATCCACTTTGGAGAATAATTAACAAAGAGGATTTTTTAATTTGATGAATGGAAATACCATTAAAATATAAATAAATATTTTGAGGAAAATGCCCTTTTCATTTTGAAAATAACTTTTTAGAACATAAAACATCTTAAAAATCATTTTCTTTGAATATAACCTTGAAATATTATAAAATAAGATTCTAAAAATATTTTAATTCATTTCTTGGGTAAAATATCCTTTAATATTTGAAAAAAAAATTAAAACATTTTTGAAAACATTTTTAGAAAACATGGTTTTGGATGTAAAAGAATTTTGGACCGAAAGTATGATTTTTAATAAAAAAATTCTTTTAAAAAATTGAGTATGTAAAGAGTGGAAAATGAATGGAAAAAAAATATTCTCATGAAATAACCAGAGGATAATAAAAATATTTAGAATTATATAGTTGTAGATCATAATATTTCAACATTAGAGACTTAATCACAAATAATCCCAATAATCGATGAGATTGTAATATCAAACACTTACCACTTTGGTAAGTTTGAATCATAAGGCCTATGAAAGGATTAAATTTAAAGGAACATAAAATAATATGATAATATATAAATTCATTATATTATATGTAAAATGGGATGTTTATACACCACATAAAAAATATCGGTTCGTAACATTACATAAGTCTCAAAGAAATCTAATTGTGACAAAAATTCATTACCGCATTGGTATCTTTGAAATCATAAACCCCATGAAAGGTAGATACTAAAATGGATATGTAAATAAACATAAATTTATTTATAATATTCATATAATACATTTATGGGATGTATATACACCCCATAATAAAAATAAGTGGTGAATATGGAATATATCTCATAGAAGTAAAAGTGAGATGAGAAAAATCCTTACCTCGAGTCTAACTTGTCACATATATCTTTATCTTCATGGATAATAAAATTATCTTAATTTTTTAATTTATCAATTTTGTTGAATTTCATTATTAATTTTATTTTACTTATTAACATGTTATATACAATTACTTTATCGATTAAGTTTTCATTGTATGTTTTGACCATTTTCAGCTTGTGTGTCAAAAACGACTTCTATAGGTCGACTATGGTCAAAGGGATCATTATTTAAACATATCCAGAATATTAATCATGAAATAATTATTTTATTTATACATAATTTATTCTTTTAAACCAATTATAAAATATGGTTATAGAAAATGAAATAACATTGCGATCATGGAGATGATAGGTCGTAAATACGCATAAGTATTTTTTCCATTTTTCCAATGATCATTATGGGAAGAAATTAAGAAACATATATATTTCCAAAATTATAAATATATTACAAATAACATAATATTTAATTATATATACTTATATTTATCATTCATGTGATATTGTGTTGAAAAAATAAGAATCACATTGCTTTGAGGATGTTGTAATCCACACATCCACGAACGACGTTATCACTTTTTTAATGTGTGAAATGGTAAAAAATGGTATATTTTAATTAAATAAAGATAATTATGAAATTAATATAATAATTATTCCATGAATTTCATATATATTCATTATTTATACCATTATTACCTTTCATGTAACACGTTAGTAAATAATTCTTCACATCGCTTCATGATCCAGTAGTCCTCTATACACACGAGTAATGTTAATGTATCCCCTACGATATGAAATTTCAAAAGAGATTATATGATATAATAACCCCAAAGGTATAATTATGATATAAATATCATAAATATGATATATATATATATAAATAGTAATTACATCTTTATTACCATCCATGAGAGATGGTAATGGAAAAACAAACAACATCGTTTCGATAAACAGGAGTCCGCTCTACACATGAATGATGAATTCGTAACCCATTTGATGGAAGTGATTGTTTTCGTAGGTAATAACCTAAAAATCACAAAATATAATTATATTTAGTATACTTATGTTATTATATAATCATGGTATAATAAAAATTTAAGGGGGTGGAGAAGGAAATAAAACAAAAATGCACGTTGATGAACATTACCTCTTATTTGGGTAACTCCTTTTGGTTTGAATGAAAGGAATTACTTAGTTGAATTTATTCAAAAATTAGGTATTATAGGATGAGGTTATGGGATTTTGGAAGTTATTTGGGTATTTATTTTCTGAGACATAGTGCATGAGAGGTGTCAAGAGAGGAGGGGGGGTTCTTTTATAAGTGGGGTAAGTGGCAAACTTGTATGTCTTCAAAGAAGGAATTGTACCGACATGTTTTTCATCTAAAGTGGCACAAATAATGAAAATAAATATATTATATAAGATATAAGTTCAATATATGTCCATAAAATGGGTGATTGACAAGTTTTTAGGTCATTTTTTTCCATAAGTTTAAAGTTTACTCACTTGGTAAATTCATTTTTCCCTAAATCTTTGTAATAAATTTTAATTGTTTTCACTAATCACTTTGGTAAAAAATTAAGTTGAAATTATTATAAATTATAAATTATTATGATTAAAAATATGGAACACATTTTCTAAATTCAATTCACAGAATTTTAAAACTTTAGTTTAATATTAATCTCGTAGATGTGGTGAGACAACAGGATTTAAGAAGAGTATTTTTTTTGAAAAAGATGATTCTATATTAACTATATGAATAATAATAATCATTGTATGAAAATAAATTAATTTCTAATGATATATAATACATAAATTTTATTTAAAAGATTCCCCATTAGTTATTATTTTAATTAATTAAAATGAGAATACATTAAGCATTTTAAAAAAGATTTCAGAAAACCCAATTTTAAACCTAAAAAAAACTTATACTAAAAAAATATTTTTTTAATGTAATTAAGTGGATTAAAAATAAATTAATTTATATGTAATAATATTCAAAAAAAATTTGGTCTTTTAAATTACTTAATTTATTGGAATTAAAATAATTTTTAACAAAAAAATGGTATTTTTTCACTCTTCACTGAAAAATCAATATCTTCCGAAAAATCCAAAAATTTCACCGAAATTAAATTTTGATATTCCTATTACAAAAATGAATTTTATTTTATCAAATTAATTTTATAAATATTTTAAAAAATAAGTTTAAAATAAGTGCAACATAAAAGATGACAAAACTGTTTTTTTTATATAAAATTTTATGCATAAAATTGGATTAATTTTTATACCATGTATAGAAAACACATAGGATAAATGTTAAAAATTATATTGAATACATTATATATAAATTTAATTAATATAATCCAAAAATAGTTATTTGTTTAACTTATTGGTATAAAATACACTTATGAGCATTAAAATAATATTTTAGAAAAATATTTCCTTTTATATTCAAAAGGGTTTTATTTTCATTTCTAATTAATTTATCAATAATTAATTAATTATATATACATTTATAAACCTTATTTTTATAATTCAGTTAATCATATTCATACCCTCCATTTCAATTGCTATGTTATAATGGTAATATACATCATGGGTTGTTTAAGTTCAGTGTTGCATGTTGAATAATCTATCAAATATAAAAATCTTGGGGTTGTGTGTAACATAGGATAAACTGGGCATTGAATATAACACAAGATTTTTATGAAACTTGTTTTTTCATGTATCATAAGATAAACTCAGTGTTGTGTTCACATTAGGCTATAGAATATAATTTTATTTTTTAAAAAACTCAGGTAGTTACACAATGAGCTCCATCTGGCTACTATTATGGTCAGATGATTTGAGAAGCATCCCTACATCCTTCCACTCACACTATGTCATGGGATCACAAAGGATGAGGAGAGATACACCATGGAGGTAAATACTACACCATGGAGGGTTTCATATTGGTAGCAGTTTGGTTTTGAAGAGTTGAAGAGATATGTGATGTGGGTGCTTCATTACCTTGTAGTTATGCAGAAGAGAACTATGAAAGGGGGAGGTTGAACCATAGGAGTGATGCTGCCTTGTGGAGGCACTCAAATGGGAAGTTCCTAAGTTTTCAGAAAGAATTTCTTGAGAGAGGTAGCACCATGGAGATAGCATTGTGTTGTAGAGGTGTAAAAATAGGCAGCATCACATTTTGGAGAAATAAAATAAAACAGATACTACACTGCAATTATTCTCTCCACACCATTGTATGGGTCTACGCTGAAATATTAGAAATCCCAGTATCCAAATACCGAGATCCAAAGTGAAAAAGGGAAACTTTGATTGAGGTAAAGGGAGATATAAAATATATGAATGAATGAATAATAGAGAATTACTCCCATTATAAAAAAGAGGGCTTTCTATTATGCCAAAGGATAGGAGGATCACTTGGATGGGTATTTATACTATATATATTTTATTTTTTTCCACTGCTATAGTTTAGCTTCTAAAATGTAACTCATGGATTCTTTTAATTAAAGTGTTCCATCCTTTCTACATTTCTCAGTCACACAGACACACACACTATGTCTCTCTACATATTAGTATTCATTTCTTTTTCTTATTATTTCCTCCATGACCTCTTACACTCAACATTGAGTGACTAGCCCAAGGATTTCCCTTGGTGTAGGTATGCGATGTTCCTAAATTATTAAATTCTAACATTTTGATTTTTTTTCTGATGAATGAGGGTGAAGTGTATAGGTGTCACAATCATCCACCATGACATAGATCTAGAACTCAATTTTATATTTTAATTTATATATTTTACCTCCATTAGATTGAAAAAACTCTTTACACTATGAAGTTGAGTTGTTCAATGGATGAAATGACATACAATAGAGATGGTTCCTAGAAGAAGACACACTCTCGATCGAGGTGTTCCATCAACCTTGATTATAGGAGGAGGTGGAATTTAGTTTTCCTAGGAATTTAAAATTCCACACGCAATAAATTAAAGTATGGTATCTCATGTATGATATTTCATGATTGAACTATCATATTTAATTTAAACAACAAATATTGAATAATTAAGGAACCCAAAAACAACCCTTAGGGCTATGTTCTTCCCTATGTAACCTAATTTTCTTTCTATGTTAGGATAGTTTATATTTTAATTAATTGTTATATATTTTTACTTGATTTTAATAAAATAATAATAACACAAAAAGAAGTAGTTTTGGGTGAATTGGAATAAGTGAGTAAAAAACCGTGAAGTACCTCAAGTGAGACTATCATGGTCAACCATTATACTTCACTAGAAAAATAAATAGTATATTTTGAACCATTTTACGACATAAAATTTTTCAAAACATGGAATTATTTTCAGGGGTCTAATTAGTGACTCAATTAATTTTTATTTTCACATTCTAAATATTTTTTCACTATTTTCGTTAAAAAATCCTAAAAAAATCCCTGATGTGTTCAAATTACAATTATTATGCATGGGTAAATTACTCATAGGTGTATAAACAACAATAATAAGTAGTTAATTATGGTAGATTCTAGGTTCAAGAACTCAAAAAAGATATAAAAAAGATAAATAGCTAAGTGGAAAGGGTTATTGAATATGTTCATGAATTGTTGGAGCAACCCGAGCTTAAACCTAAGCCAGTGGGGGAAGAAATTTCCCCACTCATTTTTAATGTTAAAGAGCCTAAGGTGGTAAAAGATAAGATACCTAAATATCAGTTCCACCTCACTCAACTATTTAGGTAGGATATTTAAGATGAATACATTCCTACTGATATACATGTGGAAGATAAACAAGATCTGGATAACTTCTAGAATAAATACGAAGTGCAATGTTATCTATCCATCAGTTATAAAGTGAATGATTCAACACTATTTAATATTTCTATAGAATTGGAGGAAGAATAATCAACCCTAGTCACGTAATTTGAAGAAAATATGGGGGATTTTGAATACCTTATTTTATCTAGTGAAATCAAACATCAAGAGGAACTTACCACTAAATAAGAGACTGAATCCAAACCAAATCAGAGATATGATCCTTTCTTAAACCCTTTATCATATAGTTTTATTCAATTTTAATTGAGTATCACATACTAATATTTTGAATTATTGTATTTGTATAACTCTTGTCTTGTTTTGGAGGAATATGAATACTAGGAATATTCACCTATTGAGGAACACATGGGGCTTCCCGATCTTCTTAAAGACTTAATGGAGTAATATCATGAAGAGGTCCAAGTGGATTTTATAAAGGAAAACAAAAAAAATTCTGATCCCATTAAAAGGGAATATGTTCGTGTTGATTATTAAAGTTTAATTTTGATCAAGTAAGATCATATTACAACCTTCTCTTTGAATATTCAATTGATTCATCCCACATTGAGTAAGAACATGATAGTAAAGTGGAGGTTTCACAAGTAGAAACCAAGGAGAAATATTCTTACTTCATCCTACCCTCAATATGATAGTTTTAACTTATTGTAAAGGGTATAGATTTGGATTAATATTTCCATATATTCCTCATCACCAACAAAGAATAAGTGAATGATGGAAAAATAAACATGTGGTGGATCAAATCCAAGAAACTCCACCCACTAACTAATTATGGATGATAAATAGTACTACCAATCTAGAGGTAGTAAAAATACATGTCCCATTTTTGGGATTAAAACAAGACATATCTTTATATTTTCTTTCTAGGAACTTATTATTTTTTTCTTAGGAATTAGTTTAAGATGAATCCCAATCCGTCAATATTTTTTAGATTACTTTAACATGGACTTTAAATTTTGATGAGTAATTTTCATTTTTAGATCTATGATGGCACAAGGAATCCCCCAAATAGAAAAAATGGATAGGACTAAATCTTCATGATAAAATGGATTCCATTATTACATTATTTATCTTTTAACTCCCTATGTTTTTATGAAATTATGTTTTGTTCTTTAAATTGAAAATTGCATGCCATAATTAGGAATTTTTCTTTACTTGACAAAACTAGGATACATGAGTTTATTAAGAATATCATAATTCCATTTTTTATATTTCTAATATAATGATATTGAATGGGTAAAATGGATAATTCAATGATTAGAGTGAATCATGGATGTTAATTTGATGAATTATAATTTCAGGGAATTGGTTGATTCGTGTAAATAGAGTTTCCCTACCATTTTCCATACTTTGAATTTCTAAAATTCATTTGAATTGATTTTATATTATTATCCATGCCATGAGATATTTTACAATTTCTTTTGTTCTATTACCCTAGAGGATTTCTAGAACGAATATATTCTATATTATCTTGATATTATTTCTTGAGTGATCTTGGGGCATGTAACCTATACATACTTGTATTGGAACTTGTCAAAGATATGACTATGAAAAAAAACATTTAACATGATTGATGCATTTTTATTGATAATACCTTATCCTTCATACCACATTTTACATTGATCCTCATTTATCTGATAGAGACAATGAATGAGCTTATTAGTAATGAGCCAGAGTTCAATATATTTATATCCATTCATACCCTCCTCTTGGTGTTTTCATGATATTTTAAATTTGAAGTGTGGGGTGAAGGAATTTATGGTGAATGGGATTCTCTACATTATAAATAATATGTGTAGGGGTGATATATTGGGTATTAGATTTTTTTTTGATTTATAAATTGTACTTTTAATGATTTTCCTTCTTGAAAAAAATGAAAAATAATGTGTTATGACTTGTGGAAATTAAAAATTACCACTACCATAGTGGTGGATGGGATATTTGTTACAAGCACATATTTTTAAAAAGTGAAAAAAAACTAAGAAATTATTTTAAAAAATAAAAAAGTAAAAATGTGGAGAAAATTCCAGTAGGTTTAATTAATTAATTGGTCATAACCTCACTTTGAGTATGGGGAAGTGAGAATTATCATTTTGAAGGGGATAATTACATTGAGCTTTTACTTTTGATATCATGCACTATGCTATAAGAGATAAACCTCATCTTTTTATCTTTAATGTTTTTCACATTAATCCACACCTACATTAAGACTTAGAGTCATTAGAGCCTTAACTGAAAATGCCTCATGATTTTATGTGATTTTTTTCATTATATAGTTGATAAAGTGGTTCTTTTGTGGGCCTATAGAAAAGGAACATGTATTCAAGGTACGAGCATAACTCTAATTCAATTTGTACCTTGATTAATGAGAGAAAATGATTAAAAGTGAGGTATATCATGACATGCAATGCTTGATAAAAATTAATTGAGAAGCTTGAATAAATGAAATGAGAGGTTCCACCATTTTAAAACGGGAGAAAGTAAAATAATTGGATTTATTAATATTTTTTAGAATGTGAAGTTGAGTTGATATTTTGTGCAAAAATTAGAAATTTTGTTTAAAATTGATAACAATTTTTTATTTATTTGTTTTATATTTAGATATTGGTTTCATTGGATCCCTATTTAATTTAATGTTGAGATTCAATGCTTGAGGACAAGCATAGTTCAAGTGTGGGGGTATTTGATGCCCTCATTTTTTATGAAAAAATTTAAATGTTTTAAATGGTTTAAAATGGTTTTTAATTAATATTCCCATGTATTTAATTGTTTATTAAAAAATTTCGGAAATTAAAGTTGATGAATTAATTTAAATGACAATAAATAAAAAAATTTCCTTTTAAAATTTTGATAAATTTATGATTGAATTTTACTAAGCATGTGGTCATTTTAATATGTAATAAAAAGAGGTAAAACTCAGATATCCTTCAACCTGAAGGAGGTATAAGCCATATAGCTTTCCCAAGAAGGACCATCTAGCCAAGAAGCCCAGTGGGGGGAGCCCACCGAGTAGCACGAGGAGATTGAGCCATGTATAGTGAGCATGAATGTTGGGCCAAGGCCTATGGGCATGTGCATGTTGGTATGGGCCATGTATACATGTGTGATTGTAAGGGGAAACCATCCCCGTAATAGGTATCTAAGTGGTAGATGGAATGGGATTTTATATATGTGAGATATCACCCATGACAATTTTCAATATGGGATGAGGCATGCATGTCTATTATTCATCATTTACCAAAATGCTACTGTCGCACCTCAGCATCACTCTTCCATGCTCATACACACCACCCTACCACCTTCCCCCTCAACATCACCTACCACCATCTTCATCTCAGTGGATACACTATTTCCATTACTAAGAATGCTTGAGATCAAGACGAATAACACCTACCAAATCTTGGGATCACCATGGATGATCTCTAGAACCTCATACAACACCCATGAATCCAAAAAATAATAGCAATAAAGCTTTGTATGATGGAAAGGAGATATATCCATCCACTTAGAAGGATGAATGATTTGAGAAGCATTTTTATTTTCTTGCACCCGAATTGTATCGTGGGTTCACTAAGGCCAAGAAGTGTTACACCATGGAGGATAAGCTTCTGTCATGGAGGGTTTCATATCTTTAGTAGAAATTTTTTGAAGAGTTTAAGGGATATATATTGTGGGTGCTTCATTATCCCATAGCCATGAAGAAGAGAATGCAAGGATGATGGTGCATAGTATGAGTGATTTTTCCTTACAAAGGCACTCAAATGGGTAATGAATATTTTTTCAGAAATAATGGAATGAGAGAGGTTGTACCAGAGGGGTGGAAATACTCTGTGGATGTGTGAAAATAATTAGTAGAATATTTTGAAGAAATAAGGGAATAAAAGCTGCATCATGGAGAAATTTCCTACACCACAAGCCATGTAGTGTATATGCATAAATAAAGGAGGATACTCTATAATTATTATATTCACATTGTAGTATGGTTCTATGCTAAAATATTAGAATGTATGATATCAGTGGACCAAGATCCAAAGTTATAAAAGGGATACTTTGACTTAGATAAAGTAAGACACAAAATATGAAAATTAATGAAGAATAAGAGATTCCTCTCTCTATAAATAGAAGGTCTTTTAACTATGCTAACGGATAGGAGGATCACTCAACTAGGTTCTACTACTCTGTTTCTTTTATTTCTTTTCTTCTACTGTATTTTAGAAACTAATTTGTAACTCATGAATTATTTTAATTAAGGTGTTTCATCTTTTCCTTAATTCTCATTATCTATTTATGTATCTCTCATTCTTATAATATTCGTCTCATTATTTCCATCATCACAACTTATACTTGACAATGAGTGATAGGCACAAGTCTTGGCATTGGAGGAGGTATGTGGAGTTCTTGAATTCTGATACTCAATTCTAGTGTTTTTATTTTTTTTTTGTGGTGAATGTGTGTGTATTGTATAGGTGTGTAGATCATCCACCATGACATTGATATCAAACTCACTTATATAATTTCTAGTAACAACACTATGGTTTGACACAACCTTAAAAATATATTGAATTATTTTACTAGTGTTTCACAATGGCTGACCAGGTTTGTCTCACTTGGGAAGCATCACAGTTATTCAATCTAAAATAATAATTCATCTAAAATATTTATTTTCGTGTTTCTATTATTTTAGAAAATAATGAAAATATATTGGATAAAATAATTCAATTTATGAACTAACATTAAATTCATGTAGAATGAGGTTAGTTTAGAAAATACTTGACTTAAGGTTAGGTTTTGGGTTAATTCATTATTCATGTTGGTTTTATAAATACAGTTTGACAGTTTAGTCATGAAGTCTCATCCAGGAACTAAAATCCTTCAATTTATTGAGTGTGAAGTCATTCATTAATAGGAAAAATTATTTGGAACAGTAAAATCCACCTCCTCCTATAATAAAGGTTGATAACATGCCTCAATTGAGAGTATAAAATTTCTCAGGACCCGACTCCATTGTATGTTATTTCATCTATAGATTAACTATAATCCATCATGCTAAGAGTTATAGTTTAATGGAATGGAGGGAAATGATATAAATTAATGAATAGATTTGATTTAGAGTTCCATATCATGGTATAAAATCTCCAAACCTGTACACTTCAACCTCATTCACCACAAATAGAAATAAAATAACATAATTGAAGAATATAATTTAGGAGTACTGAGATCCTCCACTAAGGCCAAGCTTTGGTTTAGTCACCCATTATCGAGTGTAATAGTTTAAAGTGGAAAATAAGATAAATATAGAAGAATAATGAGAGAGTTAGAGCAAGAGATAATGAAATATAGAATGAAAATATATAGAACACTTGAATTAAATAGAATGACTTCATGAAAAAAATGAAAAAAAGAGAAATAATAAGAAGCAATAAAAAATAAATAGAGAAATAGTGGAAATTTTTCAGTCTAACCAATCCTCCCATTATCTAGAACAATAACAAGCTCTTATATTTATAGTGGTTGGATTCCCTTCCATCTCTTCCATTTTTATCTTCCATATATTCCTTTATCTCAGTAAAATATTTCCTATTTTAACTTTTGGTCTTGGTACAGGAGTATAGTTCTTTCTAATATTTCAACATAGACTCATACTATGATGTGGATAGAATAATTGTGTTGCAGACTCCTTCATTTTTCTATGGACACTACATGGCTTACAGTGAAACCAATTTCTCTATGGAACAATTTCTTTTTATTTTATTTATTTAAAATGCACTACATACTATTTTAAAACCTCCATGGAACTATGTTATCTCCACGGTGCAGCCTCTCTTAGACCATTCTTTCTGAAAACATTGACACTGCCCATTTGAGTGAAAAAACCACAACACAACTCTCTTCAACTCTTAAAAACCTCACTACTGCTAATATGAAACTCTTAATGGCATAAGCCTCTCCATCATGGTTTATCTCACCTCATCCTTGGAGAAACCACTATACAATTTGGGTGAAATGGTGTAGGGATACTTCTAAAATCATCCGAACTTATCAGTGGTTAGGTGAGGCTCATATTTCATACAAGGTGTTATTCCTATTCATGAAGTCTTTTTTGAGGTCAACTGAGGTTCGAGAGTGTTCCATAGTGATCCCATGCATCGTTAGTGCTACAAATCTCAAGATGGAGCTTTCCCAGCATCACCCATACCGGTTCGGATGAGTTGAAAATGGCAACAGATGATATCGAGTTGTAGTAAGCAGTGTCGATAGGGTGTCTGATAATGTGGGTGTGGTGCTGAGGTGTGAGGGTAGAATTTGGATAAATTATGAATACTAGCTGCATCACTCTCTATCTCACATCGAATTTGAGCACTTTCTGGCACTTTTATATAATGAATCTCCACCCATCCACCATTTAGATTCCTTATATGGGGAGGAGATCCTACTATAATCACACACACATACATGGATTGTTCTGACATGCATTTTTTCATGGACCTTGGCCCAAATTTTTCACACCCTCATCCGTGCATGACCTAATATCCACCTAACACTCAATGGGATCTCCATATAGGCTTGTTTGGCTGGCTAGCCCATCTTGGGATAGTTATGTGGCTTGCAAGCCCTTGGACTGAGGTCTAGCCTAGTTGTCCATTTTTTTATAAAATATTTCAAAACACTTACTAATATCCAAAAAAAATTCCATAGTAAAATCAAACTTTTAAAATGAAACATTTTTTGTTTTTTTAATTTATATTAATTTATAAATTATAATTTCCCAAACTTTAAATAAATAATTAATTACATGGTAATAATTATTAAAATCCATTTAAAATCATTAAAAATTGTATAAAAATTTTCATGAAGAACGAGTGCATCAAATACCACCACACTCGAACTATGATTTTCCTCAACCATTGAATCTAAAAAATAATTTATAAAGGGTATCAATGCTACCAATATTTATATCTCAAAGAAATAAATCAAAATGATTATTAATGTAAAAAAGTTTCATGTTCCATACAAAAATTTAACTCAACTTCACATTTTTCAAAAGATCAACCAATCCAAATATTTTATATTATTTTTTTTTGGAAAATTGTGTAACTTCTCACTTCATTCATTAAATATTATAAAATAATTATTATCAGGCATTCCAAGTCATGAAATTCCCCACATTGAATATTTTTTCTCATCATAGAATGTATAAATTGAAGTGTAGTGATTACCATACCTTGAATTCATGCACCTATTTCTATTCTTGCAAAATACCAAATTTATCTACTTTGTAAAGACAAAAATCACATAAAATCCTTAAGAATTTTCCATTAAAGCTATAATGACTCTAAGTCTTAAGGTTGGTAGGGATTGATGTGAAAAAAATTAAGGCTCAAAGAAGTGGTTTAACTCTATATCATAATTCATGATATCTAAAGTAAAATTACAATGGAAATATTATCTTCAAAGTGACAACTCATACTTCCCAAGATCAAAGTATGACCATTAAATATGAATGAATAATGAATAAATTTCACCTTAATGAATTATATGTAATATTTGTACCCTTTTATCATTTTCAAACTACTTTTTCAAAGATTTTTTTTTACTTTTTCAAAATTTATGCTTGAAAAAAACCTTAAATCCACCACCTAACCACATATGATAAAATTTATAGTTCTAATAGTGGTGATTTTTTGTTTTTCCAAGCCACAAACCATTATTCTTTCATATTTTTTTCAAGAATGGAAAATAATAAAAGTACAATGAGTGAATCAGAAACCTTTCTCAATATCCAAAATATCACACCACACTTTTTCCTAACAATGTAGTGTATCCTTCAACTATGACTTCCCTCACCCCTTACTTAAAAATTAAAATATCATTCCAATACCAAAAGAAGGGTAGGATTGGAAATAAACGGATTGAAATGTGGTTCATTCCTAAAAGGCAATTTATTATCTCTATACGATAAACATGGATCAATATATAATGTGGTTCATGGATAATGGGTTATCAATAAATATAAATCAATTATATTAAATGTGTTTTTGCATAGTCATAGCTTTGAAAAGATCAAATGAAAGTTATAGTTGGTGAAATACCCCATGATCACTCAAGAAATATACTATATATAATATAGAATGTATTAGGTATAAAAATGATCTTGGGAATGTAACATATAAATTTGGAAAATCACTCATGGAATTAAATAATAAAAAAACAATTTACATGAATTTTAGAAATTAAAATTAAGAAAAATGGTAGGGAAGTTTCATTTACAAGAATCAAAAAATTCCATAAAATTAAGATTCATCAAATTAACATTCATGCTTAACTCTAATAAATCAATTATCCACTTTAATTGTTCCATTTCATTATCATTGAAATATAAAACTCTGCACAATTAGATTCCTTAGAAACTCATGTATCTTAGTTAAGTCAAGTAATATAGAAATCCTGAGTGTGTCATACAATTTTTTGTTTAAAGATCATCTACTAGAATTTCCATTTTAAAACAAAATTTCATAAAAAATAAAGGGAGTTTAAAATATAAACATAAAATTGAAATCCCTTTTCTCATGAATCTTCAGTAATCTCTTATCTTTTTTGTTTGTGGGATTCATTGTTCCATCATATACCTAAATAATAAAATCAATCATTAAATCTTAAGGAACATTTTATGAATGTTCAAAAATTATAAGGGATTGGTTTATATTATAAAATCATTCCTAAGAATTAAATTGAAATTTCATACCATGAAAATAGAAAAATAAATCTTTGTATAATCCCCCAAGTGGGCCCTATTTTTTTACTACCTCTAGTAGGGTAGTACAAGCTATCATCCATAATCTATAGGTGGGTGGAGTTTCTTGGATTTAAGCCACCTCATGTTTCTTTTCCTAGATTTAAATTATTCTTTATTATTTATGAGGACTCTATGGATAGAGTACACCAAATCCACCCCTTTCGCAATAAGGTATAACATGCATAGCAGGGGTAAGAAGAAGTATGAATCTTTCTCATTGGTTTCTACTTGTGAAACCTCCTATTGAATATAAAGTTCTTTCTCAATGTGGGATGATTCAATTGAATATTAAAAGGGATGATTAGAATTCAATTTAACTTAAACTTAATTTTAACATGAAGAATCAAAATGAAAATTCTCTCTTTCATGGTAAGAAAATACTATCTTGTTTTCCTCAACCTCATCCACAAGGATCTCTTCATAGAATTATTTGAAAAGTGTTAAATATATTTTTTGGATCTCCATGTGTTTCTCAATAGGTTCATGTCATTCTTATTCGTCTTCCTTTAAGAAAAAACAAGGATTAGATGAATCTAAAAATTCAAAATAGTAAAAAGTGATACACTAGTCAGTTTCAACAAAATTACATGTGATTGAGTTTAAGAAAGGATCATCTCCCTATCTTGGTTCAGCTTAAATATCTTTTTTAGTGGTTAGTTCCTCTTAAAAGTGTATTTCACCAGATTTTGGTAGGTAGACAAACTCATCCATATTTTCATCAAACTTCACTACTTTAGTAGGATCTTCGTCCAAGTTTAGATATTGGTAAACAGGTTCCAAGGATTCTACTTTAAATATGGGGATATCATACTTCATCTAGTTGTTTTCACAGTCACACTAAAATCAATATGAATCTTGTTTATCCCTCATATGCACATCATCACGTGAGTCTTCATCATCACCCTATAGCCCTTCATGGAAGGTCTAGATATGATATTTGAGATGGTTGGTTTATGGATACTCCTCAAGAATGGACTAGACATATTGTACCACTTTAGTGAAATTTATAATGGATTCCTCCTCAGTATTTGGTTTGTGGATGGCATTTTGGAGTATATCAACCATGTTTTTCACTTCTTGGAGTGAGTTTTCTATCTCTTCTCCACTCACCATCTTTTTTACCAGAATTAAAAGATCAGCCATTTTTAAAATGGATTCCTTATAATTATCAACATCCATTCATTAAAACTGAAAATAATTATCCCATTCATAATAATAATATTTCGAAAATATCATGGTATTATATTTTTTTTGGTTTTTTAGAAAATAATGAAAAACTATTTATAATGTGAAATGAAAATATAGGGAAAAAACTGATTGGTTTTTCATCACCACCACTCATGGATGGTATTTATGACGATATTTAAACATAAACATGATTTATATAACATATTTTTGATTATGAAATGTTCACATACTATCCACATTCAAGATTATCATTTTTTGGGCAATGGAAGCACTAATCATGCGTTGTACGGACTTCCACCTCCATGAATAAACATGTATCGTTTTCATTAATTTCCAAATATGGATTGTTTTAGTTTATAGTGGATGAGTATATATGATATATATTATTAATATATATCATTAATATTTTTCTTTTTAGATAACACAAAAATTAATTATCTTTATAAGGTAATGCGTCAATATCGGTAAAGAACCATAAACTAGTTCATTATTGTTTTCATTTTGATGAAATATGACTAAAACATCTATGTGATGGTATTATAACATTATAAATATTTATAAAATATCAATTAAAGTACCTTTTATGGTTTTGAAATGATGATATTTGGTATAAAAAGGAAGATCAACAGCGCTTTTATGAAGCTTTTTTCAAAACGGTCAAGATTATTAACACTCAATGATTTATATTCTTTTAAATAAGACATTTTTTCCTTATTCATGTTTTTTCACATGTTTATGATATATAAATTATGGTATTTTTTATTTTTTACTTTACTGAGAGTTTTAAACTGCCCCTGCTTATATTTTACCTTCCCCAAGATTTGGAGATGATTATGTCTCATGGAATGTCTAATAGGGGGTTTAGTTTAAGTATAATTATTTCCAGCTTGTAAAATAAGTATTTTATGTTTATTGTTTCCAAGACACTAAACCTTTATGTCATTTGGTTGTATGAATATTTTTGGATGTAATAATAAAACCATGTTATAGATGTATTGTTTATGTATATTTAACTAGGGTCACATCAATTGGCATCAGAGTAAGTTTTAGTTATTTTAGAGACTAGGATTAGAAAACATTAATGAGAACTGTTAGGATAATCTTGAGTATATGAAATTATCCAATGTTATTGTAAATAAAGGGATGTGGGTTTCTAGAAATAAATACCTTTTAATATAATACAAGTGGATGTGGTTTTGTAATAGATACATCTAAGGGTAATAACACCAAAAATATTTGTTCAATTATATCTCAACCATCATTCTGGTTTACAGTGGATGGACTCTTACTACGCACGTGGTTAGACACTCATATGCTTAGGATAAATCACATTTTATTTATGAATCATTCTGAAGGATTTGTTTATCATGTTAACATTTTTGGTTAAGTAAAATCTAGAAGGTAAATAATCATGGATAACCTATATTGAAACATAGAGAGTTATTAAGGAATAATATACTTAGTACTTTTGAGTTATTTCTTCTATGATCATAGTTTTCTAATTTATACTTTTAATAATTTAATTATCCTCACAATTAACATTCCTCTATCATGGATATGGTTATAATAAGAATGAACTGAGATAATTATGTATGAAATGGAAAATGCAGTGTATGTCCTAATGTGATGGGAACTTGAATTTAAAATCCCATTGCAATGTTCACTCAACTCTCTCACGTTACGAATAATAACATGAATAATTTGGATCTACCAAACAAACCAAAAAGGTATAATATTTCTATTTAATATTTTATGTGTCATCATACATCATTCTTTAATGGTTCTTTAAAGACATTTATTTTAGTGTAATATATTAATGCGATGGAAAATATATTTTATGTCATTTAATGCTTGGAGCATGAGAAAGTCATTTTAGATGTCTATCATATGGATGGTGAAGATGTACAATGGTCGAATCTCAATAAGAATACAATGGAAATGGAGGAATTATATTCTATGAAGTGGGAGGATTTCAAGGAAATATTCTTCACTAAATATTTTCCTTGGGATCTTCACACTAAGATGAAACAAGAATTCCTATAATTAAAAAAAAGAAAGATGAGTCTATTGGATCTTATAAGAAAGGATTTATGATACTCACAAGGCATGCGTCATAGTCTATCTATTCATCTGAAATGATGATTTATCGATTATTTATTGGCTTCAAATCCAGTATACAGAAGAATTAATTGGTTTTAAGATAATTTGGAATCTATGAGGAAGTTCTCTAATGTGAGATTAAGGTTAAAATGGAATATGGAGACCCACATTAATTTGTTGAAAGGAAAAGAAATATTGAGTACCATGAAATCCCTAGTGAATAGTATCATAGGGCGTAAGAATGTCTAATTACCAATATAAAAAACTGAGGGAGGAAAAACCCAGGTTATTTCCTTAGAGGTTCTCGAAAGTGTTACGAGTGTGGTACAGAAAACCACCTAGCTCCTGACTTCCAAATAAAAGGAAAGAGGCTGAATAATACCAATGAGGATATGAAATACCTAGCTGATGCTCCAATAGATAATAAATGATTAAAATTATATGAATATTAGAATTATATGAATCAATTCCCTAACTCTATAGGTAATTAAGGTAATGGGATGCAACAACCTCTTAAACCAAGGGAGTAAGGGAGGAAATATGAAATCACTACTATAGAGGTGGACTACAATTAAGTAGTGGTGAAAGTTACACTCATTATCCACTATAAAAATGTGAATTACATATTATATTATGGTTTATCAAATTATTTTATATCTTATAAGCATTCAAAGAATATGGATTCATTACTTGAAATATTGAATATTGAGCTATTCGTGAAAAAAACTGTTGGTATGATAAATTAAACTAATGTGTACAGATATTATTTAATAAATATTTTTATGGAGATACTTCCATAAAATCTAGTTCTTATCCCTATAGTTTAATTTGATATAATTTTGGGTATGGACTACTTTTCCTTATATAAATATCATAAAATTTTTTGAGAAAGGGAAATATATTTTTATATCCCTATTCATATGGTTATGAAGTATGAATACAAGTATGATACTACACCTATTTTGTAAGTTAATTCTATAATATTGGTCTTGATATCAAGAAATAATGGGTACCTAGCTCATATTACTAGGGAGGAAGTCAACATCAAGAACATTTCTATTGTGTTGGAATATGCTAATGTATTTTTCAATGAATTTCTTGGTTTTCCACCAGAACATGAGGTTGAATTCTCAATTGATCTCATCCCTAGATCATTTCCTATCTCAAAGACTCCATAAAAAATGGATTCCATTGAATTAATGGAATCGAAGAAGAAATTACAAGATAATATTGGTAAGGGTTTTATATACCCTAGTGCTTCACCATGGAGTGAACCAATCCTATTTTTAAAAAAGAAGGATGGATCAATGCGCCTTTGAATTTATTACCATGATCTTGAGAAAATAACGATAAAAAATCAACCTCTACCCTATATTGGTGAATTTTTCAATTATTTCATAGGATCTCAATTCTTCTCAAAGATTAACCGCTGGTGAGGGTATCATCAACTAAGAGTAAAAGGGAGGACACTAAAAATTATGGACAAGTTATAGACATTATGAGTTTATAGTGACGACATTTTTACTTACAAATTCCCTCTATATTTTTAATGATCTTATGAATAGAGTTTTTAGAGATTACTTGGATTTATTTTTGGTTTTCTTTATAGATGATATCCTTATTCCAAATGCAAGAAAGAGCATGAAGATTACTTAAGGACAAGGTCAAAGACCTAGAGGAAGGATATACTATATGCAAATGATAAAAAATGTTAATTATGGATACAAAATGTATTTTACTTGGGTCATGTAATCACAATTATGGTTATATATATAGATCCATCGAAGAATGTGGTTATTGAGAAATATCCTTAACTAACCACTTTGACTAAAATCTATAGTTTTATTTGGTCAGATGGATATTATCAGTGCTTTGTGAGAAATTTATCATGGCTATTAGACTCATTAACCAAGTTAACACGGAAAGGGTTCAAAATTATCTGGATGAAATAATGTCATGAAAGTTTCAAGGATCTCAAGAAAAGGTTGCTCACTACACATATGCATACATTACCCTGTAGTGGTTAAGGGTGTTTAGTTTGTAGTGATGCATCATTAAAATTATTGGGATGAATCCCCATGAAAAATTAAAATGTAATTTATTATTCCTCCCATCAATGAAAATCTCATAATAAAAATTACCCAACACATGAATTGGAATTAGAAGTGGTGATTTTCTCATTTAAAATTTGGAAGAATTACCTTTATGGTAAGAAGTATGATATATGAACTGATCACAAAATATTGAAATATATCTTCATGTATAATAATTTAAACATATTCTGAAGGATATGGTTATATTTAATCAAATATTATCATTACTCGATACATTCCTACCCTAGGTAGGAAAACATGGTAGTTGATGCTCTGTGAAGAAAAGACCATACTAATCTATCCATGATGAGGATTGAAATGGAAACAATACTCATAGATTTATAGAGGATGTTATTTTATTCATAATGGGAGGAGATAAATCCAATATTACACAAGTGACTTCTTAGCCATCCATTCACATGGATATCAAAGTAACCCAGAAAGAAGATACAGAGCTATATAAAAAGTTAGCGAATATTCTAGAGATTAGTTTTGATAAAGATGGAGTTGTAAGGTTTAGAACCAAGATATGTGTACCCTATATACCAAAACTAAATAAAGAACTTTTGGAAGATGCACATAGCTCGCCCTTCTCTATCCATATTAAAGGAACAAATATGTATAGAGATATGAATCAAAAACTCTGGTTGGATAACATAAAGATGTAAATCATGTAGTATATATCTAAATGTTAGGTAAGTCAAAAATATAAGGTAGAATGAAAAAATCATAAAGGGATGATAGAACCATTACCCATACCTATATAGAAATTGGAAAACAACTCCATGGACTTTGTTGTAGGACTCACCAAAATTCCTAAACATGACAATGTCATATGGGTTTTAGTTGATCGCATTATAAAATAAATGCATTTAATTACTATAAAATAATATTTCTCCCTTGAACAACATTCCAATATATTTATATTGGGACTTATAAGGCTACATGGAGTCCCACTATCCATTGTATCTGATCAGGATCCAAGGTTTAGCTTCAGGTTTTGGAGAAGTCTTAAAAAATCATGGAAAATAGAGCTAAGATTTAGTACTACATATCATCCTCAGATAGGTGATCAGTATGAGAGGAAAATCTAAACTCTATAGGATATGCTAAGATATTGTTCAATGGATTTCCAAGGATGTTGGTATCATTACCTCACCCTAGTGGAGTTCTCATATAACATCAATTTACATTCTGACATTCGTATGGCACCATATGAGGCTTGTTGAACCAAATGATGTTCTATGATGGTAATGATGTTTGGTTTGTGCATTTTGTAAATCCATATTGTGTTGGTTAAGGAATTTTAAAGACATGTTATCTAACAGTACAAGATGATAACAACATTTAAGGTGGTGTTATTTCCCAGTGTTTTCCAAATTTTTGGGCATCAAAATCAGGAGTTTGGTTTTTGGTAAAAGGATGTTTTTATTTAGAACATAGTTCAAAGACCATGAATCATAGTTCTCTGACCACAAAAGGATTACTCAAAACTGTGAAGGAAATTGGAAAATGAATGTATTTCCATATAGAAGAGCTATGAAGACCGCGAAGCATGGTTTGTAGACTGTGTAGGGGAAATGGTTTATGAAAGCCTTGAAATTTGTGGGATGAAAACGGTTCATGGGAAGGTTTTTTTTGAGATGAGAGGTGTTGGTTCATTTGCAGAATCATTATGAAAGAAATGTGCTATGTGGACCATAGAGGGAAAACATCTCACGAAAGTAGAACAGTTTGTGATGAAGGGTGTACCACCTTGAATAATTGGGAAATTAGATTAGCACGTTTTAGAATATATTTACCTATATAAGGACTTATAATAAAATAATTAAAAGAGAGTTATTTTGATTACAAAACATCTTTGATTCTAGAGGAATTTGGTGAAGTATGAAGTGGTTCGCATGAAGAAAATTCTACATAGGAGAAGAGGTTCACGAGAATGATTCTGAAAAAAGATAATTGATTTATGGAGATAGCCTGGGGAAGGGGTTTTTTTGGGGAACTATAGCCCAAAAAGGAATATTTCTTGTGGAAGAACAACCCTTCGGCAAAGGAGAGGTGGTCTACAGAAGGATAACTCATTTGTGAATCTGGGATGGCCTGAAGGAGTGGTGGTCTGCGAAGCACTCATGCCACGCGGTGAAGCGTACTTCAGAGTGGAAGTAAAGACATCCATAGAGGAAGCAAGGATGGTCCAAAAAGGAAGTTTCTTCATGAAGGGTTGAGCTTTGTGAAAGGAAGTTTTGAAAATTAGTTTTTCAATGATCAATGATTTCAAGTGCATCAATTCAGTAATTCGGTGCAAGAAGAGTCACATGCAAGGAATGTACAAATAATTTAATAAAAATCTATTGAAGAGAACTTCAAGTTAATAAACTGAGTAAGACTTCACCTAAGTCTGTGAGCTAAGGGGGCGATGGAAGTATTCCAAGTAATTCATTGATCTAGACCTAAAATCTTGTAAAGGAAGTATGTTTGGAACAAAATGATTATGTCTAAACATATATATTCAACAACTAGTGAAGATTGGTGGATTTAGATATGACCAACACACTATCGGCATATGCTCCTTAGAGTATCCCTTAGTGGTGAACTAATTAAACTTGTTGTGTTATCTCTTTACATGTAATTGTTTATTTACTACACTTTCTCATCAGATAGGTTTAATAGGTTCCTACCAACGTGGGAAAAAGATACACTAATTTAAGAAGAAAAAGTTGACTACCTAATTCAACCATCCCATATCAGGGTTTTAGGGGGTCCTACAAGGATTTGTATGGTAAGAGACATAATAATCCAACATGTTGGGATGAATTTGGAGAGAGGAAGCTGATAGGCCCTGACCATATCTAAGAAATTACAGAGAAATTTAAAACAATTTAGTGGAATATGAAAGTGGAATAAAGTAAAAATAATATTTATACAGATAATCATCAATAATATGTAGAGTTTGAAGTTGGTGATAAGGTGTTTCTCTGAATATCACCATGGAAACAAGTTATGATATTTTGGAAGAAAGGTAATTTGAATCTTAGATACACTAATCCCTTCGAGATCCTTGATCATGTCAGAGTTGTGGCTTATCATTTAAATATTCGCCCTCACCTCTCCCAAGTTTGTGATGTATTTAATGATTCATTTTTTAGGAATTAAAAACTATATCCATCACCTGTACTGAACTCAAAAGTTGTGCAACTGGAACCTGAAATCTCATATGAAGAACTACCTGTTGAGATCTTGGACCGAAGAGATAAGGTTTCATGGAACAAGACCATCCATCTAGTCAAGGTTATATGTCGTAAATATATGTTTTAATAGGATATATAAGAACCTCAGTATGATATGAGAGAAAATTACCCTCACTTTTTTATTGGTGTAACAAAATTATGAGGATGGAATTCTTATAAGGAGGGTAAAATGTAATGACCCATGATTTCAATAATTACTTTTCCTTAATTAAAAACTATGTGAGTAGCTCATCTAGAATGTAATATTGAACTAAAACAAATAATCATATTACCTTTATATACATTTAATTGGAAGGTATTACCAAGATTAACCACTTCATAAAAACTATATAAAAGGGTATAATGATAAAAAAGTCATTTTATACATAAAATATATGTTTCTTAAATTTATTTTCTATGTTCTTATATCCAAATTAAATTTATCACTATTAGAAATTTAATTTAAAAAAATGATCATAATTTTTTTATTAAACATAATAATATAATCTTAAGGTGAATTTCTGGTTTTTTTTCTAAAATAATTGATTTGTTGGTAAATAGTGAAAAATACAGTTTTTTTCTGAAATGGTGACTTTTATCACTTTATCAGTATATGTGAAGGGAATAAAAGTTTATAAAATGTTTTAATTGATCAAATATATATTTTAAGGGTATAATTATGAAATCTAAAATATTATTTTGAACTTATAAATTTTATTTACAATATTTTAGGACTTAAGAAAATATTTATTAGAATTTAAAAACTATTTTTTTGTTTCATTTAATTAAATATTTTAATGGTGATATTCAGTTTTGGATCACATTTAAAGACACATGCTGTTAATTATTTTTTATAATAAGTTAATTACAATCATAAAAATTAGTAAGAATAAAAAATTTATCTTTTATATAATAATAATGTTTAAAAACACTATTTTAATTAACAAAAATTTATGTGTTATGTTTGATTAATTAAAAAAAACATTTTCTTATATTAATGAAATGAATTAGGTTAAATTGATACCAATTTAACAGGTTAAAATTTGGTAATAAGGGTATACATATATATTTAGTAATAAAATAATTGACATGAGTAATTTTTAATTAAGAGTAATAAATGTTTAAAAGACTAATCTAAGGTGGATCAAATTTTCCAAAATTAACATGACCATTAGAACTTATAGAAATAATTTTTTATTATGTAAAGTATTACCAAACTTCCCTCACATAACTTTCAATTCATTCCATTCTTACCCATCACATAAAAAAAATCCCATGGAAAAGTCCCTCATCTTCACATATAAAAGGGGGAACACATCCACCCATTCAATATTCCACTAATATTTCAAAATTTACTTGAAAATATACGAAAATTTTAAATCCTTAAAGTACATTACATTTCTTTATTGTAATGCCCCGACCCCAGAAGCCTAGAGTCAGTGCATTATTACATAACATTGGCACGATCACAAATGATCAAGTCTCAAAATAACGATTAGTTTAGTAGTCTTGGAAGTACTAGATACATTTATAAGGTTTAAATTACATAATAAAATGAAATACTACAACAACATTATTTCCATATACCACACTCATACCCCCTCATACTATCCCTACAGGTAAGTCATAAAATACTTCTTCACCTCCTGGGAAAAATAAAACATCGAAAGGGGTGAGTTCAGATGCTTAGTAAGGATAACAATATAGCGGAATATTTCATAAATAAGTATAAAAAATTAAGGCAATGTATAAATAAAACACAAGCCTTTTAAACTTGAACTTCAGCATAATATGGCAAAAATAAAATGAAATAATTCCATTTAATTATTCACATGGATATTCTAATAGTCGAATAATCACATGAAATATCAATAACCACTTTCATAATGATGGAATGCATAATGCCCAACTATCATAATCACATAGTCAAGGCCTCTTGCCAAGACTACAAATAAGATTTTGTCAAGGCCTTGTACGAAGACACTAGTTTTTCTCATGAGACCTACCGACGCATCGAGGAGCTATAGCAGCCTCCACCTGTCACTTACTAAGTCCAATTCATTCCTCATATGAACAGGTTTAAACATAACATAAACAATCGTATTAAAACTACCATACGAAATGTCAATACTTTCTCCATAAACCATGAATGGTATAAAAATAGCACATCCACAGTCAAACATAACTCATTCAATACAATATGGAATATTGTATTGTAATATATTAACCTCAATCAAGAATAATGAAGGATATTGACATAGATGAAAAAACCATCAAAACTATATGAGAGAAATATCCCCTTTTACTTGAACACATTTAAAAGTCACACTATTTATCAAGAATCCATTTAAAAATCGATTTTTGAATCAAAGTGTCCCATATCACTTTGAAACTTTTAAAAGTAACTTTAATTTTAAATCATTAATGTCTATATAAATAAATTCTTAAAACCATTTTTAAAACATGGACATTAATGAGAATTATTTAGAATAATAAATCTTTAAAACATTTTAAAATGATGTATTAGTTAGAGTTCCTAACCAAAAGAGAGACACTTGAATAAAAATAATTTAGGTAATAAAAACATTTTAATATCATGAGAATAAATTGATTCATGATATACTATGTCAAATTACATTATATACACCATATAGAAGTGATTTGGTGTATAACAACAAATGAGTATCAATGGAATGTAGATTGAGATGAAATCTCTCACAAAGACCATATCCTTAGGTTAAAGATAAATCAACGACATAGTCGTGTGTGAAAAATATAAATAAACTCAATATGATTGGATATTCAGTGTACAACAATCATAGGACATTCACACATATTCTTGTAAAAAAACACCAATGAATTAGATGTTTAACTCAAAAAACTGGAGATTGAGTTAAAATTACTCTTATCAAGTTCATATCGATGACTTGAGAATTTATCAATGGAGTGATTATGTGTATCAAAATTATATCCACAGAAAGGTGAGTGGAAATTATGACATAATAAAATGAATAGTGATTCCACACATAATCTTGGAGTAAAATAATCAATGAAGTATGTGTAAAGCCGAATGAGTGAAAATTAAAATTTCAAATACCCTTATCGATTTGGTAACTTACGAAACATACACCCATGAAATAAGGATCATACAATGATGATGTAAATATCCATAAATTAAATTATATTACACAATTAATAAAATCATGGGAAATACACATACGACGTGCAATAAATAAGTAGTGAACAATGGAAATCTCACGGAATTAAAAGTGAGATAAGAAACCCCTTACTATGTACTTTTTCCTTGGTCAAAGGTAGGTTAAACTCCTGTATAATGGTGAAATAATTTTTATTGAATTATTAAAGAATAATATAAATTAATATTATATCATATATGATCTTTTAACATTGATTTGTTAATAATATCTTAGTATTATCGTCGTTTCGGGTGTTAACAGATTCATTTTCCTTTATATTATTTGTTATGTGAGCCATATTTGTTATGGATGGGATGTATCTTATTCATATCCATAATTATATCAAGTCTCTAAATATTATTTTTAATCATAAAATGAAATTTATTCTTGAATGTATATGATGGGGGAATGAATCTCATCGCGTTCGTGGAGACGGTAATCCATACGTACGCACGAGCGACAATGTCATTATTTTGATATTAAAATAATATATAATTGGATGGTATATCATATATAAAAAATCATTATCATGTTATATTTATTATTTACATTAATTACACATCATTATTATACGCATCCAAATAATAATATATAGAATAACAATTACACCACGACGTGGAGACGGTAGGCCGTACGTACGCACGTATGGTGACATGTCATTCAAAGGATGGATAGAATACTGAATATGGTTTTACAATATTTATAATAACATCATAGTATATATAATATACTGTAGTTATTATTTTATAATGAAAATAACAAAGAAAGAATAAGTGGAAGAACAAAGAAACTTGAAAGAGGGTGGTGAAATCATTATCTCTTCTTCGGGTTCTTCCTTTTGATTTGATCAAAAGGGCTCTTTAAGTTGGATTTATGACCAAAGGAGTGCCTCTATAATGAAGTTAGGGAATTTTAGAGAATATTTGGACCGGGTTTTGGCGAACCAAAAGGCTTTGAGGGTATGAATTTGAGAGAAGGGGGAGTTCCCTTTTATAAGAGGAGTGAGGGGAACCTTAGGAAAAGCAATAAATATTATTTTATAATAAATTCATATTAGGTTTATAATGGATCAAAAGTGTATTATTTAAATTATAAGGTGGTTATATGTCTAAAACAACTCAACCAATAGGTTTTAGATAGGTTTGGGTCACTTTATTAACCTTATCTATTAGTATTAACTCTTTGTTAATTAGTTTGACATTAACCATGTCACTTTGTATTTTTATATTATATGATTAATAAACGTACTATAAACTTCCAAGAGACCTTAAATTGGTACATTAATAATACATATATCATTATATAATTCCTTTGGCCGAACCATAGATTTTTAGAAATATAATATCAATTAATAATATAATATTTGTAAAAAAAATCATTTATGTCAATTTCGACACTATTAAATATTTTATTTTTTTTAAAGTCTTAAAAACTTTACTAATTCTATAAAAATTAATTTAAGCAATAATAACAAGTCATATTAAACAATAAAATTCGTGGATGTCATCAAAACGTTCAAATTATATTTATTTTAACATTTATAATACCAATTATTTGATTCTTTCATTAATAAAGAAAATACGACATCATTATTGTGTCATAAATATATTTATTTATTGAATGTCTAAAAATTATAAATAAAATTCCATTATGTATGAAATCTTTTTGTCTTTCTAATGAATATTTATAGTCTCAAATATAACATATATAACCCTATGTAAGAATTGCTTTTCCAAAAGGTATATGCTTATGTCATTTTTGTATTTACTTTAACTTAATTAATATAAGGTGTCATTATCACTTACAAGTGGATCCATGGGGTCCCAAAATTGACCCTAATATGTCCATCGTCAAACATGTATCAACCAATAGGGTTATGACATGTTTTCGAGTAAATTAATATTATTATAATATTATTTTTTACCCTTATTTACTGGATTTACGCTTTAACCATGGTAAATTAAATATTTACCGAATTTTTTTTCAAAATGTCTAAAAATAAGAGTTACCTATTTACAAAAATTGGACATCCAGATTCCAAATATGGAATCCATTTTTCCAAATTCAAAACACATAAGTGGTAGAAATTAATTTAAAATTAATTCTCGTTGTCAAAACAAAAAGCATGTTTTTAAGAAATAATAACTATCAAAAGATTGACACTTGTTTATGCCCGGTTTAAATGAGAAATTATGTCCAATTACTAACATTGTATTAAATGGTAAAACTATATTCTAAATAAACGTTAAAACCACTAAAATTCATAATTTATCACTATTAATTATTTTGATTAAAAAATTGTTTTTAACTAAAATTTAGTAATTTTCACTATTCATAAAAATATGAAAGTTATCATAAAAGTACCAAAAATTCACCCTAAGATAATTTCGATATTAAAAATACAGAAATTAATCCAATTATGAAATATAAAATGTATAAAATTTCAAAAAGTGGGTATTGTTATTCATAACGACTAGTTTGATTGGTTGTGGTGTGTTAGAATCTCGAAGTCACGTACAATGAAAGCTATTGCATTATTCAAAGGGAAATGTACCATGGAATCGTGGTGTGTTACATTAATTCCCCTCACCACCATTAATTATCCTAGGTCCCATAAATCTAATTCCTTTTTCAAGAGGAATTTCATGGTCTTAATGTAGATATCACATCTTTCGTAATGCTTCTTTCTTATTCATTCCTTTATAAAAAACCATAAACATTGTATAATTATAAAATAATAATTATTAGTGTGTTTATTTGTTATTATAATAATGGTTCAACCATTATTTATTCTCTTCCATCTATTAATAAAAAAATAATTGTCATTAGTGCATGTGCAGAGATTACATCCTCCGCGAAGCGATGATTTCATTTTTCATCACCACCCCTCATGGATATACATAATTATGGTATTAATGAATAAATATGATTTTTATAATGTATTTATTATTCATAAATGATCATTTTCTATCCACATTCACCCCTATCGTTCTTTGAGTAACAGAAACACTAATCATGTGATGTGTAGACTACCACCTCCATAAATAAACATGTTTTGTTTTCCTTAAATTACAAACATGGATGGTTTTAATTTTTAGTGGATGATTATATATTATATATAAAATTAATATATATCCTTACTATGGTTATTTTTGTGTAACATAAAAATTAATGACCGTTATAAGCTAATCCATCAATATCAGTAAATAACCCAAAACCAGTTCATTGTCATTTTCGTTTTCATGAAACATGACTAAAAATACCATGTAATGGTATTATAACATTATAATTATGTATAAAACATCAATTATAGCTCCTTTAATAGGTTTTAAATGGTTATATTTTGGAGAAAAAGTAATATCAACACCGCTTTTATGTATCTAGTTCAAAACACTAAAGATTATTAACACCAGATATTGAAAAGAGATTACAACAATCTAATTCATGAAGGGAATTTTTATTAATTAAGAATATAAATGGAAATGTATATGAAAAAGGTTCTGAAAATTTTAATTAATATATTTAACTTTATGATACATTCAGATAAAGAACTTCTAAGGAAATAAAGGTTAAAGGTAAGGGACTTAGTAACTCAAACTCCTTTCATTGAGTTATATAATTTTTTATTTGAAATTTGTATTTCCAAGAATTTCTTGAATAAATGATTTCATCTTTTTTAATTTTGGGTTAAAATATTTTTTTAATTATTTTCATTACCATTAAAGGTTTTATTTTAATTTTTCTTAAAAACAAAGATGGATTTTTGGAAATAGACATGTAACCATAACTTTTACAATGATGAGTAAAAAATATTTTGAAAAAGACATTCTCATGATTTTTTTTCATTATATTAAAAATTATCTACTTCCATTTGAGATATGATTCATGTTTCACCCTATATTATTTTTTTATTATGTTATTATTTTGGGTGATCAGGGTTTTGATATCAAGTAATTTAATTCATGTTTTTATTTGGATGTTTTATGAAACCAATGTTATTTACATGGTTTCTTTATGAAAATTGAATGATTTACATTTTTATGTTCTATAAAAACTATATTATTTCCATGGGTTATTTATATAATGATTTTAAAATTTCATGAAACCCTTTTTCTTTTTATGTATTATTTGTTAAGTGACACACGAATATATGGATCATGAGATGGGTGGTACTTATATCTCCCTCTAACAATTTGGGTAAAGTTTTATATCTCATGAGATATAATTTTAATATGAATGTATTAGAGAGAAGATATTTTCAAAAGGGGTGAGTGTGGTGGGGTCTAGCTCTGCTTACATTTTTACGAGTGAACAAGTTTGTGAGTATCCAAGATCAAAAAGATAAGAAATCCTATGTTTATGAATATTCCAATTTCTTTTCTACATTACATGGCCCATGTTATATGATTCATCTTTTATTTTCTCATTCCATGGTATAAGTGTTATCATTTGATATTTTATGTCTATCTTTCATGCCTATATTTAACACTGAATGTTTTTATTATTTTAAATTAGATATTTTTTCCATATTCATTATTTTCCACATGTTTAGGAGATACCCATTATTGTCATTGTTATGTTTTCCCTTACAAATAAATTGATCCCATCCCTTCTTACGTTTTCCCTTACCTAGGATTTGAAGATGATTATGCCTAATGGGATTTATAATAGGGGGTCTAGTATATGGATAAATTTTCCCATATTATAAAATAATTGTTTTTATGTTTCTAGTATCCAAGAAACTAAACCTTTAGGTCCTTGGGTTGTGCAAATATTTTTGGATGTAATAATTAAAAAATGTTATCAATGTATTATTTAGTTATATTTATCTTGGCTTTATCCAATTATTTCCTCAGTGTAAAGTTTTCACACCTGAGAATGGTTTCCCCCTCATAATAATAAAATTACAAGTAGTGGAAAATTTACCAAGAATCTGGCATAGGGAATCCAATCAATTGACCACCCTGAAAAAGTATTAAACAGTTTCAATATAAATGAACAAACCAAATATAGTAACATGATTATATAATAATCAAACAACTCATGAACTATATCAACACATTAACTAAACATTATTCCAATAACACAAACATGACACAAACCAAAATAATGATATTGGTTGATAATTACAATACATAACATTCTGAAATAAATTTTTTTAGACCACTATCAACGTTCTCCTAATGAAAAATGGTCACTCAACACGTCACATACCATAAATCATTAAACCAACCCAAACACAAAATTTAAAAGTGATCAAAACCTGGGCACCTGAAAGAAAACATGGGAACTACATACACCCATTGGTGTTTATTGGGTGTGAAATAAACAAGTCCTATAAGATTCCACCAAGGATTTTGTTCCATTTCCTTTCAAAAGAAATTTTATCAATTATAGTTTAAAATATAAATAAAAAATATATTTTCACATTAAAATGATATGAAACAATGTAAAATGTCATAGTCACTTTTCTAAAACACCTCCCTTCTTTGAATAAACAAGGGTGGAACCAAAAACTTTTTATAAAACAATTTTTAACCAAGGAAAGAGAATCCTTTATTAAGTTTATGAAAAATATAACAAAAACCTTTTCTATTTAAAAAAAACATTTATAAACCCATTTTTATTTTATGAATGTAGAGACCTTATTTTTTCCTTGTAAGACTTCGATATATTTCTATATATATTTCCAGATCTAGGCGCTACGATTGTGTGTGATTCCAAGGCTCAGTGTGCCTGAAATTAATTTTATAAAAACATTAAAATTATTTTATATTGGATTTGCATAACTTCTTCAAGAAAATAGGATAACTCTTTAAATGTTGATCAGATCAGAAATATGAGACCATTGTTCATTACAGAATGCAGTGTTTACCCTAGGAACGATATAAAATGGGTCAGCGTAGGATGTACGTACCCCTCACTCATTTAAGATGTTTTAATGAATTAATTAATTAATTAATTATTTAATTAGTTTTTTTTCAATGCAACGAATAACTCTATAAATTTAATATCATGGTGAATTTTCAAGGGTTGGCCTTATAATCTTGAAATTTTTGGTGAGATCTCTCTTCCTCCTCCATTGGCGGATTGAAGAACGATGATAGGACTCTAGATCAAATTAGATCAGGATGTAATGAAGGAAAAAACTTCTCCCAATCATTTTAGGATTCATTATTCATCAATTATCGATCTTAAATGAATTTTGGACTCATCAATTAGTGTTGTTATGCCCATTTTTTGAAATTGTTGAGCATATCCACCTTTCTTGGATCTACACTAATTTCAGACCTTGTATGTTCCTGGGTATTGAAATCTAAATTAATTTGAATTGTTTATCTAACTGTAGATTCCCCATTCTTAATATATTGTACAATAATTCTTCTAATAAATAATAATACATTTTATTTTGTTTTTTCTCCCTCATTGCTTTTCATTCTTCACCGATTGGACCTCACAGTCCCGGTTTGACTTTTTCAGGTGGTACCAAGCTTGATAGAACCCTCAAATTCATGATAGATTGACTAAATGGGAATATATTAATGATAAAATAATTTATCTGGGATCTTTGAGAGACAAGGATGATCATTTTGGTGTTTAGATATCAAGAAATTGAACCTAGAAGACATGGTGGTGTGTGGAATTGGAAGAGAAACCCTCGATGGTGACGAGAGGCTGTTTTCCAGCAAACTATGACCAAGATCCAGGATTCATGGATAGATCCACTAATCCCAAATGGATTTTAGGTGAGATCTATGAATCCGTGATCATATTCAAGTGCAAAAGTTGGATCTATGAATTCTGTCAAAATCCTGACTACATGTCGTGTTTAATGAAGAACACATGACATTTAGTCCCTACCATAATGACAGATAGGGTTTTGGGAAAGATAAGGTTGACATGACATATACCATCCTACATTCCATGTACCCCCTTCATGGTTTGACAACCTATGTGATGGGTCACATGGATAGGAACCCACGTGGGATTACATAGGGCTCGGTACACAACCATGTACTCTAGTACATAGACACATTGAGAAAAACACGGCCCCTAGACTGTGTTATCTAGGATACACTATGTTTTCCACCTACATGGTGTACAATACTACATAGTTAGGGATCCATGTACTAGGCATGGACAAATCCATACTATTAAGTAGGGACACATGCCGTATGGATCCCCTCACATGTTGTGTACCCCTTCGTTCCTTTTTGGGAAACTTTGAATGTCTGTATCTCCTTCGTTTGAACACAGATTTTGGCCAAAAATAATCCTATCATTAGTGTTCTTCCGTGTAGAACATGATGGTACCATAATTTTCGTATTTAAAGATATAATATGGAATGTTCATAGAATGATTCTTATTGAGTCGACCCTGATGATGGCAGTGATCAGATGGGATCACCAGAGACATATTTTGAGTGGTACCCTTTAGTGGATTTATCCAGTGGGTCCTTGATTTATTCATAGTGGTACCCTCTAGTAAATATGGGGAGTGGGTCCTTGATATCTTCTATGTGTTACCCTTAAGTATATTTGGTAATTAGGTCCTCGATGTCTCCCAATATTCTGAGTGGTACCCTCCAGTTGAGCTAGGTAGTGGATCCTCAGCGTCTTCTGAGTGGTACCCTCCAGTAGAGTTAGTTAGTGGGTCCTCAACATCTTCCAAGTGGTACCCTCTAGTAGAGCTAGGAAGTTGGTCCTAGACATCTTCAAAGTGGAACCCTCCTATTGTACCAGGTCATGGGTCATTGACCAAGTGATTGTGCCCCTCGATTGAGTGGCATAGGGACGAGGTGTGGTTTGACTTGGACGGTTACTTCTGGGAAGACGTATGGGATTCTAAGAATTTTTTATGTAATTTTGGAACTACTAGATACTCTTCTTCTTGGGTTGACTTGTGAGATGTATATCCCCTTTACTCTCTTGTTTGGGATTCTATTGACTGAGCATATATATATATATATATATATATATATTCCTCCTCTTGTATCCACCCATTGGATTTGGATAATCTCCTTCCAAGAGAGATGAAGATGTGCGAGGTATTCCACATGATTTGTGTGTCTATATTATTATTATTGGATGAGTCTATTCTTCTAATATAGGTGGAAAATGATCTATGAGTTGTTTATCTACTCACCATATTTATCCCACTATTCTTGTACAATCTTACATTCACCATTGGTTGGGTTGAGCTATACTCTTTCACTGTAACTTGTGTATGTAATTTCTTTCTCTTACTTTTGTATCTCTTATGGCTCCCCCTTCAGCTTTCTGGGTGGCCTACTAGTTATTTACATACTCACCCCTACATTGGATTTTCCCACACATGTTGTACCTTACGCAGAATACAGACAAGTTGACCATGACTTCAAAGGAGCTTAGGGATACTGGGTGCTTAGATCGCGTGCAGTGGTCGTAGCTTGGGATTCAGGAGATGGGCTCTCTCAGCTATTTACTTTTCCAATTTCTTATTAGGTTGGGACATATTTCTTTATGGGCATGTATTTTTCACCTTTACTTTCATCTTACACTACTATAATTTTGTACTTTCTAGATATTAATCCAAGCATGGTTTACTTTATAGTAGTGTTTCATATTTTACTCTTTCTCTATGCACTTTTGTATCGATATGCCTATGTGTGTGTACATGTACTTAGTAAAATTCCCCCCAAGTTAGTTATGCCTTAAAAACTTGTATCTATCCCCTAAAATATGGAGGCGATCTTGGGATAGTTGTGGCTTGGGCCCCAACTTGGGTCGGGTCATGACAATTAAATACTCATACATTCCCTTCAAAACACACTTTCCAAACTATTTTATAAATTTATTTGAAAGTAATCCAAAACCAAAACTGAAATGGAATATGAATACATAAAAACACCAATATATTGAATGTATGGATTATAAAAAAAATTACAACCAAGAAATGGTGTCTTATAACCAAATTAAGAGTTAGGGGATACAAAAAGGAAAAAGAAGGAACCCCTCATGTAATCCTGAATAGAATATAAGTACCATGTGAAACTCTCAATATTATAACCTGATTCATACTGTACTTGGAATAAGGAATGCCTAATTAAATGTTGGTTTACCCTAGGTTAACTTAATTTCATTTCACTCCATCTTACCCTCTTGATTTCATCTGGAGGTAAAACCCTTGTAGAAAATATCATATCTAGGGAACTATCTTGGGTATAACCTAAGATAGTGTAGCAGTCATCCAGACCTTTTACTTAGATGACTATTCTTCTTATGAAATAAATAAATAGAGTTTTGTATATAATTTCATCAAGTGGGAATCATATTAATATAGGTTACAATTTTAAACATAATAATTAAACCTCATCTCACCTCCAATGCCCTTATAAGAAAAAAACCCTTTCACATCCATTCATACCACAAATGATATACAATATCCATATCACGAAAAATATACAACACCCTCATAGGGGGAAAATCTATATATATCATAATAAAAAAGAAATGGGCACAACTGAGGGGCTTATACACATCATGAAAATCTCATTTATAAAGTGTCAAACATGTCTTTTCAAAATCTAGATCAAAATTCCAAGCCATTATCTACCATTTTAAATCCATTGTTAAAACATCATTTAAAACCAATTCATGTAAAACCATATTTAAAATAAATTCATGAACCAATCCTATTTTCATTCAATCATTTAAAAACTTCACGACATCCCTTTTTATTTTTGAAGCATTTATAAAAAACCTCACTGTTACCCATTTCAAGACCCAAACGAGGTCAAATTCATTTAATCACCAAAATTACTTTAAAATAATGCATATAACCATTTTAGAAAATAATTTTTATAGAAAAATAACTTTGGGAATTATAAAACTATCAAAACACCATTTTTATGATAAAAAGTAATTAGTAAACCACTTTTAAATCCATTATGATTAGCACGTATAGGTATAAATTAATGAAAAAAATCGTATAAAAAATTAATTACTCAATTAAATTCAACTTAAAGGAAATTAAAAAAAACACCTACCTCAAACCAAGTCACAACAAATCATCTTTGATAGTGAATCTCAATCAAGAAAATATGATCCCTCTATAAACCCATAATCCCCAAAACTCCTAAATTAGAACCACACCCAAACCCTAATATAATTCAATCATCCCCCAGGGTTTGTGGGAGAAGATCCGACCAAGAAATAATGGGTGTGTGGTAGAGGAGAATGTAATAATAAGAAAAAAAATATGATTATACCTTGATATTCCCCTTGAAATTGGTGAATAAGGGGATCAAATGGAAGAGGGAGGTAGAGATCCCTATATCACACAATAGAGTATATTGAATTAATGGTTAGGAATAGGGGATCAAAAACCCCTAAAATCATAAGGGTCATAATTTAAATATCATATTTTTATCAATTTGGGAAAGCATCCGGGTTAGGCCACATAGTTTATAAAACCATGCATTAACTATGCATGAGCTACTGGAAGGAACCTGCATCACTCACATGATTTTACCTCATGGTTTAGAAAACCATGAAAATACCACTACTAAAATTATATAACTTTGAACAAGAAAATCACACAATTTCCTCTATATATGTGATAACCATGAAATATGGGAAAACCATTAAAAATTAAAAATTCCAAGCTTGAAACTTCCAAAAATTTAAATTAATCCAAAATAATATAAAATTATTGACAATAGTGACACATGGTTGTCATAATTATCCCCACCATGAAACTTTATACATCCATAAAGTCATTAATAAATGTATAAGAGAAGTAAAACTGAATCTTAAATACTTATATGACAGGTGGGAGGGTCTAGAATGTTTATTGAGGTATAGTGAGATTGGCACACAAGACAAAACACATAACTCCTCAAATCCAAGGATCAAATACTCAAACATTAAAAAACATCTCCAAGCATGAACCAACTCAAAAATATTCAACATGAGATCTATGAAAATAAAAACCAAATATAGGTCTCCCCACCATTTATAATTAATATAAAATGGTGGGGTAGAAGATAAACATACCTAAGATAAATTATGATCCTTCACTAACTACAAAAAACTATTCAAGGATCGACCACATATCCCCAGTGGAATCCAACCCAAGGAACCTCTAAATGACAATAAGAAAATACCACCCATTCCACTATATACCATGTAACTAAAAATAGAAATATATCTCATTCAAAAACATTCCCTAATGAGAAACGATGTAGGTTCTAACTTTGGGTCACAAAACTGAGTGGAAGGGGTGATCTAAAACTTAGTACATGGATCAATATCTCATAGTGAATCCAATAATATCCAAATCAAAACCGGTAAGTGAATAATATAATTTGGTTCCATATCCATCCTAGTCACCTAAAACACCCACCCAAGGGCTTCCCATGACGAATACATCAAAACACAACCATAAAAAGAAGAAAATGAAGTTCTTAAGCGACAAGATCAAACACTAAGGAATAATAAAAACCACAATAATAAATTCCAAAAAAATTAGAAACACAAAGTACTAAGGAATGTATCAAGAAAAATTCACCTTATGGGTCTCAATTAACTCTAAACCCAATGAGTAAAAATTATAAAAATAAAAAATCATCCAAGACTACTCTAGATAAATCAACTTACAAGATTTCTAAAAATAAACTAATCACTTAATTTTCCAAAATGGACCTTGATCATCATGAAAGGATGGTAACTTAAGAAGTATTGGATCAAGGAAGGTTTGGGATCCAAAACTCTTTTCAAATACTTAGAAAATTAAACAACCAGGAGAGTTATACCTATACTATAGGAGGATTCACCCACCAAATAATCCTCAGAAGAAAAATTTCTATATTCTCTGAAGACCATTCTAGGAGACACAAATAAAAAACAAAAAACATGAATCTAACAAATTAATTTTTCACAAACGGAATCATACAGTCCCAATATACACCAAGAGACCAACCTAAATAAAAAAATTCACCAAATCTAAACATAGAAAAAAACATATTTAAAAATTTTCATTTTATTTAAACCATAGTAATTTCTATAAGGAGGATTAAATTTATTTTTCTAAGTAACACATTCTTTGAAAACAATTTATCCCCTTTGGAAAACTTTTATTTCAATTAGAAACTGAAAATAAAATCACATTCCTTAGAATCAAAGAATTTATAAAAGAATAAAAAATCTCTTTTCACCAAAGTACACACATGAATGGGAAAATTCAACCTCTTTAAAATAAATTACCCCTTAAATTTCATAAAGTTACTTTTTAAAAAAAATTCTCTATGTGTTTCATTATAAAACCAAATTTTTCCTGAAGCTCACTTCCATTTAAAAATGTTTATATAAAAAACAATCATTCATTTCAAATTATCCCCATAAGTTCAAATTTATTTTAAAAACCATTCCCAAACATTATAATGAAATCAAAAAATTTTAAACATCCCTCAATAGTAAAAAATATCTTAAACATAAACCATAATATCAAATTTTAAAAACTAAAATAATTCAAAAAAACCTTATTTTAATTCAAAGATAGTTCTCTAAATTAAAATGAAAGAATAAAAATAATAACTTCTAAAAATTTCATAAGAACCAAAATTTGTTTCATTCCCATCACAAAAACTAATTTCATAAGAAAATCATCCCATAAAATATTATTTTTCATCTAGAAATATTTTTTCCCAAATGAAAAATTAACTTTTATAGAACAAGACTAAGAAATAAGGCATAATTAATCAACAAAAACATCACCCAATAACATAAATTAAATAGAAAAATCCTTTAATTAACCCCATGTTAATGATAATAAATGTCAGAATCAATCCAAAAAGTAAGGAAGATAAGAAAAAAAATTTGGGAGGAAGAAGAAATTTTCATGGTTTGGCTACATGGGTGGGAAAACCATGTGACAATTATGAAGCATACTCTAAAATGGATTCTTGATCAAACTACATGAACTCCACACAGTTTTTTATACCTTGAGAGCCATCTGTTCAACTTATATTTTTTATATTTTTACCCCAAAATCAAAAAAGAGACCCCCAAAATCACTAGTATACTGATTTTAGATCAAAATATCATCATCACATATAAAAATTCATCAACAATAATCCAAAATGAAATTTAATTCAAGATTAAAATACCAAATACCCCTGATAACTCAAGGATAAATGTAAGAAAAAGCTATCTTGACTCTCCCACCACTATTCTCTTCAATTTTTAGATTCTTATCTCTATACTACTAGAATTACCATATAAAAATTGAGTGAGTGAAGAAACTATAATGTATTAAGAACATATTATTTTATAAAATTTGTAATAAATTAGCTTGAACTAGTGTGGGGGTATAAATGCTGAAAGCATGGGAATGGTTTTACCCTTTAAATAATAATAAAACAAGTAGTGGAAACTTTACCAAGAATCTAGAATGGGGTATCCATACATTGGATCTCCAAGAAAAGGTAATAAAATTGATTTGAATATAAATAAAACAAATAAATATGGTAATTCATAGCTATAATAATAAAAAAACATCAGAACTACATCAATGAATAAACTGAACATAAGTCCAACAATACAAAAATTCATAATCCAGGATAATGATCTGGGCTAACAAGGCTGATACATAACATTGTAAAAAAATTGAAGCATCACTAATCATCTACCCATGGCCCATGGTCACTCAGAAAATCACAGGTCTTTCATCACCATACTGAGACGAAAAAAAGTTCAGAAAGAGATCAAAACTTGAGAACATAAAATAAAACATGAGCGTTACATGCACCCATTGGCATATGTAAGGAATTAGCTAAACATGTCCAGTAGGATTCTACCAAAGAGTTTGTGTTATTTATTTTTAATAAATTTTATTTATGATAATTTCAAATATAAATATAAAAATTTTTTACATGTAAGTGAGATGAAACCAAATAACATTCCATAATAAAAATTATAAAACACCCACTATTTAAATAAACATGTGGTGAGATAAAAAAAATAAACAAAAGAAAGGGGAATATTTTTTAATTTTATGAAAACAAGCCTAGATCCCTTTCCTATTTCTAATTTTTTACTCAAATCCATTTTTATTTTATAAAATAAACATGATTTCCTTTCAAAACACAGATTGAAAACTAGTGTATAAATCAATTTGAATGTGAGCCAAAACCATAACTAAAATGGAATATGAATACATGCAGGAACTAGGATATAAATACTTTAAGAAAGAAAACAAGTGATAATGGATGTAATGGTGTTGTATAACCAAATCAAGATCTAGGGGATACAAAAAGGTAAAATAAGGAATTCCTTAATCAATACTCAACATAATATAAGATTCATGGGAAAATCAATAGGTTTTAACCTGAATGATAATAGATCTCGAATAAGGAAATCCTAAAACAAAGTCAGATGACCCTTGGTGAACGTAACTATACTTTACCATAGCTTACCCTCTTGGTCTCACCTAAAGGTAAACCCCTAGTAAAAAAATATTACATAGGTCACTAGTCAGTAGATAATTAATTCTAGTGTAACACTCATCCAAATCTTTTACTTATATACATAGGTTTACCATGAAATTTATCACCATAGGTGAGAAAAAAATAAAATCAATTGGTCATTATATATATATATATATATATCAAAATTTTAAACCTAATAAGAAAACCTCAAATCACCGCCAAAACCATATAAAAAATATCTAATTTCACTCCCATTCATACCATAAATGATATATATCATATATATCATTAACAATATACGAAATCCTACTCAAGTATCACAATTCATATCTATCATAATTAAAAATAAGGATAACAACTAAGGGTCTCATACTCATCATGAAAATATCTTTTATAAAATGCTAAAAATACCTTTTAAAAATATAACGTTGAATGGAAATCCATTATCAACTATTTTAAGTCCCATTTTAAAAATAATTTAAAACAAAATCATGTAAAATCACAATTAAAATCAATTAAAGAACACATACATATTTTTTCTATCATTTGAAAAGTCCACAACATTCCTTTTTATTTTCAAATCTTTATTTTAAAACCACACTTTTGTCCATTTCAAGAACCACATAGAGTCAAATGACTTTAATGAAAAAAATCCCATTAAAATAAGGAATACAATAATTTAGGAAAACACCTGGCACACAAAAATCACATGGGGAATTATAAAATTATCAAAACAACTTTTATTCCAAGAAACAAAAATGAGTAAAACACTTTGAAATCCAATATTATTACAACATATAGGTATAATTTGATGAAACAAATAATAGAAAACATCAATAAATCAATGAAATTTAAATTAAAAGAAATACACAAAAACAACTACCTCAAACCAAGTGGAACTAAATCACAATGAGTCACTTTCTATAGTGAATATCAACCAAGGAAAGAGAAGCCTCTACAAACCTTAAACACCTAAAACTCCTAAATAAGAACCATCCCAAACCATAATCTCAAAAAAAACCCTATAGTTCATAATAGAAGACACAACCAATAATTAATGGGTGTAGGGGATAAGATAAGTTAATAAAGATAAGAAAAGAAGATTTTTCCTTAAGATTCTACTATAAATAAGTGGATAAGGGGATAAAAATAGAAGAGGAATAGAGAGAGATATCCATAGGTTGTTCCATGGGGTTAGATGAATTAATGATGGGGGAGAGGATTTAAAAACTCCTAAAATAAAATGGGGTATAATTGGAATTTTAATTTTTTAAGAACACAGGAAATTCACATGGTTAGGCTGCACGGTTTACCAAATTGTTCACCAACTATGTTGGAGCCAGTGGAAGACATATAAACAAATCACATGGTTTATTAAATAGTGCCAACCATACAAATCCCATTGATAAAAAATATAGGTCTATGCATAGTCATCTAGAGATAAGATCAAGGTCCTATGAATAATCATATCCAACATAATCCAACCTCACAAATGAGGAAACACAAAATAACCAAGTAATTTATCCAAAAAATAGCATCAACAGCCTCCATCCACTCTAAATTAAATGAGAAAAAAAAATCAAAAATAAATAAATATCCAAGACTACTCAAGATAATTCAAATTATAAGATTTATTAAAAGAACCAAACCAATTCATTAACACAAAATAATCCTAATACTCATGCAAGGATGGTGAATCTAGAAGTGATGGAGCATAGAAGGTTTTAGATCCATTACTCTTTTTAGAATCTAGATAGGTTTAACAACCAAGAGAGATAAACATATATGACATGAGGATTCAAACCATGACTCATAATGAGAAGAATACATTACATATTCTCCCAAAACATTTCTAGGAAGTAATAATAATAAGCACGAATCATGAATCTAACCCATTAAAATTTCACAAACCAAATGAAATAGTCCCAATACACAACCAAGGTCTAACCCAAATGCACAAATTAACCAAATAAAAACATCTTTAAAAACATGAATTTTATTTAAACCATGCCCAATTTCAATAATATGGTTAAAAATAAATTTTTAAAGACACTCATTCTTTTAAAACAACCCAACCCTATTTAGAAAAAGTTTCACTTTAATTAGAAACTCATAAGAAAATCCATTTCTTTTAAATCAACACATTTTAAAAAGTGTCTAAAAAATAATTTCACCAAATTACACACGTTCTTTAAGGAATTCAAATATATAAAATTAATATCCACTAGAACTTCATAAATTTCCCTTTTGTGTTAAAAATGCTCAATGATTTCCATTATAAAACCAAAATATTCATGAATCTAACTTTCATTTCAAAATATTTCTCTAAAAAATCAATTTTATTTAAAATAATCCTTATCATTTCTAATTTATTTTCAAAAAAATTTCCCAAACACCGTAATGTAATCAACCACTTTTGAAACATCCCATGATAGTAATAAATCTCTTATAAAAAAACCATAATATTTAGTTTTAAAAAACACAAAAATTTATAAACTACCCCTTTTAATTCAAAGAAAATTACCCTAATTTAAATTAAAGAGGAAAATAATTACTTTTTAACATTTTATAAGAATCGTAATTTCATTTATTCCTTTAAAAAAAATTATTTTCCCAGGAAAATAATCCCATAGAATATCATTTTTTATCCAAAAATCAGTTCCCTAAAACAAAAAATCACCCTTTTAAAATAAGAGGGTAAATCACATGGCATAAAGCATCAATCAAAATATCTCCCAATAACATAAATTTATTAGGAAATTCCCAAAATTAACCTCATTACAATGGTAAAAACATCAGAATAAATTCATAAAGTATGATAGATAGGAAGAGACATCAGATGGGAAAAATTTATTCATGTTTTGGCCTTAGTGGTTGGAAAACCATGCACAAATCATGCAACAGCCATTGAAATAACTTTTGGATCTAACCGCACAGTTTTCATGATCATGAAATCTAACAGTGTAGATTTTATTTTTTCTCCATTTTAAACCCAAAAAGATAAAAGATACCGAAAAAATAATTGGTATATTAATTAGGGATAAAAATATCATAATCTCATATCAAAATAAATCATGAATATTCAGAAACAAACTCTAATTAAAGATTGTAATCTCAACTACACCTAGTAACTCAAGATTTAGGGAATGAAAGAGCTAACTAGACTCTCCCTTAATCTACCTTATGAGCTCCAAAATTTCTATATCTATACTACTAGACTTCCCATATAATAAGGGTGTTATTAAAGAACCTAATAACTCTTTAGAACCTAGGTTTTAATACCATTTTTTAATGAACTGGCTCAGGATTACCCATCACCTCACCTGAACCAATTCACCAATAGGCCCGAGATCAAATCTAGGTGGAGGCATATTTCTAGGTACTATAGTAGTATTGTAGTAGGCACTGTAATAGGACTGTAGCAGAACTGTAGATGTACTGTAGCAGGCACTATTCGGTACTGTAGCAGCAGGAACTATTCATCCATCTGGGCCTTCAGGCCACCGGTTTGGTCCTCGGGTCCTGCAAGGCTTTCGGGCCACCCAAGGCCTTCAGGCCAGTTTATTATCAAGGCATTAGGTCCACCTTAAGGCCTTAGGGCCACCCCAAGTCCTTTTGTAACAAATTAATGTAGGCCCCAGACACACTACAAAAAAGAAGCATCCCTAGAAGAGGATTCAGAGCAGGTACACTCACCAGAGCATAGCCAAATGGATTGTCAGAATGAGAGGGTATGGCTATGACATCGGTACTAGCATGATCTTGCATAGGAAGCCGATCCAGACGGTCATGCAAAGGTGGAGAGATACTATCAGGATGCAGATGCTGGGGAGGGGAAATTCTTGTAGATAGTCTGGTTGAATTCCATAAGACCTTCGGGTCATGAAATCTCCTAAGCCTACGGGCCATGTAATCTCTAAGCCTATGGGTCTTGTAAGGGTTCCCCCACATCCCTTTAAAGGGGGGTTATCAAAAATCAATAAAAATGAAGGCCTTCGGGCCATTCATCCGTGGGCTAGAAACCAATGTTTAGGTATCATGGATGAAAACTTGGGAACATTTTCCCCATCATAATAATGTAAACAAGTAGAAAAAATTATAAATAATCCAATGTGGTGCATCCATACATTGGAACTCCCTCAAAAAGTTCCAGATGATATAAATATAAATGAAACAACTATATATATTAATTCATATAAAAAATAATTAAACAACTCAATACTACATAAATATAGAAACTCAACATAAATCCAACAACTAATACATGAAAAAAACAAAATAAATAGTTGTGATAATAAAGATGATATATAACATTATAAAATAAAACTAAAGTCAAAACATAACCAAATATCTCCACATAACCCATGGTCACTCACCACATCAAATAAAAAATTTCATCAGTGCAACTTGAACAAAAATCGAAAAAATAGATCAAAACCTAGAAAACTAAAAGAAAACATAAGACTTGCATACACCCATTTCTGTATATAGGGTGTGATCTAAACATGTCCATTAGGATTCCACAAAATATTTTATGATATTTACTTTCAAAATAAATTTCAGTAATACTAGATTGAAATATAAATATAAAATAAGTTTTTTCCTTGAAAGTGATATGAAACCAAATAACATGTTATAATCAATTTTATAAAAAAAACCACTTATTTGAATAAAAAAAATTATATCCAAAACTTTTTTATAAAACACTTTTAAACCATGTAGAGATAAACATTTATTAAGTTTATGAAAATGAACCTAGATCCCTTTACTATTTCTAAGAAACATTTCTGAAACCCATTTTTATTTTATGAAATATACACACTTTCCCTTCAAATAACACTTTCTAAACCATTTTATAAATCAATTTGAATGTAAACAAAAACCAAAAATGAAATTGGATATGAATACATAGAGGCACCATGATATCAAAAGTGAAAAAAAATAAATCAAATAGAAACAAAATAAATTGTATATTATAACCAAATCAAGATACATTGGATATAAAAAAACAAAAATAAGTAATCCCTTAAGAAATTCTCAATTAAATCTAATAATTATAGGCACCTCACTGGGTTTTGAACTAATCAATATTTGACCAGGAATAAGGAAAAACTAAAATGAATTTGTTTTACCCTAGGTGAAGTTAACTGCACTCTACCCCATCATACTAACCTGGTCTCACCAAGAGTTAAACCCATAGTATAACATAATCATACCTAGAGTTATATCAATTGTGTAATCTATGTTAGTGAAGAACTCATCAAAATATTCTACTTATCTTCCTAGGGTTACCATGAAATCAATGAGCGGAGGTGATAAAAAATTGAATCAAGAGGGCATTATATATATATTGTCATTTTAAACATAAAAAGTAATCCTTATCTAACCTCAAACACCCTTACAATAAACAACCCCTTTTACATTCATGCACACCACAAAATATATTCAACATCTATATCATGAATAGTTTATAATATACCCCTTGAGATACATAATCAATATATGTCATAATAAAAAAAGGGTTTAAACTGAGGGTCTCATACTCATTATGAAAATCTATTTTATAATGTTTCCAATGGGACTTTATAAAATCTTACTTTGAATTGCAAAAAATTATCTTCAATTTGAAATACAATTATAAAAACATCCTGTAAAATCAATTCATATAAAATCATATTTAAAATCAATTCAATAACCAATCCTTATTTCATTCTGTCATTTAACAATTCCACAACATAGATTTTTTACTTTCAAATTATTCTTTAAAACCATAATTTTACCCATTTAAAGACCCAGACTGGGGAAATGCATTTTATCACTAAAATGATATTTTTTAAAGGCATATAAGAATTTTTTAAAGCACCTAGAACAAAAATATCACTTTGTTAATTATAAAACTATCACAACTCCCTTTATTCCAAGTTAAAACAATGAGTAAATCACTTTTAAATCCACTTTTATTACATATATGGGTATAATTTGATGAAAAATGGGTTAAAAAACATCAAGATATTGAGGAAATTCCAATTAAAATAAATTCAAAAAAATACCTACCTCAATTCAAGTGTAACCAAGTCACAATTAGTTAACTTTGATGGAGAATCTCAACTAATAAAAAATAAGAATTCTACAAACCATAATCACCCAAATATTCACATATTAGAATATCCCAAAAACCTTAATCCCATAAAAAACTGTATGTTTCATTGTAGAAAACCCGACCAATAATGAATGAGTTTTGGGGAGAGGATAAAGGAATAACAAGAAGAAAAGAAAATATTTCCTTGATATTTCTCTTTAAATTAGTAGAGAGGGGGATCAAAATGGAATAGTAAAGGAGGGATAGTTCCCTTGGTATTGTTATGGGGTTAGTCGAGTGAATAAGGGAGGAGAGTAGTTTCCCAACCCATAAAATCTAATGGGGGTTATTTTGAATTTTGAATTTTTAAGAATCTAGGAATGCTTCATGGTTAGGCTGCATGGTTGACCAAACCATGAACCAACTATGCAGGATCCACTAGAAAGCATATGCACGACTCACATTGTCTAGTCACATAGTTTTCCAAACTATGCATCAACTGTGCAGAGATCATTTCTAAAAACTCCAACACTATGACCATGTAACTAGCATTGTTTCCCCTAACCATTTGGTAATCAGTAAAAAGAGTAAAACCTTAAAAATTCAAATTTACAAGATCGAAATTTCCAAAATTTAAATTACCCCAAAAAATATAAAAATATATATAATAGTGACATGGGAGTGTCACAACAACCATCATGGAAATTCTACATAAATTAATTAAATTAAATCCACTGTCCTATATGATATAACTCATTATATAGATTTTAATATGATCTAAATTATATACATTTATCCAATATCATTAGAAGTGATGTTTTCCACCATGGTTTTTCATCCTATTTCACAAAAAAATGAACTAAAATAATCCATGATACAATCTAAAATTCCCTAGACCCATACTCTCATGTATGGTATTCAAAATAATAAAATATTCATTAAATTTAATATTATTATTACCAATGAAAACTCCAAAAATATTTAGTTTTATTATATTTGGGAACTAAGGCATAAGAAAAAGGAAAACATCCATTATTAAACATCTAAAACACCCTTTACATATATCTATGAAACTATGTTTTTTATAACCTCTATAACATAATTTCTTTCCTATAGAAATAGAAGACATGAGAAAATAGTGATCTCTAATGATCATTATAGAATCTGTGAAGTAATTATATTACTTTAAGGAAGCTAACTACATTTAAGAAGATTTAGAACATTTATAAATAATACAACAAGGTAAAGAGAATATTATATAAGAAAACAAGATACACGGGTAAGAAATGATGACTAAAACAAAAAAAACATGTAATCAAAGGAATCTTATGATAAGGCTACCTGAAAAATTCATAGTATCATAATTCATTTGAGGGAAAGACTACCTGAAAATAACATGGTATCATAATCATCACATATACATTGTAAGCCCAGATATAAATCAATACCTAATTCATTATAGGGAAATAAAACTTGGCCTACCCATTAGATAACATGTACAATATATAATTACTTAAATGAAATACATATGTACATGATATAATAAAAATAAATCATTTATAGTGTATAAAAATGTTCAAGAGTAAGCCATGAGTAATTAATGTAAGGAAAATATAGTGAACAACAAGTTAATATATATCTAGATCAAAACCATTCAATCAAAACAAAGATGTATAGGTTATTTACACAATTGATTATATATAAATCTATATTATTAAAAAAGGATTGTATGAAAGGGTTATCAATGTAATAAATAAATGTATTTCCATGGAAGGATAATCCAAGGAAGGAATACTTGCGAGGCCCTGGTGAAAACTATATAGGATGTGTGGTCTTTCCACATAAATTCATAGAGGTAAAGTTACAACCGACATACCACAAATTTACCATTTTGAATAATATCTCCTCAAAACCACATCATAGAGATATTTAAAGATTATGATGATCAATAACTTTTCTAATTACAATAACATGTAGAAAGAAAATGGGTAATACATTGGCATAGTTATTAAAATCTATGGAGACCCACATTTTCCATACATGATCTTTGACATAATTCCTTAATAGAATATTACATTAATAACATTTGTAGGATATTTTTAGGTTTAGAGTCTTGGAAACTAGGTACATAATACATTAAGTAAATAGATCATAAAAACATAAACCTCATTTAATCCTCTGGAAATAATCCTTCATAATTCCATCCTAGGTCACCTCACTACATATGATATCCTTGAGATATACATGAATAAAAAAGGGTGATCATAAAGTCCATTATGGGAATAAATAAAAGAAACATGAAGTAAGTGTCTATGGATAATATATGAGGAATAAAAATAGAGAATGATCAAAGAAAATGAGGAATAATATTATAACATTATCATATTACCATTAGGAATTAGAAGGGAATGTGGCTACGATATAAAAAATGATATATTAATAATAATATCACCGTGGTGTCATAAAACATATTACCAAGGTTATTCACCAAGGTGTATTAAAATGTATTACCAAGGTTATTCACAATTTTTTCATATAAGATTACTAAGGCCTGCTTCTAAGGTATCATAAAAATGTCATCTCTAGAGATTAATTCTGTACTCAATGCGTTGAATCACTATCATGGTGAACCCTTTATATGTCTAGTTTTATGTGTACCACATATATCATATGTCATAAGAACATATTTCTTAATTTTAACCCATGAGTAGGGAGAGTGGGTTTTCATTCATAGATTTGTCAAATAAAAGAAGTAAAATATTTTCTATATCAATAACCTTAATTGAAATTAGTGTTGGGTATTCATAATATGAAATTGTGGCATGGAAAATTAAATAATTATTTCAAAAAATTAATAGGTATAAAAAATAGCTTATAGAATGAGATTAATAAGAGAGAAATGTAGTGTATCATTAATATTATATAATTTGGATGGTAGATGAATTATTATAAACACATGGAATTACAATCAAATGAAAATCAAAACACTTATTACAATTGAATTACTTGAATTATAGGAGAGATGAAGAGAATCCCTCATTGTATATGTATCTTCATAAACTTAGAGGGGAGATTCCTTGAGAACTTAGATTATTTTACAATGGAATCAATGAGATGCTAAAAGAGAGATGGATGTGATAAATTTCTTATGAGTGATATAAATGGGGTGGATAGGTGGGTATTTATATCAAAATGATGAGAAAAATTTATTATTTTTCAAATATAGCCTTTGGAATTCTAGATTTGGAAAATACAATTATTATGGGAAAACCATGGTTTGGATCATAGTTTATCACATTAATAACATGGTCTTAGATATATTGTAATTTCAAAACAGAATTATTATGTGATATATTAAATTGATCAAAAAAATAATATTTTATTCATTAAAAATGCTTTTTAAAAGTCAAGAAGTTCTTTTTTGACTTTCAAATTTCTTTATAGCCTTTAAAAATGATTTTAATAGTAATAAAATAATGAAATACCCAATTAAACATATTTAGGTCTTGGAATAAATGATATATATTATTATATAATTATTTAATAATTATAAATTCATAATATATTCCGAAAACACAAAACTGTTTTCTAAAATTCATTGAAAAATAATGTATTTTAGAAAATTCTCAAAATTACACCCAACCTAATTTTGATTTCATGATTTAAAATATGATTTTTATTTTATCGAAATAAATTCCTATGTATGAAAAATAATTATTCTAAACAAAAATTACATATTTTTATGAATATATTTTTTAAAGGGGAGCACATTATTTATTAACTTTAAAGAATTCTAAATTTAATAATATCATTCATATTGATTCATAATGAGATAATAAAATATTTAAAATAAAATTATTATATATAATTATTTTAAATTTAATTTTATACTAGTATTTCACTATTCTATTCCAACATTCATATAACAATAACATTGCAATGGCCAGGTAATGGTCATGTAATGGTCATATCTTAATGGTCACATTAAACTTTAGAAACTATATATACTTCATTATTCTCATACTTAATTATTAACTAATTCAATTACAAAGGTTCTAAACTTCCATTGATAATGACTATCATATTCCTAATGCTTTTATTTATTTTTATAGCCTTTTTGGTTGGAGTGATATTAATGGTAGAATTTAGGCCTATGGAGTTTGCCTTGGTGTTTACACTATTCTTTGGGGTTTATCTCCTTATATTATTCTTTGTTCTTACAAAAAATATTTTTTAATGATGTATAATATTCCTATTGAATAGTCTTTATATGTTCTTATATTTCAAAACACAATAAAATAGTCATTGTGAAATATGAGTTCTTTTGATATTAAAATAAATAATTTCAGGTTGTTTCATCGCCCCTTAAAAAATTTCACCCTCAAAATTTGTGGATTGCCTCAAAATAAATGGGGATATTTTTTCTTCATCGCTTCTTTAGGCTATCAGGTTTTTTCTTCAAACTTTTGATTTCTATACAAAACTATTATGATTCTTGTTGTCTTATTACTCAACACTTGTTCTCTTTCATCAAATATATGGATTCATTCTTCTTCATATGATAGATTAGGTTCCAATTCCACACCATTAATGTCTAGTATATGCAATGGGTCTAACATATACTTTCTTAATAGGGACACATGGAATACATTGGAAATATTTATAGGCAGTGTTAACTTAAAAGAAACAACTCTAATATGCACTAGAATCTCATATGGTTTAGTATACCTTGAAATTAGTTTCCCATACTTTCCAAATCTCATGATTCCTTTCCATGGTGATATTTTTGAGGAATACATAATACACAATAAGAAATTATATGTCCTTCCTTCAATTTTTATCACAGCTCTCTTGTCAACACTGAGCATCCTTGATATATTTCTAGATCACATGTATCTTTTACATAGTTTCTTTTATAATGTCATATTGAAATAGTTCTCCTTCTCCAACTCTATACCAATATTTTGGAGTTTTACACCTTTTATTATAAAGTGCTTCATAAAAATCCATTTGAATACTTGAATGGAAACAATTGTTATAGGAGAACTAAACATGTTGAATATGTTGGTCCCAAATCCCTTGAAAATAAAGCTAGTTTTCTATTAACATGTGTAAAACCCCAAGATTTCATAGTACGTTATTTATTCAAAGTAATTCAATAACTTGCACTACACGCAACACCGAGTTCAAGAGCACCACAACTTACCAAACTAGCCATTCAAAAGCGGTAATGTATAGTATTATCTGAATTTTGAACTTTATATAATCCATATTATTTTAGAATCCATATTATGAGTTTCTTAGACATAATGTAAGAACTAATTCATTTTTTCAGATAAAAGAAGTATTTTTCAAAAAAATGCACTTTTACCGCCTTTTAATGGTGAACCCTTTTTAAATCCAATATTTTAAACTTTAATATATTCAATTTTACATAATAAACTTCTTATTTAGAATCGAAACATAATAATTTATTTTCAATAAATTTTTGGTGTTTTTCTGATAACTTTCATATTTGGGTGAATAGTGAAAAAAGACTATATTTTAACTGAAAACAACTTTTTTTAATCAAAATAATTTTTAGTGATAAATAATACATTTTAATGGCTTTTAAGTATAAATAGATTAAATTTTTACCATTTAATCCAATTCTAGTCATTTTAAATAATTTTACTTTGAAATTAGACATAAACAAGTGTCTATCTTTTGATAGTTATTATTTCTTAAAAATACGCCTTTTGGTTTGGAAAATGGGAATTAATTATAAATTAATAAATGAAACTTATATGTTTTGAATTTGTTAAAATAGACTTCATTTTTGAATTTAGAATATTAAAATTAGCATAGGGTGAATTTTTGGTATTTTTCTGAAACATTTCAATTTTGATGAATAGTGAAAACACTAACTTATTGTTTAAAACCGACTTTTTATTTAAATAATTATTTATTTTATTTAAATTTATTTTAGTTCAAAATAGATACATAATACCTATATAATTTCAATGTATTTCATTGGTGTCATTTTATAATAAGTTTAGATATATAAAAAATTTATTGAACTTTTTACCGTCTTTTACCCACCTCCCAGGAGAATTTACAAATTGGCATAAAACATAATTTTACCACTTCTATAAATCAAATTTTAAAAATATGATACATAATATTGATATTATTAAGTAAAATGTGGTTCAATAAAATAAAAATATTTTTTGGTGAAAAGTAAATTTTGACTTTTATTTACCATAGTTAAAAGTAAATAGGGTAATTAAAAATACAAATGATATTATTATTACCCTAACACATGTCCTAATTCTATTTTATAAGTTTAATTCGACCAAAAAAACCTTCGGAATAAAATATGATCCTTTAGGTCCACTTGGATTATATTATGACATTTATTATTATTTAAATTAAAGAGGAGTTAAAAGTGTTAAATTCAAGTTTTCATAACTAACATATTTTTAATATAAGGTTATACATAAGATAAATTCAACTATAAATATTCATTAGAAATATACAAATATTTCCTACATAATGGTATTTTATTTATAGTTTTTAGACATTAAATAATTAAATCTGTTTATGACACAATGATGATGTTGTAATTACCTTATTAATAAAATATTAAAATAATTGATATTATAATTACCCAAATAAATTTAATTTGATACTTATGATGAATTAAACTAATTTTATAGGTTAATATGACATGTTAGGGTTGATTCAATCAATTTTTTTCTAAGTAATCATACTGTTATGATTTTATCATAAAACAAATACCAAATAGTGTCAAGATTGACATAAAATAGTTTTTAAAACAAATATTATATTATTAATTGATATAAAGGTCCTAAAAATCTAATATTTGGACAAAAGACTTATATAATAATATATATGACTTTAATGAACCAATTTGGCTTCTATTGGCATTTTGTAGTATGTTTATTAACCATATAATATAAAAATACAGAGACACATGGTTAATGTCAAACTATTTATCTAAAAGTTAAATCTAAAAGATAAATTTAATATAGTGACCCAAACCTGTCTAAAACCTATTGGTTGAGTGGTTTTTGACCCCTCCCCACCTTAGCCTTTAAATAATCTATTTTGGATCCATTATAAACCAAAGATTATTTTGTTATAAAATAATATTTCTAGCTTCTCCTAAGGTGCCCCTCACCCCTCTTATAAAAGGGAACTCCCCCTTCTCTCTAATTCACACCTTCAAAGACATTTGGCTCTGCCAAACCCTTCCCAAATACCCTAAAAAATGTCCTCCCTTAATCCTATAGGCCCTACTTCGATCATAAATCCAACCTAAGGAGCCCTTTTGATCAAATCAAAAGGAAGAACCTGAAGAAGAGGTAAATACTTCATCACCTCTTTCAAGTTCCTTTCTTCTTCCACTTCCTCTTTCTTTGTTGTTTCCATTCTAAAATAATAACTCCAGTATCTTATATATATTTTGATGTTATTATGAATATGGTACGACCATATTCATTATTTTATCCATCCTTTGAATGACATGTCATCATACGTGTGTACGTACGGATTACCGTCTCCACGTCGGGGTGTAATTGTTATTCAATACATTATTATTTGGATGGGTATAATAATGATGTTTAATTGAGGTAAATAATAAATATAACATGATAATGATTCTTTATATATGATATACCATCCAATTATATTTTATTTTAAGAATGATATTTTCGTTCATGCATACGTACAGATTACCGTCTCCACGAACACGATGAGATCCAATCCCCATCGTATCCATTCAAGATTAATTTTCATCTGATGATTAAAAATAATGTTTAAAGACTTGATATAATTCTAAATATGAATAAGATACATCCCAACAATAACAAATATGACTCACATAACAAATAATATAAAGGAAAACGAATCTGTTAACACCTGAAACGATGATAATACTAATATATTATTAACAAAGTAATGTTAAAATATCATATATGATATCATATTAATGTATATGATTATTTTATAATTTAATAACAATAATTTCACCATTATACAGGAGGTTAACCTACCCTCGGCCAAGGAAAAGTACAAGGTAAGGTTTATTTTCACAATCTCTTTATTATCTGAGGTTGTTTATACTTAATTATCTAATAGGGCCTCTTTATCATCCACATCCATGTTTCTTAAAAATGTATTTCAAAATATTTTTACTATTTACTATACAATGGGGTAAAGTAATTTATACCCTTATTTGACCTTATATGTTTTGAAAATAATCTTTCTGTCGTTCTCCAAACAAGGTACTTTATGACCTTTTCGATAAAATTAAGGTAATAATGTTTTTTAACTTATACAGCGGGTGCAGCTATATTGAACCGTTATGACAACGTTGAAGCTTCCCTTACAAGATTATAATAATATTTTCAAATATAAATGTTTTATTTTATAATTACGTGACTTTTAAATGATTTCGAAATAGAAATAGAAATTTCTCTAAAACGGTTTTTCTTTCATCTATGTCAACATCCGTTGATGGATTTAAAGTTTGTTTGAAGTTGATTTATTATGATACAAAACATCCATATTGTATTGAAGGTTTTGTGATATGTTTGACTTTTGATGTGTTATTTTTACACCATTCATGGTTTATGAATAAAGTATTTACATTTCGTATGCTAGTTCTAATAATAATGTTTATGTTATGTTTAAACCTTTTCATATGAGGAATGCATTGGACTTAGTAACTGACAGTTGGAGCCCTCTATAGCTCCTCGATGCATTGGTAGGTATCATGAGACAAACTAGTTTCTTGGCATAAGGACTTGAAGAAATCTTATTTGTAGTCTTGGAACAAGGCCTTAACTATGTGGTTATGAAAGTCTGGAATTATGCATTCCATCATTATGAAAGTGGCTATGGATATTACATGTGATTATTCGACTAGTAGAATATCCATGTGAGTAAGTAAATGGAATTATTTTGATTTTACCTTTGACATATTATGCTGAAGTTAAAGTTTAAAATAATTTTGTTTTAGTTTTATACATTGCCTTAAATTTTTAGCTTATTTATGAAAGTTTCATCTATATTGTTATCCTTACTGAGCATCTGTGCTCAACCCTTTCTATGTTTTATTTTTCCCAGGATTCCAAGAAGTGTATTATTATTGATAAGCAGGGTTAAGCTAGGGGATTAGTGGCGTTCTAAAAGGATGAATTATGTTGGGTTTTATTTTCTAATGTGTAATGTAACGTTCATGGATGTAATATATTTTCCAAGACTGCTAAACTAATCGATCTTTAGGGACATGATTCCTTGTAATCAAGTAAATGTATTAAAATAATGCACCGAATCTGGGCTTCTGGAGTCGGGGAATTATAGTTGGTATCAAAGTAAGTTTAGAAATAACCTTGAAAACTAGATTTAGATAAAATCTGATTAGAGCACATTACGGTAAGATAGAATTTGAGGATTAGTATAGAATAACTTTCTAGAATTTTGGTAATGTAAAGATTTTGTGAGTTTTACAAGAAAATAAATCCGTGTCTGGATATGAGCAGGTAGAGGTGGCTCTGGTATAGATGTACCTATGGCTAAAACCTGAAAACACCGCTTTGAGCTATACTCGAATGAGAACTGGTGCACGAAAAAGGGCCTTTCTGCACTCTTGGTTATGACACTCCCGGTGGATATGCTTAGGATAATTCTCATTTTCCTTACAAATCATTATGAAGGATTTACGAGTATATACCTCCTCAAAGAAAATATTTTTATGACTATGGATTATATCCATAAGATGTTCAATTTACATTAGGTATTTTACTAGTTTGGAATTATTCATTGCAATTCATAAACAGAACAAGTGTATTCCATTGTATAGAAATGGTGCCCAGTAGAAGGAATTTGAACTCCAACAATACGTATGATCCAAAGAGTAAGAAGGATCATATATTTCACAATATTAAGCCAATATTTAGAAGGGAAATAGTCTCCCATTTATTCTCAACATATGAATAAATAGTAACATGTGTTAATAAGATAAGTAAAGAATTATCTGATTCCTATGGATTTGAAGGGAAGCAAGAGAAGAAACGGATGGAATAGAGAAAGATGGATAAAGGGAAGAGGGAAAAGAAGGATTTTCCCATATGTGATAACTATGGAAATAATCACCTAGTTAAATTCTTGAAGGGAATGAGAGTTTGTTATAAGTGTGGAGAAAAAAGACACCAAGTATGTGATTACAAGGGTAAGAAAAAGTTTCAAATGTACAATGATTCATCTGAAATGAGTTGAGAGACTACACGAATCCATGCCCAAATCATCAAAGTATACCCCAAATGATGCTATTATATAATAATAAAGTTATGATACTACCGAAGATAAAGAGGAATGATTAGATTTCTTACATTGTTATTAAAGTATTGTGTCATTGGAGTATTGTATTAATGATGTACATGTTATAATAATTATAGAGTATATAAGGATTGTACTGCAGTAATATTTCATTAAGGACTTGAGATTGTGTGGAACCAAGAAAAGTGACCCAATAGAAGGTTAAATTTTTGGAAAATATATGGTTTAGAGAAAGATAAACCATAATATGGTTCGGATACTGAGGTAGTGATTTTGGAGTAATACATGATTGATTTGGATAAATTATATTGGATATTCATGGCTACCTTGAAAATGATTAATTATTTAAATATTCCATCATTGTTGGAGTTTACATCATTTTTGGATAGAAGGATTATATCCAGTATTCTATAAGGAATAAGGGAGCATTAATGTAATCAATAAGGTTTTATGGTAATTCAGGATGTTGCGGTGTTTTAAAAGAATACAAGATGAAGGTGTTAACATGTTATTATGTGGAAAAAAGGAACTTCATTGTGTTTACCTTCCTTATAATGTTTGAGAGAATTTTTGGATTTCCATAAAAAGGACAACTTGGAGGTCGGCCGACAACTCGTCGTGTCCGGCAAGACCGTGAGACTTGAACTCACAACTGAAGGGTGACAAGGGTTTATAACCTACCATTGGCCCACGTGATGTCCTAGATTGAATAATGTAGTTTTTTTAAAAGGCATGGTAGTTGAATTATAAATTCATTTTTTTGAACCCTATACGAATAGGATACATAGAATATTTTTTATGTTCTGTTATCTTTTTGAGTGAAAGATGAGTTTGAGGTAAAAATCAGTTAAAGGATGAAACTCTACTTGTCAAGTATATATATTTTTTATTCACTTATTCTATGAAGAAATTAATTATTGATCTTTAGGTAAGTAATCTTAAAACTATAAATGTGTTATCCTAATACCCTATGTTTTTTTGAACTGATGATATTTTAAATCATCATATATTGATGGCTTTGAGGCCCTCACTTCTACAATTTTTTGTGACTGATGACCTCAATCACTCCCTATAAATAATTATGTTTTTCCTCCAATTATGTGTCTCTAATTCCCCCCAATGTTCTTCTAATAAAGATCATAATTTGGTGGTGATCCTTTCAGTTCCCTTTTCCTCTTATTAAGACTAAATTTTATTTACCCAATTTCTGATGTGGGTTTTCCAACAAAGGTGTTTTCTATTTTAAACCTTTTATTTTCTAAGAACAATTTCAAATTGAAAGGAAGAAATTTATTGAATGAGGGAAGAATGTAACACCCCAAGATTTCATAGTACGTTATTTTTTCAAAGTAATTCAATAACTTTCACTACACGCAACTTCGAGTTCAAGCACACCACAACTTACCAAACTAGCCGTTCAAAAGCGGTTATAAATAGTATCAACTGAATTTTGAACTTTATATAATCCTTATAATTTTAGAATCCATATTATGAGTTTTTTAGACATAATGTAAGAACTAATTAATTTTTTTCAGATAAAAGATGTTTTTTTCAATAAAAATGCACTTTTACGGCCTTTTAATGGTGAACCCTTTTTAAATCCAATATTTGAAACTATTATATATTCAATTTGACAAAATAACCTTCTTATTTAGAATTGGGACATAAGAATTTAGTTTCAATAAATTTTTGGTGTTTTTCTAATAACTTTCATATTTTGGTGAATAGTGAAAATACTATATTTTAACTGAAAACAACTTTTTTAATGAAAATAATTTATAGTGTTAAATAATAAATTTTAATGGTTTGGAAGTATAAATAGATTATATTTTTACCATTTAATCCAATCCTAGTCATTGTAAGTAATTTCACTTATAATTGGACATAAACAAGTGTCAATCTTTTGATAGTTATTATTTCTTAAAAATACGCCTTTTGGTTTTGACAACGGGAATTAATTTTAAATTAAAAAATGAAAATTCTATGTTTTTAATTTGGTAAAATATACTTAATTTTTTAATTCGGAATATGAAAATTAACTTTGGGTGAATTTTTGGTATTTTTCTGAAAACTTTCAATTTTTGATGAATAGTGAAAAACACTGAGATATTGTTTAAAACCGACTTTTTATTTAAATAATTATTTATTTCATTTAAATTTATTTTAGGTCAAATAGACAAATAATACCTATATAAGTTCAATGTAAATCATTGGAGTCATTTTATAATAAGTTTAGATATATAAAAATTTTATTGATCTTTTTACCGTCTTTTACCCACCTCCTATGAGCATTTGCAAATTTGCCTAAAACATAATTTTACCACTTCTGTGAATCGAATTTCAAAAATTCGAGAGACACGGTTGACATCAGTAAATAAAATGTGGTTCAATAAGATAAAAATAATTTTTGGTGAATAGTAACTTTTGACTTTTATTTTCCACGGTTCGAAGTAAATAGGGTAATTAAAGGTAAAAATGATATTATTATTACCCTCACACATGTACTAATTCTATTGGATAAGTTTAATTCGACCATACACAACCTTAGAAATAAAATATGATCCTTTAGGTCCACTTGGATTAGATTATGACATTTATTATTATTTAATTTAAAGAAGAGTTAAAAGTGTAAAATTCAAGTTTTCATAACTAAAAAATTTTTAATATAGGGTTATACATAAGATAAATTTGACTATAAATATTCATTATAAATAAAAAAAATTCCTACATAATGGTATTTTATTTATAATTTTTAGACATTAAATAATTAAATATATTTATGACACAATGATGATGCAGTGATTACCTTATTAATAAAAGATTAAAATAATTGATATAATAAATACCCAAATAAATTTAATTTGAGACTTCTAATGAATTGAACTAATCTTATAGTTTAATGTGACATGTTAGGGTTTCTTCAATAGATTTTGTTTGAAGTAATCATGTTGTTATTATTTTAACAATAAACAAATACCAAATAGTGTCAAAATTGACATAAAATAATTTTTAAAATAAATATTATATTATTAATTGATATAATGGTCCTAAAAATATAAGGTTCAGAAAAAAAGACTTATATAATAATATATATGACATTAATGAACCAATTGGGGTTCTATTGGAATTATATATTATTTTTATTAACCATATAATATAAAAATACAAAGAGACATGGTAAATGTCAAACTATTTAACTAAAAGTTAAATCTAAAAGATAAAGTTAATATAGTGACCCAAACCTGTCTAAAACCTATTTGTTGAGTGGTTTTATACCCATATCCATATTATCCTTTAAATAATAATTTTTTGAGCCATTAGAAAGTGAAAATTATTTTATTATAAAATAATATTTCTAGCTTTTCCTAAGGTGCCCCTCACCCCTCTTATAAAAGGGAACTCCCCCTTCTCTCTAATTCACACCTTTAAAGCCATTTGGATCGGAAAACCCCTACCCAAATACCCTATCAACTGTCCTCCCTTCATCCTAGAGTCCCTCCTTTAGTCATAAATCCAACATAAGGATCCCTTTTGATCAAATCAAAAGGATGAACCCGAAGAAGAGGTAAATATTTCATCACCTCTTTCAAGTTCCTTTATTCTTCCACTTCCTATTTCTTTGTTGTTTCGATTATAAAATAATAACTCTAGTATCTTATATATACTGTAATGTTATTATTAATATGTTACAACCATATTCATTATTCTATCCATCCTTTGAATGACATGTCACCATACATGTGTTCATACGGATTACCGTCTCCACGTCGTGGTGTAATTGTTATTCAATACATTAATATTTGGATGGGTATTATAATGATATTTAATTGATGTAAATAATAAATATAACATGGTAATTATTCTTTTTATATGATATACCATCCAGTTATATATTATTTTAATAATGATATTGTCGCTCGTGCGTACGTACGGATTACCATCTCCACGAATGCGATGAGATTCATTCCCCATCATATCCATTCAAGATTAATTTTCCTTTGATGATTAAAAATAATGTTTAAAGACTTGATATAATTCAAAATAAGAATAAGATACATCCCATACATAAAAAATACGACTCACATAACAATGAATATAAAGGAAAATGAATCTGTTAACACCTGAAACGACGATAATAATAAGATATTATTAAAAAAGTAGTGTTAAAAGATCATATATGATATCATATTAATGTATATGATTATTTAATAATTTAATAACAATTCCTTCACCATTATAAAGGATGTTAACCTACCCTTGACCGAGTAAATGTACAAGGTAAGGGTTAATTTCACAATCTCTTAATTATCCGAGGTTGTTTATACGTAAATATCTACAGGGACCTCTTTATCATCCACATCCATGTTTCTTAAAAATGTATTTCAAAACATTTTTACTATTTACTAGACAATGGGGTAATTAAATTTATACCCTTATTTGACCTTATATGTTTTGAAAGGAATCGTTCTATCGTTTTCCAAACAAGGTACTTTATGACCTTTTCGACAAAATTAAGGTAAGAATATTTTTCAACTTACATGGAGGATGCGGCTATATTACGCCATTATAAAAATGTTAAAGCTTACCTTACAAGATTATAATAATATTTTCAAATATAAATGTTTTATTTTATAATTACATGACTTTTAAATGATTTCAAAATAGAAAGAGATATTTCTCTAAAAAGGTTTTGATTTCATCTATGTCAACATCCTTTGAGGTATTTTAAGTTTGTTTGAAGTTGATTTATTTTGATACAAAACTTACATTTTGTATTGAAGGTTTTATGATATGTTTGACTGTGGATGTGTTGTTTTTACACCATTCATGATTTATGGATAAAGTATTTACATTTATTATGCTACTTTTAATATGAATGTTTATGTTATGTTTAAACCTTTTTTATGAGGAATGCATTGGTCTACAACATGCAGCTTGTTGGATCCAAAAAAGCACCCCCTTGGCATCTTAAATTTAAAGTTCCTTTTATCCAGCCCTCCCGGCTTCTTCTCTGGAGACTGTGGAGAAACCGGTTGCCAACTCATGATCAATTAAATAAGTATGGCCAATGTATTGTGTCTGTCTATTATTTGTGTCTGAATGAAACTGAAAATGCACAACACCTTTTTATCTGATGTCCCTTTGCTCAGAAGCTCTGGAAATACATTGGAGACATCTTCAACATGGTTCTCTACTCATATAGGTTTCTGGAAGACTTGATGGTGCACATCTCGAAGTCCGAAAGGAGTGCACAGATTCAGAACATGCAGCTGGTTGCTGCAGCGGCTGTTTGTCATGCCATATAGACAGCCTGGAATAGCCTCTTTTTGACAACAAGGCTTCTTCCTTTCATGCAAGAGAAATGTTGATTCATAGGGACATACATGCTGCTAATGCGATACAAAATGGTTTCATGGACGGTACCTACACAGATTTAAATGCACTGCAGATGCTTGGAATTTCAGGTAAAATGAAGAAGCCATTGGTGGTAAAGTAAATTCGCTGGATACCACCGATCCCTACATGTGTTAAGGTTAATGTTGATGGAGGCGCATCTAGAGTTACAGGTAGATTTGGATGTGGGGTTGTCTACCGCACGCAGCATGGATTCGTCAAGGGCTGCTTTCATCATTTTATTGGCATGGGAGTTGCTTATGAAGAAGAATTATGGGCCATTATTTTTGTCGTGAAGCATGCCGTCTTTCATAACTGTAACATATTATGGATTGAATCTGACTCCGAACGTGCAGAGCATGCTCTCAAAATGCAAACTCAGGATGTTCCATGGAGACTTCTACCTCACTGGATCAAATGTCTTAATCAGGTAGAACATCTCAACATTATAATCACTCATGCATATCGAGAGGCCAATCAAGTGGTTGATGCCTTGTCCAAGAGGGAAGTCATGGAGATGACTACCATGTGGACCTTTCGAGCTCCAAATTTTTGTGCATGTTTGGTTGAGGTTGATATGATGGGAGTCTCCCACTCCTGGCTTTGTAAAACCCCTTCCTCTGTCTAACTGTGTAAATTTACTTTTTCATTAACATTTTTGGGGGATGGTTTCACCAGACCCAACTTTTCTGGTATATGAGTAATGCACTGGACTTAGTAAGTGTCCTCGATGCATCAGTAGGTCTCATGAGACAAACTAGTGTCTTGGAAAAAGGCCTTGACAAATTATTATTTGTATTCTTGGCACAAGGCCTTGACTATGTGGTTATGAAGGTCTGGAATTATGCATCCCATCATTATGAAAGTGGCTATTGATATTGCATGTGATTATTTGACTAGTAGAATATCCATGTGAGTAAGTAAATGGCATTATTTTGATTTTATCTTTTCCATATTATGCTGAAGTTAATGTTTAAAAGGATTTTGTTTTAGTGTTATACATTAACTTAAATGTTTATACTTATTTATGAATGTTTCGTCTATATTGTTATCCAACTAAGCATCTGAGCTCACCCCATTCTGTGTTTTATTTTTCCCAAGATTCCAAGAAGTGTATTATGATTTATAAGTAGGATTATTCTAGGGGATTAATGGCATTATCAAAGGATCAATTATGTTGTGTTTTATTTTCTAATGTGTAATGTAACGTTCATGTATGTAATCTATTTTCCAAGACTGCTAAACTGATCGGTCTTTCGGGACTTGATTCCTTGTAATCGTGCCAATGTATTAAAATAATGCACCGACTCTGGGCTTCTGGGGTTGAGGTGTTACAACATGTCTTCCAATGTTTTGATTAGTCCCCTCAGACTTCCAATCAGTTTGATGATAATAGGTTGTACTTAGGTTTACATATGTATTCATGTCCTTTTTAAGGTTCCTTCGGAACATAGTAGTAAATACTGGATTGTGTTCAGAAACAATTAATAATGTAACTCCATAATTTCTCATCACTTATTAAATATATTTATGAGAAAGGCATTTATGGGAGAAATACTCTCATATAATAACAAAATTATTATGCTTTTTTAATCTATCAAAAATTACTCATATGGAATTATTTCACTTGGATATCTTAGTAATTACGGTAACAATTTCCATAGTGATGTTTTCCCACTACCATATAGGTTTGGGTGGTGATTGTAGCACTCCTTTAGGAGGTTTTCATTGTTCCTTTACTTACTGACATTTCAAAAATCTATAGGTATAATCAGCAATCCCCCTACTTATATTATCCCATGAATAATGGCCAATAATATATAAATATAATTTAGTGCTTTTTCAATGTATAGAGAATTCCATGTTGTGAGACTGATCTATCAAATATTTCTTTACCTCCAAAATATATGGGATATATAGCCTTGTACCAAACCTCAGTATTCTATCTTGAACAAGAAATAACTCAGAAAACTTATCATTTTTCATATCTTATATCTTCTTTTGTAATATAGTATTATCTCTTTATGCTGTATTTATTTTCTCTAGTAATTATGGTTGGGAAATAATTTGAGATATGATTGATAACATCCCTTACCTTAATACTTCCATGTATATCTTTACTAATTTCTTGATAAATGGATTCCTTCAATCCTTATCATCGTAAGAACTCTAGGGTCTTCCTTACTTAATGAATTCACAACTATGTTTTCTCTTCCAGGGTGATAATGAATAGAACAATCAGAGTATTTAAGAAGCTCCAACTATCTTCTTTTTCCAATGTTTAGTTTATTTTTTGAAAATATATACTTTAAACATATGTGGTCAATTTATATATCACACATTCCCCTATAAAGAGAATTTATCCATAAATTTAACACAAAAGTAACTACAATTAACTCCATATTATCGGAAGGATAATTCTACTCATGATTCTTTTACTTTCGAGATAAATAGATAACATCTTAGTCATTATACATGAGTACACATACAATCCCTTTCAAGGATGAATCACTATAGATGAAAAATCCTTCCCCATCAGAGGGTAATGTTATAATTGGTGCGCTAACCAAGATCTTCTTTTTCTCATGAAAAAATTCGTCTCAATCCTTTTTCCAGATGAACTTAACTCCCTTTCTAGTTAACATAGTTAGTGGATTATGTTAGCTACCTGGATGGGAAACGAAAGTCGATGGGCTTGGAATTTAAAATTTTTACATCACCGGAGTGACGTAACATCATCGGGTCTGGTGATCTTATCCCGGTATAGTCTGAGGACCACACATGGTTTAAACAAAGAACAAAATAATAATGAATGTTTACCTCATTCGGATCTGATTCGCGTAAGCCATTCACAATGTGTCGGAGACCGTTGCTTGAATAATCAAATTCTGGATCCCTCTAGATCATCCACATACGCTTCTTAAATATTCTCATGCTTCATTCATCGGAATATGGGTTCGTGCGCTGTACTCCAATGACCACTTCGACGCAGTGACGATCACCATAATCCAATGTCTTCGATTAGAGAAGTTGGAACTTGAATAACATGCTTGTTTGAGAGAATCTCTCTCTAGGAATCAAGAGGAGAGATATTCTCTCAATTCCAACAAATTATAGTCCCCATGGGTTGAACCTCTCTCCACTTATATGTTGAATATCAATAATAACCAGTTAGGGTTCCCAACCCCTGTGTAATAAACATCCACTATAAAAATATTATAAATATTTATTTATGATGAATAAAATTATGCCATAAATAATATTTATCATTTATCACTAAAATGTAATATATATTAATATATTATGTGAAAATATTGATCCATTTACTCAACTCACATCTCTTGATAATATTAAATGAACCCGAGATATTTAATTAATATCTGTTCGAATAATATTTATCCTTGTATTTACTTAATCACTCATAAATATGTGTTATAAATAAATTCAAGGAATTATTCCAAACATGAACAATTAATGAATTTATTTTTTCTTCGGTGATCCATAGAACTTAGATAATACATGGACCCTATGGTGGGGCCCACAATGTTCTATATTCTTATTCAACATAATAGGGCAGATTCTCAAAGCGCTATTGTGTGTGACCCTCTAGACCCTTATCTCAATAGTAGTGAATAATATTCCCATACCAAGAGCAGGGTCTAGAAACCCATCAATGCCCCTAAAAAGATAAGGAAAGGTAAAATAAATGACTATCTTCCTACGAATACAGTATGTGTAATTTAATCTCTTTGTCATCGATATCTAAATAAAGCAGAATGAAAACTAGTGTCATCATACTTTATCATTATTTATTAATTATTGATCTGTCCGAACATACTTACCTTCTCCTACCATGGCCATGGATTTAAAGAAGGTACTACCATCCTGATCAACCAGGCCTGAGATATCTCCTCCTCAACTCAGAAGTGACAAATCCTATCTTGATCATTCAATCAATGTAATGTTACCAATGACGTACCCAAAACAAACTACCTCACCACGACTTCATTTCCATAGTTTTTGTCTTGCATCAAAGTACGCAATTAAATGACATACATTGATAATGATCTCAATTAAGGAGACCATTACACATGTCTGTAGATAGGAAAAACCAATGACACCTGAAACATGTGGTGTTACTATTTGAAAGTCTATCCTCATTATCTCAACTACTAGAGATCACTAAGAGAGATATTAATGAGAATAAGTATCAATTATTATGATCCCCCAACACCTTATAGTTTCACATCATCTGTGTCCTGTCAGAATAACATAACTGGACCATAGGACATTACATTAATATTACTATCATTGTATATCTAGTTTCTCATTATTTCCTAGGATCTACTATAACCCTTTGATATGACATGTAATATAAGGATATTACTATAATTAACGTGGATAAAAAAGTATCTACACTATTATGTAAAGTCGAACACATGTATATATATAGTAATAATCAAAGTACAACACAATTTGCGTCTAGGGAACCCACTTTCAACAGATTATAAATCCATGAAAAAAATTCAAAAAACTTATATAATATCCTATTAGACTAAGGAAAATATGAATCGCAGTCAATGTTATAGGAACTTTCCAATCCTCTATGGACTTTTTCTGGATTAGATCAATAGAGATTCTTTCATTGGTCAAAATATGTCCCAAGAATGCTAATTTTTTTTTACCCAAACTCTCATTTACTAAATTTACCAAACAACCTCTCTTTCCTCAGAGTTTGTAACATGACCATTAAATGGTATTCATGTTCCTCATGACTATTATGATATATCATAATTCTATAAATAAATACCACCACAAATTTGTCAGGGTATTCTCTGAATATTCTATTCATGAAAACTATAAATATATTAAGATCATTTATCACGAAAAAGGAAAGAAAAAAAATCATAATTTCAATATATTATTTGGAATGAAGTCTTTGGGATATAATATTTCATCACCCTCAACTAATGATACACATATCAAAGTTCAATATTATATAATAATTGAGCTCCATGAAGCTGGTTGAATAAATCATCAATCATTAAGAGAGTGTGTTTATTCTTTACTGTGATCTCATTAAGTTCCTTATAATGAATGCACAACCACATCGATCTATACTTATTAACAAAAATATAATATGTTATTCCCAATGATACAATCTTGGTAAAGTAAAACCATTCTCTAAATGAAAATTTAGTTGTTTCTTTAATTCTTCTTACACAACAAGTGACATTCTATATGGGGTCTTTAATATTTGTTTAGATCCAGGTGTGTTTTCTATTGAGAATTATACGTCTATTTATAGAGGATTTCTGGATAATTCTTTAGTAAATTCATAAATGTATTCCTAAACAATGGCTATATTTCCCATATTTTTACTTTCACTTCATTCATTTTCTTCAACAATCATTTCTATGAGGAAGGTTTTTAAGAGGTGGTTCTTTACAAAACTTTTGTTGGGATTTCTCTCCTTCTAAAATAATTATAGGGTTTCCCTTCAATATAATTGAAATTTAATTAATTCCAGAGTAGATATTATGATTATACATTGATATCCAATTCATCACTAGTATTATGTCAAATTCCACCACTAGAATGGCTACTAAGATTTCAATGATATTGTAATCAACAAATTTAATAGGGTAATATCTATATATCATTGATTCGTGAATAGATCAACCGAATTTTTTAATTGATAACTCTACTTATATAAGTTTATGGTTAAACATTATGTTCTTTTCAATCTTGAATTAAATGAAGGAATGAATAGAACCAAAATCAAAAAATGTACTTTCTAGATTTTAGTGTACAATGAGTGTACCTGCTACCACATTATTTGGAGCCTCGAATTAATCCTTCATGATTTCAAAAGCATGACCTTTATCCCTAGCCTTCTATTGGCTTTTATAGAAATTTATTTCAATTATCTTTATATTTGGACATTGATTCACAGAGTGTCCATGCTCTCCACACATGAATAATTTTTACTATAGGTTGTTCTTGCACCATCTTTCCCTTATCAGTTGAATTCAGATGTCAAGGATTTACATATACAAAATAGTTTCTAGCTATATGGTTATAATTTCCAAACTTCTAATACTTTCCACATCATTTTAGAAAAAATATTTTAATTTTTCTTCTCACACTTATTACATAGGGGTAATTTTAATTTCTTCCCTTCTCCTTCATGATCAATATTCTTCCCAAAATTTGGCTCCATCCTTATCTTATTACCATTAAGCCCATGAGACCATTACACATCAAACTCTATTTCACCATTTAGATCATACTGCACTATCACCTAATAACTCCCAAAGTCTCAAATTTCTAGATCCTTATGTAGATGAGGTCTTAGTATACAAATAATCGATCCATAGTTCCATCATAATTGATGAAAAATCATGAAGCATATCGTGTAAGACTTGTAAAGTTCATTTCATAATTTCACATTGGTTCATTATACTCTTACATTACCTCTAATAATTACTTGTCTATTTTCACTCAGAGGGTATGAGGAAAATACTTTTTGAAAAACGAATTTTTTGAACTTTTCCTACTCCACAACTCCATATTCTTTCCTTAACTTCATGTTTTTTATCAGTTTACACCAATGATTTGTTTCTCCCTCTAACAGGTATACTGTTAATGTAAATTTATATTTCTCAAAATAATGGAGTATGTAAAATATCTTTTCTATAGTATTAATAGATTTTTCTAGGATTATTAGATCTGAGGGCCCACTAAAATCAGGTGTTTTTTGGAGCATGAAAGACTCGAATTATATTTGAACCTTTCTTGATGTATTCATATTCTCCACATAGTTTAGATTATTATCCACAACCAGATATAATTGATTTAAAATCATCGTGAATATTTTATCTCTAGCTTCCCTCACATTGGGAAGGTTTTTGTCACATTGTCCATTGCATCTGTTATTTACAAGTTCTGCTTATTTCCTACCAATTTTCTATAAAAAGAAAGCTTAAATGATAAAATTGTTATAATTGAAAATATCATGATAAAATTTCTAATAGGGAATTTAATCTTAAAATTTTCTAATATCATACTTCTGGAATAATATACATAGATATTTTTTTAACATGAAATAATTACCATATCCATATATCTTTCATAATGGTTTGTAATGAGAATATGATCAAACAACGAATATCTCAGCGGAGTGGCAATCCAGGTGTATAGTTAAACTTCTTTTTCATATACCAAGTAAAGATTGATTTAATACCCAACCAACCTTTTCAAGGTTTTTACCCTTATTTTCATATGTTATAGATCCTACATAAACTTATTTATATCCAGATAGGGATCTTGTTTCTAGTGAAACCACATAATTTATACATTCACAATTTTTTTGGATGTTTTCTTATATTCATACTTATCTCTATGGTTTTCTAGTACTAATATCCAATAAATAAATAAACATTTATCTGATACCAACTATGGTGACCTACATTTTTTATACACGATATTTAACATAATTATTTTACAAAATATTACATTAATAACTTCTACATGATCTTTTTTAGGTTTAGTGTAATGGAAACTAGTTACATAATCCTCTTTAAATACTTCTTTATAAATCCATCCTAGGTCACCTCACAACATATGAATCCTAGGAACATACATCAATAGAAAATAGTGAGTATAAATCTTGGTGGTAGAATAAATAAATGAAACATGACATAAGTGGATATGGATAATTAATTAGGCATAACAATAAAGAATTATTATAAATACATGATTCAAATTATAATATAATGATCATAAGAACATATGTCATAACATGGAATTGTGGATATATTATAAAAATGAGACATTTATAAGCATATCACCAAGGTTCATCACTATGATTTCATAAAACATATTATCAATATTATTCACTAAGGTATCATGAAACATCACCAAGTAGTGAATCCAATGTATCATAAAAATTTTATCTACAAATATTAATTCTTTACCCAATGCATTGGAGTGATTTTAAGGAACACCCTTCATATGTATAACTTTATGTGTGCCACATAGATCATATATCATAAGAACAACTTTTAACATTTTAACCCATGATTAGAGAGAGTGGATTTTCAAACATGGAATTACTTAATCAAAGGATTATATTCATATATTTATTAATACCCTTAAATGAAAGTGGGTTTGGGTATTCATAATATAAAATCATGGCATGGAAAATAAAATAATGATTTTTGGAGCATAACGAGTGTACAGAATAGTTATTGAATTAGATAAATGAGAGAGAAAGGTAGTATCTTATTAATAGTATATCATTTATACAATAAAGAAATTATTATGAACACATGGAAACATAATCTATTGAAAATAAAGTGGCTTATTAAAAAATAAGTACTTGAATTAAAGGAGAGAGGAAGAGACGCTGCTTGAAAATACACATATACTGACTATTTTAAACTATTGGTATAGTCTAGTGAACCATTATTATAGGCTATACCAATGGTTTATAGAAGCATTGGTATTTGGGTTATTAGGATACCCCTATACAGACTATTTTCTATAGACTATTGGTATTGGTGGTGAAGAATTTATTTTTACTAATGGTTTAGTAAACCATTGGTATCGGATGTTGTACCAATGGTCACAAGACCATTGGTATAGGCTCCCACTACACCAGTATAATAATATACTTCTAATGTCACCTCAAATAACATTTAACCAATATATTTCATACTATAAAAAAAATTATTCAACCGATAACAATACACATTAAATACAACAAATATATTATATAATTTACATTTAATCAGTTGATAATTTAAAACTCAAGTTAGAACACATATATATTCAATTGTCATCATCAAATACCATCTAAATAGTTGTTTCAGAAATATTTAGTTAGAAATTGAGGGGATCAATATCTCCCTTAATACCACCACAACAATCATTGTTACCACCATCATCACCATCATCATGAACATCCTCATTAGACTTATTACCTACATCATTGCCATAAAAAACATCAATGAAAATAATCACCCCCAACACCACTTGAACCATCATCTCTCGATGCATCATAGTCATCATTATCACTTCCCTCATCATGAACATCATCAAAGGAGTAATCATATTCAATATTATTGCATGAATTTATCATTTTCAAACATTTTTTTCTTCTAAGTCACTTCAATATTTTTCATTCTCTTCATTGAAAAATTAATATACATTTAATTATAAATTAATTATTGATGTATAAGTAAAATAAGATGTAATACGTGACATGAAATAATTAGGGAATACCAATTATCATGAAAAAAAGGGATAAGTGGTGACATAACATAATTCAATAATTGAGAAGTTATTCTTACTAATCATGGTTAATTGATTTTTTGATTTACTGATCTTTTTCTTGGTTTTAAATTTTTTTATTAATGGGTTAGTAAATAAACATTTATGATGACTTTAACAATGGTTTCCAAATAAGTGTTTATGAAACTAAACCAATGGATTACCAATGAGTTATCTTTTTCATAGTAATTATAATATGAGACCATTGTTCAGAAATAGTTTCATGAACCAGCCCAAGTCCACCCTGAACTGGTCACCCAGGCTAGCCCGCCACAAGTCCCAAGAGGCGTTCCCAATCCTCCCGGGATCGAAACAGCACCAAGGTCATCAAGAGAGTACACAAGGGAATTATTTCTCCCAAATATAAACAATCAAAGAAATAGCAGAAAGAAATGGGAAGCTCAAAATACATTTATATACAAATTGAACTGAACATTATTTGTACAAGAAACTGAAAGTACAACTAAACCAACAACTCAAATGACCAAACCCAATAACCAACTAACTCCAGGTCACCCAACTGCTCACTCTCTAACACAATGATCACATGTCGCCTAAGGTGATCGAACTCAAGCTGAAACCTGCACAAGGGATAAAAACAGAAGAAGACTACAGGCGTGAGTATTAAAACTCAGTAGGTTAGACCAATATTCTATTCCTAATGAACTTCCTTTAAAATAAAAAAACATAAATTTAAAGTTTTAAAATCAAAGATATAAACTTATGTTTTCCAAATGATGTCTCATGCTATAAAAAATTACCAGACAAAAACATGGATGTTTTATAAACTAAAATGCTAGTAATAATTATTAAAGAGGTGAAACTTCAAAATGATAATATTTTTCAAGAGGGCTGATTTTAAGATGGTAAACTTTTAAATAAAACAAAAAAACTACTTAATTTACCAACTAAGAACATCTTAGGCCAATGGTGAGTACAAAATATCCAATGAACACAAGTTTCGGGAACACCCCTAGGCACTAGTTAGTTGTGGACCCCAGGTACCTCGTATCTCGGTGGAAGTAACCATCACAATATCTGTTCTCGGGCACATGAGCCACTAGTAGGGAGAATAACCATAAATTAGTGGTTCCCCAACATCATCATGATAGTTTATTTAGTGTTTTTATCATTAAACTTGCTACGTGAAACATGGGCCAAACCCCATGAGATCACTAGCATACTAGTACACGTCCGCCCACCTAGATACCTGAGTTTTCCCTTTTTGTGCTAAAAAAAGTTACGAATATATAAAATACCATTTCATCATAAATATTACATTTTAAAATAATACACACATAAAATAGACCACACACATGTCTCACATTTCTTTCAAGGATCAATAAACCACCTAAATTTTCATAAAACAGTTTCAAGAAGTATAACGAGGCCTTGCACATAAAATCCATTCAAAAATGATATTTTATGGCCAAAAACCCATAAATAACATATAAAAACAGATTTGGAAGCCCCAAAACCAATTAATAAATCAATTTCATGAACCATAAAATGACCCCAACATATAGAACATGAAATAAACATGGAAAACATTCTTATAAAAAAATGTCAAACGGGCCTTTAAGCCTTTCTCAAAACTAACATTTGAAAAAGGTATGTATTTCACTTTTATTAAGGAGGTGTATAAAATAAATTTAAAGTATCAAAACAATTTCATAAATCCCTTAAAACACTCAGGTTACATATTCAAAACACAACCATTTTTATAACGATGTGAAATGATCCATTTTTCGGCAACTCAGGCCAAAACATTTTCTAAACCAAAACCCATTTGTTTGAAAAAACAAATATACAATGGAAATACATTTAAGGACCCAAAAATACCATTTTTAATTCTTCAAATTCATTTATAAATCCAAAAAAATAATCTTTAAATCACACTTAACACATAAAATCCAACCGATCAATTTACCGAACACATGACATGCACTTTTAAACAAAATAATTTATTTTAAGCACTTGAAAAGGAATAAAACACCAATTGCATTACATATTTTATTGAAGATACTATAACATGTTCAATATACTATAAACAAGGTTCTAAACCTAACAAACCATGTCTGAAAGATACTAGAACATTTAAATAAACACTTGGTGTGCATTTTTATGACAAAACAACACTACCTTTCACAAAACAAAGCTTAAAAAAACCATTTTTCACACCAAGAAAATTATCCAAAGGATAAAAAAGTGTAATAAAAATATATATCAGGTGTGAAAAATAAGAAAATGATTAATCTTAAATGATAAAGGCATGTGTAAGGGATATCCTACCTCAAATCCTCCACGTAATGGAAACACACACCCAATATCACCATCCGAGGGTTTATAAACCCTAAAACTATGTATAAAAACACCAAACGAACCAAAAACCCATAAAAACTCATGGGATACATAAATCTAGGTCTATAATTACTAGGGTAGAATATACAACCAGTAAATAATGAAAGGAGGAAGAAGAGGGAGGACAAAGGAGAAGGAATCTCATGTTTCCACCTAGAAAAATCTTCATCTTCCATTAGATATGCACCCTTATAGAAAATGGAATGGATTGGAAATTATTCTAGAGTATTATAAGGTCTGGAAGAACCAGGGAAAGAAGATTTGGGGGGAAAAGAGTACGAATTTAATGATTTATGGATGAAATAATTTACCTTATCAATTCTAGAAGATTTGAGGAAACCTAAGAACGTTTTCCTTAATATGTGATGAAAATGAGATACAAAGAGAAAAACTAGATAATTGGGCTGAGGATAGGAATTTTCAATTCTATTAGGAGGTTTAATCACTGAAAAAAATTAAAAAATGAATGTGATATAAAAGAAACAAATTATTTTTAAAAAAATGGAAATGGGCCTATGGGCTGGCCCAATACCTAAATAAGTAACCCAAATTCACCATGATTATGAATTTATAAGCGGGTAAAAAGGATATGGTAGTTTTATTGTGTCATTGGAGGACAATTGGGAAGTGGAATTAATGAAAAATGTTTCAAAATGTATGAGTTGTAAAAGAAAAAAATTTGGTTTTTAAATCTGGAAATGGGCTCATAGTTGGCCCAAATCATGAATTAACCACTCTTTCTCAAAAAACACCTAAAAAAAATGGGGAACCCAAATTAGGGTGATTAGACATATATGAAACTTCAAAACTCAACATTAATCTCACCCGAGAGCCAAGAAAAGGATTGGGATTTCCAATGAACCAGACCAAAACAAAGACATGAAAAACCGGGTGTGACAATTCTCCCCACCATTAATGTTTTCTGCCCCCAGAAAGCCACAACACATTCCACCTAATTAATAAATACATAAGGATTATTTATCAATATGGTCTAGCCACTGAATCCAATTAAACACCATCCCCCATTAATTAAACATAAGAACATTACCTCAACCAAAACACCAACTCTGAACCACTTCTTGAGATTCAACCAAAAGATCGATCCACTACCTCCACAACCAAACCAAGAACCCGGTTGTTGGGCCTTCTACCAATGAACCCAAAAATCACACAAACCAAATAGAAATCATGAAAACCAAAGATTCCATGGGAGTACAGAAAGTACTCCCCACCATTAAGAAACAATTAGCACTAGATAAGTTCTTAGGAGGAAAAATCAATGAGACCTATAGTGGGTCTCCCCACCATTAGAACCCAACTAGCAAAGAACAAACAAGAATTCAACATTAACTAGAATTGGGCCTCTCTTTCACAAGTCCACCAAAACTATCTCATAACAACCTACCAACCAACATTAAGAGGGTTATAACACGAACATTTAAACCACCCACTCCCAAACGGGGGGTATAAGAACTTGGCCAATACATTCAACACGGATCAAAACACCCACCACACGGGGTAGGGAGGGAAGGAGACCAATTATTAGGCCACTAAAACCATAAAAGAAATAGATGAACCACACAAAAACCTCCATCTATGAATAGGTAATACCAATAACATACCCGATTTACACAGGTGGTCCACACATGGACATTGATCAGAAACCCACATCCATAAATGAAAAACCGTATACACTATGTGAAGGGTAAGTCCACCCCGATCATTGTGAAAAAATGAAATTCATAGCGATGAGGAACCAAATAGAGTAGAAACTGCTTTACCAAAATGGGGGAGGAATGAGCCTAGTCAAGAACTTCTCACCTCTGGCGATTTCTTAACTGTGTGAAAAGCTTCACTCTGAGGCCCATGACTGGAGCCCTGACTCATGAAGCATCTGTTGCACCGCAGTCAGGTGATAAGGATCCAACCACTCAAAAGAAAAACTCACTTCCTCAACAAAACACCTTCATATAAATAGGAACTCATTGATACATATCAAAATTCTCTCTCACTCCGAACGAGTAGTAGAATAGACATGGAATACGGAGAAACACATCAACATCACTGAACACAACTGCTATGTCTAAAAGAATTACCACGACCTGGAAACGCTTTAAATAGATCCCAAACATCTCTTTATTCCAAAAAACGGATGAGGCATCATCTGAAGAGGTGGATTTAACATTTAAAATGAATACTTAGGTTGATCAATAGGAAATATTTCCAATGGAGAACTATCCATGGCCACATCAGAAAATTCTACACATCTTTAGAAACCCACTGAACATTACTCCATACCCAATCCACCAACAAGATCTCATCTCAAGACACAACAAGAGTATGAATTATAGATCACAAGAAATCATACTGAATACACAACTCTACTATTACATAGAAAAACTAGCCACATAACCATCAGTCTATAAACAAATGCCACAATTTTTTAGCTCAAAACACTTTTGAAAAAAAACTAACTTGGTGGATTTCGACATTCAACAATGGTGTTTCATCAAGTATCACTCACATGCACATTTCAATGCCTCCCTAGGCACCCAAACACCATTTCATATAGTCCATCCTTCCATATATCAATAAAACCATGCATGTGAGAACCCATGAGAACACCAAAGTCTAAAACAAAAGAACATCATTACAAAAATCATGTACCTTCCAAAGCAACACTAACCACCAAGTCAAACCCATTTTCATATTTCAAAAAACAAACCACAATTCATCAAGAACCATTTTCTTAAAAACATACCCCTTTTCAGATTTCAAAAAACAAACCACAATTCATTAAGAACCATTTGCTTAAAAACATAACCCTTTACATTTTTAATAAATTTCAAAAAAACCAATCTACTCCAAAAAACCCCTTCCAATTTTCTAAAATTCAGAAATGTATATTTTTATAATATAATGTCCATTGAGACCAATACCCTTTCTAGGAAAACACCAACCGCTCAAAATAAATTTACAAAACCAATTCATCAGATTCAAACACTTTTAAACATCCCAAAACACCCCATTTAATACAAATATTCAGAATCACCTTAAAATTATTCACACTTTCAAAATATTTTATTCCAAAAAACCACAAGTTTAGATTATGGAAAATCCAACCCCGTTAAATCATTTCCCCTTCCTTTTAATTTTTTTTCACATAAGCACATCCTTCCAAAACCATTATTATATTTAATTTTTGAAAACCCCTTTTCAACTTTTCAAAATCCAATCCTTTCTTTAAAACCCATTTCTAAATTTCACACACAAGGATTTTCAAAACAAAAATTCAGAATTCAACAAAGGTCCAGGAGACCCAAAAAAGGGAACTAGTGTCGGTGGGTGACTTGACCATATGGTTGGCGGCCATATGTCAAACACAACACCAACACAGAGAGACTTATTAGGACCATTCCCCATATCCACATGGCTTTCTAGGCCCTGCGAGATCATGGAGGCCATTAGTCAGACTCCCCTTTTCATATCCCAACATCAATCAATCTACAAGAACAAATGACACTAATAAAACTGGACATCCCGTGGAAACCCGAGGATCGGAACGAGAAAGAGTTTGCGACGCTCTTCCTGTACTTACCCATAAAGTCCCAACAATCCTACTCCATCTACCAAGACATCCCCCAAATAACAAGGTATCTCTAAAAAGAAAGGTCTGGTAAGGGCCAACCTCCTTTGATACCATTTTGTCACGAACCAGCCCGAGTCAACCCTGAACTGGTCACCCAGGCTAGCCAGGACAAGTCCCAAGAGGGGTTCTCGATCCTCCCGGGATGGAGACAAGCACCAAGGTCATCAATAGAGTACACAACGGAATGATTTTTCCCAAATATAAACAATCAAACAAATAGTTTAAAGAAATGGATAGCCCAAAATACATTTATATAAATATTGAACTAAACATTATTTGTACAAGAAACTAAAAGTACAACTAAAAAAACTCAACTGACCAAACACAATAACCAACTAAATCCATGTGACCCTGCTGGTCTCTCTCCAACACAATGATTACATGTCGCCTAAGGGGATCGAACTCAAGTTGAAACCTACACAAGGGCTAAAAACAAAAGAAGACTATGGGCGTGAGTATTAAAACTCAGTAGGTTAGACCGATATTTTTTTCCAGTTCACTTAATTTAAAATAAAAGAAACAAAAATTTCAGGTTTTACAATACAAGATATGAAGGTATGTTTTCCAAATTAGGACCCATATTATAAAAAAAATTACCAGACAAAAACTTTCATGTTTTATAAACAAGAATTTCAGTAACGATTTTCAAAGAGGTGAAACTTCAAAATAAAAATAGTTTTTAAGAGGGATTCTTTAAAGATGGTAAAATTTTAAATAAAACACACACACTACTGAATATACCAGCTAATAACACCGTATTCCGATGGTGATTACAAAAATAGCCAATGAGCACAAGCCTCAAGAACACCCCTAGGCACCAGTTAGTTGTGGGCCCCAGGTACCTCGTATCTCGGTGGAAGTAACCAAAACAATATTCATTATCGTGGACATGAGCCATTAGTAAGGAGAATACCCATAACCTATTGGTTCCCTGACATCATCATCATCGTTTATTTAGTGTTTTCATCGTTAAACTTGCTATGTGAAATAGGGCCCCAACCCCATGGGATCACTAGCAAACTAGTACCTGTCTGCCCACCTAGATACCCGGGTTTTCCCCTTTTGTGATAAAACAAGTTACACATCTATAAAAATAACATTTTATTACTAAGATTCAATTTAAAAATCTCACACGCATCAAATATACCACATACATGTCTCACATTTCTCTCACGGATCAATAAACCACCTAAATTTACATAAAACTATTTCATGAAGTATAACGAGGCCTTGCACATAAAATACATTCAAAAATGATATTTTAAGGAAAAACCCCAATCAATAACATATAAAACCATATTTGGAAGCCCCAAAACACATTAATAAATCAATTTTATGAACCATAAAATGGACACAAAATATATAATATGAAATACACATGGAAACCATTTTTATAAAAAAAATGTCAAACGGGCCTTTAAGCCTTTCTCAAAACTAACATTTGAAAAAGGAATGAATTTACATTTTATTGAGGTGTATACACACCATTTAAAGAAGAAAAAAACTTTCATAAATCCCTTAATATACTAAGGTTACATATTCAAAACACAACCATTTTCATAAGGATGTGAAATGATCCATTTTTCAGCAACTCGAACCAAAATATGTTATAAACCAAAAACAATTTGTTTGAAAAACCAAATAAAAATTATAAAGCCATTGAAGGACCAAAAAATAAAATTTTTCATTCTTAAAATGAATTTATAAATCCATAAAAACAATTTTTAAATCACACTTAACACATAAATGCAAACATGGCAATTTATCGAACACGTGACATGCACTTTTAAACAAAACAATTTATTTTAAGCACTTGATAAATAATAAAACACCAATTGCATGCCATATTTTATTTTAGATACTGGAACACGTTCAAAATACCATAAACCAGGTTCTAAACATAACAAACTAGGTGTGAAAGATAACAGGGCATTTAAACAAATACTTGGTGTGCACTTTTATGACAAAACAATACTACCTTTCACAAAATAAAGCTAAAAAAACTATTTTTCACACCCAAAAAATTATCCAAAGGATGGAAAACAGTAATAAAAATATATATAAGGTGTTAAAAATATGAAAATTATGAAAATTAAATGATAAAGTCATGTGAAATGGATATCCTACCTCAAATCCTTGGCGTAATGGAAACGCACACCTGATATCACCATCTGATCGTTTATAAACCCTAAACCTATGAAGACCACCATTAAAAGAACAAAAACCCCATAAAAATCATGGAATAACAGAAAAATAGGTCTATCATGACTAGTGGAGAATATAAAACCAAAAAAATAATGAAAGGAGGAGGAAGAGGGAGGAAAAAGGAGAAGGAATCTCACCTTTCCACATAGAAAACTCTTCGTCTTCCATTAGATCTACACCCTTAGAGAAAAGGGAATGGATTGTAACTTTTTTTAGATTATCCTAAGGTCTCTATGAACCAGGTAAATAATATTTGTGGGAAAAATAGTACGAATTTAATGATTTATTGATGGAATAATTTACCTTAACAATTCTAGATGATTTGAGGAAACCGGAGAACATTCTCCCTAATATGCGATGAAAATGAGATCCAAATAGATAAAATAGATAATGGGGGTGAGTATAGGTATTTTATATTTTATTTGGATTTGGAATAACAGAAAAATATTAAAAAATGTAAAATATATAAAGGAGACAATTTTTTTTAAACAGGAAATGGATCCACGGGCTGGCCCAATACCTAAATAAGTAACCCAAATTCACCATGATTATGAATTTATAAGGGGTTAAAAAAGGATATGTTAGTTTTAATAAATCAGTGGAGGACAAGTGGAAAGTGTAATGAGTGTAAAATGTTGAAAAATTAAGGAGTTATAAAAGAAACAAATTTGGTTTTTAAATCTGGAAATGAGCTCATGGTTGGCCCAAATCATGAAGTAACCAACCTTTCTCAAAAAACTCCTAAATAAGAAATGGGGAACCCAAATTAGGGTGATTAGACATAGATGAAACTTCAAAACTCAACATTAATATCACCCAATACCCAAGAAAAATATCTGGATTTCCAATGAACCGGATCAAAACAAAGACATGAAAAAACGGGTGTGAAAAATAGTGGTGGTAGAACATGAGGATTTTTAGGTGCCACAAAGAGTTAAAAATATATTTATTTTTTATTTTTTAAAATTTTAAATAAATTTAATGTATTTTATTTATATTTAATTAAGAACTTTTGGAAATCAATTATGTTTTTTGATATTATTTGATGATTTTCACTTGATGAATCTATTATTTTCATGTTATATAATTTTGGGTATTTTTATTTTTATTTTATTGTATGTAATGATTGTTTAATTTTATATGTTTATACATGGATGGTATGATTCCCAAAAATAGAATAGAGCATAACGCAATTTAATATTCATGGGGATAATAAAATAACCTATGTTAAATAGTTATTTCTTTGGAGACCTAATCATTGAGAGGTTGGTATTTAATTTTATAGAGTAGTGTGAATTATGTATATTAATATTTAATGTTTTCAGTTTAAGCAATAACATTCTAAATGTTTTTGGTATAATATTCACTTATTTCACTTCTAATTAATATGTTTAATGGTAATTTTTTATTTTTTTTAAAGTTATTTCATATCAGTAAAACTAGGTATGTTTGTATCCTTAAACTAGTTCTATTAAAATGTACTTTCCTTATAATATACTTTTAATTTCTTTGTTAAAATATTTTTAATAAATGACTTTATGTAGAGACCCGAAGCCTGACGTACATGGACATTACATTACATTTGCGGAATACTTAGTACATAGAAAAAACACACACACAAGGATCGTAGTGTCTTTGGATACTCGGAATATAATCTTCTAATCCTGGTGAAAGATCTTCAACATCTCCCATAAAGATCTTCATTTTTTTTACCTAAAAACCTTTCTTTATATCTCGGGGAAAAGAAAACATAAAAGGGTGAGCTCAAATGCTCATTAAGGGTAAACAAAAGAAATATCAATCACATCATATTCATAAGAACATAGCTTTTGGAAATCTCATCCTGCAAAAGAGCTCATAATATCATAATATGGGATAAATCATAGAAGTGAAAATGAGATCCCCATAATCATAACATGAAACTTGAAACTTTGTGGCATGCACACATAATCATAGAAAATAATTTCTTGTTAGTCATGACTCATTGCCAAGACTATCTTAGTGGACAAAGTCCCTTTCTGAATCGAGTAACCCTCGTTTCAGTCCTGTTTCACTGAACCGGTATAACCTACCATTTCATCCATATCTATCTCATGAGATATAAAATCTTTACCCAATGCATTGGAGGGAGATATAGGTCCCACCCATCTCATAATGATACCATTCTTATGTGTGCCACAAAATCATAAATCATACATCATTTCATAACCCATGTAATAAAAAATGGGATTCTTAAACAACATGACATCATAAAACCATTCATATAAGATAAAGGAATTCATAAACATAATTCCATCACAACATAGTCAAATCAATGTAAAAATATGGATAGAAACAGAACCCTTTATTATCTTAGATGGAAAATAATTTTGATAAAACACTTGAAATGAATTTTTGAGGAAAATATCCTTTCTTCTTCAAAATCAATTTCTTTTCACAAAACATCATGCAATTTTAAAAGAAAGAGATTTTATTAAAAATAGTCATGAAATATTTTGGAGGAATCTTCATGAAAATAAGGCTTTATAAAACCATAAAAATCCATTCATGCCGTATAAGTTAAAAAAAACATTCTTCGTACTTTTGTCGGAAAAGAAGTACCTCGTACGACAAAAGATTCCTTTCATACATATTACTAAAAACTCACCTAAGGGTAAAAATGGATTTAAAAAATTGTAGGTGGATGGAAATAATATTACATTTTGATGAAACATGTATGTGTATGATAAAATACACCCTAGTAAATACTTACGAATAAACAATCTCGGATAAAAATGAGATTGTGATATTTCCCTTACCTTAGGTCCGATTTGCTTTGTTCGTGTCCGAAGCTCCTGTATAATGGTTTAAATCATGTTATTGACTTATTACAGAATCATATTCATTGTTATGATATCATATATGGTTCACTTATGACATTATATTACCCGTTCTTTTGTAAATTTCATGTTAAAGAAGCGTTTAGGGTAAAATCGTTTCATTTATCGTAGGTGTTTTGACTTGTTGTTCTTGACATCATTATTACTTATATCATGATTTACTCCCTTCCAGAATATAAAATATGATTTATATATCATATATATTCAGTATATATATATATATAATAGGTAGATAAATAAAATGAAAAACACCGTTCATGGAGACGGTAGTCCGTACGTACGCATGAACGCTGTTTTCCTTTCCTTACTGTCTTGAAATGGAAGTAAGTAGATGACATAAATATGTATATATATATATAAATACAGTAGCTTTATAATGTCATATATTTCATTATTATTTCTTATATATACATTATAATCATTCTTAAATGGTTAACATGGAGAATGAATCTCATCGCGTCGTGGAGAAGGTAGTCCGTACGTACGCACGAGCGATGATATCATTTCTATAAATATTGAATTGAATTGGAGTGGATTATAAAATATATCAGAATCAATATGATGTTTTAATAACTATGTATAGTTATTCTTTACACCATTATACCCATCCATGTAAGGTGGTGGTGAAAAATAGATTACACCACGGCGTGGAGACGGTATTCCGTACGTACGCACGCGCGGTGATTTATTTTTCCGTAGGATGGATAGATAGTGAAATAGGGTTGTTTCATACTTATAATAACATATCAGTATATGATTGATACTGATGTTATTACTTCATAATGAAACAACCTAAGAAGAAGAAGTGGAAGAAGAAATAAAGATGAAAGAATTGGTAACGGTAATTACCTCTTCTTTGAAGCGCCTCTTTGAGACCTCCTCTTAGGGCACTAAAATTGGTCTTTGAGGAAGACCAGAACCTCTAGTATTATTCTAGGGAATGGATAAGGGATTTTGGCAGGGGTTGGCCGATCTTGAGTGCTCAAATTGGTGTGAGGAGGAGGAAGAGGAGGTTCCCTTTTATAAGGGAGGAGAGGGGCACCTTAGGAATATCTCAAAATATTATTTTATATTAAAGTCAAAATCGGTTTATAATGGTTCCAAAGGGTCTTATTTCGAAGCTAAAGTGGGGATGGGTCGAAATCCTATCAACCAATAAGATTTAGATAAGTTTAGGGTATTATTTTAACCTTATCAATTAGATTTAACTCTAAGTTAAATAATTTAACTTTTACCATGTCTTTTTGTTTTCTTTCACTATAAGGTTAATAAACTTGCTATAACATGCCAAACGAACCCCAAATTGTTTATTATTAATATATATATCCTTATCTAAGTCATTTGGCCTAACCTTAGATTTTTAGGAATAAAATAACAATTAATAATATAATATTTGATTTAAAAACTATTTTGTGTCAATTTTGACACTATTTGATATATGATATTTGTGAAAGTCATAAAAGAATTATATGTTCGAACCAAGTTGATTAAAGCAACACTAATATATCATAGTAACCTAGAAAATTAGTGGAATTCATAAAAAGTCTTAAATTACATTTATTTTGGTATTTATATTATCAATTATGTCAATATTTCATTAATAAGATAATTACTGCATCATCTTTGTGTCATAAATAAATTAAATTATTTGATTTCTAAAAATTGCAAATAAAATACCATCATGTAGGAAATCTTTTTATATTTCTAATTAATATTTACAATCGAATTTATCTTATGTATAACCCCATATTAAAAATGATTTACTTATTAAACTTTGATTTTAACTATTTTAACCCTTCTTTAAATAAATTAATAATAAATGTCCTAATCTAATCCAAGTGGGCCTAAATGGTCATATTTTATTCCTAAGTTTGTTTTTGGTCTAATTACACTTGTCCAATAGAATTAGGACATGTGTTAGGGTAATATTAATATCATATTTATCCTTAGTTACCCTATTTACTATTAACCGCGGTAAAAAAAGTAAAAAGTTACTATTCACCAAAAAATTATTTTCATCTCATTGAACCACATTTTAGTCCTTGATATTAACCGTGTCTCTCGGATTTTCGAAATTCCATTCACAGAAGCGGTAAAATTAAGTTTTATGCAAAATTCCGTTTTTAACCTACCACTTAGTGGTTTCACTATTCATCAAAAATTGAAAGTTTTCAGAAAAATGCCAAAATTTCATCCTAAGCTATATTTCATATTCCGAATTCAAAAATGTAGTCTATTTTACCAAATTCATAACATAGAAGTTGTATTAATTAATTTTATAATTAAATCCCGCTGTTAAAACAAATAGCGCGTTTTTCAAGAAACAAAATCTATCAAAAGATTGACACATGATTATGTCTAGTTTAAATGTGAAATTACAACCAATGACCAACATTGTATTAAATTGTAAAAATATATTCTAAATATACTTTAAAACCACTCAAATTAATAATTTATCACTATTAATTATTTCGATTAAAAAAGTTGTTTTTAATTATAATTTAGTAATTTTCACTATTCATTAGAATATGAAAGTTATCCGAAAAGTACCAAAATTTCACCTTAGGCTAAATTCGATACTCCGAACCCAAAAATGAAGTCCATTTTGAGAGCTAAAATTTCTAAAATTTAAAAAGTGGTTATTACTATTCATAACGGCTAGTTTTAATAATATTTTAATAGTATATCGTTGTTTCGTGAAACTCAGTATTGCGTACTACACACGCTATCGAGGAAGGTTGTGATTGCGTGTAATGCAAGGCAAGTCAATGATGTGTGTTGTGCAAGCTCCTTTTGGTGTAGCGTACAACACAAGACATTAATGAAATTAAAAGGAATATTTTTCATAAAATCTCGGGGTGTTACATTCTACCCCCCTTAAAATGAATTTCGCCCTCGAAATTCGTCGGGGTTATAAATGGTTTACTATATGGAAGTTTCTTTGATAGAAACCCACATCGTAAAAAGGAATACCCAAACTTATCTTTAAAAAACAAAAGTATGAAACGTAACGGTTACCCAAATAAACTAATCACTGGGTTTCCACATAGGTGAAAATATGGATATGGAAGAGAAATCTAACTATCATGTTCTGATGGAGAGTGGTAGAGAACATGGCTATGGAAAAGCTAGCAATCACAAAGCCATAAATTTGTGATGATCTAGGGTATCATCTGATTCATCGGATATAAGGGCACTAGGACAACATTTTTGGGTTTCAAGATCATTTCCCTAAAGTTGAAAATTTGAATTACAATAAATACTTACTTTATTTTGGTACAATCTCACTGTTGTTCGTGCCTTGAACAATTTCCACTTCATCTCTTAAATAAATAAAGTTGAATTTGTTATTCGTGAAGTGTTATCAGATCATGTGATAGAATGACGGGTCATTCCATCTGTCTCAAACAAAAGGTTAGCAAAAATTATATACATAAGTCGATCTATAGTGAGATTAATCATTTATGGTTCCTAAAATGAACTTATACTTCACATATCATACTGCTTAATATAATAAAACTAGTTTTCTACTAAACAGATACTTCCTGTAGGTCAGTGGTAGGCGATAAAGGCTAGTCGCACTTCGGTTGTGGGTTCGATTCCTACAGCCTTGTCTGAAGCGATGGGCTGTCGCCCGTCCTGCAGGTTGTCCTTTTTCTAAAACTACATTACTATAACATCACATAAATAATATCAAAAAAAAGTTCTATACTTAAACAATACTAACTTATGGTTAACATAATCAATTACAATCTTTAGGCTTATCTAAAATACTTCGGTCCAAGTTCATAGTATAAAGAAAATGATTACTTGAAATGTCGCCAACCAAGCATGTGAATACCATCATTTATCCCCCATATATCTTGTTGGTCACATTCCAATCATGTGAATACTTTAATGATGTATTCTCTTGAAAAATATGAATACCCATTAAACCTTAGTGAAAACATGAATGCTGTCAAAAGTTAACTCTTTCCACATACCAAAATCTAAAAATTCTATATACTCAAACCATGATATAACCTTCTCCTTATATCAGTCATGAGCTCATGAATACTATCAAACATTTTATTTTCTCCTTATCCCTTCATTATGCGCATATCATCTACATTCCAAAAATATCTGAATAACCTTTCATGGATACTGGTAACATTAATCAGACAACAATGTAACAATCCTTACATGTCTCTTTATTCCATAGTGTCGTGAGATTACTTATACAACATTACACATGATAAACATGTAATCATTCCACTACATTCTTAAACTATTGACCGAGCTTCAACAATTCTTTCATCTCACATATCATTTGTAGTCTCTTCATCATCATCCACATAAATACTTCCCATACGACCATACTGATTATCTTCATGAGACTTTCCCTTAGGGCATTGGTTTGCATAATGCCCGTACATTCCACATTTAAAACATTTAACCATTGTTGATGTCGTAGAAATACCATTATCCTCACCCATGTTGTTAACTGAACCTTTTCCTTTGCATTTACTTGCTTTGTGTCCTTCTTTTCCACACCCAAAGCATCTTCCAGTTCCTTTGAAACATTCTCCTTGATGCCTCTTCCCACATGATATACATAGGGGAAATTGAACTTTCTTTCCTCTATGATCATCATGAAACTCCATCTTTCTCTTATTAGCCGAGTCAGGAAACTTACCAAATTTTAATTTATTGATCATATTATGAGATTGCTGATTCGGCATAATAATGATGTTTGGACTTCCAAATCCCATTTCATTATGAAGAATATCATTCCATTGTCCATCATATCCTCCATTATCGTGAATCATCTTGTTTCCAGCCATTTTCTAAAACCCAAAAGAATAGTGTGAGAGGCAAAAATCATGCTAGGGAAAACAACATAATAAAGGGGAAGTAACTTCAATATCTAACATCTTAGGTTTAATTCTATGATCGTTAGCGTAATTCTAGTACTATAAACTATACGTATACTTAACCTTAGGTACATCCCTAGACATACCGTAGAAATATCTCTAGGGATCTCACTAATGTTTTCGCATCCTAGTTTCCAAAGGTTGACTAAACCTTTCCTCTGATACCAACTGTAGATACCCGAAGCCTGACGTACATGGACATTGCATTACATTTGTGGAATACTTAGTACATAGAAAAAACACACACACAAGGATCGTAATAGTTAAGTGTCTTTGGAAACTCGGAATATAATCTTCTAATCCTGGTGAAAGATCTTCAACATCTCCCATAAAGATCTTCCTTTTTTTTACCTAAAAACCTTTCTTTATATCCTGGGGAAAAGAAAACATAAAAGGGTGAGCTCAAATGCTCAGTAAGGGTAAACAAAAGAAATATCAATCACATCATATAGATAAGAACATAGCTTTTGGAAATCTTAACCTGCAAAAGAGCTCATCATATCATAACATGGGATAAATCATAGAAGTGAAAATGAGATCCCCATAATCATAACATGAAACTTGAAACTTTGTGGAATGCACACATAATCATAGAAAATCATTTCTTGTTAGTCATGACTCATTGCCAAGACTATCTTAGTGGACAAAGTCCCTTTCTGAATCGAGTAACCCTCGTTTCAGTCCTGTTTCACTGAACCGGTATAACCTACCATTTCAGCCATGTCTATCTCATGAGATATAAAATCTTTACCCAATGCATTGGAGGGAGATATAGGTCCCACCCATCTCATAATGATACCATTCTTATGTGTGCCACAAAATCATTTATCATACATCATTTCATAACCCATGTAATAAAAAATGGGATTCTTAAACAACATGACATCATAAAACCATTCATATAAGATAAAGGAATTCATAAACATAATTCCATCACAACATAGTCAAATCAATATAAAAATATGGATAGAAACAGAACCCTTTATTATCTTAGATGGAAAATAATTTTGATAAAACACTTGAAATGAATTCTTGAGGAAAATATCTTTTCTTCTTCAAAATCAATTTCTTTTCACAAACATCATGCAATTTTAAAAGAAAGAGATTTTATTAAAAATAGTCATGAAATCTTTTGGAAGAATCTTCATGAAAATAAGGCTTTATAAAACCATAAAAATCCATTCATGCCGTATAAGTTAAAAAACATTCTTCGTACTTTTGTCGGAAAAGAAGTACCTCGTACGACAAAAGATTCCTTTCATACATATTACTAAAAACTCACCGAAGGGTAAAAATGGATTTAAAAAATTGTAGGTGGATGGAAATAATATTACATTTTGATGAAACATGGATGTGGATGATAAAATACACCCCAGTAAATACTTACGAATAAATAATCTCGGATAAAAATGAGATTGTGATATTTCCCTTACCTTAGGTCCAATTTGCTTTGTTCGTGTCCGAAGCTCCTGTATAATGGTTTAAATCATGTTATTGACTTATTACAGAATCATATTCATTGTTATGATATCATATATGGTTCACTTATGACATTATATTACCCGTTCTTTTGTAAATTCCATGTTAAAGAAGCGTTTTGGGTAAAATCGTTTCATTTATCGTAGGTGTTTTGACTTGTTGTTCTTGACATCATTATTACTTATATCATGATTTACTCCCTTCCAGAATATAAAATATGATGTATATATCATATATATTCAGTATATATATATATATAATAGTTAGATAAATAAAATGAAAAACACCGTTCATGGAGACGGTAGTCCGTACGTACGCATGAACGCTGTTTTCCTTTCCTTATTGTCTTGAAATGGAAGTAAGTAGATGACATAAATATGTATATATATACATAAATCCAGTAGCTTTATAATGTCATATATTTCATTATTATTTCTTATATATACATTATAATCATTCTTAAATGGTTAACATGGAGAATGAATCTCATCGCGTCGTGGAGACGGTAGTCCGTACGTACGCACGAGCGATGATATCATTTCTATAAATATTGAATTGAATTGGAGTGGATTATACAATATATCAGAATCAATATGATGTTGTAATAACTATGTATAGTTATTCTTTACACCATTATACCCATCCTTGTAAGGTGGTGGTGAAAAATAGATTACACCACGGCGTGGAGACGGTATTCCGTACGTACGCACGCGCGGTGATTTCTTTTTCCGTAGGATGGATAGATGGTGAAATAGGGTTGTTTCATACTTATAATAACATATCAGTATATGAGTTATACTGATGTTATTACTTCATAATGAAACAACCCAAGAAGAAGAAGTGGAAGAAGAAATAAAGATGAAAGAATTGGTAACGGTAATTACCTCTTCTTTGAAGCGCCTCTTTGAGACCTCCTCTTAGGGAACTAAAATTGGTCTTTGAGGAAGACCAGAACCTCTAGTATTATTCTAGGGAATTGGAGAAGGGATTTTGGCAGGGGTTGGCCGATCTTGAGTGCTCAAATTGGTGTGAGGAGGAGGAAGAGGAGGTGCCCTTTTATAAGGGGGGAGAGGGGCACCTTAGGAATATCTCAAAATATTATTTTATATTAAAGTCAAAATCGGTTTATAATGGTTCCAAAGGGTCTTATTTCGAAGCTAAAGTGGGGATGGGTCGAAAGCCTATCAACCAATAAGATTTAGATAAGTTTAGGGTATTATTTTAACCTTATCAATTAGATTTAACTCTAAGTTAAATAATTTAACTTTTACCATGTCTTTTTGTTTTCTTTCACTATATGGTTAATAAACTTACTATAACTTGCCAAACGAACCCCAAATTGTTTATTATTAATATATATATCCTTATCTAATTCATTTGTCCGAACCTTAGATTTTTCGGAATAAAATAACAATTAATAATATAATATTTGATTTAAAAACTATTTTGTGTCAATTTTGACACTATTTGATATATGATTTTTTTGAAAGTCATAACAGAATTATATGTTCGAACCAAGTTGATTAAATCAACACTAATATATCATAGTAACCTAGAAAATTATTGGAATTCATAAAAAGTCTTAAATTACATTTATTTTGGTATTTATATTATCAATTATGTCAATATTTCATTAATAAGATAATTACTGCATCATCTTTGTGTCATAAATAAATTAAATTATTTGATTTCTAAAAATTACAAATAAAATACCATCATGTAGGAAATCCATTTAGCTTTCTAATGAATATTTACAATCGAATTTATCTTATGTATAACCCTATATTAAAAATGATTTACTTATTAAACTTTGATTTTAACTATTTTAACCATTCTTTAAATAAATTAATAATAAATGTCCTAATCTAATCCAAGTGGGCCTAAATGGTCATATTTTATTCCTAAGTTTGTTTTTGGTCGAATTACACTTGTCCAATAGAATTAGGACATGTGTTAGGGTAATATTAATATCATATTTACCCTTAGTTACCCTATTTACTATTAACCGCGGTAAAAAAAGTAAAAAGTTACTATTCACTAAAAAATTATTTTCATCTCATTGAACCACATTTTAGTCCTTGATATTAACCGTGTCTCTCGGATTTTCGAAATTCCATTCACAGAAGCGGTAAAATTAAGTTTTATGCAAAATTCCGTTTTTAACCTACCACTTAGTGGTTTCACTATTCATCAATAATTGAAAGTTTTCAGAAAAATGCCAAAATTTCATCCTAAGCTATATTTCATATTCCGAATTCAAAAATGAAGTCTATTTTACCAAATTAATAACATAGAAGTTGCATTAATTAATTTTATAATTAAATCCCGCTGTTAAAACAAATTGCGTGTTTTTTAAGAAACAAAATCTATCAAAAGATTGACACTTGATTGTGTCTGGTTTAAATGTGAAATTACAACCAATGACCAACATTGTATTAAATTGTAAAAATATATTCTAAATATACTTTAAAACCACTCAAATTAATAATTTATCACTATTAATTATTTCGATTAAAAAAGTTGTTTTTAATTATAATTTAGTAATTTTCACTATTCATTAGAATATGAAAGTTATCCGAAAAGTACCAAAATTTCACCTTAGGCTAAATTCGATACTCCGAATCCAAAAATGAAGTCCATTTTGAGAGCTAAAATTTCTAAAATTTAAAAAGTGGTTATTACTATTCATAACGGCTAGTTTTAATAATATTTTAATAGTATATCGTTGTTTCGTGAAACTCAGTATTGCGTACTACACACGCTATCGAGGAAGGTTGTGATTGCGTGTAATGCAAGGCAAGTCAATGATGTGTGTTGTGCAAGCTCCTTTTGGTGTAGCGTACAACACAAGACATTAATGAAATTAAAAAGAATATTTTTCATAAAATCTCGTGGTGTTACACTTTAACACTTTGTTTTGAATGAATTATTGATTCTAAACTAAATATACATGATTATATGAAAGGGGATTTTGAAACCATAATTTTTTAAATGATTTAAGGTGATTTAGGGGAAGCTTATATGATTGAGAGCTAGGAAGTTATACTCATTCGGAAATTTTTAAGGTTATTTTTAATGTCATGATTGGTTTGTATTTTATTTTTTATGATAAAATTAAAAAATATATTTATATACCTTAAAAACTATAATAATGAATTGTTTTCTTGAAATATTAATTATTAATTATTTCCCTTTTTAAATTCTGGGATTTATATTAATTATTGTTGAATTCCAAGTTAAATTAGAATATTTAAACCTATCTTTTCATGGGGTTATGTTCTTAAGAACTGCTAACTTGAAATAAAGTAGAAATTTAAATTAATTAATTTCATGGTCTCTCACATGTAGGGTAATTTTTTATTATAGTGGTTTATTCTTTTGTTCATTTATGTTTGTTTATTAAAATTATGTTCACGGAAAAAGTTATAATTTTTCTAAATTAAGGACTTGTTTGCACATCATAAATTACATTAAATATATATATATATATGGTTTTATTCCATGATTTAATGAAATAAATTATATAGTTTTTGAATATAGAGGCTTATAGTTAAAATATATTTTGATTATCGATGACTTTCTATATTTGGAATAAAAAGGTTTTAAAGGGTTTGTTAAATTTATATTTATGGTTTCAATGGGAGTTTTTTTGAAAATATAGGTTGAGTTTAATTCTTTGTGTTGGAAGTGTTTTAAGGGGAATCAGTACCAAGGAATAAAGGCTTATTTGGGTTTGATGTATTTTTCAGAAAGAATTTTTAAGGTAACATATAGTTTTCATCTTCTATTAGTTTAATAAAATTATTATGGTTTTGATTTTTATAAATAGTTTGGAGTTGAATTAATTAATTGAAAAGGGTTTTTGATGACTAAAATGAATTAACATTCAATATTTTTTTTAAATGTAATATTCAAAGCAAATTTATGCTGAATGAAATTTGTGGATGCTAAAAATCTTGGTTAAGATGATGTTTTGTTGATGTATATATATTTTGAAATTTCTTGTTTCTAGTATATTTTATGATGATTATATGGTATATACTTCTTTGGGTCTCACATAGATTAAAAATGTATCAATCATTTTTTAACCATGTTAATTATTCCTAAATTGTTTTAATGGATTTATGTTTAATTGATTCTAATCAGGAGTTGAAGAAATGCCATGTTCAATGAATGAAATTCCATGTAAATTATAATTTTTCTTAATGGAATTAGTGATTTAGTGAGGAAGATATATTGAAATTTGTTTCAAATGTTCAAAATGTGTCTTCGATAAATGTATTTTTGTTCCTAAAAATTCTTCAGAAAGTTCATGGTTGAAATTTTAAAAATTTGGAAAACACTTAAAAATTTCAATACATGAATGGGTGTTTCATGAGTATAAAATCCAAATTAAACAAAAATAGTTCACTTATATATCATATTTAAAAAATAAATATATTTTAAAAAACATTGACTCTCATATATTTGATATATTTTTTTTATCACGAAAAACATTCATAACACAGGCATGACATAATTCAATATCACATGTCTACAAAACATATCCAATAATATAATAAAAATACCAATTTTAATAAGAATGAATTAAAATAATACATGTATCTAGACAAACATATCATAAGTGATAGAATATTCTATAATCAATGAATACTAGTAGTGACCCAAACAATGATTAATACATCGAGTATGAAACAAATAATACATACTTTTATATTAAACCAAGTTGTACATGAAAAATACTTGTTTTCTCTCATGATCATGAATAGTAGTTCTCCCTATCATGTGGATATAATTCATTTTACTAAACCATCAATTAGGATTGGAGGTTTCATAATTCATGACCAAGAACATTATTCAGCAGAAAGATCTATATAATTCCAAGAAACTAGAGGAAGATCATCCATCATTAACACTATATTGGATGAAAAAATAAATAATAATAGGGAGTAATAGGTGTAATATATTAGAGTAGTATTATTATAGGATATAAAGATACATTCCTCCCACATTAAAATGGGTATATCTTATTGAAATAAATCTATTGTAAATGAAAATGAAAATAGGGGTAAACCAAAAATCTTTAAAGAAATATAGCATAGACAAGAATCCAGTTTATATGTAAACTATTTTGAAAACATCACATTATATCATAATTTAAGTCCATTATGTAACACCCAACCTCATTTCAAGTTTATATTTTAATTTTCACCAAAATCTTGATCCCAATAGATATTTTTTTAGATCCAAAATTTTAATTTAAATCTTAAATTTCTTCTTTTTAAGAACTTTTTTTGTGGTTGAGGATGATATTGACATCCCAGTGTTCAAGGTTATTTTTTGGCTTCATTGTGTGTTCATTTATTATTATCATAAAAGATTAATATTAATTTGGTTTCTTATAATACATATAATTTTTCAATTGTTTCTTTTTAAAACACTATCATAGGTAATTCATTATTCATTAACAATTTTTCTCAAAACTATGATTTCTAATTATAACGTTTCCATTTCAAAAATTGTTTTAAGTTATCAGTATATATGTTCTTAATAAAGTGGTAAGTGTGAAGATAAGTTTTAAACCACTCATTTTAAACTAAAACTATCTTTCATGTAAAATTATTTCACAGTTAACATTTAAAATATAAAATAATTTTACATGTTAACTCATTTTGAAAACAACTTGTTAATCATGTTTTGTAATGTAAAAAAATTTGTATTTTCTAAATGGGGATTTAAATCCCATATAGTTAGTAAATCAATTAAAATAATTCTTCAAATAAATATATCAAAAATGATATATTAATTGAAGCACACCACTTTCATAAAACTAACATATAGAAAATAAGTTTTCAAATATTTTTGTAGATTCATAACTAAGTACATGGTAATGACAATATTTTTTTTGGTTCTTTACAATCTAGAGCATGAAAATGTAGAATGATGAGAATAAAATAAGAGAAAAGGATAACATAATAAACATTACTTAATATTTTAACCTAAATTCACTTAATATTTCCTAAAACACTCATATAAATTTATAATTCATAAATAATAATAAAATTCTCAGGATCATTTAATCTCAAAGACTGATATAGTTAAATATATAATTAGATTTCATAAATAATAACAAAATGTTGATGAGTATTTAATCTCCTACAAATACATGGTAAAATTAATTCAACCATTCATAATTATTGAAATTAAAGGGTTTAAAATGACACATATTGTTATTCCACTTATTAAAACAAATAATTTTCCTTTGTTTGATATTTATAAGCTCTAAATATTAAAAAAAACCGATAAAATTCATAAAACATAAAAAACAAGTCACTATTACAGTCACAGGAATGAAAATATATATATAATAGAATGAAATAAGATAAAAGGGGGAACAAAACAACATAAATTGGAAATTTCACTCAAAAATCATTTAAAAAATTGGGAGGAATAGAAGAATACACAATAGAATCAGAGAGAAGGGAGAGAACTGCCGAAGGGGATCTAAATGCGAGATGGGAAGAGGGGAAGGGGGTGCTTATAACATCCTGTTACCTTGATCGGTTAAGTTTTCCACCTTTTCTCAGTTCCATTTTGGTTAAATATCCTTTTTATGTGTTTTTTCTGGGTTTACTGTAGACCACACAATAGGTACATGTCGTGTACCTGAAGTACACATCATGTACATGGTGCTGGTTTTAGGTTGTGAATGGGGAGATCATGTTGTGAGCTAGTACATATCGTGTACATGTGGTACACATCATGTAGGGGTTAAATAGAATATTTCTAACCTGATGCAATGAGTTTTTTGGCATACCTATCCCGCGTGGCTGACACGTCATGACCCCTGGGTACACGTCATGTCTCAACCAATGCCCAGTCTTAATTAGTGATTTTGGAAGTACTAGTCGGCCTATTATTCCTAGAACTATTGTCTCTCAACCTTAGAATCTCCCAAGGTGTTTTTTAGAGGTGCCCCACCTTCCAGATCGATCTGATTAGCTTTCGATCATCCTTTTTCTTGCAGTGTGATTCCTGGGTAATTTCTCTCCCTTATTCTTCGAGTTTCTCTACTTCTCTCCTCTTCAGTTTTCAAAGGATACTCTAGGGATTTATGGATCTATGTCATGTGGTGTTGTATATTTCATCTAGGTTAAGTTTCAAGATCTCATTCCCTTTCTTTCTCATCGATGGGTGCCGCTGCGAGTGTCATTCTTCAGGAAAGAGGCATATGGTTTTGTTCCAATTTTCCATAACGGTTAAATTTATTTGCATGGTTTATTTAAATATCTAATTTAAATTCAGTTGATTAAACTTTCTTTCAATTACTTTGATAAAACCCTATTTCTAGTGAATTTGGAGATTTGAAATGGTTATGGCATAGAAATTTGGAAAACACCCAATTCTATTGAATTGGGTTGTCTTTATGGAAATTGGTCAATTTAAATTGTTGAATTTAAATAGTATATTTTGATGGAAATGTATTAAATTAAATTGTTGATTTTAATTTTGAAAATGAATTGCGAAAAGATGGAACTATTTTTTAATGGATTTCAAACTCATGAAAATGGATTAAAATGATTTGATAGAAAGCCAATGGTTTTATCTTGTAAAAAAGGCATGTTTTTTAATAAAACCTATTTTGGTTTTAAATATAATGAAATTGGATTTTTTTTGAAATGGAAGAATGGGACTGATTACATTTTACAAAGTCGTAAAATACTTCCCCCCTCATGTAAGAGCGCATGCAAGCCTTAGGTAGTTAGTGAGTTATTTGGATACATTATACGCTATTACAACATTCTAAAACATACATGTAACGAGTGACATCCCCAACAGGTTGGTGAAGAGTCTCATTTGGACACTGTCATAGAGATGTGTGCGTATACATTTTTTCAAATTTCACTTAGAGAGTTTGGAATCCTATAGCCGGTTAATACTATCGTACCTTTTGGAAGATGACCATGTTTCTCGGTTGTTTATTTATATTTGACATATAAATATATGCCAACATTGTTTGAACTAATTTACATGCCTAATGAATTTATATAAACTGTTTTATATAAATATTTTACATAATCCTTTTATTTTATAAATATTACATCTCTTGTAAAGTAAAGCGTTTTCTTTGAATGTATTTTCCATCATTTTGAAAACGTATAACATGTTTTGTTTAAATGTTCTTTTAAATTTCCAAACTTGTTTTTTATGAAAAATTGATATATTTTCTATGGATAATCTATATTTGGAATCAGTTATGGAATATTTGGTTGTATCCTACTGGGATTAGTCTCACACCCTACTTTTTTCCTTTGGGTGTTTGTAGCCTTTCTTCTTCCAAGATCGAGCAAAGGGAAGGTATCTCTTGGGGGTGGATCCAGCTATTGAGATTTAGAATTGTTGTGTTGTGTCCTTAGGGACCTTAGGGTTGTTTTCCTATTTTGTAATTTGGGTTGTATTACATTTTATTTTATGCCTCATTGTATTCTGGTACTTTTACTCCTAGTAGATTTTTCTTATTGATATACATACTATCTTTTAATCTTTTTCTTCGGTATTCTAGAGGACAAATCATCCCCACATGTATGTTGTATAATTCCAGGTGCTAGTCGCCAACCCATAGGGATTAGGAATGCCCTTCAGGTTATGTCAAGTTCAGCTCAGTTATCATGTTACCAGGGTACCTAGGCTGGTTCATGACTAATTGGTATCAAAGGAGGCTGTTGATCTTTTTTTCTCGAATTCAGTATGAATTTTTGAAATCTTTTCGGGACTTAGGATGTAGTTGTGATTACGTACCTAGATATATCTCTCCGCAATAATCCTTATTTCTCCAATGGTGGATTGGGAAATATTTCTTTTGTATTAGTTCTAGTCTTTTACCTATACAGATTGGGATAGGTTGAAATATAAATCTTGTTTGTCCCTTATTTTGAGAATATTTTCTCTTTCTACTCAGTTTGAGTGTTAATATAATGTTCTCCTTTTATCTACTAATGTTTTGTAACATAATTCCTCTGAGAATATGTGTAAATCAGATATAAGAAAAGGTTTTTGTTGAACCTCAGCAAGTAAATCTTGTTGTTGATACGAATCTGGTTGAGGTGATTGCGTGAATTGTCCAAGCTCTGGGACAAACACCACCTTCAGTTCCCAACCAGGCTCTAGTTATTGATCCTTATTGGTATTATATTTAGAATTATTCTCAAGGGTTCCTTCTCCAGTATCCACTAGTATTTATTGGATCCACTAATCCTCATCATGTTTAGGAATGATTGGGAAAGATAGAACATTTGTTTGAGTTCTTGAAGACACCGGAAGTGATTAGGGTGAAGTGTTTAACCTTCATACTAGAGGGACCGAGCAGGACATGGTGGGACATAATGGTGACATCAGGGAAACGTGAGGTCTTATAGTGTAAAGAATTCAAGGTTCTTTTCACCAACCAGTTCTATCCAGATTCAATGGTGTTGGCCAAGGCTCTGGAGTTTCTCAATCATGAGTAAGACAACAAAACCGTGACTGAGTATTCAAATCGCTTTACTGAGCTGGTGCAGTTTTCACATAATATAGTATCTAATGAGAGGATGAAGGCTCGATGGTTCGATTTGGGACTTTTATTAGATATCTATTCTTAGGTTTTCTTGCTTAATCTTACCAATTATTCTAACTTCCTAGAGAGGGTGATGGTGGTTGAGATGGACTTGGGTAACAAGTCAGGGTTGACGAGAGTTCATTTTCCTCCCAGTGGCATCATTGGTTCCTTCAAAGGAAAATGGATGCGTGATGATCCTCATTGTAGTTATCGACGACATAGTCATTCTAGACCTCCTATATCTCCAAGAGGAAGTTTTTTGATTTGTTATAAGTGTGGAAAGACAGTACATTCTATGAGTTTTTGCACCAAGGAACCCAAGAACTGGACCTCCTATGGACGTTTAGGGAACTTTCATAGGTTCTTACATCACTTCTCTACTCTGCATAGTAGTATAGTATCATCAGATCCTCCTAAAACTACGGTGAAATCAAATGCATCGATGATAAATGGGTTCTGGCCACAAGCGTCTGGAATAGAGCCTCTTCACGTAGTGGAAGAGTCTCCAGAGGAAGCAGACATGGGTCCAGTGACTGTGAGAGGTACCATTACCATTACTTCATCATTAGTGACTACTCTTTTTGATACTGGTGCATATCACTCTTTTATTTCAATCCATATTGTTAAACTGATTAATCTTCTTATAGAGCATCTATCTTGTGCAATGGATATTACTACACCTCGTGGTACAAAAATGAGAGAAGGGCCTCCATAGTACTGCCTATCTCTTCTCTCTATCAGATGTTGATCTAGCTTGAAGATTTCTGGTTCTTGATATGAAATATCTTGGTGTCATATTTGGGAAGGATTTTCTCATTTCCAACAAAGCCTGAATTTACTATTATCTCTGATCGGTCTACTTTACTACACCAAGTGGTGTGACTCTTGTCTTTCAAGGAGAATGGGACCCAGGGTTGAGAATAGAAATACCATATTATCCGGACTTAAGGAAAGTAATATCAATGTTTTCTTTTGACCTAGAGTGAGATTCAATGGGTGGTTATCTTCCTCTAATCGTCATCGAGTTTTCCAATGGGTTTCCATCATATTTCTATTGTCTGCCACCAGTGAGAGAGGCTGAGTTTTATATTGAATTAATTCTAGGAACTCAACTAGTCTCCATCCCCTCTTACCAAATGGTTCCATCTGAAATCAATGATCTAAAGTATTAGCTATATGATCTTCTTGAGAAAGGATTTATTTATCCATGTGTGTCACCTTTGGCAACACCCATCCTCTTTGATAAGAAGGCTAATGGTTCTCTTCACTTATGTGATAATTATAGAATGCTCAATCGAGTTACGATAAAGAAAAAAATATCCATTAACATGGATTGAAAATATTTTTGATCATATGAATGGGGAGAAGTGGGTTTCAAAGATCAACCTTCGATCTGGTTACCATCAGTTGAGGATAAAAGAGTCTTACATTAAAAAACCGACTTTTGGAGTAGGTATGGAAACTATGAGTACCTTGTTATAACCTTTGGTTTAAAAAATTTTCCTATAATTTTCATGTCCTTAATGAACAATATTTTCCATGAGTATCTAGATACCTTTTTAGTAGTCTTTATGGATGAAATTATTTTCTAATCCAAATCCGAAGAGGATCATGTGAAAAATCTAAGAACAGTTCTGAGTCTACTGAGAAATCACCGCCTTTATGCCAAGATTTCAAAGTGTGATTTCTAGATCTAGGAAGTGAAATTATTGGGATATGTTTTGTCTGAACAGGGTGTATCAGTTGATCCCGAGAAGGTGAAGGATATTATGACTTGGAAGAAACCATAAAATGTCTTCGAGATCTAGAGCTTCTTGGTCTTAGTAGGATATTACCACAAGTTCGTGAAAGACTTATCAAAGGTCACTTCTTGGATTACTGCTCTGACTCAGAAGGTGGTAAAGTTTGCATGGTATGATAAATTCTAAAGTTATTTTGTCAAGTTGAATTATATATTGACTATCGCGCCAATGTTGACTCTTCCAGAAGTCGGGCATGGCTATGTGGTATTTTGTGATGCATCAAGTTTAGGCTTGGGCTATGTCCTTATGAAGGGTGATCATGTAGTAGTATATGGATCTCTTCATCTTAGGCCACACGAGAAGAATTATCCTACCCATGATATGGAACTTGAAACTATGAAGCACACACATAAAATTAAGAGGTACTACCTTTTTATAGATATGTTTATGGTGTATTCAGACCACAGAATCTTGAGTTATATCTTCTCTCAAAAATATTTTAATCTTCAGTAGAGGCATTGGGTGGAATACCTGAAGTCTTTCAACTTTTACAAAGCCTATACCCCAGGGGAAGGGAATCTTGTTGCTGATGATTTGAGTAGGAAACTTCTAACCTAGGAATTGAAAGAGTCTTTAGAAGAGTGGAATTATATGGATCTCTTTGCACAGTTGTATATTGGAGTTCAGGAGGAATGGGCTAATGTTTCTTTATCCAGTGTGCATTTGAAGTCTACTCTTCTCGAGATGATTATTCAAGATCAAGAACTCGATGATGAGTTTTGTAGAATTAGATAATACCTTTATGGTGGGGAGACAGTTTCCCAATTTTTGTTCTCCAAATATTGTGTTCTATGCTATCATAACCACTTCATCATGCAGTTAGCGGAAAGAAAGGCAGTGATGGGGGATTTCCATAATTCTCAGTGGACTGTGTACCCATGAACCACAAAAATGTTCTATGGAATGAGGTAGCAGTTCTATTGGCTAGGTATGAGACAAGACATTGTTGAGCTTTCCTCTTGTTGCGAACAGGTGAAATCCTAGCACTAGAAACCTTTGGGTCTACTTCCGCCACTTCCAATAACTACTTGTAAGTGGTATTATATCTCTATGGACTTTGTGTTTTGGTTTCCTTGTACCTAGAGAAATAAGAATTCAATATGGGTTGTGATCGATAGGATGACCAAGTCATCTCACTTTATACCCATTCGTGATACGACCAAAGTTGAGGAGTTGGGAAATCACTATGTGAAAGTGATTGTTCACTTGCATAGAGTTCCATATTCTATAGTATTTTATAGGGATCCTAGGTTCACTTATATCTTTTGGAGAGGCCTTTAGGAGGCATTGGGATCTCAGGTTTGTTTGAGCATGGCCTACCATCCAAAGTCAGATGACCAGATAGAAAGAGCTATACATACTCTTGAGGACATGCTTCGTGCCTATGTTCTCGAATTCAATGGGGTTTGGGATGATCACCTAGGGATGGTTGAGTTTTCTTACAATTATAGTTACCATCCCGTGATCAAAATGGCACCTTTTGAGGTCTTTTATAGCTAGCCTTGTAAATATCTGTTGTGTTGGTCGGAGGTTGGTGAATGTTCTTTGGTTGGACCAATCTTGGTGAAATAGATGAAAACATATATTTAGCTGATATATAAGAGGATGTTTACAGCACAAAGCTGATATAAGTCTTATACTGATCGACACTGTAGACCATTGGACTTTTCAGTTGGTGATCATGTGTTCTTAAAGGTTTCACCCCAGTTGGGTCATCGACGACTTGGGAGGAAAGGGAAGCTTGATCCTTGCTTTGTGAGACCTTTAGAGGATTTTGATTAGGTGGGAAAGGTTCCATACCATCTATCACTTCCACCGCATCTAACGTCAATACATAACATGTTCCATGTATCATAGTTGAGAAAGTATCTATCTGATTCATCTCACGTTTTGAGATGGAGTGATATTGAGATCAAGCCTAACTTATCTTTGACTGAGAAACTAGTTAGCATAGTTTACTCTGAGACCAAAGTTCTTTATGGGAAGAAATTACCTTTTGTTCACGTACTATGAAAAAATGGCTCTGATAGTCATGATATGTGGGAACGTGAGGCACTGATGAGAGAGAAGTGGCCTCATTTTTTGGCATGGAAGCTTCTTCATAGGCTTTTTGGGGACGTAAAGTTTTTATGGTGGGGAGTTTGTAACACCATGTTACATTGATCGAGTAATTTTTCCACGTTTTATAAGTTCCATTTTGGTTAAAAATCCTTTTTTATGTGTTTTTTCTGGGTTTACTGCAGAATGCAGAACATGTACATGTCATGTACCTGAAGTACACGTTATGTACTTGGTGCTAGTTTTAGGTCATGAATGGGGAGAGCATTCTATTAACTAGTACACATTGTCTGGGGGTTAAATAGTGGTTTTTAACCTTATACGATGGGTTTTTTGGTGTACTTATCCAGCGTGGCCTACACGTTGTGACCACTGGGTACACGTCGTGACTCATCCCATGCCCATCCTTGAGTAGTTCGTTTGGCAGTACCACTCTATATATTATTCCCTTGCCTTTTGGATCTTGACCCTAGACTCTCCCTAAGAAATTTTCAAAGGTGCCCCATATTCCAGATCGTTCTGATCAACTTTCGATCAACCTTTTGCTTGTGATGTGATTCCCGGGTAAGTTCTCTCCATTTTTCTTAAAGTTTCTTTCCTTCTCTCTTCTTTGTTTTTCAAAGGATACTATAGGTATTGATGGATTTATGCCACGCGGTGTTGGATATTGCTTCTAGGTTGAGTTTCAAGATCTCCATCACCTTCGTACTGATTGATAGGTGTCGTTGCAAGTGTAGTTCTTCAGGAAAGAGGTAGGTGATTCCGTTCTGATTTTCCAAATTGGTTAACTATGATTTTCTTGGTTTATTTCAATCGATGATTTAAATTAAATTTCTTAAAAATTCTTTCAATTGCTTTGATAAAAACCCAATTCTAGTGAATTGTGATATTTGAAATGGTTATGGTATAGAAATTTGAAAAAAAAAACCCCAATTCTATTGAATTGGGGTGTGTTTTCGGAAATTGGTCGATTTAAATTGTTGAATTTAAACAGTGGATTTTGATGGAAATGTCCTCAATTAAATTGTTGAGTTTAATTGTGAAAATGAATAGTTAAAAGAATGGAATTGGTTTTGAATGGATTTAAAACTCATGAAAATGGATTAAAATGATTTTATAGAAACCCAGTTTATTTATCCTGTGAAAAAGCCATGTTTTTGAATAAAACCTATTTTGGTTTTAAATTGAATGAAATTGAAATTTTTGAAATGGAATAACGGGATTGATCGTATTTTAATCAGTCTTAAAATATTCCCCCCAGCATGTAAGAGTGCATGCAAGCCTTAGGTAGTTAGTGAGTTATTTGGATACACTCTACGCTACTAAAACATTCTAAAACATATATGCAGCGGGTCACATCCCCGATGGGTTGGGGACGAGTCTCATTTGGCTAGTGTCATAGGGATGTGTGTATACACATTTTGTTGAGTTCACTTAGAGAGTACAGAATCCTATAGCTGGTTAATACTATCATATCATTTGGAAGATGACCATGTTTCTTGCTTTTTATTTATATTTGAGATATAAATGTCTTCCAATGATGGTTGAACAACTTTATATGCCTGCTGAATTTATATAAACTTTTTTATATAAATGTTTTACATAAGCCATTTTTTTTTAAATATTCCATATCTTGTAAAGTAAATCCTGCGCTTTGAATGTATTTCCCATCATTTTTAAAATGTATAGTATGTTTTGTTTAAATGTGATTTTAAATTTCAAAACCTGTTTATTTTGAAAAATTGAAATATTTTCTTTGGATAATATATATTTGGCATCTGTTGTGGAATCTTTGGCGGTATCCTACTGTTCTTAGGCTCACACCCTACTTTTTCCTTCAGGTGTTTGTAGCCTTTATTCTTCTAGGCTCGAGAAAAGGGAAGGTATCTCTTGGGAGAGGATCCAGCTGTTGAGATTTTGACTTAGTGAGTTGTTTCCTTAGGGAACATAGGGATGTTTTCCTATTTAGTACTTTGGGTTATAGTACTTTGAATTTTATGGATCAATGTATTCTGGTAATTTTACTTCCATTGGAGTTTTCATATTGATATGCATATTGCCTTGTAATATTTTTCTTCTGTATTCTTGTGGAAAAATCATTCCCACTTTTATGTTCTATGATTCCAGGTGTTAGTCTGTAACCCATGGGGATCAAGAATTCTCTTCAAGTAATTTCAGGGTTGTCTCGGTTATCGGGTAACCAGGGTACCCATGCTGGTTCATGATAGTGTTTCTAGTATTGGGGGGAACCCTATACCAATATTCTAAAAAATCATTTTTAATGGATAACACTATATCAATGGTTTTTTAAAACAATTGGTATATGTATGTTATTATAGCCTATAATTCTAGTAGTGAGAATCCATTACTTTATTTATCATTTCCTAAACTTGGAGGGTAAATTTCTTGAGAGATTAGGGAATTTTACAAATCACTCAATGAGAGACTAAGAGAGGGAGATTCATGATAGTTTTCTTGTGAGTAAATTAAATTAGGTGAAGATGTGGGTATTTATATCAAGATGAAGATAATTGTTTATTATTTTTTAAATAAAGCCTTTGGAATTATAGGTTTTGGAAAATATATTTCTCATAGGCTACTAATTGTTTTGGATCATGTTTTAGGACATTATGTACATGTTTTTTTATATATTACCATTTAAAAACATTATTCTAATTATATATTTTAATTTTACCATAAAAATGTTTTTTAAAGTTATAATTTCTTTTTATAATTTAAAATTATTTATAGCATTTTAAAAATTATTTTAATACTTATAAAATAATAAACTAATAAAATAATAAATTAAATTTATTGAGGTCCTGAAAAACATAATATATATTCTTAAATCATTATTAAATAATTATTAAGTCATAAAATATACAAAAAACACAAAATTTTATTTTTACTATTCACTAAAAATAATGTATTTTAGAAAATTATCAAAATTTTATCCTAACCTAATTTCAAAAAAATAATTTCAAATATAATGTTTATTTTATTAAAATTTATTCCTAATTATGAAAAATATTTATTTTAAACAAAAATTACATATTTTCTATAAAATAATATTTTTATAGGGAAACACGTTATTTATTCACTTTAAAGAATTTTGAATTTTATAATATCATATGCATTGATTCATAAAGAGTATAAATACATATTTAAAATAAAATTATTATATATGAAACTTTTGGATTTATTTTTTAACTATAATATTACTATTATATTGGGTAATATTATTATCCCAACACTCATATAACAATCACATTGTAATGGTTAGGTAACGGTCATATCTTAACAGTGGGCACAAATAGGTGTGATTTGGTTAAAAATGTACAAGCAGAAGGTTCAGCTACAATGGGCCTAAAACAAGTAAAAATAAGTAGAATTTGTAAGTTGTGAAAGAACAATGAGACCTTTTAGACTTCCATTATTGGCATCTATTCAAACATCTTGTGGATTTCCTTCATCCTAGCCACCATGACTGCACTCTATTCCTGGATCTATGAATCACCAAACAGTATTCTATGCATCATTATCAGTTCATCTCATACTTCATCATTATGAACTTCACTTCAAAAGTTTCTACACTTCCCTTGATAATTCATATCATATTCTTAAATATTATATTTCTTTTTGTAGTCTTTATGGAAGGAGTGATCTTCATGAGAGAATATGAACCTATGGATTTTTCATTAGTCTTTAAAATATTCTTTACTATTTATATACCTATATTATTCTTTATTGTTATGGCCAATAATTTTTCATGATTTGTAATATTTCTATGTAATAGTCTTTATATATGCTTAAAATATAAAATATAATAAAATAGTCACTGTGAAATGTGAGTTATTTTATTAACAAAATAAATAAGTTCCATGTTGTTAAAAAATGGATATTACCTTAATTGATACACCAAGATACTAAAATATTAAGTTTAACTTAAAAGGGGGTTTTCAAAAGAATTTCAAATAGGAACAATTTACGTAGGGGAATGAATCCTTACAAACATTCTAAGGTATCACCTAACAATTAATAAGAATAGTAAATGAACACATAATACCTTAAAAAACAAGGTAAAATAGTTTTGATGATGCTCAGGGATTGGGATACATAGTTTATTAGAAATTAGAGGGATTATCGAAATAATAAACCAAAATTAAAGGATATTTAGTTAGAAACACTTACATTTCATAGAGATTAACAAGTGTCATAACAAGGAATTAAAGGCATCTAAATTTCTCTAAATTTGAGAGGGGACTCTTGGAGAGGGGATTTTAGAGATAATTTAAGAGGGAATATGAATTTAAAATAAGGATAATGGCTTGAGGTCATGGGAATTTATAAGTGAGACTTGATAATAGTTAAATATTCCATGAATATAGATGTCGTGGAAAACAAGATTGTGGAAAATTAATTTAAAATTATTTAGACTTGAGTTATGGATCATGGAAAATGGAATGTAAATATAATTTTTTATATTTTTCAAAAATTAATGATCTAAATGCATTATTTTACTTCATATCGACCAAATAAAAACCCTTAAGACATAATGAAATTTTTCTTATTAATAGAAAATAAGTTTTATATTTTAAAAATTACAATTTAGTTTTATATATTGAATGTATTATTTTTAAATTAATTTTTTAATTAAATTGAATCATTTTAATCTGTTTGAAATATTATATAATTTGTTATTACATTATTATATTGATATGATATAATAAAATATACAATTTATGAAAAATTCAATTTTTAGAAATCAAAAAAAATCAATGGAAATGCCGATAAACACTTCTGAATAACTTCAATATGCTGATTCCATATATGCAATCAATTTCATTAAGATGATTATGAAAATAGTAAAAGCTTAGTTTTTAAATAAGGATGTCATATTTAATCTAAAATGTTGTATCGAGGTAAATTATATTTTTTTATTAAAATAATTTACTATAAAACCACATTACCCCTGAGATATAAAACCTTTTATTACACTTTCATAACCTATAAGAGTATGGTGTGAAATAATGATACTTCCATTAAGTGGTTTAACAACTATTGTGTAGTGGCCCATGTCATAGTTTAATTAATTAATATTAATTTTGAAATTTAAACTGGTAAATTAGAAATAAGAAATGGGGACTTTTAAAAAATTTGGAGTTGAATACTTTATATTATTTTTTAACGAGAATTTCATTTATTCAAATTAAATATAAATGGTTTTTTCAATTTCTTAATTGAAATAATTAAAGTGATATATTTCATATAAAAAGACATTGTTTTAGAAATGTAATGGATGATAAGAATGTGATATAAAATAAAAATTATGACAATGAATATTTTAAATTAATAATATTCAACAAAGTGTGAAAATAATTAATTGGTAGTCATTAATGGAATAAATAAATAATAATGTTATGTGATAATATCATTGTAATTTGATATTAATAAATTAATAAATTCACTTTGTATTATTGATATTGTCGTGAAATACATGAGTCTTAGTATTTTTAATAATATGGATAGAATTATGTTATGAAATAGATATGTTTATATGTATAGTAATTATTAAAATTATTTTTAAATAAAAAATTAATTGTTTTTAATAATAATGTTAATGTTATGTTACAACATGAATACTGGTCTCACCCAAATTTACCCAATATTTTAGGGTTAAGAGGTCGCTTGTAGTTTAGCTTGGGTTGTCAAATCCATAGAGGCCTAAGAAGTAACCTACGGACATGTACATTCTATGGATAGTTGTTGGCTATGAAGTGGCCAATTTTTGTTGATATTATAAGGTTTTAAGTGAATGATAAGATACTTAATTGAATTTAAATTAAAATAATGAGTTGATCCTAGGTGATCATTTGGGGTGGATTAGATGCATTCCTTTTTCATCTATTTCATTTTCTTATATTTGAGACGGGTTCATTTAAGAAGATCAAACAACATCATCACTTACAAATTTAATACCTAAACCCTTTAATAATAATCTCTTATACACATCAAGGATCTAATTTTTGAGCACTTTAAGGTAATGTTTTTTATTAGGACTTGAAGTGTGTGGCCTTAAATTCAACAAGGACCAAGGAGTTTAAAGATCTTCAAAAAAAAATTCTAAATTAAAAGAAGTGATTAGAAAGTAATGGAGTGAGAAATAACATCCAATCCATCCCCATGATACTCCTTCGGATCAACCCATAATTGGGTTATCCCTACATTGATTCTATGGTTTCAATGGAAGCAGAATGTAGACTCATGAGGGAGGAATTGGAGAAGTAAAGAAACAATAAAAAGAAAACAATCACTCCACCGTTGTGTGATAATTTTACAAGGTTTGGTGTGAATAAATTCACACCTTGAACCAATGGTATCAAAGTGATATGAAGAAGAACCAAATAAGATTTTAAGAAGAAATTTTATTAAGAAACTAAGGTAAATTGAACAAGTTACATGAGAAAGACAAACTCAAGGAAACAAATTCGCTGCATAACATTACAATTAAACAAAGCACCAAAAAATGATAAAATTTTCCACCAACATTGACTTAAATAAAAATTCCAAGAGGCTTGGGTAGAGCTCCCAATAGTACAAATGATCCCACTTGAGTATGGTAGGCCTAGGGTGGCAGAAAATAAGGGAGAGGAGGCTTTTCCACCCTTGACCTGAAGTTTCATCTAGCTTTCCTCCAATGAACAGATGCACCAATATGACCTTCTATATGGCCGAATTGGAGTGGTCCGTAGAAGAAAAAAATTAATCTCCAGATGTTCCCTAACGTTATGTAAAGTTTAAGCCAAAAATAGTTTATGTTTTGATAGATATTTGTAAAATGGTGGATTGTTTTTTCTAGGTTGTAAAATCTGGCCCATAATTTTATCTCCAACTTGGGCTGCCTTGAACTCCATTCACACATCAAAATTAGATTCTTCCACTATTTATTGAAATGTTCCCCATGATTTCCTCTATCGTCAGTTCAATTTTCATAATTATTGGGCTTGGATATTAGAAGATACAGTAGTTTTATTGGGCTCCTGTCCAGTTCACTTCACACAGAATGTTGGTTGTTCAAGGCTAACATTGGTGGTCTTCTAATATGAATCTTCAAGTACTCCAAAAGTATGAATTATTACCAATGTAATGAAAAACCTGAAAATTAAATATTAAAATAGAATTAATATCATTGGTGACTTTAAATGATGTTAAAAAATGTATCATGTAACAGTGCTTTTTATAAAGGAATTACAATTATAATATGAAATAATGTTCAAAGTGTAAAATGAACTAAAATGGTGTTTATGAATAATAAATAACATGAATATTATATATATTAACAATGAATATTAGCTTCATTCAGTGGATAATCATACCCCCCAACTTGAGTTTTTCTAGTCCTGAGAAAAATGTATCTCAAAATTATGAAATTCGAATTCCCTTTTCAAAAAAACATTTTAATACACAATTATCACCAAAAACCATTATACCAAACAACTATGAAACCCATAAAAATCTTTTAATACAAAATATTTTCATAAGAAGATTCCAATCCCATGCCCATTCCTTTGTTCAAATTCATCATCACATTTCATCCAATATTAATTAAGCATGAGGATGTGTTGTGGATCACAATAGACTGGGGGTTCATCTTAATTTAATGGGAAATGACGGATGTGCTAGGTGGAATCACAATTCAATATTAAGATGATTATTCAATTTTTTTTGAAATATTTTTATGGTAATTGAAATTTCAATCAAAAGAGTCAACCCATGTAGCGAGACTTTGCTGATGACTCCTAGGCTCAATGACCTTAGGGAACCAAGTGAATACCATATACTCCGGCATCTTCTCATGTTAACTCAGTCAAAAACAAAGTCAAATTACAAAAAATAGAGATAAAATTACTAACTATGGGATAGACAACTATGGGGTCAGGATCCCCAAGTGTAGAAATCCATGCGTTAGGTCATTTCATTGCTCTACGCACAAATTTATTATTATTTTTTATTTTTTTTATTGAATAATCATACTAAAACTAAAATGACCACCAAACCTATGATACTTATTTGAGGGACCCCATAAACAAAAACTAATACCCCACTATTCAAAGGACGTGTGTTGTGATCTCTTCTTTTATTTGGATGAAAATATAAACGATGAAATTTCACATTAGACAACCACAATTTCAAAAATCTATGCCCATGAAATTATACATGGATTAAAATTAAAATCAGGGCATGATAAATTATTTGATATTCAGTTTCAAAGTGTGAAATGTGTATTATCATGTTCTAGGTTAGATAAAATCTTACTTCCACACATTTTTTTTATGCAAAAAAAATTAATTATTTTTTTCATTTTTTACCCTTTTCACCACCCAACATAGAATAAATTTGTCCCCAGTGATTAAAGAAAATAAAATTGAGAAGGGGGTAGAGGTAGAATACAAGAGTTCTAAAAGGAATTTCAAATATGAGGATCATGGAATGAAGTCACTGGTGGTTGGAGTTGAAGTTCTTGCGGCTCCAATGTAGTCCTTTGATATCCATGTCACTTGCAGAGTTACCTAGTGGAAAAAGGAAAAAAACAAGACAATATATATATACATATACTTATTAATATAAAAAATGTAAAATATAAGTATGTATACAAAAATTAAAGAATAAGGAATCACTATAAGTCATAGGTTAGTGGAAATCATGTGCCCCTGTCCCCCTTCGGTCTCGAGTTCGAGTCCCCAAAGCTTCAATGGTTGTGACGGGGTTTACCCCACAACCTATGACGTGTCCTTTTAATTTTTTTAATTATATATATATTTATTATAATTTTTTGTATCCTTAAAACCCATAAAAATAAAATAAACTGATGATTCATTTTCTTCTTTTTAAATTTCTGGGTAAGGTATTACTCAAGGATCACACCATGTGACACAGATGAATATGATGCTCCCCTTTCATACCTATACATACTCATAATAGAAGAACACATCAAAATTCTATGGTACTATCATATTCAGAGTTAATTATTTTTTTAATATAAAATTTATTTATTAATAAAGACGTTTCAAAATGATTGGAACCATGAAAACCGTGGGTTGCCTCCCGTGAAATGCTTTTTTTAACGTCATTAGCCCGACATGGATCCTAAATCTTTCATTTTTTTTCTGGTTCATAGGTTTTCTTAGTTAACTCAACCTCTATTTCCTATTTATTTAATGATTAAATGGATGGTTTTAACCTATGACCATTGAATTTGAAAATGTGACCACTTATGGGATCCTCAATCTCTACTGCACCATGGGGGTACCCATGATGCACTATGAATGGACCTGACCATCGAGACCTTAAATTTCTCGGGTGTAAATGATGTTTTGAACTATACAAGAGCACAAATTTTCCCAGTTCAAAGTTTTTAACTTTTAGATTCCCAGATTGTTAGGCTTGAACTCTAACTTTATTTATCCTTGAATTTTCATAAACCTCCATCCTATGTTCCTCAAGTTCATTATGATCTAAATTTCTCTTTTTTCAGCCAAAGAAATGTCAAAATTTATTTTTTTTGATTGCCTAAAATTCCTTATGATCAAATTCAATAGGTAAATGGCATGATTTTCCATAAACCAATCTATATGGTGACATGACTAGGATTGTTTTGAATGTTGTATGATATTCCCAAAGATAATCCAAGAGTTTCTCGGACCAATCTTTCTGAGGGATTGATAGTTTTTTCAAGAATATGCTTAATCTCCCTATTTTCTAACTTAGCTTGACCATTGGTTTGAGGATGGTATGCAGTGGAAAATTTATGAGAAATCCCATACTTAGACATGAGTGAAGAGAATGTGTGGTTGCAGAAATGGGTTCCTTGATCACTGATTATAGCCCAAGGAATTCCAAATTGAGAAAATATGTGCTCTTTCACAAATCAGATCACAACATGATGGTCATTGGACTTGGTGGGAATGACCTCAACACATTTCGACACATAATCAATAGCTAAGAGAATGTAGAGGTATCCCCTAGAGTTTGGGAAGGGTCCCATGAAATCAATTCCCCAACAATAAAATATTTCAACAACTAGAATGGGAGTGAGGGGAATTTTATTCCTTTTGGTAATGGATCCTAATTGTTGACACTGAGGACAAATTTTTCAGAATTTTAAGGAATACTTAGTGAGGTTAGGCCAGTAGAAACCACTTTGGAGTTCCTTTTTAGTGGTTTTATTTGTGTAAAAGTAGCCTCCACATGCCTCTGCATGATAGAATCTTAGAATGGACTCTCGCTCAGACTCAGGAACACATCTCATAATTATTTTATTAGGATAGAACTTGAAGAGGTAAGGATCATCAACCACATAGTTTTTTAAATTAGAAAGGAATTTACTCTTAGCCTGGGTCCCACGAAATTTTGGAATTTCACCCATAACCAAGTTGTTTGCTATGTGAGCATACCATGGGAAATCACTCATATAATAGTGGTTCTCATCAGGAAATGAATCAGACAAAGAAAGTTGATGTGTGTTGTTTTTTAATTACATCCTAGATAAGTGATCAACTACATCATTTTCAACACCCTTTTTATCCTTAATGGTTAAATCGATCTCTTGAAGAAGAAGGACCCACCTAATCAATCTAGCCTTGGCATCTTGTTTTTGGAAAATGTATTTTAGGGATGAATGGTCTTCGAAGACAATGATGGGTGATCCTAAGAGATAAGACCTTAATTTCTCTAAGGCAAATACAACAATAAGAAACTATTTCTTAGTGGTGGTGTAGTTTATTTTTGCATCATTTAATGATTTTCTTTCAGAAGCAATGACACATGGAGTTCTCTCACATCGTTTTCCTAGGACTGCTCCTAATGTGATGTCACTAGCATCAAACATGAGTTCAAAAGGAAGTTTCCAACTTGGAGATTTCATGATAGGTGGAGACAAAATAGTTGACGTGAGTGTAGAGAATGATTCATCACATCATTCTATCCATAAAAATGGATCATATTTCACAAAAATAGCACAAAGTCATCAAGAAATAGATCTAAAATTCCTAATAAACCTTCTATAGAATCCTGAATGTAATAAAAAGGTCCTAACTTCCTTAACAATTTTAGGAGAGGGAAGGTGACGAATGATGTCGACCTTAGCTTTATCAACTTCAATCCCTCTACCAGATACTAGATGGCATAGAACAAGTCCTTCCTTTACCATGAAATGGCATTTTCCCCAATTTAGGATGAGATTCTTATCCTTTCATCTATACAAAAAACCCTTTCAACATTCATAAGTAATCCCTAAAATGTATCCCCAATGATGGATAAGTTATCCATGAAGACCTCTAAACAATCCCCAACCATGCCTAAGAATATTCCCATCATGCACAACTGGAAGGTACCATGAGCATTACATAACCCAAAGGGCATGTGTTTGAAGGCAAAGGTGCCAAATGGACAAGTGAAGGTTGTTTTTACATGATCCTCTAAGGAGACCTCGAATTTATTATTCCCTAAGAATCAATCTAGGAAGTAATAGAATTGTTGACCCGCCACTCGCTTGATGAATTGATCAATAAAGGGAAAGTGGAAATGGTATTTCTTGGTACAAGAGGTGAGCTTCCTATAGCCAATACAGACTCTCCATCCACTCTTTACCCTTATGGGGAGAAGTTCACCATCCTCAATGGTGATCATAGTAATTCCATCTTTCTTTGGAAAACATTAATTAGGATTACCCACACACTATCAGTTATGGGGTAGATGATACCCATTTTCAATAACTTAATAAGTTCTTTCCTTACCACATCCATAAGATTTTGATTGAGTCTCTGCTGAGGTTGACGACATGGTTTGGATTCAGATTCAAGAAAAATCATATGAGTTCCAATGAGTGGTCTGATCCCATGAATATCAGAAAGGGTCCATCCAATTGCTTTCTTGTGCTTTCTTAGGACATCTAGAAGAATCATCTCTTGATTGGATTCAAGAGAGGAAGAAATTAAAATAGGAAAGGATCAATTTTCCCCTAAAGATGCATACTTTAGTGATGAAGGTAGGACCTTAAATTCAAGATCATATTGGTTATCAATTTCCAAGAAATGATGGGACTTTGTATTGAACTCAGTTTCTTTTTTCAGATTTCTTGACACAATTGGTTCCTTGTGACCAAAATTCTCATCCACTAAATTTTCCAGATCAGTGTCCTGAATGGGTATGGACTCAATTTTATTGATTTCACCAATGGTATCATTGATTGGTGATTCAAGAAAATCATCAAGAGAGGTATCTGAAAGATATTCAAGCCAAGAGACAGATTTCCCTCAAGTGATAAAATAAAATCAATATATTCTTCACTTAAACATCCTTTAGTAATTCCTTGATGTTCCTAGAGTTCCTTATTAACACTACCAATCCAATTAAACTCATGGATATCTTCATAATCCCCAATTTTAGAGTTTTCATTGTAGATGTTCAAGTCTAGACTCATGTTCCCAAAGTTTATTGTCATGTTCCCATTTTAGACTCGGATAACATAGTTTATTATTGCAAGGAAGGGACGACCAAGGATGATTGAGTTTTCCTCCCTAGGAACTAATCTTGGGTGATTGTCAAGGACAATGAAGTCCGCTAGGTAAATGAAATTTTCAACTTTCACCAAAACATCCTTTAAGATCTCCTTTGGAACTCGAACACTACGATCAGAAAGCTGAAGAGTGATAGATGTGGGTTGGAGTTCTTCGAGCCCTAATTGACAATAACTGGCATAAGTAATGATATTCACAATAACTCCCAAATCAAAAAGTTCTTTTAATACTTGGTTCTCTCCTATATGAACATTGATTTATGGACATATTGGATCTTTCATCATTTGAGTAATGGTCCCTTGAATGGAGGTACCACATTATCAGCCAAAATGACTTGGTTTTTATGTGAAAATTTCCTTTTAAAAGTGCACAAGTCCTTAAGGTACTTTGAGTAGGCAGGAATGGTTAGGATTGAATCTAGAAGTGTAATGTTCAACTTAACCTGAGAGAATATTTCCCACTATGTTTCATTCATTTCTTGTTTATTTTTTCCTCTCATGCGTTGAGGGAAGGGAATGGGTTGTTCAATTTTTTTGTGTGGTTGTAGTTACTTCACATTATCATTAGGTTTTTTAGAATATATGGGTGGTTATTCATCATTTTCATGACTTTTTTAATATTTTAATGGTTTTATAATGGCTTGGTCAGGTTTCTCAATGGATTTCCCACTTCTTAAAACAGTTACTACTTTGAGTTGTTTATGAGAGGTTTGTGTGTAACTATGGTATCCCCTTAAAGTAGAAGATTGTACCGCCTGAGTAGGCATGGGTGCCTTCCCATTTTTTTGGTTTGTATTTCATGTTTAAGTTACAAAACTTCTGAGTTCATTTTCTCCATTTATATACACTACTACTCAAGGATTGGAAGAGGGAAAGATTGAGTAGGGGCTTGTGTTGGTTGGTTTATCCTATGAGGATACTTTGGATGTTGGATTGGTTGTTGGTATTGGAGAGGAGTATTTTGGTATTGGGCTGGTTTTTGTTGTAATTGGTTATGGTTTTGGAGATTTTGTTTAGGGTAGGGGTTTGGTCCTTGTGGTTGGCTAGGTTGTTAGTTATGTTTCCAGCAAAATCCTGGGTGGTCATTATACCTTGGTTTGAATGTTTTTTGATATTAAAGATTTTAGAATTTTAGGGAGTTGACTTTAGCAGGCGGTCCTCCTAGAAGAACATATTTAATGGAAGGTATGGTTGGGCATCTTTCTGTCTTGTGGTCATGTTTGTCACAAATTGTGCAAACAGGGTCAATGGTTTGAATTTCATGGACCTTCCAAAGATCGATCTCTTCAACTTTCCTAGTGAGTGCTGCAAGTTTCTCCCAAAAGCTTTCCTCCTCCCTAAGTGTGTGAATTCCACCAGATTTGGATGGCTTCTCATAGTAATTTGATGTTCCCCATTTTTGATTCTGTTCATCATGGCTTTCTAGATACTCGTAAGCATCATTTGGGGATTTGTTTTTGAAAGTTCCATTACACACCATGTCAATGAATTGTTTGTTCCCCAGACCCAAACCTTCATAGAAAATTATCACTTGTTTAGGAATAGAAAAACCATTGTGTGAATCAATGTTTAGAGTGTCTTTGAACCTCTCCCATTTTTCATAGAATGACTCTCCATCTTTTTCAAAAAAGTTTTGGATGATATTTTTAAGTGCAATTGTTTTTTGGTGGGGAAAGTATTTTTTGTATAATTCTCTTTGTAATTAGTCCCAGCAGTTGATGGATGATGGTCTCAAATTTTTTAGCCAATTTTTGGCTCAAAATCTTAAATAAAAATTAAATAAATTCATCTTATTTGATTCTAGTTGATGCGGGGGACACATGATTTCTACAATGTCATTGAACTCCTTAACGTGAAGGTAGGGCATCTTGGACTCAATTCCATAGAATGTGGGGTGGTGGTTTAGGACATGGAGTTGAAATATGTAGTTGGAATCTCCAAGGTAATTGTGTCTAATGAATTAGGGGTAATTGGTCTAGGCAGGTGTGAGTTAGTCATTCATGGTTTGATCGACTGCATTCCCTATGTTTGGGGCTGCCTCATTTGGATTTCCATTTTGGTTCCCACTCGGGTATATGAGTTGGTTTCTTTGAAGAAATTTCATTGAAATGGGATTAATTTTTGACTCTGGAGTGTTAAAAAGATTAGGATCTAATGGAAAGAGTTCCCTTGGTGTACTTGACTCCCCAACCCTAGGACTATCCACCCTAACTATACAGTTTGATTGGTCACGAGTGTAGGCGGACATGCACCAAAAGAAAAAAAACGAGAAAAGGGAAAAGATAAGAGAATTTGGATGAGAATAGAAGAAATGGGGGGAGAATAGAATAGGTGTTTAGATGAATTACATGGGTCCCTGGAAACAGTGCCAAAATTTTGTCTCCCCCTAATTTACCCAAGATTTTAGGGTTAATCGGCCGCTTGTAGTTTAGCTTGGGTTGTCGAGTCCTCAGAAACCTAAGAAGTAACCTACAAACACATAAATTCTATGTATTATTTTTGGATATTAAGTGGCCAATTTTTTTTGATATTATATGGGTTTAAGTTAATTCTAAAATAATTAAGTGAATTCAAATTATAATAATGAGTTCATCCTAGTTTATCACTTGAGGTGGATTAGATGCATTCCTTTTTCATCTATTTCAATTTCTTATATTTTAGATGGGTTCATTTAAGAAGATCAAACAACATCATCACTTTCTAATTTAATACCTAAAACCTTTAATACTAATAACATATACACTTTAAGGATCAAAGTTTTGATCACTTCAAATTAAAGGTTCGTATTAGCACTTGAAGTGTGTGGCCTTAAATTCAATAAGGACGAAGGAGTTTAAAGATCTTCAAAACAAAATTCTCAATTAAAAGAAGCGATTAGAAATTAATGGAGTTGGGAATAACATCCTATAAATCACCTTTATACTCCCTTGGATCAACCCATAATTGGTTTATCCCTCCATTGATTCTATGGTTTCAATTGAAGCGGAAAGTAGACTCTTGGGGGAGGAAATAGAGAAGTAAAAAAACAATAAAAAGAAATAAATCAATCCACCGTTGGGTGATAATTTCACTAGGTTTGGTGTGAATAAATTCATACCTTCAACAAAAAATATCAATGTGACATGAAGAATAACAAAATAAGAGTATAAGAAGAAATTTTATTAAGAAACTAAGGTCAATTGAACAACTTACATGAGGAATACAAACTCAAGGCAACAAATTCGTAGCATAACGTTACAATTATACAAAGCACCAAAATAGATGATAAAATCCACCAACACCTCTTCATTAAATAGAAATTTCAAGATTTTTGGTTAGAGATCCCAACATTACAAAGGATTCCTCTAGAGTATGGTAGGCTTAGGGTGGTAGAAATTAAGGGAGAGGAGACTTTTCCACCCATGACCTGAAGTTGCAGCCAGCTTGCATCCACCGAACAGATGCGCCTAGATGAACTTCTAGATAACTGAATTGGAGTGGGCCATAGAAGATAAAAATTCATATCCGGATGTCCCATAACTTTATGTAAAGTTTCATCTGAAAATATTTTATGGTTTGTGAGATATTTTTCAAATTGTGGACTGTTTTTCTAGGTTGCAGAATCTGGCCCAAAATTTTATCTCCAAATTGGGCTACCTAGAACTCCATTCACACATCATAATTATTTTTGGACACTATTTAATGTAATGTTCCCCATTATTTCCTCTATCTCAAATTCAATTTTCAGAATTATTGGGCTTTGATATTGGCTGATACAGAAGTTTTATTGGGCTGCTCTCTAGTTCACTTCACCCACAATATTGTTTGTCCAAGTCCAACATTGGTGGTCTTCCAATATGAATCTTAAAGTACTCAAAAATTATGAATTGTTACCAATGTAATTATAAACATAAAAAATAAAATTTGAAAATAAAATCAAGAACATTGGGTACTTTAAATGATGTTAAAAATGTACTTTGTAATAGTGCATTTTAAGAATCAATTACAATTATAATATGAAATAATGTTCAAAGTGTAAAATGCACTAAAATGGTGTTTATGAATAATAATGAACATGGATATTATATATATTAATAATTAATATTATCATAATTCAGTGGATAATCACACCCCCAACTATAGTTTTTCTAGTCCTGAGAAAAACGAATCTCAAAAATATGAAATTCAAATTCCCTTTTCCAAAAACATTTTAATACACATTGATCACAAAAACCCTTATACTAAAAAACTATGTAAAACATAAAAATATTTTAATAAAAGATAGTTTTATAAGAATATACCAACCCAAAGATCATTCCTTTTTCAAATTCATCATCATATTTCATCCAATTTTAATTAAGCATGAGGATGTGTTGTGTATCACAATAGACATTGGGGTTCATCTTAATTAAAGGGGGAAATAACGAAAGCGCTAGGTGGAATCACAATTCAATATTAAGATGAGTAATCAATTTTATTTTCAATATTTCTATGGTAATTGAAATTTCACTCAAAATATTCTACCCATGCAGCAAGACATTGCCGATTACTCCCAGGATGAAAGACGTTAGGGCACCAAGTGAATCCCTCATACTCGGGCCTCATCTCCAGTAAAATCAGTAAAAAAAAGTCAAATTACCACAAATAGAGATAAAATTACTAACTCTAGGACATAAAACTATGTAGTCATGATCCCCAAGTGTCGAAAGCCACACATTAGGTCATTTCATTGCTCTACGTGCAAATTTATTATTATTTTATTAAATACTCATATTAAAACTAAAATAATCACCAAACCTATGCTATTTATTTTGGGGACCCCATGAACTCAAAATAATACCCAACTATCGAAAGTACATGAATTTTGATCCCTTTTTTATTTGGATGAAAATATAACTGATGAAATTTCACATTAGACAGCCACACTTTCCAAAATCTATGCTCATGAAATTATACATTGATTAAAATTATAATTAGGGCATGATAAATTATTTGATATTCAGTTTTAAAGTGTGAAATGTGTATTAATTTGTTCAAGGTTAAATAAATTTTTCCTTCCATACAATTTTTTATGCACATAAAATTAATTAAATTCTTTTCCATTATTTTCACCACTTTGACCCCCCCCCAACTTAGAATAACACTATCCACAGTGTTTAAAAAAATAAAATTGAGAAGGGGGTAGAGGTTGATAAAAAGGGTTCTAAAAGGAATTTTCAGTATGAGGATCATGGAATGAAGTTACCTAGTGGTTGAAGTTGAAGTTCTTTCTGCTCCAATGTAGTCCTTTGATATCCATGTCACTTGAAAAGTTCCCTAGTGGAAAAAGGAAAAAAACAAAAAAAAAACAATATATATTGTTATATATACTTATTAATATAAAAAAACGTAAAATAGAAGTATATATACAAAAATTATAGAAGAAGAAATCACTATAAGTCGTAGGTCAGTGGAAAGAGCGCACCCCTGTCTCCCTTCAGTCTCAGGTTCGAGTCTCCATGGCTTCACCGGTTGTGATGGGGTTTTCCCCACGACCTACGACATTTCATTTAAATTTTTTTTAATTATATATATATATATATATAAACCTAAAAAAACATTAAAATAAAATAAAATTATGATACTTTGCCTTCTTTTTAAGTTTTTGGGTAAGGTATTACTCATGGATCACACCGCGTGACACAGATGAATACGATGCTCCCCTTTCATACCAATCCATACTCAAAATATAAAAACAGGTCAGCAGTCTATGGTACTATGATATTCAGAGTTAATTATTTTTTTAATATAAAATTGATTTATTAATAATGATGATTCAAAATGGTTGGAACCATGAAAACCACGGGTTGCCTCCCATGCAATGCTTTTGTTTAATGTCGTTAGCCCGACATGGATCCTAAATCTTTCAATTTTTTCCGGGTTCATAGGATGGCTCAGTTAACTCTACCTCTATTTTCTATTTATTGAATGGTTCAGTGAATGGTTTTAAACTATGACCATTGACTTCGAAAATGTGTCCACTTATGGGATCCTGAATCTCTACTGCCCCATGAGGGTACACATGATGCACTATGAATAGACATGACCATCTAGACCTTAACGTTCCCTGGTGTAAATTAAGTTTTGAACTATACAAGAGCATGAATTTTCCCGGTTCAAAGTGTTTAACTTTGATATTACTAGATTGGTAGGCTTGAACTCTAGCTTTATTTATCCTTGAATTTTCATAAGCCTCCATCCTAAGTTCCTAAAGTTCATTAAGATCTAATTTTCTCTTTTCTTCGGCCAAAGAAATGTCAAAATTCATTTTTTTTTATTGCCCAAAATGCCTTATGCTCAACTTCAATAGGTAAATGACATGATTTTCCATAAACCAACCCATATGGTGAAATGACTAGGATGGTTTTGAATGCTCTAAGATATGCCCAAAGATCACCCAAGAGTTTATTGGACCAATATTTTCTAAATGGATTGACATTTTTTTCAAGAATAGTCTATATCTCTCTGTTTTCTAACTCATCTTGACCATTGGTTTTATAGAATTGGTTCCTTGTGAACAGAATTCTCATCCACTAAATTGGCCAGATCAATGTCATGAATGGGTATAGACTAAATGTTATTGATTTCACCAATGGTATCATTGATTATTGATTTGATAAAATCATCAAGAGAGCTATCTGAAAGAGATTCATGCCAAGAAGACAAATTTCCCTCATGTGGACAAAGAAAATCAATCTCTTCTTAACTTAAACATCCTTTAGTAATTTCTTGATGTTCTTAGAGTTCCTTATAAACACTACCAATCCAATTAAACTCAAAGATATCTTCATTATCCCCAATTTGAGAGTTTTCATTATAGATGTTCAAGCCTAGACTCATGTTCCCAAAGGTTATTTTCATGTTCCCATTTTGGACATGGATAACAGAGTTGATTGTTTCAAGGAAGGGATGACCAAGGATGATTCGGGTTTCCTCCCTAGGACCTAAGAATGGGTTACTGTCAAGGACAATGAAGTCAGCTGGGTAAATGAAATTTTCAACTTTCACCAGAACATCCTTTAAGATCCCCTTTGGAACTCGAACACTATGATCAGCAAGTTGAAGAGTGACAGATGTGGGTTGGAGTTCTTCGAGCCCTAATTGACAATACAAGGCACAAGGAATGAGATTCACACTATCTCCCAGATACAAAAGGGCTTTGAATACTTTTTTCTCTCCTATATCAACATTGATTTATGGACATCTTGGATCTTTCAACTTTGGAGGAATGGTCCCTTGAATGAAGGTGCTCACATTATTAGCCAAAATGGCTTCGTTTTTATGTGAAAATATAATTTTAAAAGTGCACAAGACCTTAAGGTACTTTGAGTAGGCAGGAATGGTTTGGATTGCGTCGAGAAGTGGAATGTTCAACTTAACCTGAGAGAATATTTCCCTCAAAGTTTCATTCAGTTCTAGTTTAGTTTTTCCACTCATACATTGAGGGAATGGAGAAGTTTGTTTTATTTTTTTTTGTGGTTGTAGTTCCTTCATATTCTCATTGGGTTTTTTATAATCTATGGGTGAATATTACTCATTTTCATGATATTTTTAATCTTTTAATGGTTTTGGAATGTCTTGGTTAGTTTTTTCAATGGATTTCCCACTTCTTAAAATAGTTACTGCTTTGAGTTGTTCATGAGAGGTTTGTGTGTAACTGGATTCTACCCTTAAAGTTGAGGATGGTACTACCTGAATAGGAATGGGTGCCTTCTTGGTTTTTATGGATTTTAGTTCATGTTTAAGGTATGAGACTTCTGAGTTCATTTTCTCCATTTGTTTACACAACTGCTCAAGGATTGGAAGAGGGACAAATTGAGTAGGGGATTGTGTTGGTTGGTTTATCCAAGGAGGATATGTTGGTTTTTGAATTGTTTATTGGAATTGGATAGGAATATGTTGGTATTGTGATGGTTGCGGTTGGAATTGGTTATGGTTTTAGAAATTTTGTGTAGGGTAGGGGTTTGGTCCTAGTGGTTGGATAGGTTGTTGGTTATCTTTCCAGCGGATGCCTGGGTGGTCAGTATACCTTGGGTTGAATGTGTTTTGGTATTGAGTATTTTGGAAGTTCAGGGCATTGAATTCATATGGTGGTCCTCCTAGAATAACATCTTTAATGGAAGGTATGGTTGGGCAGTTGTCTGTCTTGTGGTCATGTTTTTCACAAGTTGTGCAAACAGGGTCAACAGTTTGAATTTCATAGACCTTAATAAATCGATCTCTTCAACCTTCCTAGTGAGTGCTGCAATTTTTTCCCTAAGGATTTCCTCCTCCCTAAGTGTGTTAATTCCACCAGATTTGGGTGGCTTCTCATAGTAAGGTGATGTTCCCCAAGTTTGATTTTGTTCAGCTAGGATTTCTAGATACTCGTAAGCATCATTTGGGGATTTGTTTTTGAATGTTCCTTTACACATCATGTTAATGAATTTTTTGTTCCACATACCCAACACTTCATAGAAAATTCTAACTTATTCAGGAATAGAAAAACCATGGTTTGGAACCATGTTTATATTGTCTTTTAACCTCTCCCATGTTTCGTAGAATGACTCTCCCTCTTTTTCAAAAATGTTTTGGATGCTATTTTTAAGTGAAATTGTTTTGTGGTGGGGAAAATATTTATTGTAGAATTCACTTTGTAATTGGTCCGAAGAGTTAATGGATGATGGCATCAAATTTTTAATCCAATTTTTGTCTCAATCCTTTAAATAAAAATTAAATAGCCTCATCTTAGATTATTCAATTTGATGCGGGGGACACAGGGTTTCTACAATGTCATTGAACTCCTTAACGTGAAGTTACGGTATCTCAGACTCCATTCCATGGAATGTGGGAAGGTGGTTTAGGACATGGGGTTTAAAGATATAGTTGGCATCTACGAGGTAATTTTGTCTAATTCATGTGGGGGAATTGGTCAAGGCAGGTGTGAGGTAGTCATTCATGGTTTGATCGACTGCATTCCCTAAGTTTGGGGATGCCTCATTTGGATTTCCATTTTGGTTCCCACCTGGGTTTATGAGTTGGTTTCATTGAAGACCTTCCATTGAAATGGGATCAATTTTCGACTCTGGAGTATTAGGAAGATTAGGATCTAATGTAAAGAGTTCCCTTGGTGTACTTGACCCCCAACCCCAAGACTATCCACCCTAACTAGATGGTTTGATTGGTCATGAGTGTAGGTGGACATGCACCAAAAGAAAAAAAACGAGAAAGGGAAAAGATAAGTGAATTTGGATGAGAATAGAAGAAATGGGGGGAGATTAAAATGGGTGTTTATATAATTTCTTGGGTCCCCTAAAACAGCACCAACATTTGGTCTCGCCCAGATTTACCCAAGATTTTAGGGTTAAGCGGCCGCTTGTAGTTTAGCTTGGGTTGTCGAATCCTCAAAGACCTAAGAAGTAACCTACAGACACGTACATTATATGGATTTTTTTTCTATGAAGTGGCCAATCTGGGTTGATATTATATAAGTTTAAGTGGATTATAATATACTTAAGTGAATTCAAATTAAAATAATGAGTTGATCCTAGGTTATCACATGGGGTGGATTAGATGCATTCCTTTTTCATCTATTTCAATTTCTTATATTTGAGATGGGTTCATTTAAGAAGATAAAACAACATAATAACTTACTAATTTAATACATAAACCCTTTAATAATAATCACATATACACTTTAAGGATCATATTTTTGGGCACTTCAAGGTAATGGTCCGTATTAGCACTTGATGTGTGTGGCCTTAAATTCAACAAGGACAAAGGAGTTTAAAGATCTTCAAAAAAATCTCAATTAAAAGAAGTGATTAGAAATTAATGGAGTGGGAAATAACATCCAATACGTCCCATTGATACTCCATTGGATCAACCCATAATTGGGTTATCCCCCCATTGATTATATGGTTTCAATGTAAGCTTAAAGTAGACTCATGAGGGAGGAATTGGAGAAGTAAAAAAACAATAAAAAAAAGCAATCACTCAACCGTTGTGTGATAATTTCACAAGGTTTGGTGTGAATAAATGCACACCTTGAACCAATTGTATCAACATGATATTAATAAGAACAAAATAAGAGTATAAGAAGAAATATTATTATGTTAATAAGGTGCATTGAACAACTTACATGAGAAAGATAAACTCAAGGAAACAAATTCGCAGCATAACATTACAATTAAACAAAGCACCAAAAAATATGATAAACTCTGCCACCAAAAAACATTAAATTGGAATTTCAAGAGTATTGGGTAGAGCTACCAACATTACAAAGGATACCACTTTAGTATGGTATTCCTAGGGTGGTGGAATGTAAGGGAGAGGAGACTTTTCCACCCTTGACCTAAAGTTACAGCTAGCTTACCTCCACCGAACAGATGTGCCTAGATGACCTTCTAGATGAACTAATAAGAGTAAACCATGGAATATAAAAATTAAGCTCCAGATGTCCCCTAAATTTCTGTAATGTTTAATCCCAAAAGAGTTTATGTTTTTCAAGATATTTGTAAAAAAGAGGACTGTTTTTCTGGCCTTTAGAATTTGGCCCAGAATTTTATCTCCAACTTGGGCCGCCTAGAACTCATTCACACATCATAATTATCTTTTTACACTATTTATTGAAATGTTCCCCATGATGACCTATATCTTTAGTTCAATATTCATAATTATTGGGCTTGGATATTGGATGCTACAGTAGTTTTATTGGGCTGATGTCCAGTTCGCTTCACCCAGAATGTTGTTTGTTCAAGGCCGACTTTGGTGGTCTTCCAATATGAATCTTCAAGTACTCCAAAATTATGAATTATTACCAATGTAATGAGAAACCTGGAAATTAAATATGAAAATAAAATCAAGATAATTGGGTACTTTTAATTATGTTAAATAATGTACCATGTAATAGTGCATTTTAAGAAGGAATTACAATTATAATATGAAATAATGTTCAAAGTGTAAAATGCACTAAAATGGTGTTTATGAATAATAAAGAACACAAATATTATATATATTAACAATTAATATTAGACTCATTCAATTTATAATCATATAAATACTTAGTTTTTGTATATTATTGTGTTATTAAAACGTTTATCATTATTAAAATGGAAAATGTTATTATTTTTATTATTATAGTATTATTATAAAACAGATATATTTGAAGGTATTGTTATTATTATGACTTGACATATGATCACCCTAGTTTTATACCATCAAATTACATCTCAACCATCAAATTTCATTACGACCCTCATCCACATTCTCCTACCATTGATCTCGATGAGTTTTATTAAATAGATTTTATTTTAAAAAAAATAGGGTAGAGTTTTACATATTTTTAAAAAAGAGTTTGAAGGGAGCGTGAATCTTGTTCACACTTCCCTCATTCTCCATGAAGATTAAACAGGGTCCACACATCAATGGGGGCATGGAAGGAAGGGTTAACCCTGTTCACACATCCTTTATAATCAATGCACATAAGGCATGATCGGGGTTCACACCTCCCACCACAAAAAACTATAAAAGGAGACCCCTCTATTTATACTATTCTAGATTTTTATTTTATAGTGAAGCTCTATCAGATTGGTTTCCTTTTCTCAAAATATTAATTTCTAGTTTTTGAGAAGGAAAAAATTATGTTAAAAAATTTTAGATGTCTAATTGCTTTATTTGTTTTGTTTGTATGATTTATTTATTTAAGTTTTATGGTTTTATAAATATATGAATTAATTTTTTTAAAAATTAAATTATATTGAATGGTTTAGAAAATTTAAATATTATGTTTTCATAATTAAAATTTTATGTATAAAATAATATTATTTATATTTAGGGAAATATTACTATTTAGAAAAATGTATATATTTGTAATTTAAATTCTGAATAATTATATTTTAATATAATTATATATGTATATTATATTATATTATATGGTATATTTTTGTAAAATAAATTTAAAATATAATATTGGATACATATATAAATAAAGTGAATCTACCAAAATATTTTCTAAAAAATATATTATTTATAATTATTTATAAAAAATATTATTATATTTATTTGAATATAATTATATATGTGTGTGTGTGTCATGTTATTTATCATATTTAAATTTATTTAAATATAAATTATACTATTAAATATATAAATATTATTATTATTATTTTGGGTAATGAAACTAACTTTTTAACTATTAATAATAATTTTTAAATTATATTATTTATAAATAATTATTATTATGAGTAATTATGTATAAAATATAATTATTTAAACTTTAGAAAGTGTAATTAATTCAAAATATGTATATATACTTACCTAATTTTATTTTATTTAATGTAACATAAGTTTACAATATTTTATTGGTTATTTTAGGGTAAATTATATTACTTTTGTTGATTAAATTTTACAAAATTTACTATTAATATTATTTTGAGTAATTATGTAAATAATAATAATATTTTTATTTTTGAAACTATATTTTATTACAACAATATATATATATATATAATTATATTCTTAAATATTAATAAATGTAGTTGAATATATTTAAATGTAAATATATAATAATATATTGAAGATTGAAAATTTAATAAATGTACAATATATATTTGGATGAATAGATAAATAAATTTATTCTAGTTAATCATTTTAAAAAAATATTTTTAATAATAATTACATAAAAACATATATATCTTAAATTAAATAAACAAAATGAATATCATTACAAAAAAATATTTGTTATATTATTTCAATATAATATTTGAAAAATATTATTTTTCATATTTAAAAGAGATCATTAAATGAAAAAATTATATATATATATATATATATATATATATCTGTGTATGTATGTATGTATTGATATTTTAAAATAGGTAATATAGATATATGAATATATATAGATAGATATTTATTATTTAATATATATAGTTATATGTAATGTTTCAATATGTAAAACATAATAAGTATCCCAAAAAATCATTTTATGAATATTATATGATGACTGATCTTGAGATGACTAACCAATGTATGATTGATATTGCATGTCATATTGTTTATATGTGGATATATAATTTGTTATAATTGGATTTTCTTTCCTCATTGATGATATGTGTTTCATCCTTCTCTATTAGAATGTAAAGACCTATGTGTCCATTTAAAAATGTTATATATCCCAAAACCCTAACCCCCTCCCATCTTTCATGTGAGTGACATTGTAGTTGTTGTTGTTCGATGTTGGATTTTTACACCATGACTAAAATAAGACTGGTGGTTGTTGAAGTATGAGATAATAGAGGCTCCAGAATCCCCACATAGGTTTTGTTTGGTTTATCAAATAATTATAAATCAATCCATAGAAAATGTCTCAAGATCAAGCCACAGTTATTTAATAATTATTAATTAAAACATGTTAAAAATTTGATGATGTGGTATAAATATATATAATGTCTTATTAATTTTTGTTTCTAAGTAATAATTTTTATGTTAATATACTACATCAGTGAGGCAATTTATACCGATCATTGTTTTAGCTATAGTTTTCAACCTATAAGAGTGAAAAATATTCATAAATGTGTGTCATTGGATGAAGTTCATAGGATGATTCATAGTTACATAAAACTGAGGGCTAATCAAGTAATTACTTCAATCACATATTGGCATCTTAAACATATTGAATGTACATGGAGAGTTTAGTATCCATTGCTCGATGATGAGGATTTGGAGGATACATCATCATTTTTTAGGAAATAGTGTAGTACTAGTTTAATGGAATTATATGTGGCTATTTTTTTAATGAATAGATGTGATCTACTACTACAAAACCGTGTTATGGGAGATATTTTTATGTCATCCCTTCAAAACATTTTCAATCACTATCTTCTCATATGACTCTAGTAATAGAAACTAATTGTGAAGAAGATGATGAAAATTTGGAAATAACTATAGGGGACATCCCCATCGATACTCCTAATTTAATGAATAAGATTTTATCTAATTATAAAGTATATGATGATGCAACAAGAGATGATGTGGGTGAGGATGATATGGGTAATGAACCTTTTGAGGTTCCTTTGACAGTTGGACCAGAAACGGGGAGTGGTAATCAACTCATATTATTTACTTCTTTAGTTGAAGGAATGTTGTGTGCCCAACATTTTAATTGGGGTTTCATTACACCAACTAATAGATTCCATAGAATTTTAGGTAACACATCTTCATTAACTAATAACACCATATATATTGGAAAGGAGTTTAGAACTAAAATCACACCGAATAACGTGCTAAAGTAATACCACATAAAGAAGCATTTTTATTTTTTGGTTGATGAGTCTAATAAGGAAAAATAATTCATTCGGTGTGAAAAATTTGAGCTAGAATGTAAATTTCAAATATAGGTAATATATGATAAATTTTTTCCATGTTGGAATATAACTAAGTTGGAAGGATTAAATACTTCTGTACATATAAGCTTATCATTAAATAATTATTCACTTGATATAGAGTTTATATCATGTATTATTATTGAAATAATACAAATGTTTCCGGACATTCCTTTATCCCTTGTCCCGGAATGAATAAAATAGTTGTTTAAATACAAGATATCTTATGGAAAATCGTGCAATGAAAAACAAAAGACAATTATAAAAGGAAATGTTTTTTGGGATGCATCATTTATATTTTTTCCATAACTAGTGTGATTGTTGTCTATCAATAAGTAGGTTATTTATTATTTAGACATTTTTGAGTATGTATCCCTAGATAATCGAGTTGATCAAATAACGATGAAGTTCCATAGGCTCTTTTTGGGAATTCAATCCATGTATTGCTACTTTTCCTTATTGAAAAAAAATCATTCAAGTCAATGGAATGTTTCTTTATGGAAATTGTAAATGGGTAAATATATCATATGATGGAAGTGACAAGGAAAATAGGATGGTTCTGCATGCCACTATTCATCTCTGATCTCTGAGCAACAGTGATCCTGTATCTTTTAAGGATGTTGTTTTACATGGAAAGGGAAAGATGGTTAGTAGTTAATTTCTTTATATTGTTCCTCCAAAAATAAGGTTCTGGAAGGATTACTCCATCTTTCCTAGGAATGTGGCTATTAGGTCATCGTCTACGGAATTAAAGATCCAGCTCACTCCAGAGTTGGAAATGTCCAAGGTGAGGATCCTTGGGACCCTAAATCAAGGAAATTCATTGTCATAGTGGGAAATGACTGATTATAATTATGATTATTGTTATGATTATATAAATGATTCTAATTTTCTTGATATGTAGTTTTCACTCTAGGTAAGGTCTTGTCTCTTTTTATAAACCTATTCATGTTCTTATTTTTTTGCTATATTTTTCTTCATCCTTAATAATGTGTTATGAGTTTTTTCATCTGGCTAGACCTTTTCAAACTTAGTTTTTTCCACATAAGATGGTAATAATCCTCTTTTCCCGCTTTCATATTCCATTGTTTAAAAGGATAATTTTGAATCATGGAGATGGTTTTTTCCATGTATATGAATTCATGTTACATAAATCCAGAGAGTATATTTGATATCTGATCATCATCAAGTGATTATAGAGGTTGTTAACAATGATGGAGTTTCAAGGTAATAAGTTAATTCTTATCATTGATATTACACCATACATATTGATAGTAATGTTCATAAGTATTTAAAATATGAGGCAATAATGAAGGTGATCATCAAGTTGGGTATGTTTTTTTAAACATATATTTTTTTGTAATAATTTTTAATATCCTATTAAATACATTGTTGTATTCTGGTTACATCATATGATCCCCAATAAGGAAATTTGGATTAGCTACATGAAGTAATTTTAAGGTATAATCAAGATATATATGATTATGTCATACATATTTTGAAAGAGAAATAGTCATTAGCATTTGATGGTGTGAGGAGATATGACCATGTGACCACTAATATTATGGAGTGCATAAATGGGGTCTTAAAGGGTGTTTGTAAATTATAAATCATATGGTTAGTACATGAGACTTTTTTTAGATGTTTGAAGTATTTTTTTGAATGGCCCCAATATGTCTATCAGAGGATGCAACATGGAATATATTTTTCTCAGAACATCCAAATAGACATTTATAGGACACTACAAGACATATCATCATTTAGTATTCAACTATTTGACTAGATAAGGAACCACTTTGAGGAAATATAGTTCTATGACACACTCATAGGTAATAGTGGTTGAGTGCTGGTGGTCTTACTGGAAAGAAAGTATTGTTACTGTAGTTATTTCTCAACATAGAGATATCCCTGTGCACATGTTGTTGAAGCTTATGCATTAGTGAACTTTTATGGGAACCTCATGTTGACGTGGTATATTGTGTGAGTACTTTGGTTAAATATTATAGTTCCCCTTGTATTCTTGTTAGTAAATTTCATACTTTTACCTTTCCCATTGATCAGTCGATTGTGGTCCCTGATATTACTAGGTGCACACTCTAGGATGACCAAAGTCTACTCATATCCGAAATGATATGGACTAGATTTCAGAATGGGGAGAGGGAATATGATGGAAATTTTTCCCAAATAATTGAATCCTCATAAAAATGTACTAAAGTGGTAGTAGGGGGATCAACTTGAAAACATTAGTGACTGAGATTATGTATTTTATCATTACTGTGTATTTTTTCATATCCATGATCTTTCATTTATGGATTCTTTCATTTATTGATTGTTTCATTTTTTGTTTGAATTAAAAATACTTTTGTGATATTTAAACTATTAAGAAATTAAACACACATCATAAGTGAAAAATAAGAGGTTCGAACTCTAAAATAATTGTCTTTAAATCTATCCCTAAAATCACATGAAGCGGCCTCATGAAGCTTTTCGAGAAGGTCGATGTTTTTGTGATAAAATATAGTATCATGGATTATTTTAAAAAAGTGTTAGAAAATATAATAACACATTCCCTTCTAATGCGGTCAGGTAAATATATCATGCAATCACATATACTATACAAGATTTTCATCCGGATCTATATATCAATCATTAAATCATTTGAAGACTTACAATTTTTTTCATAATTTTCTAGAAAATAACATTATTCCAAAAATACATAGAGTTATTTAGAAATAAATTAAACATAATTTGTGATCATTAAAACAAGTAATTATTTAACTAAAATAATAAAATTAATGACAACTATTTATTTAACTCATTTTTTATTGAAATGCATAATTATCAATTCTTATCATATAGCTCATTTGTCTTCTTTTGTTTTTTAAAAATATTTTATAAATTATATGAATGTAAATATAAAATTAAAATATGATATCAAATGTATAATTAGTAGGCCTTCCATTTCTCACATTCCAGGATAAACATATTTCATGTCTAGTCATATAGCTTCCTCGTGTTACTACTCTGAGTGTACGCAGTTCACATCATTTCCAACATATTTTATCACATCTTGCCTTCTTCCATCATCTTTATTTTTCATGGTTTTATGGTGTAGTGATGTGTGAATTCACCTTTATTGATCATAATCTCATTACATCCCGAGTAGAGATATATAGTCCAAAGGCACATAAATTTCATTTTTTAGATGGAGAGATGACTACTACTCTTGAGGATGTTTCCATTGTGTTAGGTCTCTCTATTGAGGGTGTGGTTGGGACAAGCTGAGTTGGTGTCGATTGGTTTGATTTAGTTCATAGACTACTAGGAATTGAGGTCCAAGGTGACAGTATGTCCATCTTCAAGAGTCTATTATGCATTCCATATATATATGATCACTTCACCTATCTAGCTTATGATGAAAATGATATCACTATGCTAAAATTTATGCATGCATTAATTCTAAGACTTATTAGTGGCATGATCTTCATCAATAATTCCACTAAATTTTTCCACTTGATATATTTACTGTTACATGAGTTCCTAGGATAAGTAGGTAGGTATATCTTGGGGTTTTCATGTATTGCTTATACATACAGATCACTATGCAATGCATATCTCATTTATAAGATACGCATTATAGGATGTGTTATTCTTATCTAGATGTGGATATGGGTGTGAAACCCTTACATACTTCCACATGTCTACATTATATTTCCTATTGATATTTTATGTGAGTCCATGTGTGGAAAATTGGTATGTTTTTATTTCCTTCATATGTGAAAATAAAATATATAAATTTATATTAAGAAACTATAAGTATAAAAATGTAATCTATAAGTGGAGTCAGGACCATAAATATTCAGATTCCTCCAAAAATGATGTCCATGCTTATAGACTTGTGTTAGAAAATATTCAATCAGATTATGTATGCAGTTATTAATTATATAATTAAATTATTATTGTTTACTTTACATGACTTCAATTATTAACTATTTATTCAATTTTTTTATATTTTAGGTTTCATGGATGTAATATACTGAGCTTATATTCCAAAGTCACCCACCTTACTATACGGCGATGATTGCCTCCATATTATGTGGCTTACCTCTAATTCATTTTCAAATTGTTGATTAGAATCATGATGATAGATTTATAAGGTAGTTTGGATTTTATCACCCCCTTCCTACACGTCCCATTTAGTTGTCTTAAATTCATTCTATGAAGATTTCATATAAGTGAGACTTAAACTGGAGGCAATATCATGCACGTTATATTGAGATGTGGGTAAAACTTCATGAGTTCTGATTATGAGGGGTGGTCACATTACATATGAACCAATTATATTAGATGTATTATGCACCTTGGTACTTCATGAACTCATTATTATATCTTATGAACCACAGACATGGCTATTATTAGTTTGAAATAACTGTTCCCTCCCCTTTTCAATAGCCCTTTTAATAACTTTAGTTAACTATATAATCTTTTTTATATGATGTTTGTATCACACACCTAATACATGCCTTTGATCCAACATATAGAGTCACATTTGACCATACATATTTTCAATGAGTTTCCATAGAGTTGTTTCAGTCCATAGATGATATTTATCATGGGGTCATCTTTGATGTGCCAAATCCTACTGAGGGTGATAATCCATATGTGGATGTACCAGAGGGTGGTTATCCTGTTATGGATGCGGCAGGTGATGATGTGTCACTGGAGGAGGATTTTCATAATTATCATCCAAATCCCCCCCCCCACTTCTTATTACAGGTGATCCACAACCATGACCACAACCAAAGGTACAATCATAAGCACAACCAAATCTATAGTCTATCCCTCCAGAGGACACCGATGCATCTGCTACATAGTATCTTACTATGTCATATTATGAAAAAGTGATAAAGGGTGACTGGTCTATATTTCAGTCTATATTTTTCTCTATTTTTTAGATACCTACTATACAATAGTTATCTTCATCACAAGTTGGATAGAATTCCAATCATCTTCAACTTTCCATGCAACGAGGACATGGTACGAGCGAGGAGACTATAGACCCACCGCCTATCACACAGGATGATGTGGAGGTAGGCATAAGAGATGATACTCAAGATGTGTATACACTATAGCATACACACCAACAGACACGACATGGACACATTATCTACGCATCAGGTCAGGGCACAAAGGTGCACCTAGGCTAAAGACGTGGATTGGATTGATACATGTTATATATTTTTTAAATCACTAGCTGTACATTATTTAAAAACCTACTAATATATTACAACTTATAATGTAAAACAAAGAAATTGGTATAATTAGAAATTAATAAAAATGTTTATGAACGATCAAGAAACATTAATATTAATAACTACATTGGTTATAATAATAAGTAATATTATTTAATTATATTAAAACTTATTATTATAATTATCCATATTATATATAATTAATAATCATATTAAATTTATTATTAAATATTAAAAATATTTTTAATTATTAATTATATAATTATATGTAATATTAATAATTAATATTATATTATTAATTGTATCAGTAATTATATGATTAATAATACATACCATAATATATTACAAACAATATAATTATTAAATAGAAAATATGTTAGTCTATATTTTTTTATTTATATTATTAATCACAAAATATTAATTATTATACTATTAATTATATAAATAACATAATAATATCTGTAGAAATAGAGACACTATAGCAGTGGTGGGTGTTGTAGAAAGTAATATACTGATAGTGATACTGACATGTAATAGTGAGCTTAAATGAGAATGAAACACCCAGAAAATTTACAATATATTTATTTTTAAATTAATTCAATCTCCTTGATAGATTTAAAGGCACACAACACCAAGATTTAATGAAACATGATACTCTATTAAAATATTATTATTCAAACATAACCATTATAACAAAGTCGTTAAGTAGGCTGATATGAATAATACTAAATAAACTATTAAAATTTAATGGTTTACATATGTATAAAATAAATTCAGTGGTAATATATTGATTATAAATAAAATAAGAATCATTTGAACGAAACATATGTCTTCTAAAAACTATATTTTTTAAAAGGAGGTCTACATGCACTTTGCACAAATAATTTATTTTTAATTTTAACCACTTAGAGAAAATTTATTTGATAAAATAAACTTAATTTTTAAATATACATGTCAAAATTATCTTTTTACGAATTTTTTATAATTTTTAGAAAAGATTAATTTTCAGATGAATAGTGAAAATACTGAATTTAAATTGTAAACTGCCTTTTCAATTAAATAATTTAAAAATATAAATTATATTTTAAATTAGTTTTAAAGTAAAATTGGTTCAATTATACATCTATTAGTCAAATTTTGGTCATTTTAATCATTTTCATATTGATTTTTTATATAAAAACTTTGAAAACTTTTGAAAATTTTCTCTTTGAAGACCTATTTTCTTGTCATGCTTGGGGGATTGATTTTAAAAAAAAATTGACACTTATGTGAATTAAACTTGAAAAAAAAATTGATTCAATATTTATAATAAAAATAATTTTATATTATATAATAATTTCAAATTAATTTTTTATTATATTGAATAGTAAAAAAAGTTAAAATTATTTAATGTGGTTGAGGTAAAAATAGGTTTACCATGGGGTTAAACTAAGAAGTTAAGGGTTAAAATGAACCACCAAAATTTTGAAATCATAATTTCTAGAAATATTTCCCCCCTATACTTCGAAATTTTGAATCTAGAGTCATTTGGATGTTTTTTCTTGTGAATGACTTTATCATTTTTGATTCTTTTGGGAAATTCCCAAGTAATTTCCAAGAAGGTCCCCTCTCCCCACTTTTTAAAGGAAACTCACTCCCATCAATTCTCCACACCTATAAAGCCCTTTTTATATACTAAATACTAAAAAATTCTCTCCCAAACATCCTTATACACACTTTATATCTTCTGATCATCGAAAAAGACTGATCCTAGCATCCTTAAGAATAGATCCAAAGGATGTCTCTAAGAAAAGGTAATTGTCCTCACTAGGATTTTTCTTTTTCTTTATTATTTTACAAACTTAAATTATTTCATAAAACTTACAATATAATAAAACTATTATCTAATATATCCTTAGATATTATTATGTTTATGGATTAATATTGATCAGTCTCCACTTCCATGAAATGGAAACAAAATCTTCAATCGTGTGTACGGCAGCCTACCGCCTCGCGAACTGAAGTAACTCGTTTTCCATCAACACTTCTCATGGTTGGATATAATGATAGTTTTACTGTATATATATATATAATATCGATTATATAATTATAATTATAGAAATATAGTATCAAATATACCTTCTTTCTTTCCATTCTGTTTAAAATACAATAACATCGCTCGTGTGTACGACAGACTATAGCCTCGTGAAGCGATGGGATTTTTTTTCACCTACTATTTACATGGAAAGTAATAAGGAACAATTTAAATGAATATATGTGATATATATTCCACGATATAAATTCTATAAAATTAATATATAATGCACTTACATACCCTTACACCCCTTAAGGGAATGATATTGTCGCTCGTATATGCATATGGCCTATCGTCTCCATGAAGCAATGTGATTCATTTTATATGATCAATTTTCAAGAATGGTTAAAGGGATGTATCTAATGAACCAAAATAATATTTATAACATTAATATAATTATGGAAGTTATGTAACTACATCTATAAACAATAACAAGAACTTTCATGACATAACACACTTGAGAAAACAAGGCAATTAACACAAAAAATAATGAAAATAATGAAATTTTATTAACAAATTGATGGTAAAATGTTATAAGAGGGTAATATATGGTATTATATATATGATTATGGTACTGTAAAATATTTATAATAAACCTATATTTATTATATAGTAGGTTCATACACATGTGAAGGAATTTTAAAGTAAGGTAAGGGTTTCTCGTCTCACTTTTACATCCGTGAGAAATACGCCATATTCACCACATATTCATTTGTGAGGTGTATATAATAAACATTTTGATATTTTATATTGTGGATATATTTTAATTTATGTAATATAAATTTTCATTTAAATTTATTTCATTCATTGGGCTTATGATTCAAAAGTTACCAAAGTGGTAAGGGTTTATCTCATAATCTCATGATTATTTGGGATTATTTTTTCTTAAGACTTCCTTGCGGGAATTATTTTTTATTTATATCTTAAAATTAATGAATTTATTTATCCTATAGTTATTAATGAAATTTTAAAGTAATACTACCATATTTACACTCTTTGTTACATTAAATTATTGATAAAATGTTATTAAGAAAATATGGATTTATTTATCTCTTTAGTCCAAAATCCTATTTCATCAACTCCATTTTTTCTAAAAATCTTATCAAAAATGATTTTAAAATTATCCAAATGATTTATTAAATAAAATTTTACCAATGTTTTTCTTTTTACATTTTTTTGAAATGAATCTTCATGTTAGTTTCAAAATAATGCTTTTTTATCTTTTATTGAAAATATGAAAGGAATACCTGTTTTACCGTGTATGACATGAATGAAATTTTCCACCATCATGTCAAATAAATGTTTTAAATATTATTTTTAAATATTTCAATGTTATTTTCAAAGTAAATTATTTTAAAAATTATTTGTGAACTTCTATTTTAAATGTTTATTTTGAAAATAAAAAGGTTATCTTCCTCAAAATTATTTTTAAGGATCCTTTATGGTATTTATATTACCCAAGGACAATAACACATTATTTTATTTATGCTCCACTAGGATATGTTGTAAATACACCATCCTTATTATTTATCCAGATGGTTTATTATCAGTTTTACCGTGGATGTAACAATTTAATACCATTCATACTACTCAGGATGGTTTGTGATTATGTTTATTAATTGGGGTAATTATTAACATTTCATTTGTTAGTTTTTTAATATAAATGTTTATATTGATTATGTATCACCCATTACATATGAGTAATGAATGGGATGTATTATGTGATGGGTGGGGCCTAGAGTTAAATTTCCCCTCGATGCATTGGTAGGTCTCATGAGACAAATTTGCTTAGGTATTTGGCTGAGACCTTACCCATTTTTGTATGATGTCTTGTCATGAGGCCTTGACAGTAAAACGTATTAGCATGAGGCCTCGATGTAATGTTTAAGATATTTGACATTATGAATTACATCATTATGAATTTATTTATTGATTTTCCATCTGATTATTCAATTAATTAGAATATCCTTGGTTATGTTTCAAGATCATGAGATAATTTATATGGAATTATTTGATCATCATTCATTACTATCATATTATACTCAACTAATTGATTAAATGGAATGTGTTTCAGTTTTTTACCTTTCAATATTGATTATGCCTTATTTATTAATAGATTTTGATTTACTCTTACCCTTACTGGGAATCTAAGCTCACCACTTTTCTTATGTTTTATTTTCCCCATGATACCAGGAAGTGTTTTGTGAGTTGATATGTAGGGACATGCTAAGTGGAATAATGAAATTAGAAAATAAAATTCATTATGTATTTTATGATTTAAAATATAATGTTAATTTCAAGTATGTATTTACTTTACCAAGACTACTAAAATATTAAGTCATTTGGGATGTGATTGCTTGTATCACATGAAAATATAATAAAGTAGACACCAGATCCAGATTACTGGAGTTGGGGTCACTAAATTTGGCATCATATGAAATTTAGTAGAATCCTTGGGTGCTATATTTAGGAAAACATTTATTAGTGAACATAACCCTATGATATAATTTGAGAATAATTATATAAGAACTAACTAATATTTTGATAATGAGGAGATTATGTGATTTTTCTTAAAAATACATCCATGTATGGATACTACAAGTGGATGTGGTTCTAGAATAGATTTACCTTGGGGTAATAACTCTAAAAAGGGAACATTGGGCTTGACCCAATCATCACATGCTATATGAAAACATGCCTTATTAGGCACCTGGTCTGACACTCTTAGGGATATGATTTACATAAATTTCATTTTCATTACAAACCATTGTTAAGGATTTGAAAATATTTTTATGATTTGAAAACATTCCCAAATAAATCATATGTTTATGATTATGAGATTATCTATTCATTATTTTTTCAATTTATGTTAAGTATTTCCAGAGTTTTGGGATTATACATAATGTTTCATAAAGTTGTGATCTAATATAGTGTATGTCATTATTGTTGCAAGTATGGAGAGAAAGTCCACCATGCTCTTAATTTAATGTGAAATAAATATGTTTCTAATGTTCAATGATTCAACTGTAAAGAGATGGGGAACTATAAAATTGAATGTCCGAAGTGTCAAGGGAATATACCCCATAAGAAGATAAGTGATCAAGGTCATGCTTATGTTATTAATACATCCAAAGTGGAATGATTAAAGTGATTACATTTGGATTCAATAAATATGTTTTATAATTATTTTATCAATGATATTATGGTTATAAGAATCATGAAATTTATAAGGATTTTACTGAATTACTATTTCTTAAAGTATTTGAGGGCACATGTTAAATGGTACTCACAACCAATGAAAAAATTTAGTGATAAGTTAAAAAGATTAGAAAACACATGATTAAGGGAGGATAGCCCTTAATATGTGCTCGATTTTGAGATAATAATGATAAATATATGTTTATGGGATAAAATTGGTGACTATGAAATTAGTTAGTGATTTTATGGTCTATGTTACATTTGCTGGAGTTTACTACATTTTTTGATCTATAAAAAAAATTCAACAACCTGAGATTTTATTTTTGGAAGCATGCATGTTTTCATTAATATTTTATAGTTATCAAGGTATTCATATATTTTTAATATTAAATGAAGATCCACTTTATATTGTATGGGGAATAATTACTTTTCATTATAATGATCTATTATATATGCTTCAGGTATAAAAATTCATTTTGGATATTCATTTCATGGTGTAAGAAATTAAGTTGGAATTGATTGAAGCACATCCAAAGGATGAAATTGTTAAAATGAAATAGAAAGGTATCAAGTATATTTCCTTATATTCATAGACAAAAAAAAACTCCTCAACCTTAGGAAAATGATATTGAAACTAAAATAGTGACCTATTATATTCATATCTTATTAATAAAATGGTCTTTTAAATCATCATATATTTATGGTTTTAAGGTCCTTAACATTTCATTGATCATTTAATTTATTATGATCAATGATCTCTACCACTCCCTATAAATATTTATTCTTTTATTCTATATCCATATTTTCAGTTCCCACCAATGATCTCCTGCTTGGAAAAATAATTATGTGTTATTCTTAATAACCTTTGTTATTCCATTTCTATCTTATCAAGAGGATTTTTTATTAACCATTTTTTCAATTTGGGTTTCCAAAAAAGGTAGTTTCAAATTTCAAACCCTTTTTTGCTGAGATCAACATTAAATTGTGAGGATGCAATTTATTTAAGGGTGTAGAATTTAACACCATAAGATTTTAAAAGAGGAATATAGTATTTGAAAGTGTATATGAAAAAAACACCGAGCATAAATGAGAATGTAATAACCTAAAATGTTATAATAGATTCATTTTTAAATAAATTAAATCTCTTTGATATCTTTCAATGTATGCAACCCCAATATATAATGAAACTTGATACTCTATTAAGATCTTATAATTTTTTAAACATAACCATTATAACAAAGGCATTATGTTGTAGGGTATGAATAATAATAAATAAATAATGAAAATTATATGGTTTACATGTGTATAAATTAAATTCAACAATTATATATTTATTAAAAATAAAATATGAATCATTCGAAATAAAAAGAAGTGTTTTCCGAAAAACTGTAATTTTCTAAAAGGTGGTCTAGTTTTTCTTTTCATAAATAATTTAAAATTAAATTATAAAATATTTAGAAAATTTATTTTATAAAATGAAATTTATTTTTCAAATATAAATGTAAAAATTATTTTTGGTTTAATTTTTTAGAATTTTCTGAAAAGATGAATTTTTTTATGAATAGTGAAAATTACAAAATATTTATTGAAAACTACCTTTTCGTTTAAATTATCTATAAAGTTGAATTATATTTAAAATTTGTTTTCAAGTAAAATTAGTAAAATTATATATCTATTAATATAATTTTTATCATTGGAATTATTTTCATAGTGAATTTTAATATAAAAACTTTGTAAACTTTTAAACATTTTCTCTTTGAAAACCCGTTTTCTCATCACATTTGCGGGATTAATTTTAAATCAATTTTTTCCATTTATGTGAATTGAATTTGTAAAAATGGATTCAAAAATTGGAATTAGAAAATTTTATATTATATAATAATGTAAACTTAACTTTTCACCATAATGAATAGAAAAAACAGAAAAAAAATCATTTACCACGGTTAAGGTAAAAATGGGTTTACTAGGGGATTAAAATTAGAATATATGGGTCAAAATGGCCTAAAAACATCTCAAAATATTATTTTATAAAAATATTTCAACCTTAACCTTATGTATTTATAATATAGGCTCATTTAGAATCTTTTTTCATGTGAATGAATTTATCATTTTGGATTCTTTCGGGAAATTTCGAAGTAATTTCAAAGAAGGTCCCTTTCCCCACATATAAGATGGAACTCACTCCCCTTAATTATTCACAAATATAAATCCATTTAGATAAAAAACTGTAAAATTATCTCCAAAAAATAATTATACACTATTTAGAGCTTCTGTTCTTCCCAAAAGACCAACCCTAGTGTTCTTAAGAGGCGATCCAAAAGAGTTTTCTCTAAGAGAGGGTAATTGTCTTCACTAAACTATTTCTTTTTTGTTATTATTTTAAAACCATAAATTATGTATTAACATTTAAAATATAATAACATAGTTATATACTATATACATAGATGTTATTATTTTTATGGAATAATATTTATCCATCTCCACTTTCATTAAATGAGAATGAAATCATCAATCATGTGTACAGGAGACAACCACCTCACGAACTGATTTAATTTATTTTCAACCAAAACATAACAATGTGGGGTATAATGATCGGTTTAAGGGATATATATAATATTTATGATATGATTATAATTATTTAATTATAATATCACGTATACTTTTTTACATTCCATTCCGTTTAAAATATGATAACATCGCTTGTGTTTATGGCGGACTACTGCCTCGCGAAGTGATGTGATTCATTTTTCACTTATTTTTTACAAAAAAGGTAATAAGTAATATGTTTAATGAATATATTTAATATATATTAAATAGTATAAATTATATAAAATTAATATATAATACAATTGTTTACCCTTTCACCCCTTAAGGGAATGATATCGCCGCTGATGCGTGTGTGCGACCTGCTATCTCCATGAAGCGATGTGATTCATTTTCTGTGTCCAATTCACAAGAATGGTTCTAAGGATGTATCTAATGATAAAATAATAATAATTATAAGATTAATATAATTCTATAAATTATGTAAAAATAACCTATATACAATAACTATAACTTTCATGACAAAACATGAATGAGAAATCAAGGAAATTAACAACTGGAATAATGAAAATAATGAAATATTATTAAAAAACATGTGGTAGTATGTTATAATAGGATCATATATGGTATGATATATATGAGTATGGTTTTTTAATAGATTTATAATAAACCTATATTTATTATACATGAGGTTTGTACACATATTAAGGATGTCGAACCTAAGGTAAGGGTTTCTCATCTCACTTTTACTTTCGTGAGATGTATGCCATATTCACCACTTATTCATTTGTGTTGTGTATATATTACTAATTTTTATATGTTACATCAAGAATATAATTTTCTTAATGGTATTTAAAGTTTAATTTAAATTTATTTCTTTCATGGGGCGTATGATTCAAAAGTTACCAAAGTGGTAAGGGTTTATTTTACAATCTCATCATTATTTGGGATTGTTTTTGTTTAAGTATACCTTGGGGGAATTATTTTATATTTATATATAAAACAAAATATAATTATTTATTCTATATTTATTCATAAAAGTTTCATGTAATACTACCATATTTTGACTCTTTGTTACTTAAAATTATTGAGAAAATGTTTTCAAGAAAATATGACTTTATTTCTCTCTTCGGTCGAAAATCCTTTTTCATCCAATCCATGTTTTATAAAAATGTTTTCAAAAATGTTTTTAACATTATACTAATGATTTATTAAAGACACTTTTATCCAGGTTTTACTTGTTACGGAATATTTTAAAGGTAATATTCATTTCATTTTAAAACAATTATCGTTTCGATTTTACCAAAAACGCTAAAGGACTATTTGTTTTAATCTGTACGACATAACCAGAATTTTCCACTATCATGAACAATCTATGTTTTAAAACTAATTTTACAATATTTAACGGTTATTTTCAAAATAAATTATTTTAAAAAAAATTGTGAACTTTTTGTTCTAGATGGTGATTTTTAAAATTCAAAGGTTATTTTCCTCAAAAATATTTTTAAGGATCTTTTATGGTTTTTATATTCATCAACAACATCAACCCTTTATTATACTTATGATCCACTGAGATATATTGTAATGATACCATCCTTATTATTTATATATACATTTTATGATCAGTTTGACTAGGTATGTATCAATTTTATACCATTCATATTACTCTGGATGGTTTATGATTATGTTTATTAATTTGGGGTAATTATTGACATTTCATATATTAGTTTTTCAATACAAATGTTTGTGTTGATTAGGTAACACCCCTTTAATATGAGGAAATAATTAGACATATTAAGTGATGGGTGGGGCTCAGATTTATATATCCCCTCGATGCATCAGAATGTCTCACGAGACAAATTTTCTTGGGTATTTGGCTGAGGCCTTACCCATTTATGTAAGATGTTTTGGAACGAGGTATTGATGGTAAGAATTCTTGGCATGATTCCTTAATAATAGGATTAAGATGTTCGACATTATTTATTCCATCATTATGAATTCAGTTATTGATATTCTAGGTGATTATTCGATTACTTAGAACATCCATGGTTATGTTTCAAGATCATGTGATTATTTATATGGTGTTATTTGATCATCATTTTAAACTATCATACTATGTTCAAGTTATTGATTAAATAGCATGTGTTTTAGTTATTTTACTTATCATATTGATTATGCCTTATTTATTCATAGATTCCTCTGTATTCTTACCCTTATTAAGAATCTGAGCTCACCCCTTTCTTAAGTTTTATTTTCCCCGGGATACCAGGAAGTGTTTTTTGAATTGATATGCTATTACATGCTAAGGGGAATAATGAAATTCTCAAAGAAAATTATTTGTGTATTTTATGTTTTAAAATGAAATGTGTATTTGAATTATGTATCTATTTTACCAAGATTACTAAAGTATTATGTCCTTTGGGATGTGAATGCTTGTATCTTATGGAAATATAACAAAGAATACACCAGATCTAGATTACTATGGTTGGGATTGCTACAGTATTTTACCTATTACTAAAAAAATAATTATATCAACAAAAATTTCATAAAAATTACTAAATATATTAATTACTCTAATTAATTAATAGGTTTAAATATATTATATTTTATATAAATTATGAAATTTTATTTTAATAATTCTATTATTAATAATTGTTAATAATTATTCATATTAAATATATTTATCATTTATTATTTTTTATTTTTTAAAAAATAGTAAACTATTATCTAATATTTAATTTATAATTATAAATAGTATAAAAAATTAAAAAAATTAAAAATAATAAGGAGGCCTGAACTGTGTTCACGCTTCCTATATAAATTTTGTACAGGAGATAATGACTTGGTTCACACCACATTTTTGGCCCCTAGGAAGAATGAACAACATTCACAATTATCCAAACCCCGTTTTAAAGATATGTAAAACTCTATCCACATTTTAAATTTTTTATTTTTTAAAACCTCAACAAAATTACTCGCTCTTAACTTCTAGCCAGTGTTCTCTACGCTCTCTCGTTACCCTCTCAAGCCGATAGTATTCTTGACCTCAACTACAAATTATCCTTTCATAGTAGACATCCTCACTCACCACTTTGATATTTCCTTATCATTTTAAATTTTTCATTCCTCCTTCACTATGGGTTTCATTGGACTCACCTCACACCTAATTATTCTTCCTTCTTTATTCTTCTTTTTTCTTGAAAATAACTTTACTATTATTCTCCATGCTATTAATTTGGAAAATATGGACACAATTTCATACTTTTATTGAGTATTTCATTATTTCTCTAGATATCTGGATATCTTCTTTTCTGAAATTCTAGGTTTCTGACTCTCCTACAAAATTTTCCTTTGAGGAATAATTTTGTTGGACACTATAAGTATTTCTATGCTTCTTCAACGATAGTAGCATCCTTTCTTGGTAAACCCTAATATAAATTTCATGTTCCTACAAACATTCTATATTATAAACACTTGATATTTTAGTTGAGAATATTCATTTTCCTAATATTAATGAAGGCATCCATCACTGTTAATATGTTACCTTTTTCTTCTCCATGATAAAACCCTTATTTAAAATAAATACATTGTATCCCACTATCTATTATTGTATTCCCTCTTTTAACTATCCCATTTTCATGGATAAGTATACTATATTTTTTATATGTAAATTAAAAATTCCATCTTTTATAACGTACATATCATATACTCTTTCACTTTTACTATGTACAAAATACAACCCTCCCACATTTTTTCCACATATGTATGTATATTTTGTAAAACAATATAGTATATTTACTATTTCTTATGCAACTTCTCTATATATGTTTACTAAATATATAGCCTATTCATGTTATAAATTTATATTTTACTTCTCTACTATTATATCTATATTTCATGTTCATTAACTGCATATTACTTACTTCATTTAACAATATTCTTATTCTTTTAAGGCCATGTACCATGGTTATTTTTCTTGAATCTAAGTTAGATTCATGTGAAATTAATTTCACTATTTAATATTCATATTACAACTATTCCAGCATTCTTATTTAATAAAATACCATATTTTTACATTGTTGATAATCATTATTGAATTTAAATTCTTCTAAAATTATTACAAACATGTCACACATGAATATAAACTCCCAAGTAACATATAAGAAATCTATATTTTCAGAATATTATCGAGGCATCAAGAAAAATATGTTGCTAATATGGGTATTTAACTGCAATTCCATCATTTAATTTAAATATCATTAAGATTACGGATGGAATAAATAGAATTTTAATTATTTACAGTATATGTATTACTTAAATTTATTTACTTTAAAGTATTGTGTGGTCACCTATAATTCAAATGGATACAATCCCATATAAAAACATTGGTTTATAAATCTCAACTCAAGTGTCTTTATAAACAATATCACAAAATGATATGTTTAATGCACTTTTTCCATTGAAATATTTTAGTTTTCTTATAAAAACATGTTATTAGAATTTATTTGCTTAATTTAAAAATTATTTCTTCACATAATAATCAACTTTGAAATTTGTCCACTAGAATAGATATTGTGACACCATCTATAGGAATGAAGTGAAAAAAGAACATGATGTAAAAAAATGTTCCATCAGAATGTAAGTCATTTTATTAAAAGATATTTTTCGAATATATTTATACAAAATTCAATATTGTTTCAATTCTATATTCATTTAAGGTGTTATTAAAGTCTCTATTGTCAATATTACTACAAAATTCATTGCAAGAACACTTGTAATTAATTATAAATTCTCATGAAATTTAACATCAATAAAGAAACCACATCAGTATTAATTCAAAAAGTTTGATAACTAAATATATTACTACATCTTTTACATAATAAGTAAAATTCACTCATCTATTCCTTAATTTTTAAGAACCGTTTGGTTGAAAACCATCTTTGGAAATTCAGTGTTTCACTAGGTATATTTAGAATTATTTGAGCTATTTTATTATTATACCTTACTTGGATTGTTCAATTAGCATGATTTGAGTTATGTCTTGACCATGCAATATTTCTATTTCCACTAATAAATTCTTAATTATTTCTTATTCCATGATTTTTACCATGTTTTCCATCCCATATAGAATGTATTGATTATGTTATGTCATTTTTCTTTATTTTTTGCAAATAGAATGGGATGATTAAATTATTCTTTATGCCTTTTTTGGTTTATTAACTTGATATAGATATATATGTTTAATTAAAGTTGTGTTTGAGTGCTACTAGGGTTTTAGAAATGAAATAATAAATGATATCTTGTTGGAAATTATTATTAAGGGTTTTTATAGTATAATTTGATTCAAAAATTCTTAATATGATAATATAAGTACATGTTTATATTATGTTTGGTATTTTTAAATGACATGAATAAATATAAAGTCCTGAGTTGAGTTGATGAATTATGTTTTGTGGTGGACCATGGGCGGGTGGTTCTATCTAAAAAAATTAATTGGATAAGTTGGGAACTACGTTTTAATTATGTGCATGAGTTTTCATTTGATCGTACATGTTTGGAATATGATATTTTTTGTTACCCAAGACATCCTGGGGGTGAATCAGGGTGTTGGATAAATTAAAAAAATTCACCTATTCTATTTTATTCAGATCTTTTTCCCTCTGTTAGAAGGATAATTTTTCAAATATTAATTATTTTTATCTATCAAATTCATTGAAATAATATATCATACATTCGAGAATTATTTTAAAGCATCAAGTGGCATAGATTTTACATTGTTCACCAATACTAAGCTGCATCCAAGGAGCATACACTCAACATTATGTTAGTGTACCACAATTTACCATAAATCACTATTTGTGTGGATATAATATTTAAGTAAAGTCACTCTTCACTAAGGCTCACTACTTGTACAAATTTAGGTAAGTTCACTCCTTACCATGGATCACTTCATGTTGAATGGTTTAGAGATTAACTCAATGACTCTCAAGGATCTCTCCCTTTATCCTCCTTTTCCCACTACTCTAAATGATATCATTGAATGTACATGTATCTATCTTCTCAATTTATCAACATGAAGGTAACTTAATGTTTAGTATGTTTAAACTATATCATACATACTAATTTTGATGATTCAATGAATTCTAAGTATTGCTTCTAATTTCACTCATCAGACCATATGTTTCCTTGATAATCCACAACTTTGAGTTTTATTATCTACCTCATTTAATTTATGATCAATATTTTTTGTAATATACTCTTCACATACTCTTAATTTTTTCATAATTAACTTCCTATTTATAAATAGATCTTTAATATATTCTGGTTTAGAAATAAAAATTGAAATCTAATTTAGATATACAATAGATCCCATGTTTTTTACTATTCTTCTACCCTCATAAATCACAATTCCCACTTCATATATATTATGAGTTGTCTTTATCCTCTATATCATTGATATCCTATACAACTAATCCAATATATCTTAGTAATTTTGAATTTTGAATTCAGAATTAGGATTTCAAACAACTTCCAACTTCCTTTAATTCAAAAAAACCTTGAATCATCTTCGAATGGATATTTACTAGTGAGCTCCATGAAAATCATTGAGATCCATTACATAAATACCAAGTTGTTGAAGAAGAACTATCATATATTAGTATTCATTTAGAGATCAACCACTAAAATTTATTTGGGTTGTTAATATTCATTCTAAAAATTGAAAAGCAGTTGAAGAAGCACGAAATCAATAAAACTGGGCGTAACCACCGATTTTTTAGAAACTATGAAATAGTCTATAATCAAAGAACCTATGGGGGTACCACATCAAGAAAACCATGACGTGTAAGTCCAAATACCTCGACATAGCTTTTCTATAGGTAAAAACACCCTTCAACATGACTGAATAATTGCTCATTTTCTCATTTCCTCTTCATCTCTATAGACCTATTGCACAATACACCTTCCTCCACGATATGATGCTATTGAGATTCCCATTTCAATCACCCTCATGATAAGTCCTTAATGAATCTAACATTCATATACATATATCTCACACGATTTCCATCACGACTTCCGCAATGCCCATTATTGGCCTCCCTTTGTTGCATATAGATTCTTACAAAGAAAAACTCCATGTTCCATGTTGTGCCACTAATATTCTCCAAATTTCAAAATCACCATGTCTTGTATAGGTTCACCATGGCATGAGACTCCCATTTTGACTTGCAGAAAAATTTATGCAACTCCTAAATGAATATTATGCATCTATAGTGATGACTTCCCATTTTCGTATTTTATATGCCTATTCTCATAATAATAACCTTATGTATTTTCCACATTTTTACAACTCCAAAATCATTAAATAAGTATAAAAAAATAATTCATCACAGTAATCTACAATTTTTTAGTCTCAGATCAAGCACAAATTTAAAATACTTATCTATTAAATGAAAAAACTTACACATATAAGGAATTATTCTATTTTTCCTAATCAAAATCTGCCTTTAAAATTCTTATGTATATTGGTGAAGATCTAAAATTATCCAAAAAAAATATTCTTATATAATATCTACTTTGGTACATCCAACTTCTTTACTTACAATATACATACTTCCATGTTTTTCAAATGAGTTCTTAACTTCTCAAATATACAACTCTGGATAAAACTTCCAACTCAAAAACTTCTAGCTCCCAGTCATTTATTTCCAAATAAAAAAAATCCAACCTATTTCACATGACCTTAAGTGATGTTCCTTCATCAAACATCTATTACCATCATCACCGTTCAATGATTTTCCTTTAGTGATTGTAAAAAAATACAACATACATCCTTTTAATTATAATAATCTCCCACTTTAGATTTTTTTGACAATACTTTCATAAAATCCATCAACCATTAAGATGAGATAATCTATCCCCCTTTCTCCTTAAATCCAAGATCTTCCAATCATATGGATTTTATAGAATTCTTTCCCCCTAATTTTTAAATAAAATGAAATGGGATCTTCTCCTAATTATCTTTGGTATCTTTAGTGGATTCATTACCCCCGTTTTAATATACCTTTTTAACCAAATATTTTGAGAGAAATCAATATCCTATCAATCCTATAAATATTCGAGATTAAGAGATATTATTCCCCCTTCATATTCACTTCAAATCACTATTTGATTCCAAATTAATGATCCCTAAACTCTTTTTACCACTGTATAGTTTCAGATCATAGTGGTGTGGTCATAATCATGTTGGTGTGGTGCAAAGCGATGCACCACCACTTTTTATGGTTTAATCTCAGCACTGTATGTGATCACAGAGTTGTAAATCATCTATGATCATGAAACACGACTGTTTTATTACTTATTGCGCTGCTACCTCCCAATGCCAAAAAAAAATTGATGCCAACTTCCCACCTGTAGCAAAGAAGATCATTTTGTGAATTTTTTTATTTATTTTATTTTATTTTTTAAATTGTATTTATCCTTTTTTTATTTTAGTTTTTTTTTCTTTTTTTGAGTATTTTCATTTTTTAATGTTTGTTTTAAAATGTTTTTTTGTTTATTTTTTTGGTTTATTTTGTTGGTATATTACACAATAGCATTGTTTTTTAGGTTATTATAATCTTATTTTTCCCTTTTTTCCAATTTAATTTTTGTTTCATTTTGTTTTTTTCATTTTTTCCTCCAATTGTATAGTCTATGTTTTTTCAATATCGATGGATATTTTTTATCATATAATTTAGTATCAAATGTAAAATTAATTGATGAAAAATATTTAATTATGTAATAATATATATTTTTTTATTTTTTTCAAAATAATATATAATTTAAATTATATTAATAATCTATGATTGGATAAACAATTACCATAATTCTATCATCATCCTAGTTATCCCACTATAGGATGCCATTGTGTTGCGCTGCAATCCAATATTGACTACCACTAGAATATAAATTCTAAATATAGTGATTTAAAACTCTCTACTTTGCTAATTCAATCCATCAAATCTTTTATCCATTTGTTTACACCTTCAAAACATTTGGTTATTTCAATCAATTATTGAATATCCTAAGAACCATTAAATTTCTATCCATTATCCTTTATTGTAACTTGTTTCAACTCAGTTTCACCAATAGTTATATTCTTCTTAAAAATTTCTTGTGAGTGAATGGACCCCTTGACAATGAGCCATCAACAAAACCTTTATTCATTCATTGTCAAAACTCTGTAGGAAATAGGAGTTTTTGTTAATAAAATTAATATTTTCCATATCACTCACTAATTTGCATTATACACTTGTGGAAAAAACTTTTTCTTCCTTCCAAAATTAATGAATGTGATCTCAATCATAATTACTTAATCCTTTTAGTGTATAAGAAATAATTCACAAGATTGTGTAAGACATACCACATGTTGATCCAATTGATATGACTTGTTTATGAAAAACTAGTGACACTACATGATATCCATGATCACCATTTCATCAAAAGATTTATTTATTTTAAAATAAGAAAAATCTTCATTTGAATACTCATCACCAATTCCCCTTGATTTCTACATCTATTTAAATTAATTAAATTATAATCATCATAATATGGAAACCAATTTGGGATCAAAATTATTCCTTAAGTAACAAGTTTGATCTGCATGGTTAGTTCATAAAAAAATACAATGATTTTTTTCTCTATAGATGTTGTTTCCACTACTACGAAATATGACATTAATATCACAAGAAATTGACTTTATCAGTGTTAGAAAAGAACTAAATACATGAGAGATGTTAAAAGGCCTAGTCTTTTATCAGCACTAAAAAAGCACTGATAACAAGGTCCTTTATCGGTGCTAAAAAAGTGCTAATAAATGGAACATTTATCATCCATTTTAAAAGTGGTGAAAAAGGAACCATTTGTCAGCACTTTCATTTAGTGCTACTAAAGGAACTGTTTATCATATATTTTATAAGAGCTAATAAAGGATCATTTATTAGTCTTTTATAAGAACTGATAAAGAATACATTTATCAGTGCTTAAAAGCACTGATAAGGGACCTTTTATTATCACTCGGAGAGGAGATGATAAAGGTCCATACTATAGTGTGTTGCAACAACACCACTGCACTATGCTGTTACAGTACACCACAAAACCAAAAACACATCATAAAAAAAACTAGACCCAATACAGGATTTAAATGAAATGAAATTTATAACACAAACATAAGAAAAAACACTATATTATAGACATTTCAAACATTGGTTTATACAATACCATAAATACAAATTATTACACAAATTCAAAAACATAAATCTTCTTTTTTTTAATCCAGACCTGAGTCATGCTATTACTGAACAAACCACCCTTTATTGAGGAAAATAATGCATCTGTATGAGAAAAAGTTCTTATGTTAGTAATAATATAAAGAAATAAATTAACAGGAAGTTTGAATTTTATTAAAATTGATGTCAATTTTAAATAAAAATACTCACTTGGAGTCATAATAGTTTCACCACAAATCATATTGAGATGTGTCTGATTAAAACATGTCTAAAATGACTTGTGGATCATTTTCCTAAAGTATCAAAACAATCTGAATGTTGTTTCTTGGTTTTGAGTATGTTAGTTTTCCTTTATAACAGAATGTCATTTTAAACTGGAAACACATAGTTTTGATAAATTATGATCACATTGTGTAATGGTTTTGCGTAAAACAGATTTTTACACATCAAAAATGACTTATTAATTGTTTTTCTAAAATATCAATAAAATATGAATGTGTTTGATTGGTTTCAGTGAGTGACACTTTTTGAACTAAAATGTCAATTTTAAACTAATAGTAGACACTTTGAGTCATACTGAGAACATCATGTATCCGATTGAGGAGAAGATGATTCTTATATGCCAAAAATGACATATGGATCATCTTATTAAAGTATAAAAACAATCTGAATGTGTTTTCATGGTTTTGAGTAGGAAAGGTGACCATTTTACTAAAATTGTTGAAAATTTTAAATTAAAAGATGTACTTTGAGTCATACCAGTCACAACATGCATCGAATTGAGGTGCAGATGATTCCAACACGTATAAAATGAATTTTGGATCATTTTACTAAATTATCAAAAAAAATTAATATGTTTTATTGGTTTTGAGTACGTCAATTTTCTTTTTTTACCATAATGTCATTTTAAACTGGAAACATGCACTTTTGAGTCATACCAGTCACATCATGCATTTAATTAAGGTGAGTCTAATTCCTACCCATCCCAAATGACTTATGGATCATTTTCATAATGTATTAAAATAATATTAATGTGTTTTATTAGTTTTGAGTATGTAAGTTGTCTTTTTTACTAAAATGTCAATTTAAAAATGAACATGCAATTAGACTCATACCAATCATATTGTGTATATGTTTTATGTGAAACTGATTTTTACACATCAAAAATGACTTGTGAATTGATTTCATAAATTATCAAGAAAATTTAATTTTTTTTCTCAGTTTTCAATGAGTGACACTTTTTGAAATAAAATGTCGATTTTAAACTGATAACGGACACATTGAGTCATTCCAGGCACATCATGTATTGGATTGAGGTTTTGATGATTCATACACATAAAAAATTACTTATGGATCATTTTCCAAATGTATTTATACAATTTTAATGTGTTTTCTCAGTTTTTAGTAGGTTATTTGGTCTTTTTACTAAAATTGATGTCAATTTTAAATAAAAACATGTACTTGGAGTCATATCAATCACACCATGTGTCAGATTGAGGTGAAGATGATTTCTTCATGTCTCAAATCACTTATAGATCATTGTACTAAAGAATCAAAACAATCTGAATGTGTTTTCTCAGTTTTGAGTTTGTCACCTGTCTTTTTTACTAAAATGTCATTCAAAACATGAAACATGCACTTTGACTGATACGGATCCCATCGTGTATCGGTTTGATTTGAGACCAATTCATGTATGTCAAAAATGTTTTATGAATCAATGTTCTAAATTATTAAGAAAATATGAGTGTGTTTTCTCATTTTTTAGTGAGTGGCTCTTTTTAAAGTCAAATGTTGATTTTAAACTGATAATGAACAGATTGAGTTATATCGGGCACATCATGTATCAGATTGAGGTGAGGATTATTCTTACAAGTCACAAATTAATTCTGGATCATTGTTTTAAATTATAGAAACAATATGAATATGTTTTATTCATTTTGACTATGTCACTTTTTTTTACTAAAATTAATGTCAATTTTAAATAGAAAGAAGTATTTGGAGTCATAGCAGTCACATTGTGTGTCTGATTGAGGAGTCGCTGATTCATACTTGTCCCAAATTCTAAAAAAATCCTAACAATACATGTTACAATGATTTACCTTGAATTTATTTTCCGATCTACCAATACTTCATGATCATCATCGGACAAACCACCTCAACTCAAAAAAAAGAATCCACCTATATAAGAAAACAATTATTACGAGTAATACTAAAATGATGTAAATTAAACATAAATATGAAATAATACATTAATTATCTAGATAATTATTTTATTATTCAAATATCAGTATTACATATATGATTAAGAAGTGGAGGTATCTTGAAATAAAGTGATAAATGTTAACACTGTAGGGGTGAACGGTTTTGAGGAAGAAGATGTATGTGGAAGTTTTTGTGCAGAAACGAATGACAGAGGGACAGATCACCCCAACTCAAATAAAATAATCAACCTATATAAGAAAATAGTTATAATGTGAGTAATACTAAAAATAAATAAATAAAAAATAAATATGAAACAATATATTAATTCTATGGACAATGATTTTACTGTGTAAACATCACGATTACCTCTGTAATTGTGTAGAGGCATCATCGTTGCTCATCCTACAAAGGAAATAGAGGGAACTTTATGGGAAGGGATACATTCAACAGTGTAGTGGTGAAAAGGTTTTTGAGGGAGAATAATTATGTGGATTTTTTGGTGTAGAAAGGCATGAAAGATGGATAGACCACCCCTACTAGAAGAAAATAATGCATATATGTAATAAAAAAATTATTATGTGAGTAATAATTAAAATAAATAAATTAAAAATAAATATGAAATAATACATTAATTCTATAGAAAATGATTTTACTATGAAAATATCAATATTACATTTGTGATTGAGTAGAGAGAACATCATTTCTCTTCTTACAGAGGCATGAAACATGGGAAAAAATATTCTAAAATAAATGAAATCTACATGGAATAAGGAAAATTAACTCAACATTCCAATATAATTTTTTTCTTAAAATTTCATTTACATATTTCCAAAGGGTTTCATTTATTATATTTTTTTATTGTGAGGGATTAGAAACATCATCATGTGTAGAAGACATTGTCTACATGAGTATTCAGACATTTAATTTAGATTATGTTAATCTAGTATATAACATATAATATTATAAGGAATAACATAATATATTAAAAAACACTTTTACCTTATCATTGAACTCCCTTTATTTTTTTAATTTTTTCAAGGATTTGGTTCCTCTATCAAGAATCAAAATCCACTCTTCATGGTGCCCTCTAACATAAAGGACATTGTCTACATTGAGACCAGTATGAATTGATTGCGATGTCCCAATAAAAAGGTCATCCTCGATTGAATTTTCATCTAACTCGACATTTGTTTTAGTCACCAGAAGGAAAATAGACCAATTTCTTGTTTGTTGTATCATAGACGTAAAATAATTTCACTTCATTTGATGACATTATGAACAACTCATCATTTTTCCCTTCCATTATGAAATTCACCTTCAAAAAGACAATTTCATCAACTTTCACTCCATTTATATTTTCAACCCATTTGTAATAGAAAATAATAACTTGAAATTTTGTATAATACAACTCTTATATCTATTCTATAATTCCAAAATATGAAATATTTGCATAATATGGATTTCTATCCATGGAACCAGATATGTGCATCACTTCGTCAACAATCATAACACCACTGTTGTGAATCATACTAAAGTCATCGTGTTATTTTGTAAAGAATGTATAACCATTTATTAAAAAAATAATGTAAGATATAACATTTGCATTCAGTCCCCTATCTAGCCATTCATTTCAGAATTGAATTGAGATTTTTAGGTAACTCCTTAAAATTTTTATCTTGGAACCATTCTATAAATTGTTGATTATGTGTATTTTATATCCATCCTTCAACCCTTGATGGATTCAAATCACTAATAATTTCATTATGGCATTCAATTTATGGATCAATATCTTCACTATTTTTTAATATGTAAAGGTGAATTTTCTCCCACTCTATCATGGTAATTGTAACAACATCTCTTCTTGAAATGACTTCACCTAGAAGTAATTCATTATGACATGACTTTGGTAGATCGATGCTTTCAACATCTAATAGGTAATTGGTACATAATTCAATAACTTCTTCAACAATATATTGTTACAAAATATAACCTTTTGGATGAATCCAATTCTTAACACACCCTTTCAAAATCTTTATATACTATTCAATGGGGTACATCCATATCTAATGGACCTGACCACATAGTTGAACTTCTCTAACAAAGTGAACCATAAGGTGGACCATTATGTCAAATAATGATGATGCGAAGAACATCTCTAATTAACATAATATGACTGTAATATCCTTATTCATGATGTGAAAATTCACTGAGTCAAAAAATTTACCGCATATGGATTTGAAAAATAAGTTTATTTTGGTTAATGTATGTCGTAAATTTTGAGGCAGAATGCAATAAAAACAATAGGAATTAAATATTTTATCAAAAATTTACATTCATGTGATTTTATTCCTCATGACTTCAAATTAGTTATTGACATAAGATTATTGATATTTGATGAATACCCCTGTGAAACATTTACACTAGTAAGGAAAAGGAAAAATTACAATTTTTTCTATCTAGATAGAGTTTACGCTGCTGGAGAAATAAAAGTCTGCATTTTACCATTCATCGGTGCTTACTTTTCCCTTATCCCCATTTCAATCATGTCAAACCTAGCCTTGATTCCATCTTTTGTTTTTCAGGAACATTTATTAAGGTATCAATAACACTATAAAATACATTTTTTCTACATGAATGGAATATGACTAAAAAACAAACAATTCCAATATAGTAATTCAATGAAAATTGATCTCTTCTTCCAACCTTATTTTGTAAGGTTTTTCGAAAATGGTTTACTCGAAACAATGTCAATATTTTTTAATTTATTATACAGTTGATCACCCATTACTTGAGATGGTGTTGTACCTTGTTTGATATTCCTATTGAATGATGTCATTCAGGATCAGTATTAATGTAGTCAAGGTAAATGTTTCTGATGTCCTAAAAACACAGTCTTTAAGGAATGTTTCAACCAAAATGAGTATGTGTGATTTTCACAAATGGGACACCCAAACAATCTTTTAATTTTATTGCTTGATAAATTTTCATAAGTTGGGAACTCATTTATCCTTTCATACAACATGTCCCTAAATGTTAATTTTTCACTTTTATGAGAATTATACATTTTTACACCTATATCCCACATTAATTTCAAATATTTTATCAATGGATCCAAATAGACTTCAATATCAATACAGGTTTAATTTGTCCCAGATATAAGCAGAGACAACATAATGTATTTATGCATCATACATAACCATTGCTGCAAGTTATAATTTACCAAAATTATGGGCCATGTACTGTGAGTACTACACTTTAAACCAAAAGGATTTATTCCATATGTAGATAATGCAAGACATAACTTTCTCAGCTCATTTCCAAATTCAGGAAACTCATAATCAATTTTATTCCATTGAGGAGAATCTACCAGATGATGTAGGTTCCCATATTTAATTCTTGTATCTACATTCCATGTTGATTTTCTCTCAGTTTCCTAACATCCATATAGTATTCTAAACCATAGAATGATAGGAATGTACAATACATATTTCTATGGACTTGATTCATTTTTTGTGTATCGATTTTCACCAACCGTAGGGAATTCATAAAAGTGATGCATAACCCTTGTGAAAAAATATGCAATAATTTGGAAAATCTCCTATTTTTAGATATCATTCCCATTGAAAAAAAAATTCATTTAGCATTATATGTTCATAATTGTAGATCATTTTCTTGTGGTAGCATATCATTCAGGAGACCAAGTAGTTATGTAAAGCTTGCGTTACTCCATCTGTTACAAGCTTTCAAATTATATAACTTCAATACAAATAACAATGATTTGTATTTTGTACAACAGGTATACAATGTTTTAATGGAACATCTATGTAAATCCTCAAAAAACTTTTTACAATCACAAAGTTCATCTCCAATTTCCATTTTCATTTCTTCCATGCGATATCCAATATCATTTACAAAGGTAATCATATCAAATGATTCATAAACTGCAATATCATCCCAATTGGTGTACACATTCATTTTTTCCCCATGTTTAGACCAAAATTTATAGATTTGATCTATTCTATGATAAATAAAATGTTCTTACAACTCCTCCATACTAATGTTTCTTGAATAAAAATAATGTAAACATAGACATAAGATTTTAGAAGGGTCTTCTTCATGCTCTCTTACAAAATTGATGAATTATTTAACCCCATATTGATACTCATTTTTCAAATGATTAGCTTGCATCCGTTTTCAATTCATATCCATAATATTGGGTTCATAAAAGATTAATTTTCAATAATATATAAATAAATACACATAAGATATTCATTATCAAAGGTGAATGTTATAGACAAATCTAATAAGGGAACTCAACATTTGATTGTTTCGAATAATTTAAGTATGTTGAAGAAAATGGTTAGTTGAATTTAAGATAATAATTACTCCAATATGGAAGGTATTATCATATGAATTCATTCAATGGTGAAAGTTATAGAAAAATTCCATCCCCATAAACTCATATCCCATACATTTATCATTGCATTTTGTTGTTTGAAATACCCTTCATCTCTTGTAGACATGCACCTATGTGGCTTGAAATAATCTAATTAGTTGTAATCCATGGGATGAATAATGATTAGAGTAGTTAAATAAATATAAAAGAGATGGGGGTGAGTTTCAAGAAAAAAATTGAAATAATGACTGTTTGGGAGATGATGTTGATTAGGATGACAACTGTCTATAAAAGAGATGGGGTATCATCTCAAGAAACAAATTGCAATAATAACTGTTATTTGACACACATAAAATATTTGTTAAATCCCCTAAACAAATGAAAATACAATATAGGAAATTGATAAGTAATAAGAAACCCAAATATTATAAACAAGAATAATAAACTCTCATTCAATCAACTAGAAGATATAAAAATTTACAGACAACCATCATTATCATCATCTCATCTCCCAAATATTTATCATTACATTTTGTTTTTTGACACACATCCTCCATCTCTTGTGGACATGAACCTATGTTTCTTAAAATACTATATGAAGTTTTCATCCATGGGATGACTAATACTCATAGTTGTAAGAAACATAAAAGAGACGAGGGATGAGTATCAAAGAAACAAAATGCAATGATAACTATTTAGGAGATGAAGATGATGAGGGTCATGATTTTACTTCATTGTCTTCTCTAAAAGGAGAAATGCCTCCAATTTGTGATAATTTAACCATTTTAACAAGTTATTAACTCATGGCCTATTGAAGGTGATATTTGGGGGGAATAAACATTCTTGCATGTGATTCAAGTGGTCTCGGTAGGGATATGTTATGATATATGTATCTTTGGGGCCTCCATGAATTCTATATTTATCTGATAAATATCATTTTTAAAATTTTAAATCCTATAACAAAGACTAGTTCCACCTCTAATAAAATGAGTCATCAAGTATTTCTTAAATCCCCTAAACAAATGAAAATACAATATAGGCAATTAAGGAGTAATATGATACCCAAGTATGCTAAACAAGAATAATAAACTTCCATTCAATAAAATAGAACATATAAAAATGTATTGATAAAAAATTTAATAAATAAAGAGTTATTTCATATATATGGATAGTAATCAGAGATTCTATGGGGCGGAACCAATATATGTAGACCTAAAATAATGAATACCTAAAAATAATTTCTAATATATAGAATTTGATAACTTCCATTATATTTTTTAGAAAAATTGATATAGAAAACTAAGGATTCTATGGAGGCCATCTAATACACATTGAACCATCCTTGAGATTTTAGGGAGGTCCATAAACAGGTTGGCATAAAGAAATAATACACATCAAAAAGATATATCACAAAAAAATGGAGAAAAACACACCAAACCATGCAACGCCCATCCCATTCACATTTAAACACACACACACACAGATATATATATATATATATATATAACATAGAATTTATAGTACACATAATTGAAAAAAATGAACATTTAAAAATATTTTTTAATGAAAATAAATATAATCCCTTCCTAATTAGGAAATCCAGAACCATAATTTGTTGATAAATAATTATAAAATCACCCTTACATCATAAGTTCTGAAAAAACATATAAATAGATAGAAATATATATTTATATATATACATATGTATGTATATTTAAATATATCTTTATAAAAGAAACATAAATTGGTAAAAATATATGTAACCCTTATGACAAAATATCACAACATAGTAAAATAAATATAACCCCATAATAATTTTGAAAATAGAGAGCCATTGAAAATAAATAAATATGGTATCACCATTAATAATATTTCTATTAAAATAAAAAAACAAAATTATGAGAAAATAAATTTTTAAGGAAATACCCTTACACTTGATTATTAAAATAGAATTTAAATAAATAAATTTCCATACTTGAATTGCATAAAATCAGCTTCTGTTGCTGCTTTGCACCATCACTAGACTACGAATTTTTTACTAAATAAATTTTCATGTTTGTTTAAGGTTTCTATTTCCAAAACCTCCACTATTTATACAATGACATAAATATTTATTTAATTGGTTTTTCTGCGGACCAGAGGTGATTCTCTAAGATTTTAAAATAGAGACAAAATTAACCTTATGGTGCAAGTTGGGGTATAGATGTAGACAATGATGAAAATTGATTCAAAAAAATATAAAAGGACCAAAATAGGATATAAAAATAGTAGTAAAGAAATAGATTGATCGTAAACATTAGAAAAATAGTATACAACAATAAGAGAACAAATACAGAAATAAAATCGAAACCTACAAAGGAAAATCAGAAACCCTCGAATCCAGATCTCGCAATGAAAAATAAATAAAGAAAACCAGAATATATAAAGGAAAAAACTAGTCATAACTTGCTAGGTTGAAGAAAATTTGATACCCCTCATATATAGATATCAATGTTCTCCTCAGAAATCCTAACTGCAAGAGAACACCACAAATGATGTTCGAGTAACTGGAGGCAGTGGGTTTGTGTGATTCGAGCTATGATTCATCAAGGAGGAGCACCAACAATGGGTGGCTTCTGGGGAGAGCTTAGGATATCACGATGGGTTTGCAATAGGTTAGGTTTTTTAATAATATTAGGACACTTTTATTAGCTATTTCAAAAAAGTGTCGATAAAGAGACATTTTATCAGCGCTTTTTATTTAAGCGCCGATAAAGATTTTCTTTATCAACTCTTATTACTTAAGCACTGACAAAGGATTTATAATTATAATTATAATTAAAAAAATTGTAAATATATATATACTTAATAAATATATATAAATATAAATACAGTAAATATATTCCATATATTAATATATTTATTATTATTTTATAATTATTTAAATATATAATTATTAATTTGTAATTATATAAATATTTTTAAAAAATAATATTTATATCATTATATATATTTATAAAATTATATAAGTATTTTTAATGAATATATATAAATATAAATAAATTGAATATATTCATTATTTAAGTAAATTTATTATAAATTTAATAAGTATTTAAATATATATAATTATTTATTTATAGTTATATAAATAATTTTAAAAAATATTTATTTATTTATAATTATAAATATATAATTTTATAAATATAGTATGTACATTTTTAAATATATTTTTTTATAAATATATTTATTTATAAATAGTTTTTACAAGTATTTTTTAACATTATTAATGAATATCAAATTTTAAGTGCATGCATGTTAAAAAAGAGTGAAATTTAATAAATTAAAAATAACTACAATTTAATAATATTGAAAAAATGGATAAGTTTTTTGTACGTGCATTTAATATAAAAATGCATTAATTATGTATATGTGTAATCAATATAACACACATTTGATCTATGTTAAATTGAAAAATCAAAGAACATTCAATTATATGCCCATTAACTATGAAATTATTCAGTATATTTAATTCATATTAAATTTTAATTATAAACCATTATTCACTAAATATATGACTATTTAATGTAAATCACCTAAATATTTATTAATATAAAAAACATATTTAAATACATTAATATTTATCTATATATTTAATATATAACATTTATTAACTTTAATTATCATAATTATCTAATTAATAATATGTTTAATATTTAACCATGTATAATCAAATTATTCATTTTTATTAATAATTATTTAATTAATAAATTTTTTAATTTTTTTAATAAACCTAATTTTTTTCTTTAATTTATTTCATTATTTCATTTTATTTATTCGGACCATTATCAGTGCTAAAAAATTACTGATAAAATCTATCTTTATTAGCACTAAAAATAAAATGCTGAAAAAGGGTACCCTTTATTAGTGCTAAAAAAGAGCTGATAAAGATGCCATTTAACAACATTTTTTCTAGCACTGATAAATAAAAGTGTTGTTAAATTCCTTTTTTGTAATACTGTGCTTATCCAACAATTTTTTCATCCACTTCTTTAGGGTTTGATACCACTAGATAAACATCTTAAAAACATAAACACATAAACACAAATTAAATAAGAAACCACAAAATTTAATGGCACAAAATGAATGAAGAAACCATTGGTAAACATCAGTGATGTTTTACAACAACCAATAATGATTCAATGTGACAAAAAATTTCCATTAAGTTATCTAAAAATATTTTTCAATACTCTTACAAAAAACAAATTGAGAAATGATAACATTTCATAAATAATAAAGTAGAGAAAAACATAGTGAGGCTAGAATTTTTTATAACTCAAGATCAGGTGGTAGATCTATTCATGAATCCCTTAGTGGATCATTTTTTTGAAATTCATTTGTTGAAACTTAGTGTTGAACCTATCTGTTTAAACTAATGTGGTTTATAATTTCTCCTCTCCTTATTGAATCTTGTCCTATATATGGATATTCTTTCTGTATGTAGGCTTATATCATTTATTAGAAGCAAGAAGATAAGGGGATATACTATTCATAGGATGTTGAAGTTAAGTGAATTTGATCCAAGGAAATATATACAACAAATTAGTGTTTCAATATTTATCTTATTTCCTAAACCAATATTTCACACATATAGGATTAGATATTAGATCTATATTATTTGTTAATCTTTTAGCTTAGTGTATTGTTGTAAGTGCTTGGAAATATTTGGTTTCAAACATGAAGTTCCCCATGAATTTTATTGTTAGGAGGGGAATAGGGGAAAAGCATGAAAAATAAAGTATTGAAATAGAAGATTGTATACCAAAGTAAGGGGGTTAATTGAGTATTATTAATCTTTTTAGGTTGACACGTTTGCTAAAAACAAAAAAATGGAGAGATTTTTGAAACCAAAGGTTGGTTTTTATTGGATTTTTTGTCAAGGATTGTATTTTTTGTGATGGAGTATTTTTGATGTTTATAAGTATTAAAGAGCCAGGGTGAGTCACAATAATGAATATTATTTAAGTCCTAATAGATATAGAAATCGAGATTTTATTTTAAAAGTAGTAGAAAAATAGACGTTCATGTCAGGAACCTTGATTCATGTCATGAGTAATCACTTCATAAGGTTTTTTGGGAAACTTATTTAGGTTTATAAACATCATGAATATAAACGTCACATTTTAATGGAGGTTTCATAATGTTCCTTACTTTTTCATAATTTTGTTATTTCATAATTCATGTTGATATGTACTAGATCATGTTGTAAAGTATAATTAATCATATTTTTAGCATCTCTATCTACTATGGTATCAAACTACAACACATCAGATCGTTCTGAAAAGAATTCTTGGAATTTTTAGTAGATTTTAAAAGGATATTTTGTAATGTCACAACACATTAGATCACATTATGAAGATATCTAGGTAGATTTGTGTGTTTCTATATTTTAGTTTTCCACGAAGCATATATCATGCCACTCTAGGTGAAAGATTACACAACATGAAGACATGGGTTATGTTATGACCTATCTGGTAGTTCAAATAAGTTTCAAAGAAACCAAAACATTGCACTTTGAATCTTCATGTCATTTTATGATCACAGGTTTCTATAAAATTCTAATTAAGATATTTATGTGCCAGTTAGATGATGATTTTTTAGTTATTTCAACAGCTAGTAACTACCCATTTGAAATTTAATGGAGGAGATAATTGAGAATTCCATATGAGGGATGGATTTTATCTATAGGTTTTTTATGTTTTTGAATTTGAATTTTAAATAAAAATTCTACTGGATATTGAATATAGATATTGAATAGAAAATGTTATAGGATATCACACATAGAATAAGGAATAGACTTAAAGATCTGGAGTATTGGAGGATCTAAATTTAAAGATTATTGAATATTATATTTTTATGATTTGAAGTGTGTGAGGCTGAATTTCTTTTATGATTAGGCTTGTAAGAAATGTTCTTTTCACATACCATTGAAAATTTGGAATAAAATAATTTATCATCATGGAGAATACCCTTGGTGTTTTGTGTTGATTTATTTGTTTTATATCCTATAATATAATCCTTCTTGTCGATTCTATAATTAATCCCTCTTGAAATTATTTTCTTAAAGACATGAAGAGGTCATGGTCCTTAGAAGAGCAGTGAGGTCTTCCTAAATTTAATATCACATACTAGTGAATTAGTGTTTAATCTATATATAAACAAATCATTGATTTTTGATCCCTAGAGTAGACTTTTATAATTAAACGAAGTAAAATTAGTGTGTTTAGGCTCCTTATATTTTTTAATTTTTTTATTGAAAATCATATTCAAGATATCATCTCCAATGAAAATATAATTTCCAACTTAATACATAGATAATAAGAAATTATTTCACCCAAATTCACTCCCCCTTTTAGAGTGTATAGTGGGACCAGGGTATATTAAGTTCCTAGCAGGTTTGGTCCGACCCCTTGAGGTATCAAAGTGAAAGTAGGATGAAATATTAATGGATTTATTTATAGGGATTCCTCAATCAAAAAAATATCATGATGTTATCTAGGAGATCATCAACCAACTGACCAAGTCATCCCACTTCCTTTCTATTAAGGGGAAAAGTTCAATGGAGAGAATAGGATGCTTGTATTTGGAGAATATCATCCAACTATATAGGATACCCTCAATTATTATTTTTAATTGATATGCTCAATTTATTTTTTGGTTATTGAGGTTCTTGAAGGAATAATTTTGGACATGGTTCTTGATGAGTATAATATTCCACCCTCAAACTGATTTCTAAACCAAGCGAACCATTCAATTTCTTGATTTTATGTCCTGGGATTGTGTGTTGGATTTTGATTGGAACTGGGATGATTAATTACCTTTAGTGTATTCCTCATACAACAATAGTTATCACTACACAGTTGGCATGATGAATTTTGGGGCCCTATAAGATAGACCTTGTAGGTCAACCCTATGTTGGATGGAGGTAGGATAATTATCACTCATGGGGATATAATTGGTGTGGGTGAAAAAGGAGAACACACAAGTGATCCTAAAGTAAATTAGGATTTATTAAAGTAATTAGATGTAACTTTTGGATTAAAAATGGATGATTTTGGTGTTTAAGGAGGGAGATAATATGTTTTTAAATTTATCACCATGAAAGAGTTTACCGAGATTTGGTAAAGGGGTTAAAATATCTTCAAGATCCATCGATCCATTCAAGATCTTATGCAGGGTTGGTGATGTTTCTTACTGTCTAGAATGCCCCTGTGGTTGGACTAAGTGCATAATGTATTCCATGTGTCACATGTAAGGAGATATATTCATGACCCATCACATTTCATTATCTAGGGATGGCTATACATCATGGATGATTCCACCTTATCTAATTACCCAATGGAGATTGAGGATCGGCATGAGAGGATTCTTCATGGATGATTTATTCCATTGGTGTGTGTCATTTGATAGCATGAGAACCTTTCTAAGGCCCCGAACATAAACATTACATAATCTTGAATTATGTTAATAATTCACATCGAGGATCTTTTCAGGTTTAGAGTTTTAGATAATTAGGCCATAACTATTACATTACAACTCAAAAATTACAAAGTAGACACTTCTACTCAGTATCCATTTTTTTCATAAAATAAAAACTCTTGAAAAAAAGAAACATGTCTAGTTCCATGTTTTAGACAACCTGACTTTTCCTTGATCCCATCCTTGACCCTATTCATCTTTATATCGTGTGAAAAACATTTTAAAAAATTGGTATGAGTAGAAAAATCTCAGTAAAGGATACACAAAAAAGGAAAACTGTTAGTTTTTCAAAACGAAAAGTAAACCATGAATAATTTATCATAAGTAATACTTTTAACCTTTATGAAGTAGTAAATACACTTCACTGAATCAAAGATCATTGCTTACCCTTTTTGACCAAAATATTACCATAAAACCCATAAAAAGAACACATAACATATAAAAGTAACGTGGGACATAAACATACTTAATGGAATAACCATATGGTCGAATTCCACACATATCACTAAATGTAATAGCCATACTGTTGACTTCCATACCCAATGCATTGGAGGTTATAATGCAACCACCTGTCCTGGTTTATCATGGCACCACTCGTCATTTGGTTTATCACATAACCACCCATCAAATGTCCAAGAACAATTATAAAATCATAAATCATAAAATATTTCTAATATAAACATTTCACTAATAAAATTTCATTTGAAATCGCAAGAAATCATTTCAAGATATTTAAATAATTAGTTCATTTCAAAAACCATTTTCAATACCAAAACACCCAAAAACAGAATAAGGGATTTTTTTTCCTTTTTAAAACATTAATGCTTATAGAGGAATCCAACTAAAAATTACAGCATTGGAGAGGGCATTGTTGCCACAAATGATAAAAACAATCCTTTTTTCATTTACTCAAACTCTTCATAGAAAAAAGATTCCCTTTGAAAGAAATTAAAAGTCAAAGGGGTTTATTATATACCGTATAAAAGAAGAAGGTGTATATTATCAAAACATGCCTCAGTGAAAGGAGATTGAGACAAAGTCTCTTACAAAGATAATTTTGAAAATAAAATAGATCAATTATGTGTATTCAATATAAGTACACATAAAGAGAGTATAAATGAAAGATAATATATCAAAATTAATTTCTCACATAATAATATTACGACATAAACAAGAAGTATAAGATCAACCCAAAGAATGGAAATTGGGTTAAGAAGTTCACTTACCTCGTGTCCGACTTGACCCGTTCATTATTTAATTTCCTGAATAATAAACTTAAGTTAATTTATAATCACTTAAGAAAGTTTTAAAGTTTATTATTACTTTTATATCACCTATTACCTTTATATAACAATTTGTTAATTATTTGAGTTCATATCAGACATTTTTTCGATGTTCAAAACTTGAGTTAAAAAAGAACTTGTTATAATTATAAATTGTCCATGTGGTTGAAATTACATTATCTCTAGTATGATATTCAAAATTTATATATCATATATATCATATATATCTACTATATATAAATTTAGAATAGTCCATATCATTTGGATATATGAAAATTAAATGCACCATTCATGGAGACGGTAAGTCGTACGTACGCATGAACGCTACTTCCATTTCATTTTTTTAATTTTTAAAAAGAATGAAAACCAAATGATACATAATTATATTATTATTCTAGAATAATATCATATTTTATATATGTTACGTAATTTCATTAACACCATCTTTTATATGTTCTATGTATGGCACGAACGAGTCATATAACTTTGAGAGGGTGGTAGTCCGCACTTCCTCAAATGAAATTATCATGTTTACCCATTATTGAAACCATAAAGGTATTCTATAAATGAAAAATATAGAAGCATAAAGAACAAATAAACCTAATATATATCATATATAAAAATAGTTCCATCATAATGGCCACTATGAGAGGTGGTTGGAGATATTTGAGCAATCATCGTTTCGTGAGGCAGTAGTTCACCGTCCACATAAACAGTATGTTCGTATCCATTAGACGGAGGTTTGTTGAAGTGAATTTGAATCCTTATCATAACAAAAACCTATTATATTTAGGATATTGTTTTTGTTATAAAATAAATTAATAAATAGATTTTAGGGAATTGGAGAAGTAAAATAAAAGAAAATAACTTAAGAGAATATGTTACCTTTAAATCAGGTAACTTCCTTTGGTTTGAACCAAAAGGCTTCATGGAAGTACCTTATGCCTAAGGTAAGGATTATAGGAGGAATATAGGTATGTTTAGAGATTAATTGGTTGGATTTTGGACTATAAAAGGGGATTTATAGGTGTGAGTAATGGGTTAGAGGTGATGGGTTTTTATAAAGGAGAGGAGGGGATGTTTAGGAAAGTTTGAAAATATTATTTTATTATAAAATGATTTTCAGTTTAAAAAGGTCCAAAACTCATAAATTATAAGATAATATAACTATTGTTCGAAATAAAATCATCCAATAAGAATTTTCTAGGTTTTGATTAGTTTTTTAAATTTTATAATCTCGTTTATTTAAATTATTCATTAATAAGGTAATCACTACATCATCATTGTGTCATAAATAATTTTATTTGTTTGATGTCTAAAAATTATAAATAAAATACAATGATATAGGAAATATTTATATCTTTATAATGAATATTGATAGTCAAACATATAACATATATAAACCCATGTAAAAATTCATTTACTAAACGTTATATGTTTATGTCATTTTTATCTTTACTTTAAATTAATTAATATAAAGTGTCATTCTCACTCCCAAGTGGCTCCATGGGGTCCCAAAATAGACCCAAAGATACCCATGGTCAGACATGTATCAACAAATAATAATATTTCACATGTTAGGGTAATTAAATATTATTATGATAAGATTTGTTTACCATTATTTACCAAATTTACCCTTTAACCATGGTAAATAAAATATTTACTGAAGTAAATATTCATAATGTCTAAAAACAATTTACTTATTTACACAAACTGGGACTCCAGATTCCAAATAAGGAATCCATTTTCCCAATTTCAAAACACAAAAGTGGTGGAAATTAATTTAAAATTAATTCCCATTATAAAAACAAAACGCGTGTTTTTAAGAATTAATAACTATCAAAAGATTGACACTTGTTTATGTCCAATTTCAAAGTGAAATTTCTTCAAATGACAAAAATTGGATTAAATGGTAAAAATATAATCTAATTACAGTTTAAAACTATTTAAATAATAATAATGTAACTATATATATAAATTATATTAAAAGGTAGTTTTGAATTAAAATACAGTATTTTTCATTATTCATAAAAAAATGAACATCATCAGAAAAATACAAAAAATTTACCCAAAGAAAATTTTTATGTCCCTAATCTAAATAAGAAGTTTATTTTTTCACATATAACATATAAAAGTGAAAACAACTAGATTTAAAAATGTTTCTCCATCAAAAGGTGGTAAATAGACCTTTTAAAGAATATTAGAGTATTTATGCTTAAAATAGGATTCATTCGCATTTTAAGCCTCTAAATTTTATTAGATAAATGTAAAAATAGTTAATACACATGTGTAATCATATTTTAGTTTTTTCTGTTCATTACCTCCAAAAAAGGTCTATGTGTTAACAACCATTTAAAATATTATTATTATATTATTATTTTTCAGTACAACTCAACATTGTGTGCAATGTAAGATTTCAAAGAAACCCGTTTGTTGCGTATCGGGTATGCCATCAAACATAGAATCCCCTTTAAAGTAAAATTAACATTTAATTCACAAAAATTAATAAATATGAAAATGACTTACTCTTTATTTACCTGGGATGTTACATCCTTCACCCCTTTTGGAAATTGCATCCATTCAATTTTAAAATTACGCTCAGAATCATTATTTAAAGTACCACATCAGAAAAAGAGTCAAAAAACTGTCACTTTAAAAAAATAAAGAGAAGTAATAATGTCACCCTAGATAACCCATATTAGGATTCCTTGAAAATGTGGATATGGAAGAGAAACTAAGTGTCAAGTTCTAATGGAGAGTGTTAGAAAACATGATCAGGAGAAAGTTAACCACTAGAAAACCACAAAATTGTGATAGGTTAAACTATCTTTGGGTTCCAAATATGAAAAATAAATGGAAAAAATTTTTGTTTTAAGTTTCATTTAGTAATGTTGAAGAATTTGTTTTTGAGATTTACTAAGCACATAAGGAAATATACTTACTTTTCAGGTAGAGTTTCATCCATTAATAAGTTTCTACCAAAAACTCATCTTTTCTCCAAATGATGAGTATTCAAGATGACTTGGTCACACCTTAATCACTAGAATCAACTTCTAGAGAATCACATATTCTAAAAAAGATGAACAATATATTTCCCTTTTCTTTATACATTAACCAAAACCAAAATGGTTAGTACAATATCAGATAATCCCCAAAAAATAGAAGAATATTTAAGAAGAAATACTATTCCTAATCTCCAAAATTTGTCAAATAAAATCCAAAGTTCAACAAATACCATTCAATAAACAATTGTCCTTAAAATTATTCAAAATAATCCAAAGAAATACTGAAATCCAAAATTCATAAGGATTTGATCACATAGTCTTCCACAAAAATCTTAACATTTATCTGTAAATAACATCAGTTACTCGTAAAGTCTCACACTGAAAGGTAATTAACCTAGTCACATATTCTCAAAGATAGGTTAATCATTCCCATAAATAACTCAATTTTTTATATGTCCAAAAAACAAAGATTATACCAAAATAAAATATCAATAGTTACTCCACAAATGAGATCCCATAGTATTCTATTTTCCTTAAGCATATAGTGTTCCCAAAAGAGAGAACGTCTTCCAAAATAACCTTTATCACATAATCACCAAATAATTTTCCTATACTAAGGATACCCATTTGATAAAAAAATAATTTCCCAAAATCAACTTATTCATGATCCATAAATTCATCTAACTAAAAAGAGTTAGTCATACTAACCAGGGACTTTACATAGTCTATTGGTAGGAGATAAATCTCAATCGCACTTTGGTTGTGGGTTCGATTCCCGCAGCTTTTTCCGATGTGACGGGTTGTCACAAGGTCTGTGTGTTGTCCTTTTTAAAAAACTATATAATTTTATAACATTTCCTAAAATGATATAAACTCCTCAAAAGTAACCATAATATATTTTAACCACAAATGTTATCTCATAAAACTCATTTTCATCCCAAAAAGTAATAACCTATAATTACATCAAATTCAAGGATCACATAAAACCAAATGGTTCTTTATAATTATATACACAAAATAAAAGATAATTATTCCTTGAATAACATTTTCACATATCAATCTATAGGTTTACACATACTAGAAAAAGTCTTCCAGAGTAATCCCATCATCAAAATAGTATTAATACTTTTAAGAACTTCATCGTCCTAAAATCTAGAATAACTCTTGAATCTCATATATGTAGACTTATTACTCATTTATTGTTCTTTATGATCCATGAACCATTCTTTCCCAACTAATTCCGTAATACTTCTTTTCTATAAACAAAAATCATGAATCATATCCTAAGATTCAATAATTTCAAAACATCAGCTAAGAAATAATCCATACCTTTAATGGGTCATTTTCAGTTTACTTATGCTCAATTGGAATGGAATTAGGTATTGATAAACATATATTTGTACGGTCCAGCTGATCCCATTCTCGAACCTTCTTTGTAGGACATCTATTTGTATAATGATTGTGCACACCTCATTTAAAAAATTCAATCGATCCCTCAAAAAGTACTTCTCTCCCTTTACTGGAGTCAACCGGACACTTCCTTTTTCCGTGGCAGGTTCTTTCATTATAACCTTCATTACCACATCTAAAGCATCTTTCCATCTCTTTGAAGAATTTTACGAGGTGTTTCTTTCCACATCCTTAACACATAGGTTTTTTAATATACTTACCTATATGATTATTACCTGAACTTCTGTAGGTATTTTTTTCCCATATATACAATGCCTTATAAAAATCACCATGGTTTAGGTGGTCAATCATGAATATAGATAGTTGGTTGAGAATAACCAAAAGTGCTCTCATTACGTCTCCCACTTCATTCGGTTTCTTACTTAGAAAACTGTCACAGTCTTAATCACACCCATCATTACTTTGGTTCCTGCTAAATCTATCCATTTACTAAAACCAAGAAGTTCAGTGTGAGTATATCAGTAAAATCATCATATAATATCTTATGAGGAGGTAAAATACTAAGATAGATGTATTCATGTTATCTTAAACTCATTCAATTTATCTAAAATAACTATGAATCTTTCTAATATTATAACCATTATGGTTATGTCACTTATGCTTAAATAACACCCTAACCTCTAAAGTTATCTAAACCGACCTATGATACCAATTTTAAATCCCCACTAGTGCAGAAAACATTTTTTACGTCGGTTATTTGTCATTATTTACGTCGGTTTTTAGGCGACGTTAATACGGACGACGTTATAAATAACGTTTTTTACGTCGGTTATTTAAAACCTGACGTAACATCCCTAACATAACGGTGTTTATCACGTCGGTTCATATAATAACCGACGTGATAAATATGCGTGGGGGGGGGGTTTATCACGTCGGTTATTTTCTAAACCGACGTGATAAAACGCCTGGGATATCGTTTATCACGTCGGTTATGGAAAAACCGACGTGATTAACCCTTCCCCGGGCCTATTATCACGTCGGTTTCTTAAATAACCGACGTGATAAAAAGGCCTGGGAAACGTTTTAGCACGTCGGTTATCCAATAACCGACGTGGTAAATCGATTCCCAGGCCTTTTAGCACGTCGGTTATAATAAGAACCGACGTGATAAAAGGCTCGGGAACGGTTTATCACGTCGGTTCTCGAAAAAACCGACGTGATAAACCCCTACCGATTTATTTACCACGTCGGTTATTTTATAACCGACGTGAAAGCGATATATTTTTTTTTTAAATAATTGCACTGCTCTCACCAAAAAGCAACCAGAAACCAAACAACAAAAATAACCATGCCAGCCCTCCCCCAAGCCCCAACTGAACCCCACCCTCATCTATACCCACCTAACAACCTGGCCAGCCCTCCCCCGCCACATTGGAGCCCCACCACAACCCTTGGACACCCCCACCCCTTGGACAGCCCCCCCACCCTCATTTACACCCCCACGACCCCTAGTACAGCCTCAAACACCCATTGGACACCCCTCCCATATCCCTTGGCCACCCCCCACCCCTTGGACACCCCCCACCCCTTGGACAGCCCCCCACCCTCATTTACACCCCCAATACCCCTAGTACAGCCTCAAACACCCATTGGACACCCCCCCACATATCCCTTGGACACCCCCCCACCCCTTGGACACCCCCCCACCCTCATTTACACCCCCCGAACACTAGGACAGCCCCAAACACCCCTTGGACACCCCTCCCATATCCCTTGGGCACCCCCCCCCCCATCCCATGGACACCCCCCCCCCACCCCTTGGACAGCCCCCCACCCCCTGGACACCCCCCCCCCCCCGACCCCTTGGAAACCCCCCCCCCCCCCCCGACCCCTTGGAAACCCCCCCCCCCCCCATCCCCTTGGACAGCCCCAAACACCCCTTGGACACCCCTCCTATATCCCTTGGACACCCCCCACCACTTGGACACCCCCCCACCCCTTGGACATCCCCCCCCCCCCCCACCCTCATTTACACCCAACCGACCCCTTGGACAGCCCCAAACACACCTTGGACACCCCTCCCATATCCCTTGGACACCCCCCACCCCTTGGACACCCCCCACCCTCATTTACACCCCCCTTACCCCTAGGACAGCCCCAAACACACCTTGGACACCCCTCCCATATCCCATGGACACCCCCCAAACACCCACCCACCCCCTTGGAACCTCTCCCCCCATACCAAAATCCAGACCAGAAAAACCATCAACAGTAGACCAAAACAAGAAGTAGAGAAAAATTAAACATTCACTTATATAACATTCAAAACTTACACTGTCAACTTCAAAAAAAAACTAAATCCAACCTAAACGACTACGAAATACACAATTACATTGACAATATTCAAAATTACATTTTATATTACAAACAACTAAAAGTCAATCAAACCTGTAAAATAATTTGACCACTCCACTTGTAAGTGTTTGATATCTTCAGCAGTAAAGGGTTGAGGGTCATCAAAAAGCTACAAAAGAAAAGGATAGTAGTCAACGTGTATAATGAATAAATCAAATTGAAATATTATGAGAAAGAGGAAATCTTACCAGGTCAAAACTCAGAACTGTCCCAGTTGTTATTATTTCATACATAAATCTTAACATGTAATATCCTCATTCGATAATGCCTTGTTGCTCATGACATTTCTGTTTGAATGAGTGTAAATTCAATATATTATTTTTATGTAATAAATCAAAATGTACAAATTATAAATGGATATTTACCTTCGCATGTACATATTTGATCTTGAAATTCCTTTTCTTTGCGCTTTTTCGAAAGTGGACCCATGCCCTGTTAGAAAATAATATGAATGGGGTAAATTTAAAATTCATTATAATATATAAAACTATTGTGAAATTGAAACTTACGTTTCCAATATATTCTTAAAACTTTCTCGCACATCATCATGGAGAGAGCATATCCAATAAAGTGCTTTCTCCCTAGGGCAAAAAACCCCTAACATCCAATGATCCCTGATAAAAGGAAATTTAACGTTAGTGGTTTTTTATGTTAAAAGATAATTAACTCTTTGAGAGGGATGTGTTTCATACCTCTCACAAAAAAGCATCATCCAACACTGTGTGATTACATTCTTTTCAAATCTATCAGCAATATAAATCATTCTTTGTTCCTCATCCAATGCACATGCTTCAGGGGAAATCAATTGTGGGTCCACGAATCCATATACATCTGTCAGCTCATTCCTCTCACAAATTTTATACAGATACCTAATACAAAGCAGACATAAGTATACATTTTTAATAAATATAACGCAAGGAAAAGGTGTTAAGACTTACATGATAAAAATTTGCACCACGTTGATGCCCAACTTATCTCTATTGACAAACTCCATGATATAAGTTTTCATAATCCCCACACTTAGTTCACGTCCACAGACATGAGTTTCCATTGTAAAGTCATAATGATCCGCCAACAAATTTGAATATCTTGACAATTTTTCAAGACTGCTAGTATCTGCATCTGATGTCATAGCTATCTGTCTTTGTTGTTGTCTATACAGTATTTCTTTACCTTTGAAGTATTCCTGTAAAAATAAATTGAAAAATATATTAGTTTTCAAATGATAAAACATTAATAAAAATATAAAATAAAAGATATAACATCCATACCTCTATGGTAATGAGTCGAAGAAGTCTGGATGGCCAAAGTAAAAAATGGCCGATACTATGTCCAACTGTCGTCACCTCATCTGTAGGTAATGGTATCCGAGCTGATCTATCTATAATATCATGTACAGTGACCCTCTGATTCTCTACCTCAAACTGTTGATGATGAACTGTATCTCCTATACAATATACCATCCCATATGCAACTATATGATGTTGAGGATCATCAACATACAACTCACAATAAGTAGGTAGCTGCGGCGGAGGAGGAGGATCAAAAATGGGGTCCGCAGGCTGAGGTGGGGGAGTGGGAGCTACTGGGAGAGGTGGAGTGGGAGCTGCACCCTGAGATTGTCTTTGCAAGTCTGCAAACATAACCTGCACTGATGCTCTAATCTTGTCCTCCATTGTCGCATTAATATTATGGACTTCATCCTCCAAGGATTCTATTTTTTTTTTATAAACTCCCTCAACGTTAGAAGTTGAGGAACGTGGCAACACTTTTCTTACCGATACACCTGCCGGATATCCTCTTACACGGCCAGGATGTTCGGGCTTTCCCAATGCCACAGATAAAATATCTTCCCTCCCAGATGGTGTAAATGTCCCCTGTGAACTCTGCTCCTCAAAAGAGTCCTGTAATAATTAATTGAACATTTCTATAATGATTGGAAATATATGACGAAAATAGTAAACTTAAATAAATAAAATATATATCTTACAATCCTCTCAACTACGAGTCTCGATTCTTCCGAAAGATATTGTCCTTTTTTGCCCTTCCGAGCTCTTTTCCATTTCTCATTTCTAGATGGAGGGGATGGAGGGGCCACCTCTCTAGAGATTGAAGACTCAGCTCTTAGTTGTTGAAATTTTTCGGCCATCATTTTTTCTTCCTATAATGCATACCCTCCCCGAGATAAACTATGAGGGTATACATTTTTAGATTGGATCTCTTGATGAGCTTTCCTTGTTTGCTGTAAATTAAGAATAAGTAATCATTAACAAAACAATAATAAGATCATTTATATAAGAAAGCTTATAAAAGTTTACATTGCCCTTACCAAAAATGATTCTTTTCTTCTACTTTCAAAAAATTGTCTCCATGTGTCTTCATCTATAAAAGGATATATACGACATGGATTCTCACGACTCCTATGACCATAAATGAAATCATATGAGAGGGTTGATTTGAAATCCCTCCATCTCCTAGCAGCCAACGATAAGCATTTCTTCCTGACTCCTCCAGTGTCAGGAATATCAAATGTCATCTCATAAAAAAGAGGATAAAAATATTATATATACTAGAAACATTTAAAGAACAGTCAAACAATAGCAAAAGATCTTACCAAAATGGTCTCCCACAGCTGAGAAATTATTGCATTATCCACACTTCTCCAATCATCATAGAGAATGCTTACTTTGCTCTTAGCCTGAGTTGCTACAAAACCCTTAAAATCTTTAGCATTTGGACCTCTAGGAAGATCATCATCATCAAACTCCACGACTATCCTCTCCTCCTTCGTATGGGCAAGTGATAATTTTGGTAAACGTGTGCACCCACGCTTACCAACCTTTGAACTCTTTTTCGTAATAGGAGCATGTGAATGTTCCTCCCCAGATGTATGACCAATATGCTCATCTCCAGAATCATGTGGCTGATCAACTGATTGATCTGTCATTTTCCTTCAAATCAAAAAAACAAACATTAGTTCACAAATATACAAATTCAAATATTGTAATACTACTTAATCAGAAAATAGAAAAGTATACTAAATTACATAATAGTAAACATTGGTAATATGGTAAGCATGTTAAACAATGATAAACATGGTAAACACAGTCTTTTGTACCCCTCTATCTTGGATTTTAATGATCAAAATCACTCTTATTATGTTCTAACTTGTTTTGAAGTGTTTTTGTTGATAGGCAAAAGGTTTCCAAGGAGTTGGCCCAAGAAAGATGAAAAGTGGACTCACTGAGTCCACCGGTCAGCCGGTGTGAGCTCACCGGCCAGCCGGAGGACCCAGGCAGTAGACTTTCCCACTGCCTAGTGTCACCGGCCGGCCGGTGGACCAGACAGAGAGCCTTCCTCTCTGTCTGGACCACCGGCTGGCCGCTGGATCACCACCGGCCGGCCGATGGACCAGACAGAGAGCCTTCCTCTCTGTCTGGACCACCAGCCGGCCGCTGGATCACCACTGTCTGGCCGCTGGCTCATCACCGGCCGGCCGGTGGACCAGAGAGCTTTCCTGTCTGGACCACCGGCCAACCGGTGATCCCCCACCGGCCGGCCGGTGCGCCCAGGACTTCTCCTCTTTACGGTTTTTATTGTTTTATCATTTTGGTTTGATACATGTTTTAATAAGTAAAAAATTTACAATATCTAACATTATATGAAAAAAATAAATGTAAACAAGAAATAAACATGTGTTACCTGTAATTTTAGGAATGTACAGTTGGATTGTTTTCCCAAATTCCTTCGTCGTGATCGTTCCTTATGGCACAAACCATGTCTTCAACATACTCATCATTATGTTCTGTTAATCTTTCCATGGAAGTCGGGATCTCAAATAAATCAGCATCTTCATCAAATTCATCCACACCAACATATTGTTTTTTCCCTTGTAAAACAACAGCCCACTGCATATCTGATTGATCTACTACATAGAAAATTTGTTTGGCATGTGTTGCCATTATAAAAGAATCAGCTGTGTCTTCCAATCTATTCAGATTAACAAGTGTCATTCCAAATTCATCGTGTCTGACACTGTTGTTACCGATAAACCATTTACAGTTAAAAACAGGAACTTTAATTTTAAAGTAATCAACCTCCCATATGTCTTCAATCACTCCATAATATGCACTTGATGCCGAAATTGGGTTTCTGTCCTTAGCACTCGAAAAATGCATTGCTTCTACAAACACCAATACACCACTATTCTGAACAGCACTTCTGTTGTCCTGAGCTTTCATATGAAATGTATATCCATTAATGTCATAAGCAGACCATGTTATCACATTTAAAGATGGACCACCCACTATCCATTTTAATGTCTCTGATACATCTGATCTACCAAGAAAGGTCTTTTTAAACCATGGCAAAAAAGTTTTGTTGTGCTCATTCAAAATCCACATTTCTTTCTTCTTTGGATGACATTGTTTCAACTCATTAATATGCAATGTGATATACGGTTGAACATCAGCTATGTTATTCAAGATGTATGATTCTAACTTCTTCATCTGTTCAGCTGACAATGATTTTACTTTCAAGCCACGAATCCCCTTTCCCTCTTTATTAACCCGTTCATGGCGAGATGGAGGCAAACCTATGTGTTGCGCCGTAGCCAAGTAGCTCGTACAAAACTCTGCTACCTCCTCAGAAATATACTTTTCAATAATGGAGGCTTCAGGTCGATATGGATTTTTAACATATCCCTTTAATATTTTCATATACCTTTCAAAAGGATACATCCAACGAAGATATACAGGTCCACAAAGCTTTATTTCTCGAACCAGATGAATCATTAAATGCACCATCATATCAAAAAAAGTTGGAGGAAAATACATTTCCAAATGACAAAGTATAAAAATTGCATCCTTTTCCAAAAAGGTTTAAAGCATTCACATCAATCGCCTTGTTACAAATTGAATTGAAAAAATAACACAACCTCATTATAGTCTTTCTGACACGGATGGGCAATATTCCACGTAGTGCAACTGGTAGAATTTGTTGCATCATGACGTGACAATCATGTGATTTCATACCTATCAACTTCAATTCTTTTAATGAGACAAAATTTTTTACATTTGAAGAATAACCTTGAGGCACTTTGATATCATTAAGACACTGATAGAAGCTACTTTTCTCCCTCATCGATAATGTATGACAAGCCGGGGGAAGAAATGTTCGTCTTCCTTTAGGAGTGGGAGCTAACTCCAAACGTATTCCCATTGATAGTAGGTCTAACCTTGCATTCAACCCATCTTTTGTCTTTCCTTTAATATCTAGCAATGTTCCGATCAAAGAATCACAGATATTCTTCTCCACGTGCATGACATCAATATTATGTTTGACTTCATGATACCTCCAATATGGTAGCTCAAAAAATATTGACCTTTTCTTCCAAATATGTCTATCATTACCAGATTTTTGTGTCTTTCCCAATGTCATATCAAGGCTTTTCACCCTCTCAAAATACAAATCTGGGGATAAAGGTTTTGGAGCAGTATCAAATTCTTGTGAGCCATTGAATGCCTTTTTTAGTCTTCTATAAGGGTGATCCATAGGCAAAAACTTTCGATGACCCATGTACACTGTTTTCCTCCCATGATGCAATTGACAATATGACGTCTTTTGTTCGCAAATTGGACATGCTTTATGCCCTTTAACACTGTATCCAGACAAATTTCCATATGCTGGGAAGTCATTTATAGTGAATAGAAGCACTGCATTCAGTTGAAAATATTCCATTTTATAAGAATCATACACCCTAATACCATCAGCCCATAACAGTTTCAAATCATCAATCAGCGGTGACAAGTATACATCAATATCATTGCTGGGTTGCTTTGGACCAGAGATCATGATACTCAACATGACATATTTGCGCTTCATACAAACTTCATGAGAGAGGTTGTAAATTACCAATAAAACAGGCCATGAACTATGTGTGCTACTGAGGGTTCGGTATGGATTCATTCCATCTGTGCACAAGCCTAGTCTCAGATTTCTAATTTCATTTCCAAATGTAGGGTAATGGGCATCAATTTTCTTCCATTGTGGACAATCAGCTGGATGACGTATTTTTCCATCACATACCCGCTCATCAGCATGCCATCTTAACCTTTTTGCATCATGTGAATTAGCAAATAAACGTTTGAAACGAGGAATTATAGAAAGATACCAAAATACCTTTGAAGGGAGCTTTGTAATCTCTACATCAGCTTGTGATTTTTCTTTCACCTTATACCGTGATGTCCCACATTTAGGACACTCTTTCAGAAATTCATATTCCATCCTATATATAATGCAGTCATTCGGACAGGCATGTATTTTCCTATATCCCAATCCCATCGGGCATAATATTTTTTTGGCCTTATAATGTGAATCTGGAAGATCGTTATCTTTTGGAAGAATGTCTTTCATCAATTGTAGCAGCTCTTTAAAACTTCTGTCACTCCATCCATGTTTCGCCTTCAGGTTAATCAATCTTAACACCGCCGACAAAACCGTAAAATCTATACAACCAGGATATAATGGTTTTTCGGCATCACCATATAGACGTGAAACTGTCGGTTCTATCTCAATTTGTTCTGCTACAATATCGCGAATCATTTCTTCAATTCCATCGGAGTTACCATCTTGCGATTCATTATCATCAGTGACATTCTGTCCAGTTTCGCCATGCCAAATCCAAGGGTTGTAACTCGGATTGAAACCATGACAAATCAGATGATCTTTTATCTCTCTACTTTTCAACTTCTTCATATTCAGACATTTCAGGCATGGACAGAAAAAAATGTCACTACTTATGTTTATATGAAAAAATCATAATTTTAATGTAAATAATTTTGAAATATAAAACAAATTGATGTGTAAACCCCCCTGGACACCCCCCGACCCCTCTGGACAGCCCCCCACCCCTCCTGGACACAACCCCCCACCCCCGACCTGCTTGGACACCCCCCTGGACACCCCCCAACCCTCTGGACAGCCCCCCCCCCCCCACCCCTCCTAAACACCACCCCCCACGCCCTACCCCCCTGGACACCCCCCAACACCCACCCACACCCTTGGACAGCCCCCCACACCCACCCACCCCCTTGTAAACCCCCCTGGACACCCCCTGACCCCTCTGGACAGCCCCCCACCCCTCCTGGACACCACCCCCCACCCCCTACCCCCTTGGACACCCCCTGGACATCCCCCAACCCTCTGGGCAGCCCCCCCACCCACACGGACAACCCCAAATACCCTCTGGAGAGGCCGCCACACACTTGGACAGCCCCCCACACCCATCCACCCCCTTGGACACCCCCCTGGACACCCCACCGACCCCTCTGGACAGGCCGCCACCCCCTTGGACAGCCCCCCACACTGACCCATCCCCTTGGACACCACCCTGGACACCCCCCGACCCCTCTGGACAGCCCTCGACCCCTCTAGAAAGCACCCCCACCCCTCCTGGACACAACCCCCCACCCCCGACCTGCTTAGACACCCCCCTGGACACCCCCCAACCCTCTGGACAGCCCCCCCACCCCTCCTAAACACCACCCCCCAACCCCCTACCCCCTTGGACACCCCCCTGGACACCCCCCAACACCCACCCACACCCTTGGACAGCCCCCCACACCCACCCACCCCCTTGTAAACCCCCCTGGACACCCCCCGACCCCTCTGGACAGCCCCCCGCCCCTCCTGGACACCACCCCCCACCCCCTACCCCCTTGGACACCCCCTGGACATCCCCCAACCCTCTGGACAGCCCCCCCCCCCCCACCCACCCGGACAACCCCAAATACCCTCTGGAGAGGCCGCCACCCACTTGGACAGCCCCCCACACCCATCCAACCCCTTGGACACCCCCCTGGACACCCCACCGACCCCTCTGGACAGGCCGCCACCCCCTTGGACAGCCCCCCACACCCACCCATCCCCTTGGACACCACCCTGGACACCCCCCGACCCCTCTGGACAACCCCCGACCCCTCTAGAAAGCACCCCCACCCCTCCTGGACACAACCCCCCACCCCCGACCTGCTTGGACACCCCCCTGGACACCCCCCAACCCTCTGGACAGCCCCCCCACCCCTCCTAAACACCACCCCCACCCCCTACCCCCTTGGACACCCCCCTGGACACCCCCCAACACCCACCCACACCCTTGGACAGCCCCCCACACCCACCCACCCCCTTTTAAACCCCCCCCCCCTGGACACCCCCCGACCCCTCTGGACAGCCCCCCACCCCTCCTGGACACAACCCCCCACCCCCGACCTGCTTGGACACCCCCCTGGACACCCCCCAACCCTTTGGACACCCCCCTGGACACCCCCCCTGGACACGCCCCAACCCTCTCGGGGATTTATAGAAAACGATGAAAAATTGGTGAAATCATAAAATTAGTCAATATTTAAAGTCGAACAAATAGATCTAGGGATGAGAAATAAGATTATGGTGCCAAAACGAGTTAAAAGGGTTCGCAATCGAAGAATCTTAGCTAGTTTCAACAAAAAAATCACAACACATATATATATACTATCCGCGAAAAAAAACGAACGAGTGGGAGGATTACCTGAGTGCTGCGAGATTAGATGATTGATCTGAGGAGATTAAATATGAGAAACGATGATCGCAAAATGAATCTAAACCAACGAAATGGACGAGCCGATTCGGGTTTACGCGCGAGAGAGACGAGTCGCGACTGTCGAAGGTAAACTCGCGAATGACAATCCACATTTTTAAATGAGTTATCACGTCGGTTATTCAATAACCGACGTTATAATTTTTTAAAAAACATTTATAACGTCGGTTATTCAATAACCGACGTAAAAACCTTCCTCCGATTATTTTTTTACGTTTGTTATTTTTATAACCGACGTTATAAAGGGCTCAAAATCCACGTTTTTTTACGTCGGTTATTCCATAATCGACGTCAAAAACATCTGCGGATTCTTTTGTTACGTCGGTTATAAAATAACCGACGTAAAAAACAAATCCGCGCGATTAATAACGTCGGTTATAAAAATAACCGACGTTAAAGGTGTACCGAACACAGGTTTTTACGTCGGTTATTTAATAACCGACGTAAAAACCTCGTTTTACATATTATGACGTCGGTTTTATATAACCGACGTAAAAAATGGTGACGTAAAAAACATTTTCTGCACTAGTGCCCTGACCTTAAACATTACATAATCTTGAATTAATTTAATAATTCACATTGAGGATATTTTTAGGTTTAGAGTTTTAGATAATTAGGCCATAACTATTACATTACATCTCAAAAACTACAATGTAGACACTTCTACTCGATATCCATTTTTTTCATAAAATAAAAATACTTGAAAAAAAGAAACATGCCTAGTTCCATGTTTTAGACAACATGAATTTTCATTGATCCCATCATTGACCCTATTTATCTTTATGTCCTATTAAAAACATTTAAAAAACTTGGAATGATCATAAAAAGATCAGTAAGCAATACACAAAGAAGGAAAATGTTAGCTTTTCAAAATGACAAGTAAACCCTGAATACTTATTATAAGTAATACTTTTCACCGTTATGAAGTAGTAAATACTCTTCCCTGAATAAAATGTCATTTCTTACCCTTTTGTGACCAAAATATTACCATAAATATTATAGAAAGAACACATAACATATAAAGGTAACTTGGGACATGAACATACTTAAATGGAATAACTATACGGTTGACTTCCACACATATCACTAAATGGAATAGCCATATGGCCGACTTCAATACCCAATGAATTGGAGGTTATAATGTAATCACCCATCCTGGTTTATCACGAAACCACCCGTCATTTGGTTTATCATGTAACCACCTGTCAAATTTCCATGTACCATTATAAAATCATAACAAATAAAATATTTCTAATATAAACATTTCACTAATAACATTTCCTTTGAAATCATAAGAAATAATATCAAGATATAGAAATAATAAATCCATTTCAAAAACTATTTTCAATACAAAAACACCCAAAATAGAATAATGGATTTCCTTTCCTTTTAAAAACATGAAGTCTTGTAGAGTAATCCAACTAACGATTATGGAGGCAGAGAGGTCATTATCACTGCAAACGTTAAAAACATTACTTTTTTCATTTAGTAAAACAATTTTTAGAAAAAAGATTCCCTTTTAATGAAATTAAAAGTCAAATGGGTTTATTATATACCATATAAAAGAAGGAGTTTTATATTATCAAAACATGCCTCAATGAAAGGAGATTGAGACAAAGTCCCTTACAAATATAGTTTTGTAAATAAAATAGATGAATTATGTGTATTCACTATAATTACACATAAATAAAGTATAAATTCTAGATAATATATCAAAATTCAATTCTCACATAATCATATTAGGACATAAACAAGAAGTATAAGATCAACCCAAATAATGGAAATTGGGTTAAGTTCTTTTACCTCGTGTCTGACATGACCCGTTCATTCTTAAATTTCCTGAATAATAAACTTAAGTTAATTGATACTTACTTAATAACCTTATTAAAATTTATTATTTCCATTATATCACTTATTACCTTTCTATAAAAATTAGTTAATTATTTGAGTTCATATCGTACATGTTGTCAATGTTCAGAACTTAAGTCAAAAATGAACTTGTTATAATTATAAATTGTCCATGTGGTCAAAATTCCATTATCTCTAGAATGATATTCATAATTTATATATAGTATATATCATATATATCTAGTATATATGTATTTATAATATTCCATATCATTTGGATATATGGAAATGAAATGCACCGTTCATGGAGACGGTAAGCCATACGTACGCATGAACGCTATTCCATTTCATTTTTTTCATTTTTAAAAGGAATGAAAACAAAATGATACATAGTTAAATTATTATTCCAGTATAATATAATATTTTATATACATTACATAATTTCATTAACACCATCCTTTATACATTCCAGGTATGGCATGAATGAGTCATATCACTTTGAGGGGGCGGTAGTCCGCACTTGCTCAAATGAAATTATCATGTTTACCCATTATGGAAACCATAAAGGTATGCTATAAATGAAAAATACGGAAGCATAAAGAAAACATAAACATAATATATATCATATATAAATATAGTTCCATTATAATGGCCACCATGATAGTTAGTTGGAGATATTTGAACAATCATCGTTTCGTGAGGCAGTACTTCAACGTCCATAGAAATCGTATGTTCGTATCCATTAGATGGAGGTGTGTGGAAGTTTAGTTCAAATAATTATCATAAAAACACCCTAGTATATTTAGGATACTAGTTTTGTTTTAAAATAAAGGAATAAAGAGATTTTAGGGGGTTTCAGAAGTAAAATAAAAGAAAAGAACTTAAGAGAAGACGTTACCTTTAAATCGGGTAACTCCCTTTGGTTTGAACCAAAAGGCTTCCTTGAAGTGCCTTATGCCTGAGGTAAAATGTAACAGCCCAAGAATTTATGAAAAAATATTCTTTTTAATTTCATTAATGTCTTGTGTTGTACGCAACACAAAATGGATCTTGCACAACACGCATCCTTGACTTGCCTTGCATTACACGCAATCGCAACCTTCCTCGATAGCGTGTGTAGTACGTAATACTGAGTTTCACGAAACAACGACATGCTATTGAAATATTATTAAAACTAGCCGTTATGAATATTAATAACCACTTTTTAAATTTTAGAAAATTTAGCTCTCAAAATGGACTTTATTTTTGGATTCGGTGTATCGAATTTAGCCTAAGGTGATATTTTGGTACTTTTCGGATAACTTTCATATTCTGATGAATAGTGAAAATTACTAAATTATAATTAAAAACAACTTTTTTTAATCGAAATAATTAATAGTGATAAATTATTAATTTTAGTGGTTTTAAAGTATATTTAGAATATATTTTTACAATTTAATACGATGTTGGTCATTGGATGTAATTTTACATTTAAACCAGACATAATCAAGTGTCAATCTTTTGGTAGATATTGTTTCTTAAAAACACGCTATTTGTTTTAACAGCGGGATTTAATTATAAAATTAATTAATTCAACTTCTATGTTATGAATTTGGTAAAATAGACTTCATTTTTTAATTCGGAATATGAAATATAGCTTAGGATGAAATTTTGGTATTTTTCTGAAAACTTTCAATTTTTGATGAATAGTGAAACCACTAAGTGGTAGGTTAAAAACTGAATTTTTCATAAAACTTAATTTTACCGCTTCTGTGAATGGAATTTCAAAAATCCGAGAGACACGGTTGATGTCAGTAAGTAAAATGTGGTTCAATGAGATGAAAATAATTTTTGGTGAATAGTAACTTTTTACTTTTATTTACCACGGTTAAAAGTAAATAAGGTAATTAAGGGTAAGAATGATATTAATATTACCCTAACACATGTCCTAATTATATTGGACAAGTGTATCTCGACCAAAAACAACCTTAGGTGTAAAATATTATCATTTAGGCCCACTTGGATTAGATTAGGACATTTATTATTATTTAATTCAAAGAAGAGTTAAAAGAGTTAAAATCAATGTTTATTTACTAAAACATTTTTAATATAGGGTTATACATAAGATAAATTCGATTGTAAATATTCATTAGAAAGATAAATAGATTTCCTACATAATGATATTTTATTTATAATTTTTAGACTTTAAATAAATTAATTTATTTATGACACAACGATGATGCAGTAATTACCCTTTTTAAGTAAATATTAACATAATTGATGTTATAAATGCTCAAATGAATGTAATTTGAGACTTTTTATGAATTACACTAATTTTCTAGGTTACTATGATATATTAGTGTTGATTTAATCAACTTGGTTCGAACATATAATTCTGTTATGACTTTCACAAAAATCATATATCAAATAGTGTCAAAATTGACACAAAATAGTTTTTAAATCAAATATTATATTATTAATTGTTATTTTATTCCTAAAAATCTAAGGTTCGGCCAAATGACATAGATAAGGATATATATATTGATAATAAACAATTTGGGGTTCGTTTGGCATGTTATAGTAAGTGTATTAACCATATAGTGAAAGAAAACAAAAAGACACGGTAAAAGTTAAATTATTTAACTTAGAGTTAAATCTAATTGATAAGGTTAAAATAATACCCTAAACTTGTCTAAATCTTATTGGTTGATAGGATTTAGACCCATCCCCACTTTATCTTCGAAATAAGACCCTTTGGAACCATTATAAACCGATTTTGACATTAATATAAAATAATATTTTGAGGTATTCCTAAGGTGCCCCTCTCCTCCCTTATAAAAGGACACCTCCTCCCCCTCCTCCTCACACCAATTTGGCACTCAAGCTCGGCCAACCCCTGCCAAAATCCCTTCTCCACTTCCCTAAAATAATCCTAGAGTTCCTGGTCTTCTTCAAAGACCAATATTAGTTCCCTAAGTGGAGGATTCAAAGAAGCGTTCCAAAGAAGAGGTAATATCCATTACCGATCTTTTCAATTTCTTTCTTCTTCAACTTCTTCTTCTTTAGTTGTTTCATGATAAAGTAATAACATCAGTATTACATACATACTGATATGTTATTATAAATATAAAACAACCCTAATTCACCTTCTATCCATCCTACGGAAAAATGAAATCACCGCGTGTGCGTACGTACGGAATACCGTCTCCACGCCGTGATGTAATCTATTTTCCGCCACCACCTTAATAGGATGGGTATAATGGTGTAATGAGTAACTATATATGATTATTATAAACTGATATTGATACTGAAATAATATGCATACACTTTAACACAATTCCACGACCATGTGAACGATATCATCGCTCGTGCGTACGTACGGACTACCGTCTCCACGACGCGATGAGATTCATTCTCCATGTTAACCATTTAAGAATGATTAAAAAGTATATATAAGAAATAATAATGAAATATATGACATTATAAAGCTACTGGATTTATGTATATATGTATATGTATGTCATCTACTTACTTCCATTCAAGACAATAAGGAAAGGAAAACAGCGTTCATGCGTACGTACGGACTACCGTCTCCATGAACGGTGTTTTTCATTTCATTTATCTATCTTATATATATATATACTGAATATATATGATATACAAATCATATTGTATATTCTGGAAGTAAGTAAATCATGATATAAGTAATAATAATGTCAAGAACAACAAGTCAAAACACCTACGATAAAAGGAAATGATTTTACCCAAAACGCTTCTTTAACGTGGAATTTACAAAAGAACGGGTAATATAAAGTCATAAGTGAACCATATATGATATCATAACAGTGAATATGATTCTGTAATAAGTCAATGACATTATTTAAATCATTATACAGGAAGTTCGGACACATATGAAGCAAATCGGACCTAAGGTAAGGTAAATATCACAATCTCTTTTTTATCCGAGATTGTTTATACTTTGAAATTTACTGGGGTGTATTTTATCATCCACATCTATGTTTCCTCAATATTTAATATTATTTCTATTCACCTACAATTGTTTAAATCCATTTTTACCCTTCGGTGAGTTTTTAGTAAAAAAAATATATGAAAGGAATCTTTTGACGTTTTTCATACGAGGTGCTTTTTTTGACTTTTCCGACAAAAGTACGAAGAATGTTTTTTTTAACTTATAAGGCAAGAATGGATTTTTAAAACATTATTTCCAAGAATTTTCCTTTACAAGTTTTCAAGTTTATTTTTAATAAACTTCTTTTATTTTAAAGTTGTATGACATGTTATGAAAGGAAAAATGTTTTTGAAGTAGAAGTGATATTTTCCTCAAGAATGGAGTTCAAGTATTTTATTAAAATTATTTTCCATCTAAGATAATAAAAGGGTTCTGTTTTTATCCCTATTATTACATGGATTTGATTATGTTGTGATGGAAATATTTTTATGAATTCCTTTATCTTACATGAATGGTTTTATGATGTCATGTTGTTTAAGATTCCCATTTTATTACATGGGTTACGCTATGATGTATGGTTTATGATTATGTGGCACACATAAGAAAGGATTCATTATAAGATGGGTGGGACATATATCTCCCTCCAATGCATTGGGTAAAGATTTTATATCTCATGAGATAGACATGGCTGGAATGGTAGGTTATACCGGTTCAGTGAAACAGGACTGAAACGAGGGTTACTCGATTCAGAAAGGGACTTTGTCCACTAAGATAGTCTTGGCAATGAGTCTTGACTAACAAGAAATGATTCTCTATGATTATGTGTGAATGCCACAATGTTTCATGTTTTAAGTTATGATTATTGTGATTACATTTCACTGCCATGATTTACCCCATGTTATGAAATTATGATCTCTTTTGCAGGTTAAGATTTCCAAAAGTTATGTGCTTATGTATATGATGTGATTGATATTTCTTTTGTTTACCCTTACTGAGCATTTTAGCTCACCCTTTTATGTTTTCTTTTCCACAGGATAAAAAGAAAGGTTTTAGGTAAAAAAAAAAGATCTTTATGGGAGATTTTGAAGATCTTTCACCAGGATTAGAAGATTATATTCCGAGTTTCCAAAGACACTAAACTATTACGATCCTTGTGTGTGTGTTTTTGTTATGTACTAAGTATTCCGCAAAAGTAATGTAATGTCCATGTACGTCGGGTTTCGGGTCTCTACAGTTGGTATCAGAGGAAAAGTTTTGTCAACCTTTGGAAACTAGGACGCGAAAACGTTAGTGAGATCCCTAGAGATATTTCTAAGGTATGTCTAGGGATGTCCCTAAGGATAAGTATACGTATAGGATATAGTCCTAGAACTACGGTAACGATCTTAGAATTTAACCTAAGATGTTAGATATTGAGGGTGCTCCCCCTTTACTATGTTGTCTTACCTAGCATGATTTCGCCTCTCACAAAATTCTTTTTGTGTTTTAGTTAATGGAGGGAACCAGAAGGAATTCGGTTAACATTGAATCCAATGGACAAATTGGGGACTATGAGCAACAAAATTGTGTAATGCCTAGAGATAAAGATATTGTGATTATGCCGAATCAGTCATCGCGATATATGATTAACAAGGTGAAATTTAGTGGTATGACTAATTCATCAAAGAAGAGGAAGATAAACTATTATGCATGTTTGCATGTTGAGGAGCATAAAGAAAGGAAGATTGAGATTTCTAAAGAAGGGAAGAAGAACCTTGAGGAATACCTCAAATGGAGGGACCAATGTTATCTGTGTGGAGAAAAGGGTCATAGAGTGACAGATTGTTATGGAGTTCAATGTCTTATTTGTGGAGAACATGGGCATTACCCAACTCAATGCCCTGACCTAAAAAGATACTTCTAAATCAAGGAAAGACTTATTCCAGGACAGTAATTGAAGTGGATGGACTGAAGTGTTTATGTATTGGTATTCAAGAATAATGTTGTTGAGGTACTTTTATGGTGTATTGGAATATTTATGTATTGATCTAATATGGTATTCAAAGTAATTGAGATATTTTTGGAAATAAGATGATATGCTCATAATGAAGGGAAAACGAGAAAACGAAATGTTTAACAGTATTCATGAGCTCATGATTGATATAAGGACTAAGTGATATCATGGTTTGAGGATTTTGGTATGTGGAAAATTTTAACGTTTAACTGCATTCATGTTTTCACTAAGGTTCAATGGGTATTCAAGAGAGTACAAGATTAAGGCCTTTGAATGTTTGGAATGTGACCAACAAGATATATCTTATGATATATGGGGATCAACGATGTTATTAAATCTCTGGTAATCGTTTTCACTATGTTATGAGAATGGACTGCAGTATTATGGATAAGCCTAAAGATTGGAATGGATTATGTCGGACATAAGTTAGTATTGTTTAGGGATAGAAGTTTTTTTGATATTATTGATGGGATGTTATAGTAATATAGTTTTAGAAAAAGGACAACCTGCAGGATGGGCGACAGCCCATCGCTTCGGACAAGGCTGTGGGAATCGAACCCACAACCGAAGTGCGACTGGCCTTTATCGCCTACCACTGACCTACAGGAAGTCCCTGTTTAGTAGAAACTAGTTTTATTATATTAATCAGTATGATATGTGAAGTATAAGTTCATTTTAGGAACCATATATGATTAATCTCACTATAGATGGACTTATGTATTTTTTTGATAACTTTTCTAACCTTTTGTTTGAGACAGATGGAATGACCCATCATTCTATCACATGATTTGCTAACACATCATGAATGACAAATTCAACTTCATTTCCTTAAGAGATGAAGTGGAAATTGTCCAAAGAACGACAAACGGTGAGACTATACCAAAATCACAAAAGTATTTCTTCTAATTCCAATTTCATCAACTTTAGGGAAATTATCTTGAAAACCAAAAATGTTGTCCTAGTGATCTTATACCTGATGAATCGGAAGGTACCTTAGATCGTCACAAATTTATGGATTTGTGATTTTTGGCTTTTCTATAGCCATGTTCTCTACAACTCTCCATCAGAACATGATGGTTAGATTTTTCTTCCGTATCCATATTTTCACCTATGTGGAAACCCAGTGATTAGTTTATTTGGGTAACCGTTACGTTTCATACTTTCATTTTTAAAGATTGGTTTTGGTATTCCTTTTTACAATGTGGGTTTCTATTAAAGAAACTTTCGAATAGTAAACCATTTATAACCTCGACGAATTTCGAGGGCGAAATTCATTTTAAGGGGGGTAGAATGTAACAGCCCAAGAATTTATGAAAAAATATTCTTTTTAATTTCATTAATGTCTTGTGTTGTACGCAACAAAAAAAGGATCTTGCACAACACGCATCCTTGACTTGCCTTGCATTACACGCAATCGCAACCTTCCTCGATAGCGTGTGTAGTACGTAATACTGAGTTTCACGAAACAACGATATGCTATTAAAATATTATTAAAACTAGTCGTTATGAATAGTAATAACCACTTTTTAAATTTTAGAAAATTTAGCTCTCAAAATGGACTTTATTTTTGGATTCGTTGTATCGAATTTAGCCTAAGGTGATATTTTGGTACTTTTCGGATAACTTTCATATTCTGATGAATAGTGAAAATTACTAAATTATAATTAAAAACAACTTTTTTTAATCGAAATAATTAATAGTGATAAATTATTAATTTTAGTGGTTTTAAAGTATATTTAGAATATATTTTTACAATTTAATACGATGTTGGACATTGGATGTAATTTTACATTTAAACTAGACATAATCAAGTGTCAATCTTTTGGTAGATATTGTTTCTTAAAAACACGCTATTTGTTTTAACAGCGGGATTTAATTATAAAATTAATTAATTCAACTTCTATGTTATGAATTTGGTAAAATAGACTTCATTTTTTAATTCGGAATATGAAATATAGCTTAGGATGAAATTTTGGTATTTTTCTGAAAACTTTCAATTTTTGATGAATAGTGAAACCACTAAGTGGTAGGTTAAAAACTGAATTTTTCATAAAACTTAATTTTACCGCTTCTCTGAATGGAATTTCAAAAATCCGAGAGACACGGTTGATGTCAGTAAGTAAAATGTGGTTCAATGAGATGAAAATAATTTTTGGTGAATAGTAACTTTTTACTTTTATTTACCACGGTTAAAAGTAAATAAGGTAATTAAGGGTAAGAATGATATTAATATTACCCTAACACATGTCCTAATTATATTGGACAAGTGTATCTCGACCAAAAACAACCTTAGGTGTAAAATATTATCATTTAGGCCCACTTGGATTAGATTAGGACATTTATTATTATTTAATTCAAAGAAGAGTTAAAAGAGTTAAAATCAAAGTTTATTTACTAAAACATTTTTAATACAGGGTTATACATAAGATAAATTCGATTGTAAATATTCATTAGAAAGCTAAAAAGATTTCATACATAATGATATCTTATTTATAATTTTTATACTTTAAATAAATTAATTTATTTATGACACAACGATGATGCAGTAATTACCCTTTTTAAGGAAATATTAACCTAATTGATGTTATAAATGCTCAAATGAATGTAATTTGAGACTTTTTATGAATTACAGTAATTTTCTAGGTTACTATGATATATTAGGGTTGATTCAATCAACTTGGTTCGAACATATAATTCTGTTATGAATTTCACAAAAATCATATATCAAATAGTGTCAAAATTGACACAAAATAGTTTTTAAATCAAATATTATATTATTAATTGTTATTTTATTCCTAAAAATCTAGGGTTCGTCCAAATGACATAGATAAGGATATATATATTAATAATAAACAATTTGGGGTTCGTTTGGCATGTTATAGTAAGTGTATTAACCATATAGTGAAAGAAAACAAAAAGACACGGTAAAAGTTAAATTATTTAACTTAGAGTTAAATCTAATTGATAAGGTTAAAATAATACCCTAAACTTGTCTAAATCTTATTGGTTGATAGGATTTCGACTCATCCCCACTTTATCTTCGAAATAAGACCCTTTGGAACCATTATAAACCGATTTTGAGATTAATATAAAATAATATTTTGAGGTATTCCTAAGGTGCCCCTCTCCTCCCTTATAAAAGGACTCCTCCTCCCCCTCCTCCTCACACCAATTTGAGCACTCAAGCTCGGCCAATGTAACAGCCCAAGATTTTATAAAAAAATATTATTTTTAATTTTATTAATGTCTTTTGTTGTACGCTACACCAAAAGGAGCTTGCACAACACACATCCTTGACTTGACTTGCATTACACGCAATCGCGACCTTCCTCGATAGCGTGTGTAGTACGCAATACCGAGTTTCACTAAACAACGATATGCTATAAAAATATTATTAAAACTAGCCGTTATGAATAGTAATAACCACTTTTTGAAATCCAGTAAATCTTATTTTTCAAAATGAACTTTATTTTTGGATTCGGAGTATCGAATTTAGCCTAAGGTGAAATTTTGGTACTTTTCGGATAACTTTCATATTCTGATGAATAGTGAAAATTACTAAATTATAATTAAAAACAACTTTTTTAATCGAAATAACTAATAGTGATAAATCATTAATTTGAGTGGTTTTAAAGTATATTTAGAATATATTTTTACAATTTAATACAATGTTGGTCATTGGATATAGTTTCATATTTAAACTAGACATAAACAAGTGTCAATCTTTTGATAGATATTGTTTCTTAAAAACACGCTATTTGTTTTAACAGCGGGATTTAATTATAAAATTAATTAATGCAACTTTTATGTTATGAATTTGGTAAAATAGACTTCATTTTTGAATTCGGAATATGAAATATAGCTTGGGATGAAATTTTGGCATTGTTCTGAAAAACATCATTTTTTGATGAATAGTGAAACTACTAAGTGGTAGGTTAAAAACTGAATTTTGCATAAAACTTAATTTTACCGCTTCTGTGAATGGAATTTCGAAAATCCGAGAGACACGGTTAATATCAAGGACTAAAATGTGGTTCAATGAGATGAAAATAATTTTTTGGTGAATAGTAACTTTTTACTTTTTTTACCACGGTTAATAGTAAATAAGGTAACTAAGGGTAAATATGATATTAATATTACCCTAACACATGTCCTAATTCTATTGGACAAGTTTAATTCGACCAAAAACAAACTTAGGAATAAAATATGACCATTTAGGCCCACTTGGATTAGATTAGGACATTTATTATTAATTTATTTAAAGAAGGGTTAAAATAGTTAAAATCAAAGTTTAATAAGTAAATAATTTTTAATATGGGGTTATACATAAGATAAATTCGATTGTAAATATTCATTAGAAAGCTAAAAAGATTTACTACATGATGGTATTTTATTTGTAATTTTTAGACATCAAATAAATTAATTTATTTATGACACAAAGATGATGCATTAATTATCTTGTTAATGAAATATTGACATAATTGATGTTATAAACACCAAAATAAATGTAATTTGAGACTTTTTATGAATTACACTAATTTTCTAGGTTACTATGATATATTAGTGTTGATTTAATCAACTTGGTTCGAACATATAATTCTGTTATGACTTTCACAAAAATCATATATCAAATAGTGTCAAAATTGACACAAAATAGTTTTTAAATCAAATATTATATTATTAATTGTTATTTTATTCCTAAAAATCTAAGGTTCGGCCAAATGACTTAGATAAGGATATATGTATTAATAATATACAATTTGGGGTTCGTTTGGAATGTTATAGTAAGTTTATTAACCATATAGTGAAAGAAAACAAAAAGACATGGTAAAAGTTAAATTATTTAACTTAGAGTTAAATCTAATTGATAAGGTTAAAATAATATCCTAAACTTGTCTAAATTCTATTGGTTGATAGGATTTCGACCCCTCCCCACCTTATCTTCGAAATAAGACCCTTTGGAACCATTATAAACCGATTTTGACTTTAATATAAAATAATATTTTGAGATATTCCTAAGGTGCCCCTCTCCTCCCCTATAAAAGGACACCTCCTCCCCCTCCTCATCACACCAATTTGAGCTCTCAAGCTCGGCCAACCCCTGCCAATTTCTCCTCTCCACTTCCCTAGCAACATCCTAGAGGTTCTGGTCTTCCTCAAAGACCAATTTTAGTGCCCTAAGAGGAAGTCTCAAAGAGGCACTTCAAAGAAGAGGTAATTACCGTTACCAATTCTTTCATCTTTATTTCTTCTTCCACTTCTTCTTCTTAGGTTGTTTCATTATGAAGTAATAACATCAGTATCACTCATATACTGATATGTTATTATAAGTATGAAACAACCCTATTTCACCATCTATCCATCCTACGGAAAAAGAAATCACCACGCGTGCGTACGTACGGAATACCGTCTCCACGCCGTGGTGTAATCTATTTTCCACCACCACCTTACATGGATGGGTATAATGGTGTAAAGAATAACTATACATAGTTATTACAACATCATATTGATTCTGATATATTGTATAATACACTCCAATTCAATTCAATATTTATAGAAATGATATCATCGCTCGTGCGTACGTACGGAATACCGTCTCCACGACGCGATGAGATTCATTCTCCATGTTAACCATTTAAGAATGATTATAATGTATATATAAGAAATAATAATGAAATATATGACATTATAAAGCTACTGGATTTATGTATATATATACATATGTATGTCATCTACTTACTTCCATTTCAAGACAATAAGGAAAGGAAAACAGTGTTCATGCGTACGTACGGACTACCGTCTCCATGAACGGTGTTTTTCATTTTATTTATCTACCTATTATATATATATATATATACTGAATATATATGATATATAAATCATATTTTATATTCTGGAAGTAATTAAATCATGATATAAGTAATAATGATGTCAAGAACAACAAGTCAAAACACCTACGATAAATGAAACGATTTTACCCAAAACGCTTCTTTAACATGGAATTTACAAAAGAACGGGTAATATAATGTCATAAGTGAACCATATATGATATCATAACAATGAATATGATTCTGTAATAAGTCAATAACATGATTTAAATCATTATACAGGAGGTTCGAACACTTACAAAGCAAGTCGGACCTAAGGTAAGGGAAATATCACAATCTCATTTTTATCCGAGATTGTTTATTCGTATGTATTTACTGGGGTGTATTTTATCATCCACATCCATGTTCCCTCAATATGTAATATTATTTCCATCCACCTACAATTGTTTAAATCCAATTTTACCCTTCTATGAGTTTTTAGTAAAGGATATGAAAGGAATCTTTTTTCGTTTTTCGTACGAGGTACTTTTTGACTTTTCCGACAAAAGTACGAAGAATGTTTTTTTTAACTTATACGGCACGAACGGATTTATACTGTTTTATAAAGCCTTATTTTCATGAAGCTTCCTCTAAAAGATTTCATGACTATTTTCAATAATATCTCTTTCTTTTAAAATTGCATGATGTTTTGTGAAAAGAAATTGATTTTGAAGAAGAAAGGATATTTTCCTCAAGAATTCAATTCAAGTGTTTTATCAAAATTATTTTCTATATAAGATAACAAAGGGTTCTGTTTCTATCCATATTTTTACATTGATTTGACTATGTTGTGATGGAATTATGTTTATGAATTCCTTTATCTTATATGAATGGTTTTATGATGTCATGTTGTTTAAGAATCCCATTTTTATTACATGGGTTATGCAATGATGTATGATTTATGATTTTGTGGCACACATAAGAAAGGATTCATTAAGAGATGGGTGGGACCTATATCTCCCTCGAATGCATTGGGTAAAGATTTCATATCTCATGAGATAGACATGGCTGGAATGGTAGGTTATACCGGTTCAGTGAAACAGGACTGAAACGAGGATTACTCGATTCAGAAAGGGACTTTGTCCACTAAGATAGTCTTGGCAATGAGTCATGACTAACAAGAAATGATTTTCCATGATTATGTGTGTATGCCACAAAGTTTCATGTTTTAAGTTATGATTATTGGGATTTCATTTCACTACTAAGATTTATCCCATGTTATGAAATTATGCTCTCTTTTGCAGGTTAAGATTTCCAAAAGTTATGTTCTTATGAATATGATGTAATTGATTTTTCTTTTGTTTACCCTTACTGAGAATTTGAGCTCACCCTTTTATGTTTTCTTTTCCCCAGGATATAAAGAAAGGTTTTAGGTAAAAAAAAAGGAAGATCTTTATGGGAGATGTTGAAGATCTTTCCCCACGATTAGAATATTTTATTCCGAGTTTCCAAAGACACTAAACTGTTACGATCCTTGTGTGTGTGTTTTTGTTATGTACTAAGTATTCCGCAAATGTAATGTAATGTCCATGTATGTCAAGATACGGGTCTCTACAGTTGGTATCAGAGGAAAGGTTTAGTCAACCTTTGGAAACTAGGATGCGAAAACGTTAGTGAGATCTCTAGAGATATTTCTAATGTATGTCTAGGGATGCCCCTAAGGATAAGTATACGTATAGGATATAGTTCTAGAACTATGGTAACGATATTAGATTAAACCAAAGATGATGGATATTTAAGTTACTCCCCCTTTATTACAATTTTTGCATCTAACACTATTCTGTTTGGGTTTTAGAAAATGGCTGGAAACAAGATGATTCACAATAATGGAGGATATGATGGACAATGGAATGGTATTCTTCATGAGTAACCAAATGAAATGGGATTTGGATGTCCAAACATCATTATTATGTCGAATCAGCAATCTCAAAACATGATCAATAAAGTAAAATTTGGTAAGTTTCCTGACTCGACTAATAAGAGAAAGATGGAGATCCATGATGATCATAGAGGAAAGAAAGTTCAATTTCCCCTATGTAAATCATGTGGGAAGAGGCATCAAGGAGAATGTTTCAAGGGAACTGGAAGATGCTTTGGGAGTGGAAAAGAAGGACACAAAGCAAGTAAGTGCAAAGGAAAAGGGTCGGTTAACACCATGGATGAGGATAATGGTATTGCTACGACATCAAAAATGGTTAAGTGTTTTAAATGTGGAATGTATGGGCATTATGCAAACAAATGCCCTAAGGGAAAGACTCATGAAGAGAATCAGTATGGTCATATGGGTAGTATTTATGTGGATGATGATGAAGAGACTACAAATGATATGTGAGATGAAAGAATTTTTGAAGCTCGGTCAATGGTTTGAGAATGTAGTGGAATGATTACATGTTTATCATGTGTAATTTTGGAATAAAGAGACATCTATGGATTGTTACACTGTTGTCTTTCCTTGTGTTTTGAAAGTGTATGATTAATGTTACCAGTATCCATGAAAGGTTATTCAGATATTTTTGGAATGTAGATGATATGCGCATAATGAAGGGATAAGGAGAAAATTAAATGTTTGATAGTATTCATGAGCTCATGATTGATATAAGGACTAAGTGATATCATGGTTTGAGTATATAGAATTTTGAGGATTTTGGTAACTTTTAACTGCACTCATGTTTTCACTAAGGTATTCAAGAGAATACACGATTAAGGACTTTGAATGTTTGGAATGTGACCAACAAGACATATCTTATGATATATGGGGATCAATGATGGTATTAAATCTCTGGTAATCGTTTTCACTATGTTATGAGAATGGACTGCAGTATTATGGATAAGCCTAAAGATTGGAATGGATTATGTTGGACATAAGTTATCATTGTTTAAGGATAGAAGTTTTTTCGATATTATTGATGAGATGTTATAGTAATATAGTTTTATAAAAAGGACAACCTGCAGGACGGGCGACAGCCCATCGCTTCGGACAAGGCTGTAGGAATCGAACCCACAACCGAAGTGCGACTGGCCTTTATCGCCTACCACTGACCTACAGGAAGTCCCTGTTTAGTAGAAACTGGTTTTATTATATTAAGCAGTATGATATATGAAGTATAAGTCCATTTTAGGAACTATATATGATTAATCTCACTATAGAATGACTTATGTATATTTAATAACTTTTGCTTACCTTTTGTTTGAGACAGATGGAATGACCCGTCATTCTATCACATGATCTGCTAACACTTCACGAATAACAAATTCAACTTCATTTATTTAAGAGATGAAGTGGAAATTGTTCAAGGCATGAACAACAGTGAGATTGTACCAAAATAAAGAAAGTATTTATTCTGATTCAAATTTTCAACTTTAGGGAAATGATCTTGAAAACCAAAAATGTTGTCCTAGTGATCTTATACCTGATGAATCAGATGGTACCTTATATCATCACAAATCTATGGATTTGTGATTACTGGATTTTCCATAGCCATGTTCTCTACCACTCTCCATCAGAACATGATGGTTAGATTTCTCTTCCATATCCATATTTTCACCTATGTGGAAACCCAGTGATTAGTTTATTTGGGTAATCGTTACATTTCATACTTTAGTTTTTAAAGCCAAGTTTTGGTATTCCCTTTTACGATGTGGGTTTCTATTAAAGAAACTTTCAAATAGTAAACCATTTATAACCCCGACGAATTTCGAGGGCGAAATTCATTTTAAGGGGGGTAGAATGTAACAGCCCAAGATTTTATAAAAAAATATTCTTTTTAATTTTATTAATGTCTTGTGTTGTACGCTACACCAAAAGGATCTTGCACAACACACATCCTTGACTTGACTTGCATTACACGCAATCTCGACCTTCCTCGATAGCGTGTGTAGTACGCAATACCGAGTTTCACTAAACAACGATATGCTATAAAAATATTATTAAAACTAGCCGTTATGAATAGTAATAACCACTTTTTGAAATCCAGTAAATCTTATTTTTCAAAATGAACTTTATTTTTGGATTCGGAGTATCGAATTTAGCCTAAGGTGAAATTTTGGTACTTTTCGGATAACTTTCATATTCTGATGAATAGTGAAAATTACTAAATTATAATTAAAAACAACTTTTTTAATCGAAATAATTAATAGTGATAAATCATTAATTTGAGTGGTTTTAAAGTATATTTAGAATATATTTTTATAATTTAATACAATGTTGGTCATTGGATGTAGTTTCACATTTAAACTAGACATAAACAAGTGTCAATCTTTTGATAGATATTGTTTCTTAAAAACACGCTATTTGTTTTAACAGCGGGATTTAATTATAAAATTAATTAATGCAACTTTTATGTTATGAATTTGGTAAAATAGACTTCATTTTTGAATTCGGAATATGAAATATATCTTGGGATGAAATTTTGGCATTGTTCTGAAAAAACATCAATTTTTGATGAATAGTGAAACTACTAAGTGGTAGGTTAAAAACTGAATTTTGCATAAAACTTAATTTTACCGCTTCTGTGAATGGAATTTCGAAAATCCGAGAGACACGGTTAATATCAAGGACTAAAATGTGGTTCAATGAGATGAAAATAATTTTTTGGTGAATAGTAACTTTTTACTTTTTTTACCACGGTTAATAGTAAATAAGGTAACTAAGGGTAAATATGATATTAATATTACCCTAACACATGTCCTAATTCTATTGGACAAGTGTAATTCGACCAAAAACAAACTTAGGAATAAAATATGACCATTTAGGCCCACTTGGATTAGATTAGGACATTTATTATTAATTTATTTAAAGAAGGGTTAAAATAGTTAAAATCAAAGTTTAATAAGTAAATAATTTTTAATATGGGGTTATACATAAGATAAATTCGATTTTAAATATTCATTAGAAAGCTAAAAAGAGTTACTACATGATGGTATTTTATTTGTAATTTTTAGACATCAAATAAATTAATTTATTTATGACACAAAGATGATGCATTAATTATCTTGTTAATGAAATATTGACATAATTGATGTTATAAACACCAAAATAAATGTAATTTGAGACTTTTTATGAATTCCACTAATTTTCTAGGTTACTATGATATATTAGTGTTGATTTAATCAACTTGGTTCGAACATATAATTCTGTTATGACTTTCACAAAAATCATATATCAAATAGTGTCAAAATTGACACAAAATAGTTTTTAAATCAAATATTATATTATTAATTGTTATTTTATTCCTAAAAATCTAAGGTTCGGCCAAATGAATTAGATAAGGATATATGTATTAATAATATACAATTTGGGGTTCGTTTGGCATGTTATAGTAAGTTTATTAACCATATAGTGAAAGAAAACAAAAAGACATGGTAAAAGTTAAATTATTTAACTTAGAGTTAAATCTAATTGATAAGGTTAAAATAATATCCTAAACTTGTCTAAATTCTATTGGTTGATAGGATTTCGACCCCTCCCCACCTTATCTTCGAAATAAGACCCTTTGGAACCATTATAAACCGATTTTGACTTTAATATAAAATAATATTTTGAGATATTCCTAAGGTGCCCCTCTCCTCCCCTATAAAAGGACACCTCCTCCCCCTCCTCATCACACCAATTTGAGCTCTCAAGCTCGGCCAACCCCTGCCAATTTCTCCTCTCCACTTCCCTAGCAACATCCTAGAGGTTCTGGTCTTCCTCAAAGACCAATTTTAGTGCCCTAAGAGGAGGTCTCAAAGAGGCACTTCAAAGAAGAGGTAATTACCGTTACCAATTCTTTCATCTTTATTTCTTCTTCCACTTCTTCTTCTTAGGTTGTTTCATTATGAAGTAATAACATCAGTATCACTCATATACTTATATGTTATTATAAGTATGAAACAACCCTATTTCACCATCTATCCATCCTACGGAAAAAGAAATCACCGCGCGTGCGTACGTACGGAATACCGTCTCCACGCCGTGGTGTAATCTATTTTCCACCACCACCTTACATGGATGGGTATAATGGTGTAAAGAATAACTATACATAGTTATTACAACATCATATTGATTCTGATATATTGTATAATACACTCCAATTCAATTCAATATTTATAGAAATGATATCATCGCTCGTGCGTACGTACGGAATACCGTCTCCACGACGCGATGAGATTCATTCTCCATGTTAACCATTTAAGAATGATTATAATGTATATATAAGAAATAATAATGAAATATATGACATTATAATGCTACTGGATTTATGTATATATATACATATGTATGTCATCTACTTACTTCCATTTCAAGACAATAAGGAAAGGAAAACAGCGTTCATGCGTACGTACGGACTACCGTCTCCATGAACGGTGTTTTTCATTTTATTTATCTACCTATTATATATATATATATATACTGAATATATATGATATATAAATCATATTTTATATTCTGGAAGTAAGTAAATCATGATATAAGTAATAATGATGTCAAGAACAACAAGTCAAAACACCTACGATAAATGAAACGATTTTACCCAAAACGCTTCTTTAACATGGAATTTACAAAAGAACGGGTAATATAATGTCATAAGTGAACCATATATGATATAATAACAATGAATATGATTCTGTAATAAGTCAATAACATGATTTAAATCATTATACAGGAGGTTCGAACACTTACAAAGCAAGTCGGACCTAAGGTAAGGGAAATATCACAATCTCATTTTTATCCGAGATTGTTTATTCGTATGTATTTACTGGGGTGTATTTTATCATCCACATCCATGTTCCCTCAATATGTAATATTATTTCCATCCACCTACAATTTTTTAAATCCAATTTTACCCTTCTATGAGTTTTTAGTAAAGGATATGAAAGGAATCTTTTTTCGTTTTTCGTACGAGGTACTTTTTGACTTTTCCGACAAAAGTACGAAGAATGTTTTTTTTAACTTATACGGCACGAACGGATTTATACTGTTTTATAAAGCCTTATTTTCATGAAGCTTCCTCTAAAAGATTTCATGACTATTTTCAATAATATCTCTTTCTTTTAAAATTGCATGATGTTTTGTGAAAAGAAATTGATTTTGAAGAAGAAAGGATATTTTCCTCAAGAATTCAATTCAAGTGTTTTATCAAAATTATTTTCCATATAAGATAACAAAGGGTTCTGTTTCTATCCATATTTTTACATTGATTTGACTATGTTGTGATGGAATTATGTTTATGAATTCCTTTATCTTATATGAATGGTTTTATGATGTCATGTTGTTTAAGAATCCCATTTTTATTACATGGGTTATGCAATGATGTATGATTTATGATTTTGTGGCACACATAAGAAAGGATTCATTAAGAGATGGGTGGGACCTATATCTCCCTCCAATGCATTGGGTAAAGATTTCATATCTCATGAGATAGACATGGCTGGAATGGTAGGTTATACCGGTTCAGTGAAACAGGACTGAAACGAGGATTACTCGATTCAGAAAGGGACTTTGTCCACTAAGATAGTCTTGGAAATGAGTCATGACTAAAAAGAAATGATTTTCCATGATTATGTGTGTATGCCACAAAGTTTCATGTTTTAAGTTATGATTATTGGGATTTCATTTCACTACTATGATTTATCCCATGTTATGAAATTATGCTCTCTTTTGCAGGTTAAGATTTCCAAAAGTTATGTTCTTATGAATATGATGTAATTGATTTTTCTTTTGTTTACCCTTACTGAGCATTTGAGCTCACCCTTTTATGTTTTCTTTTCCCCAGGATATAAAGAAAGGTTTTAGGTAAAAAAAAAGGAAGATCTTTATGGGAGATGTTGAAGATCTTTCCCCACGATTAGAAGATTTTATTCCGAGTTTCCAAAGACACTAAACTATTACGATCCTTGTGTGTGTGTTTTTGTTATGTACTAAGTATTCCGCAAATGTAATGTAATGTCCATGTATGTCAAGATACGGGTCTCTACAGCCAACCCCTGCCAAAATCCCTTCTCCACTTCCCTAGAATAATCCTAGAGTTCCTGGTCTTCTTCAAAGACCAATATTAGTTCCCTAAGTGGAGGATTCAAAGAAGCGTTCCAAAGAAGAGGTAATATCCGTTACCGATCTTTTCAATTTCTTTCTTCTTCAACTTATTATTCTTTAGTTGTTTCATGATAAAGTAATAACATCAGTATTACATACATACTGATATGTTATTATAAATATAAAACAACCCTAATTCACCTTCTATCCATCCTACGGAAAAATGAAATCACCGCGCGTGCGTACGTACGGAATACCGTCTCCACGCCGTGATGTAATCTATTTTCCGCCACCACCTTAATAGGATGGGTATAATGGTGTAATGAGTAACTATATATGATTATTATAAAGTGATATTGATACTGAAATAATATGCATACACTTTAACACAATTCCACGACCATGTGAACGATATCATCGCTCGTGCGTACGTACGGACTACCGTCTCCACGACGCGATGAGATTCATTCTCCATGTTAACCATTTAAGAATGATTAAAAAGTATATATAAGAAATAATAATGAAATATATGACATTATAAAGCTACTGGATTTATGTATATATTTATATGTATGTCATCTACTTACTTCCATTCAAGACAATAAGGAAAGGAAAACAGCGTTCATGCATACGTACGGACTACCGTCTCCATGAACGGTGTTTTTCATTTCATTTATCTATCTTATATATATATATACTGAATATATATGATATATAAATCATATTTTATATTCTGGAAGTAAGTAAATCATGATATAAGTAATAATAATGTCAAGAACAACAAGTCAAAACACCTACGATAAAATGAAACGATTTTACCCAAAACGCTTCTTTAACGTGGAATTTACAAAATAACGGGTAATATAAAGTCATAAGTGAACCATATATGATATCATAACAGTGAATATGATTCTGTAATAAGTCAATGACATTATTTAAATCATTATACAGGAGGATCGGACACATACGAAGCAAATCGGACCTAAGGTAAGGGAAATATCACAATCTCTTTTTTATCCGAGATTGTTTATACTTTGAAATTTACTGGGGTGTATTTTTTCATCCACATCTATGTTTCCTCAATATGTAATATTATTTCTATTCACCTACAATTGTTTAAATCCATTTTTACCCTTCGGTGAGTTTTTAGTAAAAAAAATATATGAAGGGAATCTTTTGACGTTTTTCATACGAGGTGCTTTTTTTGACTTTTCTGACAAAAGTACGAAGAATGTTTTTTTTTAACTTATACGGCAAGAATGGATTTTTAAAAAATTATTTCCAAGAATTTTCCTTTACAAGTTTTCAAGTTTATTTTTAATCAACTTCTTTTATTTTAAAGTTGTATGACATGTTATGAAAGGAAAAATGTTTTTGACGTAGAAAGGATATTTTCCTCAAGAATGGAGTTCAAGTATTTTATTAAAATTATTTTCCATATAAGATAATAAAAGGGTTCTGTTTTTATCCCTATTATTACATGGATTTGATTATGTTGTGATGGAAATATTTTTATGAATTCCTTTATCTTACATGAATGGTTTTATGATGTCATGTTGTTTAAGATTCCCATTTTTATTACATGGGTTACGCTATGATGTATGGTTTATGATTATGTGGCACACATAAGAAAGGATTCATTATAAGATGGGTGGGACCTATATCTCCCTCCAATGCATTGGGTAAAGATTTTATATCTCATGAGATAGACATGGATGGAATGGTAGGTTATACCGGTTCAGTGAAACAGGACTGAAACAAGGGTTACTCGATTCAGAAAGGGACTTTGTCCACTAAGATAGTCTTGGCAATGAGTCTTGACTAACAAGAAATGATTCTCTATGATTATGTGTGAATGCCACAAAGTTTCATGTTTTAAGTTATGATTATTGTGATTACATTTCACTGCCATGATTTACCCCATGTTATGAAATTATGATCTCTTTTGCAGGTTAAGATTTCCAAAAGTTATGTGCTTATGTATATGATGTGATTGATATTTCTTTTGTTTACCCTTACTGAGCATTTGAGCTCACCCTTTTATGTTTTCTTTTCCCCCGGATATAAAGAAAGGTTTTAGGTAAAAAAATAGATCTTTATGGGAGATTTTGAAGATCTTTCACCAGGATTAGAAGATTATATTCCGAGTTTCCAAAGACACTAAACTATTACGATCCTTGTGTGTGTGTTTTTGTTATGTACTAAGTATTCCGCAAAAGTAATGTAATGTCCATGTACGTCATGTTTCGGGTCTCTACAGTTGGTATCAGAGGAAAAGTTTAGTCAACCTTTGGAAACTAGGACGCGAAAACGTTAGTGAGATCCCTAGAGATATTTCTAAGGTATGTCTAGGGATGTCCCTAAGGATAAGTATACATATAGGATATAGTCCTAGAACTACGGTAACGATATTAGAATTTAACCTAAGATGTTAGATATTGAGGGTGCTCCCCCTTTACTATGTTGTCTTCCCTAGCATGATTTCGCCTCTCACAAAATTCTTTTTGTGTTTTAGTTAATGGAGGGAACCAGAAGGAATTCGGTTAACATTGAATCCAATGGACAAATTGGGGACTATGAGCAACAAAATTGTGTAATGCCTAGAGATAAAGATATTGTGATTATGCCGAATCAGTCATCGCGATATATGATTGACAAGGTGAAATTTAGTGGTATGAATAATTCATCAAAGAAGAGGAAGATAAACTATTATGCATGTTTGCATGTTGAGGAGCATAAAGAAAGGAAGATTGAGATTTCTAAAGAAGGGAAGAAGAACCTTGAGGAATACCTCAAATGGAGGGACCGATGTTATCTGTGTGGAGAAAAGGGTCATAGAGTGACAGATTGTTATGGAGTTCAATGTCTTATTTGTGGAGAACATGGGCATTACCCAACTCAATGCCCTGACCTAAAAAGATACTTCTAAATCAAGGAAGGACTTATTCCAGGACAGTAATTGAAGTGGATGGACTGAAGTGTTTATGTATTGGTATTCAAGAATAATGTTGTTGAGGTACTTTTATGGTGTATTGGAATATTTATGTATTGATCTAATATGGTATTCAATGTAATTGAGATATTTTTGGAAATAAGATGATATGCGCATAATGAAGGGAAAACGAGAAAACGAAATGTTTAACAGTATTCATGAGCTCATGATTGATATAAGGACTAAGTGATATCATGGTTTGAGGATTTTGGTATGTGGAAAATGTTAACGTTTAACAGCATTCATGTTTTCACTAAGGTTCAATGGGTATTCAAGAGAGTACAAGATTAAGGCCTTTGAATGTTTGGAATGTGACCAACAAGATATATCTTATGATATATGGGGATCAACGATGGTATTAAATCTCTGGTAATCGTTTTCACTATGTTATGAGAATGGACTGCAGTATTATGGATAAGCCTAAAGATTGGAATGGATTATGTTGGACATAAGTTAGTATTGTTTAGGGATAGAAGTTTTTTCGATATTATTGATGGGATGTTATAGTAATATAGTTTTAGAAAAAGGACAACCTGCAGGACGGGCGATAGCCCATCGCTTCGGACAAGGCTGTGGGAATCGAACCCACAACCGAAGTGCGACTGGCCTTTATCGCCTACCACTGACCTACTAGAAGTCCCTGTTTAGTAGAAACTAGTTTTATTATATTAAGCAGTATGATATGTGAAGTATAAGTTCATTTTAGGAACCATATATGATTTATCTCACTATAGATGGACTTATGTATTTTTTTGATAACTTTTCTAACCTTTTATTGAGACAGATGGAATGACCCATCATTCTATCACATGATTTGCTAACACATCATGAATGACAAATTCAACTTCATTTCTTTAAGAGATGAAGTGGAAATTGTCCAAAGAACGACAAACGGTGAGACTATACCAAAATCACGAAAGTATTTCTTCTAATTCCAATTTCATCAACTTTAGGGAAATGATCTTGAAAACCAAAAATGTTGTCCTAGTGATCTTATACCTGATGAATCGGAAGGTACCTTAGATCGTCACAAATTTATGGATTTGTGATTTTTGGCTTTTCTATAGCCATGTTCTCTACCACTCTCCATCAGAACATGATGGTTAGATTTTTCTTCCATATCCATATTTTCACCAATGTGGAAACCCAGTGATTAGTTTATTTGGGTAACCGTTACGTTTCATACTTTCGTTTTTAAATATTGGTTTTGGTATTCCTTTTTACGATGTGGGTTTCTATTAAAGAAACTTTCGAATAGTAAACCATTTATAACCCCGACGAATTTCGAGGGCGAAATTCATTTTAAGGGGGGTAGAATGTAACAGCCCAAGAATTTATGAAAAAAATATTCTTTTTAATTTCATTAATGTCTTGTGTTGTACGCAACACAAAAAGGATCTTGCACAACACGCATCCTTGACTTTCCTTGCATTACACGCAATCACAACCTTCCTCGATAGCGTGTGTAGTACGTAATACTGAGTTTCACGAAACAACGATATGCTATTAAAATATTATTAAAACTAGCCGTTATGAATAGTAATAACCACTTTTTAAATTTTAGAAAATTTAGCTCTCAAAATGGACTTTATTTTTGGATTTTGTGTATCGAATTTAGCCTAAGGTGATATTTTGGTACTTTTCGGATAACTTTCATATTCTGATGAATAGTGAAAATTACTAAATTATAATTAAAAACAACTTTTTTTAATCGAAATAATTAATAGTGATAAATTATTAATTTTAGTGGTTTTAAAGTATATTTAGAATATATTTTTACAATTTAATACGATGTTGTTCATTGGATGTAATTTTACATTTAAACCAGACATAATCAAGTGTCAATCTTTTGGTAGATATTGTTTCTTAAAAGCACGCAATTTGTTTTAACAGCGGGATTTAATTATAAAATTAATTAATTCAACTTCTATGTTATGAATTTGGTAAAATAGACTTCAATTTTTAATTCGGAATATGAAATATAGCTTAGGATGAAATTTTGGTATTTTTCTGAAAACTTTCAATTTTTGATGAATAGTGAAACCACTAAGTGGTAGGTTAAAAACTGAATTTTTCATAAAACTTAATTTTACCGCTTCTGTGAATGGAATTTCAAAAATCCGAGAGACACGGTTGATGTCAGTAAGTAAAATGTGGTTCAATGAGATGAAAATAATTTTTGGTGAATAGTAACTTTTTACTTTTATTTACCACGGTTAAAAGTAAATAAGGTAATTAAGGGTAAGAATGATATTAATATTACCCTAACACATGTCCTAATTATATTGGACAAGTGTATCTTGACCAAAAACAACCTTAGGTGTAAAATATTATCATTTAGGCCCACTTGGATTAGATTAGGACATTTATTATTATTTAATTCAAAGAAGAGTTAAAAGAGTTAAAATCAAAGTTTATTTACTAAAAATTTTTTAATATAGGGTTATACATAAGATAAATTCGATTGTAAATATTAATTAGAAATCTAAAAAGATTTCCTAAATAATGATATTTTATTTATAATTTTTAGACTTTAAATAAATTAATTTATTTATGACACAACGATGATGCAGTAATTACCCTTTTTAAGGAAATATTAACATAATTGATGTTATAAATGCTCAAATGAATGTAATTTGAGACTTTTTATGAATTACACTAATTTTCTAGGTTACTATGATATATTAGTGTTGATTTAATCAACTTGGTTCGAAATATAATTCTGTTATGACTTTCACAAAAATCATATATCAAATAGTGTCAAAATTGACACAAAATAGTTTTTAAATCAAATATTATATTATCAATTGTTATTTTATTCCTAAAAATCTAAGGTTCGGAAAAATGACATAGATAAGGATATATATATTAATAATAAACAATTTGGGGTTCTTTTGTCATGTTATAGTAAGTGTATTAACCATATAGTGAAAGAAAACAAAAAAGACACGGTAAAAGTTAAATTATTTAACTTAGAGTTAAATCTAATTGATAAGGTTAAAATAATACCCTAAACTTGTCTAAATCTTATTTGTTGATAGGATTTCGACCCATCCCCACTTTATCTTCGAAATAAGACCCTTTGGAACCATTATAAACCGATTTTGACGTTAATATAAAATAATATTTTGAGGTATTCCTAAGGTGCCCCTCTCCTCCCTTATAAAAGGACACCTCCTCCCCCTCCTCCTCACACCAATTTGAGCACTCAAGCACGGCCAAACCCTGCCAAAATCCCTTCTCCACTTCCCTAGAATAATCCTAGAGTTCTTGGTCTTCTTCAAAGACCAATATTAGTTCCCTAAGTGGAGGATTCAAAGAAGCGTTCCAAAGAAGAGGTAATATCCGTTACCGATCTTTTCAATTTCTTTCTTCTTCAACTTCTTCTTCTTTAGTTGTTTCATGATAAAGTAATAACATCAGTATTACATACATACTGATATGTTATTATAAATATAAAACAACCCTAATTCACCTTCTATCCATCCTACGGAAAAATGAAATCATCGCGCGTGCGTACGTACGGAATACCGTCTCCACGCCGTGATGTAATCTATTTTCCGCCACCACCTTAATAGGATGGGTATAATGGTGTAATGAGTAACTATATATGATTATTATAAAGTGATATTGATACTGAAATAATATGAATACACTTTAACACAATTCCACGACCATGTGAACGATATCATCGCTCGTGCGTACGTACGGATTACCGTCCCCACGACGCGATGAGATTCATTCTCCATGTTAACCATTTAAGAATGATTAAAAAGTATATATAAGAAATAATAATGAAATATATGACATTATAAAGCTACTGGATTTATGTATATATGTATATGTATGTCATCTACTTACTTCCATTCAAGACAATAAGGAAAGGAAAACAGCGTTCATGCGTACGTACGGACTACCGTCTCCATGAACGGTGTTTTTCATTTCATTTATCTATCTTATATATATATATACTGAATATATATGATATATAAATCATATTTTATATTCTGGAAGTAAGTAAATAATGATATAAGTAATAATAATGTCAAGAACAACAAGTCAAAACACCTACGATAAAATGAAACGATTTTACCCAAAACGCTTCTTTAACGTGGAATTTACAAAATAACGGGTAATATAAAGTCATAAGTGAATCATATATGATATCATAACAGTTAATATGATTCTGTAATAAGTCAATGACATTATTTAAATCATTATACAGGAGGTTCGGACACATACGAAGAAAATCGGACCTAAGGTAAGGGAAATATCACAATCTCTTTTTTATCCGAGATTGTTTATACTTTGAAATTTACTGGGGTGTATTTTTTTCATCCACATCTATGTTTCCTCAATATGTAATATTATTTATATTCACCTACAATTGTTTAAATCCATTTTTACCCTTCGGTGAGTTTTTAGTAAAAAAAATATATGAAGGGAATCTTTTGACGTTTTTCATACGAGGTGCTTTTTTTGACTTTTCCGACAAAAGTACGAAGAATGATTTTTTTAACTTACACGGCAAGAATGGATTTTTAAAACATTATTTCCAAGAATTTTCCTTTACAAGTTTTCAAGTTTATTTTTAATCAACTTCTTTTATTTTAAAGTTGTATGACATGTTATGAAAGGAAAAATGTTTTTGACGTAGAAAGGATATTTTCCTCAAGAATGGAGTTCAAGTATTTTATTAAAATTATTTTCCATATAAGATAATAAAAGGGTTCTGTTTTTATCCCTATTATTACATGGATTTGATTATGTTGTGATGGAAATATTTTTATGAATTCCTTTATCTTACATGAATGGTTTTATGATGTCATGTTGTTTAAGATTCCCATTTTTATTACATGGGTTACGCTATGATGTATGGTTTATGATTATGTGGCACACATAAGAAAGGATTCATTATAAGATGGGTGGGACCTATATCTCCCTCCAATGCATTGGGTAAAGATTTTATATCTCATGAGATAGACATGGCTGGAATGGTAGGTTATACCGGTTCAGTGAAACAGGACTGAAACGAGGGTTACTCGATTCAGAAAGGGACTTTGTCCACTAAGATAGTCTTGGCAATGAGTCTTGACTAACAAGAAATGATTCTCTATGATTATGTGTGAATGCCACAAAGTTTCATGTTTTAAGTTATGATTATTGTGATTACATTTCACTGCCATGATTTACCCCATGTTATGAAATTATGATCTCTTTTGCAGGTTAAGATTTCCAAAAGTTATGTGCTTATGTATATGATGTGATTGATATTTCTTTTGTTTACCCTTACTGAGCATTTGAGCTCACCCTTTTATGTTTTCTTTTCCCCAGGATATAAAGAAAGGTTTTAGGTAAAAAAAAAGATCTTTATGGGAGATTTTGAAGATCTTTCACCAGGATTAGAAGATTATATTCCGAGTTTCCAAAGACACTAAACTATTACGATCCTTGTGTGTGTGTTTTTGTTATGTACTAAGTATTCCGCAAAAGTAATGTAATGTCCATGTACGTCAGGTTTCGGGTCTCTACATAAAAATTATAGGAAGAATATAGGGATGTTCGGAGCTTAATTGGGTAGATTTTGGACGATCTAAGGGACTTGAGAGGTGTGAGTAATGGGTTATAGGTGATGGATTTTTATAAGGGAGAGGAGGGGCTCTTTAGGAAAGTTTGAAAATATTATTTTATTATAAACTTATTTTCAATTTCAAAAGGTCCAAAACTTATTTTAAGCCTCTAAAATTTATTAGATAAATGTAAAAACATTTAATAAATATGTGTAATCATATTTTAGTTATTTTTATTCATTCAAACTAATACAAAGACTATGTGTTAACTACGATTTAAAATAATAATATTATATTATTATTTTTCAGTATAACTCAACATTGTGTGCAATGTAAGATGTCAAAGAAACTCGTTGTGGCATTTCAGGTTCTCCATCGAACATAGCACCCCCTTTAAAGTAAAAATAATATTTAACTCACAAATATTAATAAATATAAAAATGTATTAATATTTATTTACCTGGGATGTTAAATTCTTGCCCCTTTTGGAAATTGCATCCTCACAATTTTAAAATTGGTCTCAAAAACTTTATTTAAAGTCCCACATTGGAAAAAGATTAAAAAAACTATCACTTTAAAAATAAAGAAATATAATTACAAAGGTCATCGGAGATAACCCATATTAGGATTCCATGAAAACATGGATATGGAGGAGAAACTAAATGTCAAGTTCTGATGGAGGGTGATAGAAAACATGATCATGAGAAAGTTAACCACCAGAAAACCACAAACTTGTGATAGGTTAAACGGTCTTTGGGTTCCGAGTAGGAAAAGTTAATAGAAAACTTTTTTGTTTTAAGTTTCATTTAGTAATTTTGAAGAAAATATACTTAATTTTCTTGTATAGTTTCATCCATTAAAAAGTTTCTACAAAAAAACTCATCTTTTCTCAAAATGATGAGTATTAATGATGACATGGTAACACATGAAGCACTAGAATCAACTTATATAGAATCGCATAATCCACAAAAGATAAACTATATATTTCCCTTTTCTTTATACATTAACCAAAATCAAAATGGTTAGTACAAGATCAGATAATCCACAAAAAGGATACTACTTTATAAAAATAAATACTATTCCTAATCTCCTAAATTCGACAAAAAAAACCCGAAGTTCAACAAATACCATTCAATAAACAACTTTCCTTACAATTATTCAAAATAATCCAAACTAAAATTGAAACCCAAAATTTAGGAGGATTTGATCAAATATTCTTTCTGAAAAATCATAACATTTATCTCCAAATAAAATTGTTTACTCTTAAAGTCTCATACTTAAACGTAATTAACCTAGTTACATATTCTCAAAGATAGGTTAATAATTCCCATAAATAACCCAAATTTCTATATGTGCACAAAAAAAGACAAAGATTCTTCCAAAATAAAATTTCAACAATTAATCCACAAATTATATCCCATACTATTATATTTTCTATAAACATATAGTGTTCCCAAAATAGAGAACATCTTCCAAATTAACCTTTATCACATAATCACCAAATAATTTTCCTATTCTAAGGATATCCATTTGATAAAAAAATAAGTTCCCAAAATCAACTTATTATTGATCCATAAAATCATCTAACTAAAAATATTTATTCATACTAACCAAGGACTTCACGTAGTCTAGTGGTAGGTGATAAATCCCAATCACAATTTGGTTTTGGGTTTGATTCCCATAGCTTTGTTCGATGCGATGGGTTTTCACACGGTCTGTGTGTTTTCCTTTTTCAAAAACTTTAAAATTTTATAACATTTCCGAAAATGATATAAATTCCTAAAAAATAACCATAACATATTTTAATCACAAATGTTATATCATACCTCACATTTTCATCCCAAAAAGTAATAACCTATAATTACCTCAAATTCAAGGATCATATAAACCCAAATGGTTCATTATAACTATATACACAAAAGAAAAGATAATTATTCCTTGAATAATATTTTCACATATCAAACATTAGGTTTACACATACTATAAAAAGTATTCCAAAGTAATCCCATCATCAAAAGAGCCTTAATACTTTTTATAATTTGATCGTCCTAAAATATAGCATAAATCTTGAATCCCTTATATGTAGATTTCTTACTCATTCAATGTTCTTCATGATCCATTAACCATTCTTTCCCAACTTATTCTGTAATACTTCTTTCCTACAAATAGAACCATGAATCATATCCTAAGATTCAATAATGTCAAAACATCAGCTAAGAAATAATCCATTCCTTTATTTGGTCATTGTCAGTTTCCTCATCCTCAATCGGAATGGAATTAGGTATTGATAAATATGTATTTGTATGGTCCTGCTGATCCCATTCTAGAACCTTCTTCGTAGGACATCTATTTTTATAATGACCGTACACACCACATTTAAAACATTCAATGTATCCCCCAGAAATAACTTATTTCCTTTTCCTGGAGTCAACTGGACGCTTCCTTTTTCCTTGGTAGGTTCTTGCTTTATGACCTTCATTACCACATCTAAAGAATCTTCTCGTCCCTTTGAAGCATTTTTCTAGGTGTTTCTTTCCACATCCTTGATGCATAAGTTTTCTAATATACTTACCTTTATGATTATTACCTGAACTTCTGTAGGGATTTGTTTCTAACATATATGATGCCCTATAAAAATCACCAAGGTTTAGGTGATCAATCATGAATCTAGATAGTTTGTTGAGAATAAGAAAAAGTGTTCTCATTACATCTCCCACTTCATTCAGTTTCTTATTCAAAAACCCATCATAGTTTTCATCACATCCATCGTTACTTTGGTGCCTGCTAGATCCAGTCATTAACTAAAACCAAAAAGGTCAGTGTGAGTATATCAGTAAAATCCTCATATAATATCTTATGAGGAGGGTAAATACTAAGATAGATGTATTCATGTTATTTTAAACTCATTCAATTTATCTAAAATAACTATGACTCTTTCTAATAATCTAACCATTATGTTTATGTCACTTATTCTTAGATAACACCCTAACCTCTAAAGTTATCTAAACCGACCTCTAATACCGACTATAAGGCCCCGACCTTAATCATTAAACAATCTTGAATTAAGTTAATAATTTATATTGAGGATCTTTTCTGGTTTAGAGTATTAGATAATTAGGCAATAACTATTACATAACATCTCCAAAATTAAAAAGTAGACACTTCTACTCAGTATCCATTTTTTCATAAAATAAAAACTCTTGAAAAAACGAAACATGTCTAGTTCCATGTTTTAGATAGCATGACTTTTCCTTGATCTCATCCATGATCCTATTAATATTTATGTACTATGAAAAACATTTCAAAAACTTGTTATGAGAATAAAAAGATCAGTAAGGGATACTCAAAGAAGGAAAACTGTTAGTTTTTAAAAACGACAAGTAAACCATGAATACTTTATCGTAAGTAATACTTTTCACATTTATGAAGTAGTAAATAATATTCACTGAATAAAAGATCATTGCTTACCCTTTTGTGACCAAAATATTACGATAAAACCCATAGAAAGTACACATAACATATAAAGTTATCTTGGGACATAAAAATACTTAAATTGAATAACCATACAGTCAACTTCTGCACATGTCACTAAATGGAATAGTCATACGTCTGACTTCTATACCCAATGCATTGGATGTTATAACGTAACCACCCATCCTAATTTATCATGGCAGCACCCGTCATTTGGTTTATCATGTAACCACCCATAAATTTCCAAGTACTATTATAAAATCATAACACATAAAATATTGCTTATTTAAACATTTCACTCATAACATTTCATTTGAAATCACAAGAAATCATTTCAAGATATTGAAATAATAAATCCATTTAAAAACCCATTTTCAATACCAAAAACACCCAAAAATAGAATAAGGGATTTCTATTCCTTTTAAAAACACTATGTCTTATAGAGGAATCCAACTAACGATTACAACGGCAGAGAGGTCATTGTCGCCGCAAATGTTAAAAATATTCCTTTTCTCATTTAGTAAAACGCTTTGTAGAAAAAAGTTTCCATTTGAGTGAAATTAAAACTCAAAGGGGTTTATTTTATACCATCTAAAAGAAGGAGGTGTATATTATCAAAACTTGCCTCAATGAAAAGAGATTGAGACGAAGTCCCTTACAAAGATCATTTTGTAAATAGAATAGATAGATTATGTGTATTTACTATAAGTACACATAAAGAGAGTATAAATGAATGATAATATATCAAAATTCATTTCTTACATAATAATATTATGACATATACAAGAAGAATAAGAGCAAACCAAAGAATGGAAATTGGGTTAAGAAGTTCCCTTACCTCGTGCCCGACTTGAACCGTCCATTCTTTAATTTACTGAAAAATAAACTTAAGTTAATTTCTACTCACTTAAGAAACTTTTTCATGTTTATTATTCCTTTTAAATAACTTATTACCTTTCTATAACAATTAGTTAATTATTTGAGTTCATATCGGACATTTTGTCGATGTTCGGAACTTGAGTCAAAAATGAACTTGTTATAATTATAAATTTTCCATGTGGTCAAAATTCCATTATCTATAGAATTATATTCATAATATATATATATATATATATATATATTATATTCAGTATATATGTATTTATAATATTCCATATCATTTGGATATATGAAAATGAAATGCACCATTCATGGAGAGGGTAAGTCATACGTACGCATGAACACTACTTCCATTTCATTTTATCTTCTTTAAAAGGAATGAAAACCAAATGATACATAGGTATATTATTATTCCAGTATAATATAATATTTTATATATGTTACATATGTTCATTAACACCATCCTTTATACGTTCCATGTATGAAATGAACGAGTCATATCACTTTGAAGGGTGGTAGTACACACTTCCTCAAATGAAATTATCGAGTTTACCCATTATGGAAACCATAAAGGTATGCTATAAATGAAAAATACAGAATCATAAATAAAACATAGACATGATTTATATCATATATAAATATAGTTCCATCATAATGGCCACCATGATAGGCGGTTGGAGATATTTGAACAATCATCATTTTGTGAGGTAGTAGTTCGTCGTCCACAGAAACAGTATGTTCGTATCCATTAGATGGTGGTGTGTGAAAGTGTAGATCGAATAAATATCATAAAAATAACCTAGTATATTGAGGATTCTGTTTTTTTATAAAATAATGTAAGAAAGTGAGTTTAGGGGGTTGGAGAAATAAAAGAAAAGAAAACAACTTAAGAGAATATGTTACCTTTAAATCGGGTAACTCCCTTTGGTTTGAACCAAAAGGATTACTTGAAGTGCATTATGACTAAGGTAAGCCTTCTAGGAGTAAGATATGGATGTTGGAAGATTAATTGGGCATAGGTTATACGAGAAAAGAGGCTTGAGAGGTGTGAGTAATGGGTTAGAGTTGATAGCTTTTTATAAGGGAGAGGAGGGGCTCTTTAAAAAAGTTTAAAAATATTATTTTATTATAAACTGATTTTCATTTTCAAAAGGTAAAAAACATATTAAATAAAAATATAAGATGACTTTTTTTGAAATAAAATCATCCAATAAGAATTGGACAGGTTTTGGGTAGTTTGTTAACTTTTATAATCTCATTTATTTAAATCATTCATTAATAAGGTAATCACTGGATCATCGTTGTTTCATAAATAATTTTATTTATATGATGTCTAAAAATTATAAATAAAATAAAATGATATATGAAATCTTTTTAGGTTTCTAATTAATATTTATAGTAGAAGAGATAACTTATATAACCCCATTTAAAATTGATTTACTAGAAGTTATATGTTTATGTCATTTTTGTCTTTACATTAGATTAATTAATATAAAGTGTCATTAACACTCCCAAGTGGATCTATGGGATCCCAAAATCGACCCAAGAATGCCCATGGTCGGACATGTATCAACCAATAGGAATAGGACACATGTTAGGGTAATTTAATATTATTATAATAATATTTTCTTACCCTTATTTACCAAATTTACCCTTTAACTAGGGTAAATAAAATATTTACTGAAGTAAATTTTCATATTATCTAAAAATAAAAGTTATGTATTTACACAATTTTAAAATCATGATTCCAAATAATAAATCCATTTTTCCAAATTCAAAACATAGAAGATGTAACACCTAAGATTTCTTTATGAGAAATATTTTGTTTTTATGGAATTATTCACTACACACAACACTATCTTGGCTTGCTTTACACGCAATCGCGACCTTCCTCGATAGCTTGCATTGTACGCAATACCAAGTTTCACTAAAAACGATATGCTATTAAAATATTATTAAAACTAGCCGTTATGAATAGTAATACCCACTTTTTGAAATTTTATAAATTTTATCATTCAAAATGGACTTCATTTTTGGATTCAGAATATTGAAATTAGCCAAGGGTGAAATTTTGGTATTTTTCTGAAAACTTTCAATTTTTGATGAATAGTGAAAATGCTGGGTTACTATTTAAAAACAGACTTTTTATTTAAATAATTATTTATTTTATTTAAATTTATTTTTGGTCAAAATTGATACATAATACCTATATAAGATCAAAGTAATTCATTGGAGTCATTTTATAATAATTTTAGATATATAAAAATTTTATTGAACTTTTCACCGTCTTTTACCCACCTCCTAGGAGAATTTGCAAATTCACATAAAACATAATTTTACCACTTCTATGAATAGAATTTTGAAAATCCGAGAGACACGGTTAATATCAAGGACTAAAATTTGGTTCAATGAGATGAAAATAATTTTTGGTGAATAGTAACTTTTTACTTTCTTTTCCACGGTTAAAAGTAAATAGGGTAATTAAGGGTACAATGATATTATTATTACCCTAACACATGTCCTAATTCTATTGGATAAGTGTAATTTTACCAAAAACAACCTTAGGAATAAAATATGACCATTTAGGTCCACTTGGATTAGATTAGGATATTTAATATTATTTTATTTAAAGAAGAGTTAAAATATATAAAATCAATGTTTAATAACTAAAACATTTTTAATATAGGGTTATACATAAGATAAATTTGACTATAAATATTCATTAGAAAGATAAAAATATACATAATTGTATTTTATTAAAAAAAATTAGACATTAAATAATTTAATTTATTTATGACACAACGATGATGCAGTAATTATCTTATTAATGAAATATTAACATAATTGATGTTATCAATACCCAAATAAATGTAATTTGAGACTTTTTATGAATTACACTAATTTTTTAGGTTAATATGACTTGTTAGTATGGATTTAATTAACGTTTTTCGAACTAATCATGATGTTATTATTTTCACAAAAAAACAAGTACCAAATAGTGTCAAAATTGACATAAAATAGTTTTTAAAATAAATATTATATTATTAATTGTTATCTTATTCCTAAAAAACTAATGTTCAGCCAAATGACTTAGATAATGATATATATATTGATAATGAACCACTTGGGGTTCGTTTTGCCGGTTATAGTAAGTTTATTAACCTTATAGTGTAAGAAAACAAGAAGACGTGGTAAAAGTTAAATTATTTAACTTAGAGTTAAATCTAAATGATAAGGTTAAAATAGTAACTTAAACTTGTCTAAAACTTATTGGCTGAGATTATTTCGACCCATCCCCACCTTAGCGTCGAAATAAATCAATTTGGAGCTATTAAAAACCAAATATGACTTTATAATAAAATAATATTTTGTGTTTTCCTAAGGTGCCCCTCTCCTCCCTTATAAATGGAAACCTCCTCCCTATCCTCATCACACCACTTTGAGAATTTAATCTCGGCCAAACCCTGACAATTTATCTTCTCCACTTCCCTAGAAACATTCTATAGGTTCTGGTCTTCTTAAAAGACCAATCTTAGTGCCCTAAGAGGTGGTTTCAAAGAGGCGTGTCGAAGAAGAGGTAATATCGGTTACCAATTCTTTCAAATTTATTTCTTCTTCTCCTTCTTCTTATTTAGTTTTTTTATTATGAATTAATAACATCATTATCACTCATATACTTATATGTTATTATAAATATGAAACAACCCTATTTCACCTTCTATCCATCCTACAGAAAACGAAATCACTGCACGTGCGTACGTACGGAATACCGTCTCCATGTCGTGGTGTAATCTGTTTTCCACCACCACCTTACTTGGATGAGTGTAATTGTGTAAAAAGTAACTACATATGATTATTTTAAAGTAATATTTATTCTGAAATAGTATACATACACTTCAATACAATTCCATGATCATGGAAACGATATCATCGCTCGTGCGTACGTACGGCCTACCGTCTCCACGATGTGATGTGACTCGTTCTACATGATCTTCATTACATTATGATTATATAAATGAATTGAATGAATAAATATGATATATATTACACTAATACTATTTTTGAAATGAGGTATCTATAACCTAAAGAGAAGAATAAGAATTTATTCGACAAAACATGCATAAGAACAAAAAGAAATAAACACCTGAATAACAAGTGGCAATGAAATATTACAAATAAGAAGATAAGAATATGACCATATATGATATCATAAAAATGATTATGATTTTGGAATAAGTCAATGTCATTATTTAAATCATTATACAGGAGGTTCTGACACTTACGAAGCAAATCAGACCTAAGGTAAGGGAAAATCTCACAATCTCATTTTTATCCGAGATTGTTTGTACTTAAGAATTTACTGGGGTGTATTTATCATCCACATCCATGTTTCCTCAATATTTAATATTATTTATATCCTCCTAAAATTGTTTAAATACAATATTTCTCATTGGTGAGTTTTTAGTAAAATATATGAAAGGAATCTTTTGTCGTTTTTCATACGAGGTACTTTTTGACTTTTTCGGCCAAAGTACGAGAAGAATGTTTTTTTAACTTATAAGACTTGAATGGATTTTTTTTATGATTTCATAGAACATTATTCCCATGAAGCTTCTTTTACAGGTTCTCAAGTTTATTTTTAATCAACTTCTTTTAGATTAAAATTGTATGATATGTTAAGAATGGGAAAATGTTTTTGAAAGGATATTTTCCTCAAGAATGGAGTTCAAGTGTTTTGTCAAAATTATTTTCCATATAAGATAATATAGGGTTCTATTTATATCCCTTTTTTACATTGATTTGGTTATGTTATGATGTAATTAATTTTATGATGTCCTTTTATCTTATATGGATTATGATATGATGGCATGATGTTTAAGAATCCCATTTTTATTACATGGGTTATGTTATGATGTATGATTTTTTATTTTGTGGCACACATAAGAATGGTTTCATTATTAGATGGGTGGGACCTATATATCCCTCCAATGCATTGCGTAAAGATTTATATCTCATGAAATAGACATGTCTGGAACGACAAATTAATCTGGTTCAGTGATACAGGACTGAAACGAGTAGTGAACTCGGTTCAGAAATGGACTTTGTCCGCTAAGATAGTCTTGGAAATGAGTCTTGACTAATAAGAAATGATTTTCTATTATTATGTGTGTATACCACAAAGTTTCATGTTTTAAGTTATGATTACTAGGGATTACTTTTCATTACTATGATTTATCCCATGACAGGATATTGAGAACTCTTTTGCAGGTTAAGATTTCCAAAATGTTATGTTATTATGAATATGATATGATTGATATTTCTTTTGTTTACCCTTACCGAGCATTTGAGCTCACCCTTTTGTATGTTTTCTTTTCCCCAGGTCAGGAAGAAGGATATTAAGTATGATATGCCAAAAAGGTACTCTAGATATGATGAAATAAATGGGAGACAACATAGATGATTTATGAACCAGTTGTTTATGTTTCCCAGTTTCTAAAGACACTATACCTATACGGTCCTTTCATGGTTTTGTTATATGTTGTAATAAATGTGATTCAATTCTGAATTGATAACAATGTATGTAAAGTATGGGTCATTATAGTTTTTATCGGAGGCAAAGGAGGTAAGAATGAATCCAATCCTTTGGAACTCTCACATGTGAGCGTTGGACGAAGCATTGCTCTCTGCCCAAGGGCTTCATGAGGAAATGGTTGTCACTGGGGATGGTGGTGTGTCCCACCCAGGGGGTGTAGCTACCCATGGAGTTCCCTTATAGGTATCAATTATAGTCCACTGGAAGTAATTCCAGACCATTATAGTTGGTATCAGAGGAAAGGTATAGTCAACCTTTGGAAACTAGGATGTGAAAGCCCTAGTAAGAACCCTAAGGATATGTCTAAGCATAAAAACCAATATGAGTGTTTTAGAAATGGCCATGAATAACCTATGATAAGACCTTAAGTGTAAAATTTTACTCTCGATTATGTGGTTTTCCTATTATTATTAGTGTTTCTCACACTATGCTTATTGGTTTTAGTCAATGGCTGGAACCCGAAGGAACCGTGTTAATGCTGAATGCAACGGGCAATGCAATGATTGTCCCCTTGAGCAACCAAATGTTATGAGAGCTGGAATGAAAAATCTTGTAGTCATGCTCACACAAATTTCTCAAGCTATGAACCATGCAGGACTTCCAAATGAACAGAGGAAGAATCAAAATTCTGTTGAATCCTTCATGAGGCAGCATCCACCTTCATTCAATGGGTCTTCTCATCCATTAGTGGCTGAGAAATGGATTAGTACCACTGAAAAGATATTTTCAGTTCTTCAATATTTTGAACATGACAAAGTCATCTTAGTAGTGTATCATTTGGAAGGTTATGCTGACAAATGGTGGAATCTTATCAAGAATATGAGTCAAAGAGATGAAAATGATTCCATGGAATGGGACGAGTTCAAGAACTTATTTTTCAATAAGTACTTCCCTCGTATTCTTTGAACAAAGATGGAGAAATAGTTTCTTGAACTGAAGAAAAAGGATGATGAATCTATTGGTACCTATGAAGAAAATTTTACAAGACTTAAAAGGTATGCTTCTGGGATTATTATCCAACCTCAGAGTAAGATCGATCGATTCTTTAGTGGCTTAAAACCAAGTCTTCAAAGGGCATTATCCATAAGGGACTTCAATTGCTATGAGGAAATTGTTCGATGTGCTCTCAAGGTTGAGATGGAGATTTTAGTAACCCATCATTCATATGGGTTTGATAAGAATAGGAAAATGGAATTCAAACGAAAATCTAAAGACCACACTGAAATGAAGATGAGTTTTCCTTTATGCTCAAATTGTGTAAAGAAACATTGAGAGAATTTTATTAAAGGGACAAGAAAATGTTTTAAGTGTGGAAAAGAAGTTCATCGGGAAATTTAATGTCGAAATAATGGGAAGAAGATGTCTAATGATGTGAACAAAGAAATGGATACACAGAATGCACCTCCTACACATCAATGTTTCAAGTGCAAGGAGATGGGGCATTATGCCAATCAATGCCCAAATCCAAGGGTTGTTGATGATGATCGACGTCAACAAACTCTTAAGTCCAAAGACCAAGGAAAGTCACATGCAACTACTATCGGCGATGTGGAGTACGATAACAAAGTGGTTAAAGGTACACTTACTATCCACTCTAAAGTAGAAAATGTTTTATTTGATTTCGGATCCACCCACTCTTTTATTTCTGAATAATTTTCTAAGGGTGTCACCGTATTACCTCAACAATTAGATGTTGAGTTAGCTGTAACAACTTTTAATGTCACAACGATCGCATCAAAAGTCTATAATTCTTCTCTGATTGAAGTTTGTGGGAAATTGATTCCTGAAAATCTTGTGATCCTTCCTATTGTGGAATTTGATGTGATTCTTGGCATGGATTGGCTTTCTTTATACAGAGCTCATATCAATTGCCACAGAAGGGAAATCACATTTAATATTCCTGATTAATCTAACATCATCTATCGATGAAAGGATGAATATAACATTCCAGTGGAAATTTCTTCCATATAATGGGTCTTGATTCCAATAAATGAAGGTTATTTATCTCAAATGGTTGGAGAGAAACTCACGATTAAGAATATTCCCATTGTACGGGAGTTTGATGATGTCTTTCTGGAGGAATTTCTAGGTCTTCCACCAAATCGTGAAGTTGATTTTTCAATAGAACTCATACCAGGTGTTATGCCTATTTCAAAGACACCTTATAGAATGGCCCCAATTGAGTTGCAGTAATTGAAGAAGAAACTCCAAGAGAATCTTGATAAGGGATTCATACGCCCTAGTGTGTCACCTTTGGAAGAACCTGTTCTTTTTTTTAAGAAGAAAGATGGATCAATGAGACTCTGCATTGATTATCGAGAACTTAACAAGATCACTATCAAGAAAAAATTTCCTCTACCATGCATTCACGACTTATTTTACCAACTACACGGAGCTCAATACTTTTGTAAGATTGATCTTCGTTCAGGGTATCATCAATTAAGGGTTAAAATGGTGGATATACCAAAGACGGATTTTTGTACAAAGTATGGACACTATGAATTTATAGTGATGCAATTTGGTCTTACTAATGCCCCTGCTATCTTCATGGATCTGATGAATAGAGTCTTTAGAGAATATCTAGATCAGTTTGTGGTAGTCTTTATAGACGATATTCTTGTCTATTCAAAGATCAAGGAAGAACATGAAGATCACTTGAGAATTTTATTCAAGACCCTGAGAAAGGAGAAGCTTTATTCCAAATTTACCAAGTGTGAATTTTGGCTTCAAAAAGTTTCATTCTTGGGTCACATAATCTCAAAAGAGGGGATATCTATGGATCCAACAAATAAAGAGGTTATCGAAAGATGGTCGAGACAAACAACAGTAACTGAGATCCGAAGTTTTCTTGGTTTGGCTGGATATTATCGACGTTTTATGAAAGATTTTTCAAGATTATCTATTCCACTCACTAGGTTGACTCGAAAAGGAGTTTACTTCGTTTGGACGGAGGTGTGTGGGAAGAATTTCAATGAGTTGAAAAGAAGGTTATTCAGTACACCTGTGCTCACACTACCTTGTAGTAGAGAAAGGTTTGTGATCTATAGTGATGCATCCAAGAAGGGATTTGGGTGTGTTCTCATGAAAAATGATATGGTGATAGCTTATGCCTCATGATAGGTGAAAATCCATGAGCAAAATTACCCAACTCATGATTTGGAGTTAGCTGCAGTAATCTTTTCATTAAAGATTTGGGGGCATTATCTTTATGGTGAAAGGTGTGATATTTATACTGATCATAAAAGTTTAAAGTATATTTTCACACAAAAGGAGCTGAATATGTACCAAAGAAGATGGTTGGAGCTGATTAAGGATTACGACTGCTCAATTCATTACCACCCTAGGAAAGAAAAAAAGGTGGAAGACGCATTAAGTCGACAAGACCATGCTAGCTTATCCATGATGAGGATCACAAAAGATCCAATATTTATGGATTTACAAAGGATAGATCTTGGAATTATAATGGAAGGGGGGAAATATTATCTTTCTCAAATGAATGTTCAACCATCTATAAATGTGAAGATTAAAGAGCCACAAAAAAGAAGATGTTGAGTTACAAAAGAAGGTGAGAAAAGTTCCCGAATTCAACCTTGATTGTGATGGGATAATAAGGTTCAGGAATCGGGTTTTTGTTCCTCCCATCCCAGAATTTAAGAAGGAGTTGTTGGATGAGGCTCATAGCTCTTCATTCTCTATTCATCCTGAAAGCACGAAGGTTTATAGAGAACTAATAGAGTAATTCTGGTGTGATGGAATGAAAAGAGATGTTGCTGAATATGTCTCTCGATGCTTGGTTTGTCAGCAAGTAAAAGCTGAGAGATAGAATTCAAAAGGGATGTTACAACCATTACCCATACCAGAATGGAAATGGAAAAACATCACTATGGACTTTGTCAGTTGACTTCGTAAAACATCCAAAGGCAATAATGCTATATGGGTTATAGTTGATCGTCTTACGAAGTCGGCACACTTTATTTCTATTAGGGATGATTTCTCTCTGGATCAGCTTTCCAAGATATATGTAAAGGAAGTGGTAAGATTGCATAGAGTACCACTTTCTATTATATCTGATCAGGATCTGAGGTTTACCTCAATGTTTGGGAGAAGTCTTCAGCATACTCTGGATACAGAGTTGAGTTTCAGCACTGCTTATAATCCTCAGACAGACGGTCAGTCTGAGAGAACAATTCGAACTCTAGAAGATATGTTAAGATCTTGCTCTATGGATTTCAAAGGTGGTTGGGATCAACACCTACCTTTAGTGGAATTTTATTATAATAATAGCTTTCACTCCAGCATTCAGATGGCTCCTTATGAAGCTCTCTATGGAAAGAAATGCAGGACTCCAACTTGTTGGGATGAATTTGGGGAAAGAAAGCTATTAGGACCTGATCTTGTTGATGAGATGGCAGAAAAGGTCCGATCTATTCAACAACACATAAGAGTAGCTCATAGTTGAAAAAAAAGTTATTCCGACAACCGAAGAAAAGACCTAGAGTTTGAAGAGGGTGATAAAGTGTTCTTACGAGTACCTCCTTGGAAGAGAGTAATGAGATTTGGAATGAAGAGAAAGCTGAGCCCGAGGTATATCGGTCCTTTAGAAATACTGGATCGTGTTGGGAAGGTAGCTTACCGATTGGCGCTTCCACCGAATCTCTCTCAAGTTCATTATGTGTTCCATGTATCGTTCCTGAGAAAGTACATACCCAGTCCTTCACATGTACTAAGCTTAGAAGTTGTACCACTGGAGCAAGATCTTTCTTATGAAGAACAGTGGATAGAGATTCTGGATCATAGTGAAAAAGTCCTATGGAACAAGACCACTCTCTTGGTGAAAGTTTTATGGAGGAACCACCAATTAGAAAAAGCTACATGGGAGCTTGAGGATATGATGAGTGAGAGGTATCCTCATTTGTTTGTTACAAAGTGACGAATTTCGAGGGCGAAATTCATTTTAAGGGGGGTAGAATGTAACACCCGAGATTGTTTTATGAGAAATATTTTGTTTTTATGGAATATTTCACTACACACAACACTATCTTGGCTATCTTTAGACGCAATCATGACCTTCCTCGATAGCCTGCATTGTACGCAATATCGAGTTTCACTAAACAACGATATGCTATTAAAATATTATTAAAACTAGCTGTTATGAATAGTAATACCTACTTTTTAAAATTTATTAAATATTATCTTTCAAAATGGAATTCATTTTTGGATTCGGAATATCGAAATTAGCCTAGGGTGAAATTTTGGTATTTTTCTGAAAACTTTCAATTTTTGATGAATAGTGAAAACACTAGGTTACTATTTAAAAACCGACTTTTTATTTAAATAATTATTTATTTTATTTAAATTTATTTTAGGTCAAAATTGATACATAATACCTATATAAGTTCAAAGTAATTCATTTGAGTCATTTTATAATAATTTTAGATATATAAAAAATTTATTGAACTTTTCACCGTTTTTTACCCACCTCCTAGGAGAATTTGCAAATTCACATAAAACATAATTTTACCGCTTCTGTGAATGGAATTTTAAAAATCCGAGTGACATGGTTAATATAAAGGACTAAAATTTGGTTCAATGAGATGAAAATAATTTTTGGTGAATAGTAACTTTTTACTTTTTTACCACGGTTAAAAGTAAATAGGGTAATTAAGGGTAAAAATGATATTATTATTACCCTAACACATGTCCTAATTCTATTTTATAAGTTTAATTCGACCAAAAACAACCTTAGGAATAACATATGACCATTTAGGTCTACTTGGATTAGATTAGGACATTTAATATTATTTTATTTAAATAAGAGTTAAAATAGATAAAATCAAAGTTTAATAACTAAAACATTTTTAATATAGAGTTATACATAAGATAAATTCGACTATAAATATTCATTAGAAATCTAAAAATATTTACGACATAATGGTATTTTATTTATAATTTTTAGACATTAAATAAGTTAATTTATTTATGACAAAATGATGATGCTGTAATTATCTTCTTAATGAAATATTAACATAATTGATGTTATAAATACCCAAATAAATGTAATTTGATACTTTTTATGAATTAAACCAATTTTTTAGGTTAATATGACATGTTATTATTGTTTTAATTAACTTTTTTCGAACTAATCATGCTGTTATGTTTTTCACAAAAAATCAAGTACCAAATAGTGTCAAAATTGACATAAAATAGTTGTTTAAACAAATATTATATTATTAATTGTTATTTTATTCATAAAAATCTAATGTTAGGTCAAATGACTTATATAAGGATATATATATTAATAATTAACCACTTGGGGTTCGTTTGTCTGGTTATAGTAAGTTTATTAACCTTATAGTGTAAGAAAACTAGAAGACATGGTAAAAGTTAAATTATTTAACTTAGAGTTAAATCTAAATGATAAGGTTAAAATAGTAACCTAAACATGTCTAAAACCCATTGGTTGAGATTATTTCTTCTCATACACACCTTATATTAGAAATAAATCAATTTTGAGCTATTAAAAAGCGAATATGACTTTATAATAAAATAATATTTTATGTTTTCCTAAGGTGCCCCTCTCCTCCCTTATAAAAGGGCACCTCCTCCCTCTCCTACTCACACCACTTTGAGCATTCAATATCAGCCAACCCATGTCAATTTCACTTCTCCACTTCCCTAGAAACATCCTAGAGGTTCTGGTCTTCTTCAAATACCAATCTTAGTGCCCTAAGAGGAGGTTTCAAAGAGGCGTGTCGAAGAAGAGGTAATATCCGTTAACAATTCTTTCAAATTTATTTCTTCTTCTACTTCTTCTTCTTTTTTTTCATTATGAAGTAATAATATCAGTATCACTCATATACGGATATGTTATTATTAATATGAAATAACCCTATTTCACCTTCTATCCATCCTACGGAAAACAAAATCATCGTGCGTGCGTACGTACGGAATACTGTCTCCACACCGTGGTGTAATCTGTTTTCCACCACCACCTTTATTGGAGGAGTGTAATGGTGTAAATAAAAGCTATATATGATTATTGTAAATTAAAATTGATTCTGAAATAGTATACATACACTTCAATACAATTCTATGATCATGGGAACGATATCATTGCTTGTGCGTACGTTTGGCCTACCGTCTCCACGATGTGATGCGACTCGTTCTACATGATCTTCATTACATAATGATTATATAAATGAATTTAATGAATAAATATGATATATATTACACTAATACCATTCTATAAATGAGGTATCTATAACCTAAAGAGAAGAATAAGAATTTATTCGACAAAACATGCATAAGAACAAAAAGCAATAAACACCCGAATAACAAGTAGCAATGAAATATTACTAATAAGAAGCTAAGAATATGACCATATATTATATCATAGCAATGATTATGATTCTGTAATAAGTCAATGACATTATTTAAATCATTATATAGGATGTTCGGACACTTACGAAGCAAATCGGACCTAAAGTAAGGGAAAATCTCACAATCTCATTTTTATCTGAGATTGTTTATACTTCAGAATTTACTGGGGTGTATTTATCATCCACATCCATGTTTCCTCAATATGTAATATTATTTATATCCTCCTAAAATTTTTTAAATCCAATATTTCTCATTGGTGATTTTTTAGTAAATGATATGAAAGGAATCTTTTTTCGCTTTTCATACGAGGTACTTTTTGACTTTTCCGGCCAAAGTATGAGAAGAATGTTTTTTTAACTTATACGGCATGAATGGATTTTTTTTTTATTTCATAGAACATTATTTCCATGAATCTTATTTTACAAGTTCTCTAGTTTATTTTTAATCGACTTCTTTTAGATTAAAATTTTATGACATGTTAAGAATGGAAAATTGTTTTTGAAAGGATATTTTCCTCAAGAATAAAGTTCAAGTGTTTTATCAAAATTATTTTCCATCTAAGATAATATAGGGTTCTGTTTTTATCCCTATTTTTACATTGATTTGATTATGTTATGATGGAATTAATTTTATGATGTCCTTTTATCTTATATAGATTATGACATGATGGCATGATGTTTAAGAATCCCATTTTTATTACATGGGTTATGTTATTATGTATGATTTATGATTTTGTGGCACACATAAGAATGGTTTCATTATGAGATGGGTGGGACCTATATCTCCCTCCAATGCATTGGGTAAATATTTATATCTCATGAGATAGACATGGATGGAACGGCAGGTTAATCTGGTTCAGTGATACAAGACTGAAATGAGGAGTGAACTTAGTTCAGAAATGGACTTTGTCTGCTAAGATAGTCTTGGCAATGAGTCCTGACTAATAAGAAGTGATTTTCTATGATTATGTGTGTATGCCACAAAGTTTCATGTTTTATGTTATGATTACTTGGGATTAATTTTCATTACTATGATTTATCCCAGGACATGATATTGAGATCTCTTTTGCAGGTTAATATTTCCAAAATGTTATGTTCTTATGAATATGATATGATTGATATTTCTTTTGTTTACCCTTACTGAGAATTTGAGCTGACCCTTTTGTACGTTTTCTTTTACCTAGGTCAGGAAGAAGGATATTATGTAAGATATGCCAAAAAGGGACTCTATATATGATTAAATAAATGGGAGACAACGTAGATGATTTATGAACCAGATTTTTATGTTTCCAAGTTTCTAAAGACACTATACATATACGGTCCTTTCATGGTTTTTTTATATTTTGTAATAAATGTGCTTTGATTATGAATTGATAAAAATTTATGTAAAGTATGGGTCATTATAGAAGTGGTAGAAATTAATTTAAAATTAGTTCTCGTTGTCAAAACAAAAAGCGTGTTTTTAAGAAATAATAACTATCAAAAGATCAAGACTTGTTTGTGTCAAATTTCAATGTAAAATTACATTAAATGACAAAAATTGGATTAAATGGTAAAATTATAATCTAATTACACTTTAAAACCATTTAAAAATATAATCTAACTATATAAATAAATTATATTTAAAGGTAGTTTGGAATTAAAATACAGTATTTTTCATTATTCATAAAAAAAAGAACATCATCATAAAAATACCAAAATTTTACCCAAAATGAATTTTGATGTCCCTCTTATAAATAAGAAGTTTATTTTGTCAAATAGAACATATAAAAGTTAAAAAAACTAGATTTAAACTGGGTTCTCCATCAAAAGGTGGTAAATCAACCTTTTAAAGAATATTAGAGTATTTATGCTTAAAATTGGATTCATTGTCATTTTAAGCCTCTAAATTTTATTAGATAAATGTAAAAACATTTAATTAACATGTGTAATCATATTTTAGTTAGTTATATTCATTATCTCCAATAAAACAGCTATGTGTTAACTACCATTTAAAATAATAATATCATATTATTATTTTTCTATATAACTCAACATTGTGTGCAACGTAAGATTTCAAAGAAACCCGTTATTGAGTATCAGGTACGCCATTGAACATAGCATCCCCTTTAAAGTAAAATTAATATTTAATTCACAAATATTAATAAATATGAAAATGTCTTACTCTTTATTTACCTGGGATATTACAACCTTCAGGAGAGATCATGGTATAATGAGAACCATATGTTGGATTAGTTTCCCACATTTTCATATAGTTTTTCATTTTGAATCCAAAAATATTTGAATGTGGAGAGGATGTATCAGCCTTGGTTTTTGATATTTTAACCCTTAGAAAATTTTAAATAATATTGTTGGGATGGGTTGCTGGGTCGTTATATATTTAAAAGAATTATTGTGTCTCGATGCTAATATATTAATATATATATATATAAGTCCTTGTTTGTGTTCTAAAACATTATGAATTTTCTCCAAATTTAAGCCTTAGGTGGGAAATCTTAGACCATAGTTGTGTTTCGAATTAGTTTTCTATACTTATATAGGTATAAACATTGTTCTCACTAGGATCCTCAGGTTCAGGTTATTCATGGTGGATTAATATATTGATTTAATTGATTTAACTAATTAATTAGTTAATTACATTGTTGACCTAATTCCCCCCACCTTTTAATGAATCATTAAACCCTATCTATAGGTTTAGATTTATAAACCCAATCTTGAGAGAGGGAGTGAGAGTTAGAGATATAGGGCTCAATTGAGGGTTACAAATATTTCATAAGAAAACAAAACTCACCTCTAGAAGAGGTCAAATACTTCACACATGGAAAACAATAGATCCATTATAAGGATAAAATCATATGGTTGTATCTTCAACAAGAATAAATCCCCCCACAAACTGGTACTTCACTATCACAAATCACCATCCCTAGAAAAAATAAAACAAAGAAGGCTAACCTCCAACTAATATAGATAACACCAGGGGAACTAGAATCCTCTCCACATCATATTCCAAGGTACAAACCAAATTAAGATAAGAAATGGAGTGATTGGATCTTAAATAAAATAAGGAATAAATAATGGTAAATGATAAACTGATCATACCTTGGAAAAGCAAAGTATTTACCGGTACTGCCACCTCCATCGAATGCATCTAATCACACCTGGATCCTTAGCCTATTTATTTCCCACATCTATGATCATGATCTGGACTAGGTCCCTAAGGATAGGGATAATCAGGAGGATTCCCCTACTAAAATTATCTTCAATTGGTTATGGAATAATTATCTACGATCATTGTTTCTGAAATTTCCTTAGAGGTAACTATTATTGATTCCCAAAATTGGCTTGACCACCCATTTGAAACTGGCCTCCCTAAGAGGTCAAATAATAATCATAGTAGTGTCTATGTACCCCATAGACATAGCATGAATATAGAATGCCCCTGGAAGTTTCTTAGAATCCAGATTCCCTAGAAGTACATTATGTGATCATATGTGGTTAGTTCCTAATTGGTAAAAACCCTAACTACCTAAATATTTTTGACCCACTACTTGAATCACAACTGCTAGATATGGCCAACAACCCACTCTCTCGAGGCTCACCTCCCATAGGAAGCATCCAACTCAATAAATTATTCCTTCTTCTACACATCTATGTCTATAGAAAGCATAAACTATGTGACAATATACCTAATCATTGGGCGCATCACCTGTACTAGATTTCATTCTCTAGACACCTTTTCTTTAAATACATATATAGAAAAGTGCATGAGATCCTTGAATTTGGACCCAAGCTCCCACACAATTAGGCACCCTTTCTGATGGGATAGTATCTATTACCTCCTTTATCCATTCATTTTCATCGATTGAGGTTTAAAAATATTTTATAAAAACTTTTCTGAAGTGAAGAACATTCATTGAAAATTAGTGTGTAATGACAATCAATTTTTTTACCATTTCAAATTCAATTTTTAAAACACTATTTAAATCAAATTTAAAAAACACACTTTGAAATTTATTTGGAAATCATCATTTTTTCTCTTAAATCACTATAACGCCACCACAATACTATAAGGTCTTAAAAACATTTAATATGGGTTTTGAAATCCCCTCTTTATCAAACTCCCCTTTTTAAATCATAAAACGTTTAATTAAAAACCAACTGGTTCCATGCACCTATTTGAAATCATAAACTAGTGTCAAACACTCTTGTAAAATCACCAGTTTCTCTTTGAAAATATATTTAGACTTTTTACGAAAAACATTTAATTAAAAAACATACAATTTAGATATCATAGTTTGAAAACTAGAGAAAATAATTTTTATGACATGTTTGTAAATCCACCAAAAACCATTTGCAATTCCAACATAAATATCACATATTCATTTAATTTCATAACAAATAATTTTAAACATCCAATCATTCCATGTAATGTAACATATGGGAGATTTAATAGAACCACTTACCTTATCCTGAGAATAAACAATTCCCAGCAAGTTTCCTTCAATGGTGGATGCACCAATGAGCATGAAGACACCCTTCACAACCCCAACACATCCAAACCCCTAATATTTGAATCACCATAACCTTAATTCTAATCCCCATGTCCCCCAAGATTCACGTAAGAATCAAAATCTAATATTTAAGGGAGAAAAGATGATGGAGGATTGAAAATGATTGAGGATATTACCAGATAAGGACCATCTATGAAACCACTAGAAGATAGATTATCAATCCACTAGATGATCACATGTTCTAGATATTTTGTTCTTTGGAATTCAAACCACAAAAAAATTACCCCCCATAATAGTGTATTAGGATATTCTAATACTTTTCATGCCACTTAGCAAACTAAGGCACAATACTCACACACACTCCAAAAAGTTCACACAACAAACAATCAAATCAAATATTGAAAACGGAAAAGTAAATTGGACACACAAGATTATATGGTATGAACTTTCATCCTACGTCCATGGTAGAACACTACAAACTCTTTATTTCGAAAATAATTACAAGGATAAAAATAATTATAGCTAAATATATAGTGATTACACTCAGAGTAAAATTTATAAGTGAAAAACAACAACTGGTCCATCCTCTATTTTATAATGTTTTTTAGTTGGTTAAATAGGTTTCACAACCAACAAAAATATGTGGTCCACCCACAATTAGAGTCAGTCACCTCTGATTCCTTGCAGATGTCATCACCCCAACCGTTTAATCCAGTAAAACTATGTTGGACTTCTCTATCAACTCATCAAAAGTTAAAGATTTTTTTGTAAATGAAACTATATGTTGAGGAAGTCAACTATTTCTACATTGATAAGACTGAGGTGTAATTTCAGAGTTCCTTCTTTTGGTAAGTTGAATCGGGTGACTTAAAGATGCTTCAAAATCCCAAAAATCTCACACTTGAATATTTCTTTAAGGATCACATTAAAAACCGCTAACACATAGTCAAAAAAATCCTTCTTCCTTATGCATGTAGTTTTCTCCACCAACTTCCATTGACCCGAGTCCAACTGAGGCACAATACTACCTCATACATTCATGGACTAAAACCATTGTGAATATATTAACCATATTTTTTATCCCGGATATCTTTTATAGATCTAACACTTTATCTTCCAACGAATTATAGATGAAATGGAATTTTAAGTCAATTTCTTTTGTTATTTTATAAAGCACTAGATTTTTAGAAAATTGAATTGTACTTTGGATGTCACGGAATAACACTCCTCTTTATAGTGACCTTTCAAGCTCATTAATTAAGTGCATTAACCAAAATAACTCATTTATAGAATTTTTAGTTTCTATTTATTTTTATTCCATTGTAGAAAAAGTATCTGAAGACTATAGTTGAGACATCCAACTGGGTAATATTGTGCCAAATATAAACACAAAGCTTCTTAGGATCTTCTGTGTATATGAATCCCCAGTAAAATTTTCATATATTAATCTTTATAAATGATCATATTCACCAAACAAAGCACTATATCTTCTAATCCCATAAACCATTGAATGATCCACTTCACAGATTCCCAATGTTGTATTCTTGGGTTTGAAAAAATATGACTTACAACTCCACTACAAAGGCAATTGTTGTATTTGAGTAGATCATCATATACATTAAACTTAAAAAATAGATTCATACGGTGATTTTGCTATGTATTAGGCTTTATATTCTGATTTTGTTTCTTATGCCTTGTATAACATAAAGTATCTTACATGAAGATCAAGACATACTTACATCTGATCATTTGTAAATTTTTCACGATCTTCTGGATATATGCTTTTTGGGATTACAACAGAGTACTGAATTTTTTATCCCTCTTTATCTTTATCTGTAATGTTTTCTTGTCATTTCCATGATATTTCTTTTAAAATATTCTATAAAACTTAAACTTCATCTCTTGAATCGGTGAACTCTATGTTATACTAGCAACATATTATCCATATATAGAATAATTATGATGTAAGTAACATCATCCCACAACTTTAAATAATAACAATGATCAGAGTCATCACATGAAATCATCCTCATTCATGAAAGTGTCAAAATATTAGTTCCACTATCAATGTACTTATTTAAGAAATAGATATTTCTCTTCAACTTACAAACAATTAACTTCTTTCAATGGTCTTAAAACCCCTTGGGCTTCCTTATATATATATCCTCCTCTATGTCACCATGAAGAGAGTTAGTTTTAATATCCATTAAAACCATGTGTATATCATCAAAAGAAACTAGACTCATCATCATTTGGATGGTAGTATGCTTAACTATAATTTAAAATATTTTAGAGAAATTAATTATTTACTTTTTTAATCCTTTCATAACCAACTATTCCTTGTATCTTTTACTTCTCACATCTTATTCCTTAAAAAAATATTTTTTTCTCTAGTTCTTACCTTCCATTCAATATTTCATCCAACTCAAAAATTTTATTTAACTTAATTTAATTCATTTATTACTTCATAGATGAATCTCAATGTTTTATGTAACTAAATATAACTACCTATTTCAGATATTCAATTTTTTCAATATTCATTATGAGTAAGAAATTCAAATCTGTTATATACCTTTATATTGTACTACTCACTCTATACAATCTTCTTAACTCTTATTGAGAATATAATCTTTTAAAAAAAATTATTCCTAGTTCCCCTAACTTTCGGAAAACCAACTATTGACTGTTAAACTTATAAATCTTTCCTTCAGGATTTAATAGACCATGATAATTCTGGAACATCTTCTACTTGTTGAACTTCCAATAATACTTTGTTGATATCTAGAGTTATGAAAAATTTTAATCATTTAGAGCTATTATCTTGATCAACTTTTACTTCAATAGTATTCTTCTTCCCCTAAAACTATGATTATCCCATGTTTTTCTCCTTCCAAAGGATCTTCTCACTAAAGTGAAAATTTAAACTTTTAATGACTTGGTTATTTTCATCATTTAATAGTCTTAAATCAAAATCTTTATTCACATATCCTAAAAGAAAACATGATTTAGACTTTGAATTTATTTTTTCACTATCCTTCACATCAATGATATTATAGGCTAAACTTAAAAAGGCTTTGAGGTGTAAAATTTATAAAAAATTAATATTCCATTTCCCTTTTGGTAGACATTGTCCCAAGGAAACCGATAGAATTTTTTCGATAAGTATGTTGTAGTTTTAATTATTTCTGCCCAAATTTATTTGGTAATTCCATAGTAAACCCGCATTTGTCTTTACTTCATTTTAAAATTAATTTCTTATATTGTTCTAGGTATTATACTCTCGAGCCCAATCCCCTTATTCTAATGGAAGTTTTATAAGTTACTTCAGCTATATTCTCCTACATTATCAAATTTGAGTCACTTTAACTTCTGATCACTATTTCTTTCTACCATGGATTTCCACTGTACAATGAACTAAAAACATCAAACTTATACTTAAGAAAATACACACATACCTACCTTTTCACATAGTTTATTAACATGTCAATGTACAGATATCATCTCTGGGATCAAACTGAGGCCACCCCCCCCCCATGTTCCTTAGTGAACTAACTCAATCTTATGAGCTCTAGGATTCCAACCATTAAAGTTGAATGAAATATTATTCTACATACCCAGCACAAAAATATCAAAAAAATTGATGCTTGTGAGATCTAGCTTTAGTATTTCTTTTCCTATTAGAACCTTTATATTATTCTCATTGAGGATATCGAGTTTGAAATTCTAGAACTCTAGATATTTCTAGGCTTAAATTTTGGCCATTTCACTAACATATTAATTTATAATCATGTAAAGTGTTTCATACTTTACCCCTCATGCCAAAACCATTGTCCCTTAAGACACATTCCATAATATATTAGTAATGGTTGTTCTATATATTTCATTTTCCATCGACCCCATAGATATGGGGTTCTTATAAAAACTTGTAGAGTACCTCACTTTCTTAAGTTGTGAATTCTTAATATGGAGATTTACATCTCCTTTTCTGATCACTTTCAAATCCTCATCATCTTCCAGATAATATTTCCTATAGCTTCCAGTTACAAAGTTGACCATCCACCCATGGTCAATCATTGGGTGGAAGGATTCACTAAAGTCAACCATCCATGACTCCACAAGGATATGAATTTTAAGTGGTATATTTTCACTTCCTTTAATTGTGTTAATAGATTTTGAATTTCCATAAGTTGTTATTTACTTTCCATATTTGTGATTCCTTTAATTCCTTTGAAGATGTACATGCTTCACACAATACCTGCAACTGAGTATTGGACCATTCGACTCTTCACCCTGGACTTATCTTCTAACCAACAATGACTCCTTCTTTAAGGTGAGTGACCCCTTTTGTCAGAAATCAGTGTATTACCAGAAGTTACTTAGACCCCTCTTATCCATAGTTCTAAATTGAGTATTAAATTTTAAATATAATTGAACACTAGATCAGTATCTCCATAAGAATTACTGACCATAATAACCATACTTTTCCAAGATTCTGGTAAATATGAAAGTAGTAGAATTATTTAAACGTCATCTATGAAACTTTGACAACTTCAAGATAACTCATGATCATGTTGAATTCATTCACAAGATATTTCATTGACCTTTTTTCCAATAACTTCACACAAAATAGGTATCACATTAGAAAAATCTTGTTTAATTTCATTGGTTTTTTTATATATCTTCCAGGGTCTCCATTTGATCAGTTATAGTCTTCTTCACCTGAATGTTGACGGCCACATTTCATGATAAAGACATCCTCTATAAACCTAGTGTATTCCTGTCCATTTTTTCAAATTCACCTTTATCAATATTTTAAATATTTTTTCCACCCAATGGAATTTCTAGATCATTTTAGAAGAGATAATCCTCTATCTACATCTATTATCAACCACAGTCGGTTCCATCAGGATGACTAATTTAAACGTTTCCTACTTCTATTATATTATCTTCTAATGAAGATAAAACCCACTAAAAACAAAATAATGTTAAGGTAAGAGTGAATTATACTTGAGTTTTAGGATAAGTGTGAAATACTTAGCTCTGGCACCAATTTTTAGGGAAAACCCATTTTTCCAACCACCCGAAGATATATCATCAATCCACTAGAATATAACACATGCGTTAGATTCTGCATTACAAAATTCAAACCACTAGAAATACTCCCTGGTCTATGTATATCATAATATGGGAAGACAGGGAACCCCACTCATTGCACTAATTAACATTTTTCACACTCTCCAAACAGACTCACACAATAAACATTCAAATAAAAAAAATCAATATGAAAATTAAATTGGAAAAATGAGATTACGTGGTTTGTAATTTCATCCTACATCCATGAGAGAAAAATAAAAAAAATTATTCACCATAAATACAAGGATATGAATCACTATAGATAAATATATAGTGATTACACTCAATGTACAAGTTATAAGTGAAAAAATAAACTGTTTTACCTCTATTTTATAGGGGTTGATGGCTGGTAAAACTAGTTTCATAGCCAAATGAAAGTTGTGGTAATCCCACCATTATATATGGTTAGCATCTGACTCCCTTTAGGTGTTAGCACCTTAACTGTTGCAACTGATAAACTTCCACTAGACTTCACTATGAGCTCATCATAAGTTTAGTATCATCTCATAAATGTACCATTGTGTTGATGACCTCAACTATGTCTACCTTTATAATACCAAATTGAACTTTTGGAGTTCTTCCTTCCAAAAATATGAACCCGGTCACTTATAGAGCTTCAAAAATTCCTAAAATGACATCAATAATACACTTTAAATAGATAAATAAGAGGATCAAAATGGAAGGATTAGGGAGGGGGGGTCCCTTGTGTTTTCTAGGGAGTCATCAGAATATGTGATTGGGGAGATGGGGTCCAAAACCCCTTAAAATAAAAAAGGTAAAACATGGAATTTTAAATTTTAATAAAATTTGGATTCTCACATAGCTAGGTTACATTGTTAGGAAAACCATGTGTCTACCATGTGAGATACATTGGATGAACTCTTGTTAACATGGGACACCCACAAGGTTTGGTCGCATGGTTTACTATTTTTTTCAACCATAAAAAACTCTACTATTAAAAACTACATCAATGCCACATGGTCACTCTCACAATTTACCTAACTATGAAAAATACATATGCTAATACACCAAGACAAAAGGGACTCACAAGTTTTCTATTGGATTTCACTTGGTTTGGACCCAATTGTGTACTAATCATGTAGACTGACTATGCACTAAAAAATGAATTAGGAAGACCCCTGCATATGATATCATACACAGTTTCTCCTAGCATGTGCGTGAAAACTATATAACAGAGGAAAAATTAAAAAAAATTAAATTTCAAATTGAAACTTCTAAAAAATTTAAAATTCCAAAATAATATAAAATAAGTCACAAAAATGACATAGGGTTGTTTCAGAGCTCATCCTCAAAAAAAAATTGTTTCAGTGAAGGTTTTGAGGATTAAAAAATCATAAAAAATCATAATTTGACAATGGGTTTCTTTATTAACCATGATATGGTTCTTTTCATATTACAATCATTTTTTAATGAACCATAGTGTTTTCTCTCTATATAAGTTGTTTTGGGAAGATCCTTAAAAAGTAACAGTTTTGAACCATGGCATGGTATTGTTTAATTATTTCATAGTTTTCTATATGTAAATCCACATATCATATAAACTATGAAAATTTTGAGTTAAAACCATGATGAAAAAAATATTTATGATGCCCTATTTTTGAAACACTCTTTCCATGGTCAATTTTTATGAAAACACAACATGATTTCATAAAATTTCATAATCCATGACCATTTTATATTAAAAATCATCATGGTTTTGAATATCAACATGAACCATGAAATTATTTAATAAACATTTTATGGTTTTGAAAAAAACTCATTTTTCCATATTCTTTGTCTTAAAAAAATCAATCCAAATGAAATTAAAGTAGCTATTGTAATGACCTGAACTTTTATAAATGAAGTTTCCTTTTTGAATGAATAAAAACATTATATGGATTGAAAGATTAAAAATTACATTATCCATAATAACTATTGATATTATAGTCATTGTATAGTGACTATTAAGTTTATTATATTAAGGGTTATGATAAAGTCCAATTGACATCGAGGGATGGAGTGATGGTCTAGACCTGTAGGATTGTACCCTATAAAGCAGATCTATCAGAGGTTTTGAGGGATATAATATCAATTGGATTTTACATTGACTAATCCCAAGCCTAGATTAAAAAACTAAATCATAAATTAAATATTTTATGGGATAATTTAAATCTCATCAAGATCATTGTCCAATCCATGTCCGTCGAACCACCCCAAGAAAATCTCACCATCACACACCTTGCCCTTTGGGAATTCATTGGTGTAATAAATGGATATGTATCTAGAACCTCATAGTATAATTTTTTTATTCTATTTTCAGTAAAATAATTATTATATTTATTCCTTTTTTATTATTACTTTTTAAATAATTAAAAAATGAGTTTGATAAAAATTAGATTCTGATACAATGAAAAACAAATTATATTTCTAGGAATATATACTTTCGATCAAGACACTATTTTTTAATAATTTAGTAATTTTTTAACTAAATTATATTTTAATAAAATATTATTATTAAATAATATTTATTAAATATAAATGATAATATAATATTATGAAGTCATATGTAATATCTACAAGGGTCATAAAACTATTATTATAAAAAAACTAGTATTTTTCAATAAATGGGGATTTTTGAATTAAAATCACAAATTCTCATATTTGGAGGATTATTTTGATAAAATAAATATTATTTTTGAAATAATCATATCAAAATTACCCAATAGTTATTTTTTCATAATTGTCTAAAATAGTTAAATTTGTGTGTAAATATTAAATACGGTATAATTATATGGTATGTATTATGACATCATAAAAGCCTAAAAGTGATGTAATAAACACTATAAATAGTATCCACAAACAAAATTATGTTTCCCCATTAATATAATGAGTTTTTGAAGCTATTTTATTAATTCTATAAACCGTTAATGAATCCCCCGAAACCAATATTATATTTTAAGATTTTAAAATCATTCTTTATAAACATGAATCACTTTCACATCACTAATGGGAATTATTTTAATATTTTCGGTCCTTATCCATATAAAAAAATTAAAACTACTACTTTTGTCACAAACCGTGGTTAAAAACCATGGTATGTTTTGTGGTTTTGATTACTTTATCATATAGAGTCCAAAACCTATGTTTAGAAATTAATAAAGAACTCTCATATCTTTTTCTATATAAACCCACCCAACCTCTCATTAATATTCACTAATAACCATTTTATAATGAAATTACTCTACCTTTGCATCTATATATCCCTCCTAAGGTTCCCCCAAGCTCTCAAGAAGCTCCTCCTAAGCTTTAAGAATCACCCTCTCAAGGTAAGGGACCCTCCCTTCTCCTCTTTATTTAAGATCCTTCTTTATGCCATGACTTTGTATATACAATTTTCCAAGTTGGGATATGTTTTTACACACCCCTATTAATTAAAATATGATTCAAAAGTAATGATATAAAACTTTCTCTCCCATTAACCCCTTCCGTAATCTTTTATGTACACTTGTTATGCTGCCAAAATTATCTTGAGATTTTCCTTTCCAAACATTTGTGTAGTGGATACCCATACCCATTTTCACTCAAGGTTATTAAAATGGTCTTAACTAACCTTAATTTATTAGGTATTTAAATTTATTTAACCCAAAATACTTAATTTTGTGTTTAAAATTGATGAAATACATCTGTATGTTTTATGGTGTATGTGTCACACTTATACATGTACATGATATGAATGTAACATGTGTTCCTGAAATTATATGGACCTCCAATGAATTAGTTAATGTTTTAATCTCATAATATTCCATGTATGGTGCATGGTAGGTTATCTTAAGAACACTATTTTATGTTTTCTTGGTGGTTATCCTTGTATTATGTTTTTGATCTCATGGTTTAGGTTTTTCTATATTCGTGTGTTTCCTTTATATTATCATGTTATATCATTCCTTTCTATTAAAGATTATGATTATCACCCCTATTACATTACCTTGATATGCCTCTTGGATCACATGAATAGGTTTAACTTATTCTATGATTTATTTATTCTCTTAATTAGCTTTATATCTCACACCTTTTTATATATGTACCCAGGTTATCCCATGCAGTTTTTGAAGATCCAAATAATATATAGGCATTTTATAGAGTTATTAAATAATTATTTTGTACCCATGTTTCATGTTAATGTTATATATACCTAATTTTCTAAATACAATAGACCTCATGACATTATAGGGTTTTATTATATGTATATTTATGTAATAAATTATGAATTAACATGCAATAATGATATGGGTTGTCATAGTTGGTATCAGGAAAAAGTCTAGTTATTTTTGGGATCGAGATTATAGAATTATTTTGAAAGCCTTGGATATAAAACTAAACATAGTAAAACATCCCTAAATTTTTTCAAAGTACATATTAAGTGTTTTCCAAGAAAATACACCCCTTTATGGATACTACAAATGGATGTGGCTCGGGAATAGATGTACCTAGAGGTAATAACCCTAAAAAATAGCACATTGAGTTGGACTTAATAATCACCTAATTCACAAAAATGGTCCTTCACACACACCTATTTTGATACTACAAGGGGATATGATTTGGTAAATTCACAAGCTCCTTAAAAAAATTATTAAGAGTACAAAAATTCCTATAAGATTTTATGTTTAGAAATACATAATGGATAACTTAGATTGAAACCTAGAAATCCACAGGTTAAAGAATATATATCATTTTTGATTTATCCTTTTAATCATCAAGGTTTCGGTTTATATCATTAATTGTTTAAAATTTATCATCCTTAAATTTCCATTTATTTTTAGTTAATGTTTTGAAATAGGAGAAACCGAGTCAGGAACCAATATGAGGGGAAATTTTATGACTTCCCAAATGTGATGCCTAACATAATAGAAGCTAACATAAGATGACTTGTGATTATTCCAAACCATATATCATAGATCATTGTTAAAAATTTTCACATAGTAGAATTTCCAAACATGACAAATAAGTAGAGTACAATGTCTCAAGGAAGTTCATCTAATAAAGGTGATAAAATAAATAAGATTAAATTTCCTACATGTCAAAAATATAAAAAGTGGTACCGATGTAAATGTCACAAAGGAACTTGAAGATGTTTTATGTGTGGAAATATAGGGAATAAATTAGATAATTTCCGTAGAAAAATGAAGTGTTTAGATAACATAATGGTTGGAAATAAAGTTCAATCTAAGGTACCATTAACAATTATATGTTGTAAATGTGGAGAAGTTGATCATTATCCAAGCCAGGTCTCTATTCCAAGGGTTAACACAAATGATGATCACAAAAAATATTCTAGACCAGGGGAAAAAGTAAAGTCATATTCTAAGAAAAATCATGATGATTGAATTAAAAATAACCTCTACTATATAGTTATTTTTTTCTAATTATATTTCAATTCATTCCATATTAGCATATCTTGTAAGTTTTATAAGAACATCGAGTCACCACCCTAAATTATTTAATATCATCAGGTAAAATCACCTATAATTATTATATCATAAGATGAAGTTTATGGGAATGTTATTGAAAATATTATAATTCTAAAATTAATGTAATTCAATTCCTTTCTGGGTTTATATTACCATTCCTTGTATAGAGCCAACATAAATTGTTGGGGGAAGGAATTAACCCACTGTATCATTAATCACCCTCTAATTAAATACATGTGTGAGGAGGGGGGTGAATATCCTTTGATATAATCATATCAAGAATATATATTATTTTCCTATGAGCAATAATATCTAGATCAAATATTTGAGACTAAGGAAAATATCATCTTTGATTACATTCCCATTTTAATGGAATATGTTGACATGTTTCCCAAAGAATTGTTCGGTCTCCCTCCCAAAAAAGGGGTTGAGTTATCAATCAAACTTAAACCTGGACCAAGTAACATTCCTAGGGTATGTTATCACAAAAAAAGGATATCTATGGATCTTTCGAAAATTGAGGCAATTTAATGATGGATAAGAACAAAAATTGTGATGGAAATCTATAGTTTCCTTGGATTAGTTTGGTATTATCATTGATTTTTGAAAACCTTCTCAGTATTTCCAAATCTACTAACCAATATTACTCCGAAGGGAGTCAAATTTATCTAAATTAAGGATGGTAAGAGAGTTTTAAATAGTTAAAGAAGATGTATATAACTACACTTTTACTCACATTACTCACCAATGGAGAAGGATTTGTGTTATAAAGTGATGCATATATAAGGTATTGGGTTATATACTCATAAAATATGGAAAAGTGATAGTCTATTACTCCTTCCAATTAAATATACATGAGTATAACTACCCAACTCATGATATATAATTGGATCACGTACCTCATCATGGATAGAGATACAAGATCCTTTCTACTCAGAGCAACCACCACATTGTTTTCTTTCCCATGATGGTAATGGATTGAACTGTCATAATACTTGATCTTCTCTAACCACCTTATTGGACATGAAAATGATGTATATGGGAAAAATAAAAGGATCTTAATCCTATATTTCTAAAATAACAACTCAACCATCCATTCTTTCATGGATCAAGGAGGCTCGGAAGGATGATAAGGTACTACAAAATCGTAGAAAATATTATAGATTTCATGTTTTATGAAGATAGAGTTAAATGGTTTGGATCATAGATATGTGTCCCCTAAAACTATAACTAAAGAGAGAACTTATGGATGATTTTAATAGCCATCCTTCTCTATTCATCTTGTAAGAACTAATATGTATATAGATTTGAAGTAAAAAATTTTGTGGGATTACATGAAGAGAGAGATTGTGGAGTTTGTATCTCAATGCTTGGTATACCAACAAGTCAAGGTATAATGACATAAGTCAAAGGGTATAATGAAACTATTTCTCATACTGGTATAGACATGGGAAAACATAACCATTTATTTCATCATTGGACTCCCCAGAACACCTAAAGGAAATAATGCCATCAGAGTGGTTATCGATTGCCTAAAAAATTCTGCACATTTTATTACTATCAATGATGGTTTATCTATTGACCAACTCACAAAGATATACCTAAGACAAGTTTTAATAATTCTTGGAGTTCCAATCACTGTTTTATCTAATAAAGACCTGAGTTTTACCTCAAGGTAATAGATAATCCTTCAGCAAGCATTGGATACAGAGCTTATATGGATGGTAAGTCTAAAAGAACCATTTGAAATCTAGAGGGTATTATGATATCATGTTAAATGGATTTCCAAGGATGATGGGATCAACACCTTTCCTAATTGGAGTTCTTATATACCAATGGTTTTCATTCTAACATTCAAATGTCTCCTTATGAGGCTTCATATGAAAAAATTTGTCGGACTTTGATATGTTAGGATGAAATTGTATAGAAAAAGCTATTGGGACCTGATCTAATACAATAGATGATAGAGAAGGTTCAAACCATTCAATGTCATATGTAATCTTAAAATATTTGATAGAAAATATAGGAAAAAACTATTCAATGAGACATGGAGTTTGAGTTTAGAGACAAATTGTTCTTTCGTATATTTCTATGGAAGAAAGTAATGTAGTTTGAGAAGAAGGGAAAACTTAGTCTTTGATACGTTAGCCCCTTTGAGATCCTTGATCACATCGGAGTGTTGTCTTATCGACTAGCACTCCCACCTAACATATATCAAGCACATGATGTGTTCTATGTATCCCTCTCGATTAAGTACATACCTTACCCCTCGCATCTACTAAATCCAGAGGTGGTACCATTGGAGAATGATATTTCATACGAGGAGTAGTCATTTAAGATCTTAGATCATGGAGACAAAGTTATATGAAACAAGACAAATCAATGGGTTAAAGTGTTGTGGAATAACCAAAAATTTGAGTAAGTGACATGGGAACCACAAGATGCAATGAAACATAAGTACCCACTTCTATTTTAGTTCATGAAATAAAAAATTTAAAGGTGAAATTTCTTAATGGGAGAATAATGTAATGAATCAAACTTTTATAAATTAAATTCCCCTTTTGAATGAGTAAATGCATTATTAAGTAATGGAATTATAGAAAACACATGAACTAGATTGTTTATTTTGGACTATTATATGGTCTATCAGATTTAAAAGACCATTATTCATCCTAACCATTGATAATAAATTCATTGAATTGTGACCATTGAGATTAGTATATTAAGGGTTATGATAAAGTCCAAGTGACATGGAATGAAGGAGTGATGGCCTCGACAAGTAGGATTGTACCCTGTGAAGCAGATTTATTAGAGATTTTGGGGGATATAGCATCATTGGGATTTACCCATAACCAAGAACAAGACCATATTATATAATTAAAGAATGAAGAAAACTATTTATGGGAGAATTTAAGGTTTATAAAGATCATGGTCCAAACCATGTTCAATGAACCACCCAAAGAAAATCTCACTATCACAGACCTCATCGTTGGGACATTCACTGGTGTAATAAGGGTATATCTATCTAGATTATAATAGTATAAATTTTTATATTCTATTATAAATAAAATAATTATTATATTTATTCACTTTTTATTATTACTTTTTAAATGAATAAATAAATATTTTGATAAAGATTAGATTTTGATACGATGAAACACAAATTTTATTTTTGCGAATATATAATCTTAATCAAGACACTCTTTTTGATGATTTTTTTAAAATAAATTATATTTCAATAAAATATTATTATTAGATAATATTTATTAATTATAAATGATAATATAATTTTATGAAATAAAATGTAATTAGTATAAGGGTCAGAAAACTATTATTGTAAAACAACCAGTGTTTTTCAATAAATACCGACTTTTTATTTAAAAGTATAAATTCTCCTATTTATAAAATTATATTGATAAAATAAATATTATTTCTTAAATCATCTTGTCAAAATTATCCACTAGTTAATTTTTCATAAGTTTCTAAGGAAGACAATTTTTTGGATAAATATTAAATAAAATATAATTATAAAGTATGTATTATGAAATCATAAAAGACAAAAAGGGATGTCATAAATACTATAAAGAGTATCCATGACCAAAATTGTTTTCCCCCTTTATTTGATTAATTTTATAAACCCTTAATTAATCCTATAAAACCTATATTATATTTTAAGGTTTAAAAATCAATTCTTTATAAACATGACTCACTTCAACATCACCAAGGGAATTATTTAAAATTTTTAATTATTATCCACATAAAATAGTGAAAGTAACTCTTTTTTGAAAGAAAATATGAGAAAAAACATGGGAATGGTTGTGATTTTTATTACATTATCATAGAGAGTTCAAAACCTATGTTTGGAAATTAATAAATAACTATCCTATATTTTTATATTTAAACCCACCCAACATCCCATTCTTTATAGAAACTCTGCCTAGGAGCCATGTAATAACTGTGTTTTGGGATGGTGTGCAACTGGGCCTTAGGCATGTCTCCTCATACACCAAAGGTGGTCGACTAGCAGTGAGGTTGTAAAGAGGTGGTAGTGGGGAGACTATACCCTTAGGTGGTAATAATCATAATGGTCTATTGATAAACACAATAGCATAATAACGGCCATAAATCAATGAAATAAATAACATGCAATAGTGGAAGCTTAAATAGATTTCGGTAGTAATAAACATCCTTCCTTAAATAACAATACCATTTTTAGAATAAAATACCATTTATGGCTAATCATGCATTACAAAAATGGCCACATAAAACATTAGATAAGAAAAGGGTCACATATGGTGGACTATATCAATATATATATATAAACATGTTGAAAACAAATGGAAGATACAAAAGTAAACTCTATCTTGTGTAGAGGAACCATTATGGTCCCATTCCATCCATCCCATGAAAAAGGTCCAACTCGACCACTAAGGTCCATCTTCTACTCGGTTCATTACCTAATCACAAAAGCATAAAGTCTACATGCATCCCAAAGGTACCATATAGGTATGAGAATAAATCTTAGTGGGCCACCACCAACATGTTCCTATCTTATATCTATGATAAATAATGTATTTTAAAAATAAAAATAAGAGGCAACACATGCACAATAAATAAATGAATACCGACATCCCTTGTACTCAACATACACAAGGGAGCGATCACCTTCTTCAGTCATCACCAGTATAACATGTGCCCCCAGTTATACATATTGAATACAAAATGTTTCTACATATGTATAATTGTAGTGTCTAGGATCCTTAACAATAAGACCAAGGCATCCCCTAATGAAAATGCATCTCAAATGAATCCTTAGGTTTCACATCTAAATTACCACTAGGAACCTCATGCCATTAAGCATATCATGGATGTCCAAAAAAAGGAATTCCCAACAATTACCTGGTCCCTCGAATATCATATCATAAAAAATACCATTGGATCGAAGCCTGATGTCTTGAGGCACAATTATTTCTCTCCTCCAAAATAATAACCATTTTTTTCTCAACAACCGACGTCTCGAGGCATAGAGATATTTATCCTTCCAATATCCTAGCCCAATAGCAAAAATTAATGTAGAGATCCTATACCCCCAACTGATGGTCCCATCACCACTATCTGATGGTTCCTCACCATCCCCATGGGTTTCTATGGAAATAAAATACAACCTAATTGATGGTCAACACCATCCTAAACCACAACTAATGGATGCCTCTACACACATGAGTGGTTAACATAACTTCATCATCTGAGTCCTATCTATGTTCACACGACTCCAATAACACATCGGCTAATCACAGTGAGCAGAAATCACCCAAACATAGTACCTAAGCCACATCATCCCAACACCTCATACCCATGTGACAAAGTCGCTCAACCTGATGGTCAACACCATCCACTATCACATGGTCTTTCCTGTAGCCTGATTGCATCATCAACTAAACCTAACGACCAAGTCACACATCCAGGTGATGAAAATCACCTCATATGTCTCAGGCCTTACCCAACTTGATATGTCACATCACCTCATTCTAGGTGGTCATTACCACCTCAATCCTGCAGCCAATCCCAACACGTTCTCATGGAACCATCGTAAGTAATATATATAATTTAATTTAAATTAAAACACACACCTGACCTAATATTACTAATTGGTCTTAATCCCCTCAATAGGATTATACAATTTATGTTCAAGGAGGATCATGCCCGTAAACAACTCAAATGAGCAATTTAATAATTAATATATTACAATTAAATTATTAGAGTCTCCCTCAGACAACCCAACGACGTGCCCAAGAATGCATCCCCTTGAAACACCACAAAATCAAATAAATATATATGAAATATTTACCTCATACCAGTAGATTCTCTCTTGTCCGTTATCACCCTCTAACTCAAGATAATTTGGAATAAATCTATGTTTTAGATCAACACCCTGAAAAAAGGGTACAATAGCTCACATAGATTCAGTGCATTGTATGGTGAGAGAAAAGAAGAAAAGTAGGTGGTGTATTAATGTTCTTATCAAACTATTTCCATTGATATTGAAAGAAATAAAAATAGATCTTATATGGAGTATTTTATTAAAATCATATAGAAGGAGAAATGGGAGATCTCCTTATGGATAGGAGGTGCTGCATGTGTGAAAGTGAAAAAATGGGGGACAAAAGATAAATAGAAGGAATGAAAAATTGTAATTTCACCACTTTAAGTTACCTACATTATTTGGAAACACATCTTGGCTAACCATGAACCAACCATACGACGCCCATTGTCTCGGAACCACACCTCACATGGTTGGGCTGAATGTTTTTCCAAACCATGCGCAAACCATGTGTGAAGCCCCTACTAAAATTGCAGAATTATCTGCATGGCCATGAGCCACCTTCTGTATGGTTTTCAAAATCTTTCCTGGTGAATAATAAGGGTCTCATGGTTACTTCTAGGAGTATTTATGGTTTGTACAAATTGTGTGTCTCTATCTCTACACCCAGAAAATTTGGGTTTTCAGCCTCTGGCACACCCGAACCCACTTTAAACTGTAAGGCACTTGCCGATAATTTAACTCTATCTAAAAACAATTCCTTTGGTCAATAAAACTCTGGTAATTAAGTTCTGAAGATAAAAAATAAAGATTTCATGCTCAACAGACATGAAAAATTCAAATGGTTTGAGGATTTTGACCCACTCAAAAAAAATCACGATGTTACAGTCTCCCCAACATAACATAGCTCATACCCAATCTATAAAGAATTACCTAGAGATGGTACCAAACATACCCATCTAGTTTGAATTTACCCGACCTACCCCGACCATGAATTCACTGGTCAAGTACTTCATGGTTCTCCCCACCTTAGGAGTTACCTACCCGATCACTTCCCAACCCAAAATCAAATAAACAAATAGTCCACTCACCATCCCCATACTCAAAATTCCTCTTGGGATGTATCTTCACTCCCACGCCTCATTATGTGCTGAAATCATACCCATGACACATTAGACACCAATCATGTCCCATATCTCATCAGATTCCTAGATTCCTATGAATCTCCTATAAAACCCACATTATATATAAATATTCACTCCCATACATAGTGTCCCAATGCTTATACATCTCATACAATCCACAAACCTTCGATTCCAATAATAAATCCTAGTTCTATGCACATTATATATCTATATATATATATATCATGCATCCTAGCCAATTCCATCCTACTAACCATTGCCCAGTTAGTCCAAAACAACATGCGCACCTCGTGCTCCAAAAACCAAGAAGCCATAAAAAATTACATGCCAAAATAAAAGGTACCCCGATCATTCCCATGATGTACCACTGACCGTAGTCGGCTCCCCTGCCTAGTCTACACATGGAAGCTCCACCATGTGCACCTGACCTGAATTTTGACTACCTATGGTCTGACCTCCCTACAAAGCACCAGCTATTGGCCACTGACCCCACTATTATGTCCCACTCTCTCTACCATGACCTATGCGTGATGCTAAATCTTGGCTACCAGCTCCTTGTATCACTCCTAGTCTGACCTCGGACACTAGAGTCTACCTGAATCCCAAGCTACTGACTAACCAAGAAGGCTTCTTATAGAACCCTGTGATATTTCCAACCTGGTCTCATGCTCGTAACTTCTTTAGTGCTTGATAACACTACATCCGCACATGTCCTAGCTACCTGAACTGAAGTCACGCCATCAAAGACCAACTCCATGGTGGTTTTCTTGAGTCTGTAGCCTCTAAGTACTTCCAGGATAGTCCATCATATTTTTATAACTATACTAGTATATCCCACCAGTGATTTTTCTATCCTCTAATATCTCCAGCTTCACCCTCCGGCCTGGGGATGTCTCAAGCTGCTCAAAGATGGTCTGGACTGACTCAATCCAGTTCTCATCCACCTTTGTCTACCCCCACTCTGAAATAGTGGTGGGTGCTGTGACTGGAATTCACATGTCAAATATTCCATATATGGTTTAGCTCCCTAAAATTCCTTGTCAATTTAATGGATAACCCAAAACAGACTCACCCTGAGCTTCTTTTCAAGCCATGTCCCAAAAACTGCCATATCCTATAGATGTATTACCTGCACCTGAGCCTATACTTGTTGCTTTATTTGTGGCTCATGATCAGACCAATCCTCTAGGGCCTCATCTAAACCCATTGAGGCCTCATCCCATGAACTCTCAAGTTGTGCCAAAACACTACACTCCTGATGCTCCACTAGATCCCGTGTAGGTGGTATCCCTCTGAGTACCAACACAATGTTAAAACATTAATAATAATATATGTATATCCTATATAGTGAAAGGTGTTATAGGTAGCACAATCTCACCACACTTACACCCCCCTACCACACCATGTCACACAACATATGACCTCAAGGCCCCTTACCTACCCATATCAGGGTCATATACCACATATAACCTGGACTCATGGACCCCTACCTACCCATATCATAGTTAGGCATCAAGTATCATCTGGCATCATGGCCCCTCTCCATCCTGTAACGGGGTCAGGTGTCATATATAATCTAAGGTAGCTGAGTAGAATGCAACCAAAAATTCTATAAAGGAAAACACAATTTATATTATTTATTTTCAATTTAAATAGCTCACCCCATATCATCATCACTTCCTACTAATACTAGAGTTAGGCACACATATCACATGAATATAGTCACATTAATAACATACAAATCACATTGGAACAACATGCTGGGGACAGCTAAGTATAATGCCAATAAAAGGAGGCTAAGTAGAAAAACACTATTTATCTTCCTTTATTGACACCTTAAACAACCCAAACACTCTTATCTCAATCTAGGTTCCCAATGGAGATCATAAAAAAACACATCATATGTTCCTAAAAGCCTATCACAAAGCATAATCACACCTCCCTTGCCATACTGATCCAAGGGCCAAAATCCATATAATAGATAACATTACACCAAGTGTTCAACTCAAAGTGGAAATAAAATATACTATCAAAAGAAAAAATTAGAACAAAAATTCCCCACCCAATGAAACTTGGTACATCCCCCGTGCATGCGGTTGCAGGAACCCAAACACGAACTCTATACCCAGTTCCGACTACATCCTGGTTTCTAGTATACCATATCCCAAATAGTAATACCCAATAAAATAATGATCATTTGATATAATTAGTATCTATCTGAACACTACTTTTGATTCCCATCCATTAACTACTCGGATACCATTTGTAACACCCCAACCTAGGATCCACATAATGATCATGCTCCTAGTCGGTGTTCCCCTAGGCCTTAGGCATGCATCCCCATTCTCCCAAGGCAACTGGCTAGCAGATAGGGTATAAAGAGGTGATATTGGGGATATTATACCCTTAGGTGGTGATAATAATAATGTTTGATAGATTAATAGAGAAGTATATGAAAGACCATAACTCCATGGAAGCAATAAAATTCAATAGAGGAATACAAAATATATCGTGTAATTAATAAAAAACATGCCTCAAATCACAACACTATTTGTAGAATAAAATACCATTTTTAGCTAAGAATGCATAACAAAAAAACCATAAAAATAGTAGATAAATAGAAGGGTCACATGTGGATGACCATATTCGTATATACATATAATCATGCTAGAAAAAAAAGGAAGACACAAAAGAAAACTCCAGCTGATCCAGAGGAACCACCATGGTCCCTTTCCATCCATACCATGAAAGAGGTCCAATTTGACCACTAAGGTCCAACTCCTGAGCTCAGTCCTTACCTAATTACAAAATTATAAAGTCTACATGCATCCCGAAGGGCCCATTTTGGGTGTGAGAGTAGGCCTCCACCAACGTGTACACGTCTTACATATGTGATAAACAAGGTGTTCTAAAAATATAAATAATTGTTAGCACATGAATAATAAATAAATGAATTCACAATTACCTTGTGCTCAATATCCACAAGGGAGTGATCACCAATTTTGTTCACCACTGATATACCATGTGTTCCCAATTATACAAAATTCAATACAAAACGTGTCTGTATATGTATAATCATTGTGGCCAGGATCCTTAAAAACAATCCCAAGGCATCCATATATTAAAATACATCTCAGGTGAAACCTCAGGTTCCACCTCTATATTACCATTCAACACCTTGTTCCATCAAGAATATCACCGACATCTAAAAAGGCATGTGCAATAAGTACCTGGTCCCTCAGACCTCAGATCAGAAAATACCATTGGATCAAACCTAATTCCCCAAGGAATAACATTTTCTTTAATCCAAAATAATTATCACTATCAGCTAAACAACTGATGTCCTTAGGCATGACGATATCAGTTATCCTAATATCCTTTACCGATGGCCTCAAATAATATGGTGAGCCTATGCCCCAAACTGATGGTCCCATCACTGTCATTTGATGGTTCCTAAACATCCTCATGGATTTTTATGGAAAGAAACTCCAACCTCACTGATGGTCAACATTTTCCTAAGACACAAATATTGGAGGCCACCCCCACATGGGTGGACAACACTATCTAATAATTTGAATCTTATCTATGTGAACATGACCCTACAATGCATTGGACAATCATGGTGATTGGAATCACCCAAACAGAGTAGCTAATCCAAATCTTCCTAGCACCTCATGCCCCTATGACCACATTACTCAACCTAATGGTAAACACCATACAATATCACATGGGACGTTCTCGTAGCTTGAAAACCTCATCGCCTCAACCTGACGATCATGTCACCCAACCTAGTGATCAGCATCACCTCATATGTCATAGGACTCACCTAACCTGGTGAGTCACATCACATCAGTCCAAGTGATCATTACCACCTCAATCCTCTAGCCAATACTGACACGTTCTCATGGAACCATCACAAGAAATATATATAATTCAATTTAAATTAAAAAACACATTACCTAATCTTCCCAAGTGTTCTGAATCCCCTCACATGATATATACCATTTTTTTTCAAGGGGGGTCATCCCGTAGAAATCCCAAATGATCAATTAAATAATTAAAAGACAAGCATTAAATTGTCAGGATCTCCCTAAGAAAATCCAATGGAACACTCAAGAACTCACTCCCCCATGAAACATTTTAAAAATCAAATATAAAGTTGGGAACCACCTACCTCATACAAGTATATGATCTCTCATCCATTATTAGCCTCTAACTCGAGCTGATTTGGAATTAATCATCTTTTTTGATGAAAATTATGAAAACAAGTTAGAAGGGAATGATTTAGAACACCACATAGAGAGAGAAAATAACAAAATAATGTAGTGGATTAAATTTCATACCGATATGATTCCAATGAGACCCATGATGATAAAAACATTGGGCGGATGAAGGATTTTCCTCAACGTCTGTAGAAGGATAAATAAGAGAGATCCCCATGGCCAAGAGGTGTTGCACGCATGAAAGGTAGGAAAGAGGTAGGAGAAAAGATAAATATAAGGGAGGGGATATTATAATTTCACCTCTTTATGTGACCCTCATGGTTTAAACACATGGTATGTCTAACCATGAGCCAATTGTGCGATACCCACTATTGAGGCATCACACCTCACAGGATTAGCCCGCACAGTTTTCCAAACTATGCATGAAGCCTCTACTCAAACTATACAACACCCCACATGGTTGTGTTACCCCTTCTAAAAAGTTTTCCAAACTATTACCACTAAAGAATGAGGTCCAAACAGTTACTTTTGGGAGGTCACACAGTTTGTCCAAATCATGTGCCTCTATCTGCACACCCAGAGAAGTTGGGTTTTCGACCTTCATCACACTCAAAACCCACTCAAAACCCCCAATGCACTTGTCTAGCATTTAAAACAATCCAAAAACAAGGACTTGGGTCAATCAAAATCTCAAAATTAGGTTTCTATGATCAAAAATAAATATATCCCACTCACCAAACATGAAAAATTCAAATGGGTTGAGGATTTTGACCCACTCCAAATAACCCAAGAAGTTACATTAATCTTCACTAAAAACCCCTTTATCCTGAAATCACTCTAACTTTATCTCTCTATATCCCTCCCAATCTTCATCCAAGATCTTATTAAGCTCCTCTCAAGCTTTAAAATCACCTTATCAAGGTAAGGGGTCCTCTCCTTATCCTCTTTATTCAAGCTCCTTCTTTATGTGATGCCTTTTTATTTTGAATTTTTCAAGTTGGGATATGTTTTTACACATCCCTATTACATTACTTATGATTCCCAATTAATTATAGACTCATTTATATCTCATTCGTCCCTTCCATAAAAATTTATGTACACCTGTTATGCTGTCAAAACTATCAAGTGATTTTTCATGCCAAACATTTATGTAGTGGATAACCATCCCCATTTCCAAGCAAGGTTACTCACCTAGTTTTAACTACCATTAATTTATTGGGTATTTACATTTATGTAACCCATAATCCTTAATCATGGGGTTATAATTTATGAAATGCATTTTTTATGTTGTATGATATATGTGGCACACTTATGCATGTACATGATATGTATGTGACGGGTGGGCTTGGAAATATATGCTCCTCACAATGAATTGGGTAATGTTTTAATATAATGAGATGCCATGTATGGTGAGCGAGTGGTCATACTAAGCACACTATGTTATATTGTCATGTCAAAATTGGTTCATGAATCGTCCTTTCAACATGATGTTAAACTACATGCCCTGAAAGAACTATATGGGTTTTGATTCCTATTATAAATTGGATATGTAAGACACCTCATAAAGGTTTAGTCCCAACCTTGTGATATAAATTGCCTCCCTAGATGGTAGTAAAATCCATATTTTATGGTTATATGGGTTTGAAATATAAGTACATACCAGTTGCTAAGAAATGACGGTAAATGGATGAAGAACCACGAATACATACAAATGTGATCATAGAGGGAAACCCTTTTACATATAAAGGATTACAAACTCAATAAATTTGTTAGGGAAACTGGTTCCATATTGATACTAGGAAGAGATTCACATACATATCTTAAATCTATAAGAGAGTCCTAAAGTAGGTAGCAATTTCCCCTAAAATCGTATGATGACCCTGACTTCCCATCCCCTCAAAAAATATGAGTTCCTAATCATTGTTGGGTTTAAAACCCCAAATGGTTGTATGCCTTTAGAATGTAGGTATGTACCTAGTTATGTATGTGGGAACTATTGGGAGTTTCTATGAAAGATGAAAATGGTGAACCCGATGGGAAATCATTTAATTATGCCACCCCCTTCATGGGTTAAAAAGGATGGACTACCCATCTCCCGTTAGACTATTTCATTCATAGAATTCATCATCATTTGATAGAAATAGTTAGTAATGATGCATATTAATTACCAATTTTTCTAAAAAATATATTTATGTAAATGTGGTGTCACTATTTAAAATTTATTTACAAATATTTCCTGAAACTTTGGGAATCTGGCATTTTGTTTTCCAACATTTCCTGAAACATTAAGAATTTAGTTTATTTAATTTTATTTTGGGACCCAGCCTTTGGCCTCACCAGCCCCCGCGTGCTCCCCATGACCAACCACCCTACCACCTCGCCAGAGCCCTACATCAACCGACTAACCATTTCCTCCCTCTGTTCTTGGTATCCGCCCAACCAAGCCTTGCCACCTTTGATCGCTCCCTATGACTGATCACCCTATCACCTCACCAGAGCACCATTGCGACCTTTCCACCACCGACTCTCTCCACTTGTGGTCACCACCCTACCATATCGCCAGAGCTCCGCAGCCTTCAACCACTCACTGTGACTGACCAACTACCAACCCACCCCCCTCACCCATGTGCACCTTCTCCACCCCCCCCCCCCCCCTCTTTCCTTAATAACTAGCAGTCGGTCCCACATCAGTTTTCTTATGGGACTATCGTAACATAACTATTGATATATATATTTAAATATATATATATATATATATGTTCATAGTATATTAATATATCATTTGATTAATATATATTTTTATAATAATAAATAAAAACACACCTATATACATAAATATTATTAATATATTATAAATATACATATATATATACAAAAATATTATTTTTAATATTAATATATTATATTCAATATATATTATTAGTAATAATATATAAAAATATATTATTAATATATTATAAACACACATATATATAAACAAAAATATTATTAATAAATACAATATATATTATATATGTATATAAAGATATATTGTATATATATATAAGCATATATATATATTATAAAATTTATATATATGTATATATTTAATGTTATAAACATATATATAATATATTGTTGTTAAAATATACAATATGTTGTAGGTATCGAGGTCGCAGCGGAAGCCGGTGGACAGAGGATTTTAATTTTTTTTCATCATCAGGATGATGAGACTTGTGGTCTTCGATGATCCGAGCCTCGGTATGGTCTGAGGATCTCACATAAATTTAATTGAACACAAAAAAACGAACACATACCTTGTTCAAAATTAAAGTCGTGCTTGAAGTCTTCTTGTCACCGGTGATCGCTACATGAAGGGCCATAACAGTATCCCTCTAGATCATCAACACGCACTTCAAAAATACCCACACTCCCTGTTCATCATAATCAAATTGCTAGCGCAAAGTTTCATTGAGTCCTTAAACATCACGATGATCACCATGATTCGTTGCCTTCGATCCGTTGAAGTTGTGCATGGATCAACACTCGTGAGAGGCTTTCTATCTCTAGAGGGCAGGAGGAGATAGAATTTATAATTCCAAGTGAATAAATATTCCACCAAGAGCTTATACTCTCCTTACTATATAGTGGGTGATAAGATTACCTGGAAGGGGTTCCCCGACCCCCGGAATGAAACACCCACTAAATAACTAAGAAATATTGTAGATGAACTAAACTGTGTCATTAATATTATTTATTATTTTATCACATTCCTTTAATATATATATATATATATATAATATTACGCAATAAACCCATGTTATTTAACTCAACTCACCATTCCCGCATAATATTAAAAGAACCTAGAATATTAATATAATATTCATTCAATTAATATTATTAATCATATTTACTTAACTTGTAAATACTTTTAATAAATAAATTCAACTAAGTTATTCTTAACTTGAATAATATGAATTTATTTATTTATCAATGATTGATAATTTGGACAACACTTGGACCCCGTGGTGGGTCCCACTAGGTCCGATATATCTATTCAACTAAATTGGAAGGATTGTTGAATATGATATTGTGTGTGACCCTCTAGGCCTTTATCTCAATAATAGTGAATGATATTCAAAGACCAAGAGTGGAGTATAGAAACCCATCAAGGCCCCTAAAGAGATAGGAAATGTCATAGGAACAACAACCAACCTACAAACACACACTGTGTAATATAATCTCATTGTCTTTAAATATCTCATAAAGTAGAATCCACACTTGTGTCATCACCCTTTTCTTTCTTAATTATTAATTGATCTAACTGGATGGATTTACCCTCATCTTCCTTGGCCAAGATCTTATGAAGGTACTACCATCCTGATCAACAAGGCCTGATATATCTTACTTCCTCAACCCAAAAGTGAAAAAAATTTCTTGACCATTCAACCAATGTCATACCACCAATGACACACCCAACACAAGATACATCACCATGATTTCATTATCATGGTATTTTAATTGCATCAAAGTATGAAATCAAATGACACACATTGATAATGATCTCATGCTAGGAGACCAATACACACTATTACAAAACATGCTTTTAATATCCATAGCCTTTATCGACGCTATTAAAAAGAGATGATAAAGGATACCTTTATCAGTGCTAAAACAGGCGTTGATAAAGAGAACCCTTTAGCTGCATATTTTCTTAGTACTGAAAAAGGGTACCCTTAGTCAGTGATTTGTTTAGCACTGATAAATTGCACCCTTTATCAGTGCTTTTTGTATCACTGATAAAGGATAACCTTAATCAACGCCTTTTTTTAACACCCATAAAGATATCCTTATCGGTTCTTTTTTAGCACTGATACAGGTCTGAATAAAATGAAATAATTAATGAAATAAAAAATAAAAATGAGTTATTAAAATAATTATTATTTGAATAATTATTGATAAAAATGAATAAATTGATTATACTATATATAAATTATAAATACTAACCAATAGTATATATTAAATATATAGATATATGTAAAATGATAATTAACCAAATAAAAATTTAAATTAAGTAAATTGAGAAAAATATCAAATTTGTTATTAATTAAATAATTGTTGATAGTGTTAATAAATAATACATATTAAATATATTGATATATCTAAATTTATATAAATATGATTTATATAATACAAAATATTTATGCTTTACATTAAATAGTAATATATTTTGTGAATAATGGTTTATAATTAAACATTAATACCAATTAAACATACTAAATAATTGCATCGAGTATTGGACAGAATTGAATGTTGTTTGATTTTTGAATTTAACATAGATCAAATGTGTGTTATATTAGTGATTTTACATATACATAATTAATGCATTTTTATATACATTGAACAGACACAACACATACAACTAATGTATATCTAATTTATATTTAATAAATAAAACATACCCATTTTTTCGATACTGTTAAAGTTTACTCATTTTTAATTATTCGATTTCACTCATTTTTAATATGCATGAACATAAGATTAAATATTCATTTATAATGTTAAAAAAATATTTTTTAAAAAATATTTATAAATAAATAAATTTATAAATGTATATTTACTATATTTATACATTTATATATTTCTAATAATAAATAAATATTATTAACTTTTAAAAAATTATTTATATAATTATAAATAAATAATTATATATATTTAAATAATTATAAAATCATAATACATTTATTTAAATAATGAATATATTTACTATATTTATATTTATATATATTTATTATATATATATATAATTATATAAATATATATAATGATATAAATATTATTTTTTTAAAGTATTTATATAATTATAAATAAATAATTATATATTTAAATAATTATAAAATTATAACAAATATATTTAAATAAATAATATATTTTCTAAATTTGTTTATATATATATTTATTAAATATATATATATATATATTTACAAAAAAAATAATTATAATTACAAATCCTTTTATCAATGCTAAATTAATAAGCATTGATAAAAAGAATCTTTATCAGTGCTATCTTTTTAGCCCTGATAAATATGGATTTATCATTGATTTTTTAGCATTGATAAAGCCCTATCATTATTAGCACTAAAAAGTGCTGATATATATACCTTTTTTCAGCGCTAATTAATTGAGCACCGATACAAGAGATCTTTATCAGCACTTTTTGAGAAGTGCTGATAAAAGTGTCCAGATAATTTTTAAATAATCCTAATCAGTCACAAACTCATCACGATATTGAAGCTTTCCATAGAAGTCACCCTCTGTCGGCGCTCCTCAGTGAATCAAAGCTCAAATCCAGGATTGAATCAATTCTTGAACAGTTCCAAGGCACAAATCCATTGCTCAAACTATTGAATGGTCAAAAAAATCCAATCCTTGAACATTTTCTAGGTATATTATTTTATCCTCCTCTATTCTAGCGGACGATTCAAAGCTTCTATCCAAGGTATCTTATTTTTTCTTCCTCCTCACTCATTGATTGCTTGTTTGATTATATCAATTTGCATTTTTTATCATCATTGTTTATTTATCAACAGAATATCCATGTGTTCAATGATGTTATTGGGGATGTTTTGTTTAAAGAAGACAGGGATGTCAGATCTTGAGTAATAGGTGCAAAGGAGTGTCTATCCAAAACTATTATGATGATCTCTTGAGTTTCCAAGTGATGTTTGGAACAAATTTTTAATTACAGATTATTTTATCCTTCCATTTGAGTTGTTCCATGGAGCATGCACATTCACTATATCTGATAGAGTGACATGAATTTTTATATCCATTTTCTTTGGATTTAATTGAACATTTTATGGAGATAAGGATCCTCATCAAGAGTTTCTTCACCATAAGACTCCATCTTTTCAAGGGAATTTGATCCAAAATAGATAGAGGATTAGGTGGAGAAAATTGAGAGGATCTTTGAAAACCTTATGATTCTACCTTCCATTAAGATGAAACATGATGCCTTTATGCTTGAATGTCCAAGAAAATATTATGTGAGCCAATAGTCCAATTTGTAAAAAAATATCTATCAATTTTATCTTATCATCATAAAACATCTCAAACCACCCTTTTAAGTTAGTATTTAAATGTCTCATTATCTAAATTATTTTTTTCATTCCTTGTCGATTTTTAATTGAAACTATATTTTTTAGATGTTTTCATATATTTGATATACCATTAATATTAAATGTGATAATTCCTTAGGTTGTTACATCAATTTTTCCAAAAAAAATAGAATGGAGGTTATCAAAATCTATATATGTTGGAAAAATTATTAGAAATTATTTTTAGGTATTCATCATTTTAGGTCTATATGAATTGGTTCCACCCCTAGGATTCACTGATTACCATATATGTATATGAAATAACTATTAATTTATTAAAATGTTTTATCAATACATTTTTATATATTCTAGTTGATTGAGTGATTGTTTATTATTATTTTTTATCATATTTGAGTTTCTTATTACTCCATAATTGCTTATATTATATCTTCATTTGTTTAGGGGATTAAAGAAATACATGATAAAACATTTTAATATAAGTAGGACTAGTATTATTTAGATTTTTGACTGTATTAAAAGTGGGATTTATACTATAAATATAGAATTCAAAGAGGCCACAAAGACTCATATATCATAACATATCCCAATCATGACCCCTTGAATCATAGAAAAGAATGATTCTTCCCCCCATATCTTACCTTCAATAGGCCATGAGTTAATAACTAGTTCCAACGGTATAATTTTCACAAATGGGAGACATTACCCCTTTTAGATAATACAACAAGGTGCATTTGTCATCCTCATCAGCTTCAACTCTCGAATAGTTATTTCAATTTGTTACTTGAGGCTCATACCCCATCTCTTTTTTATTTATTGTACTACTTTGATCAGTAGTCATCCCAAGGATTATAACTTCTTAGATTATTTCAAGAAGCATAGGTTCATGTCTATAAGAGATAAAGGATGTGTTTCAAACAACAAAATTCCATAATAAATTTTCGGGAGATAAGCTCATGAGGATGACATTTGTCTATAACATTCACCTTTGAATGAATTTAGAGGATAACACCTACCATAGTGGAGTAATTATTTTATTAAATTAAATTACTCATTTTCTTAAAATCTTACAAAAATTATTTTAAATAATAAAATGATGGGTTACCATTATTAGAATTGGTTGACTGTCTTACTTGAGACTAAAATAAATGTCGATTCAGATGAAAATTCAATTGAGGATAACCCTTTCATTGGGATATCACAATCGTTCATGTTTATCCCAATGTAGACAATGTATTGAACATTATAGGGAACCAAAAATAGGTAATTTGGATTCTTGATATAGGAAAAATATCCCTAAAAAATTTAAAAAAAGAAAGATGGTTCAATCATTAGTAAAAGTTTTTCTTTAATATGCTCTATCCATCTTTCATGCCTTTCTGCACCAAAACATACACAAACGTATCCTCCCTCAAAACCTTTTCACCCCTACAGTGTTAGAATTTATCACGTAATTTCAAGTTCTATCCACTTTCCAATCATAGAGGTAATCTTGATACTTTCATAGTAAAATCATTTCCCATATAATTAATGTATTGTTTAATATTTATCTTTGATTTATTTATTTTTAGTATTACGCATAAAATAATTATTTTCTCACATGGGTGAATAATTTTTTTTGAGTTGGGATGGTTTGTTCAAAGCTTCTCATAATCATGAGAGATTAGACTTAGAGCCTGCTACTGAGATATTGACAACAAGTAAATGCATTAATAATTTATACAACCATCATGAAAAGGTGAATTCCTACTACTTAATTAATTAATTTCTTCATCATTTTATCTACTATTTATAAGTTAATTCCCTTATCATTTTTATGTAATAATTATTTTTTTTCTCATATCTTTTTTAAAGTCGTATTTTTCCTTCAACTATCTACAACACACCACAAAAGAGATAAAATGATTCTTTCTTCCAATGTTACCATGATTTCTATTTCCATTTTCTTTCTTTGTCAAACTTCAAAAACTACATATTGATTCGATGTTATTAGTAGAAAAAACTTTCTCATTGTTGAAATATAGAAGAGTATAGGAATCTCATGTTCCCATTGTGGTTACTCCTCGTGATATAATGGGAACATGAGCTTCCTCTTTTCTTCTATATTTCAACAACAAGAAAGGATTTTTAGCTAATAACATCGAGTAAATATAAAGTGTTGGAAATTTGAAATATAAAGGGTATAGAAATCATGGTAACATTAGTAGTTATGATTTTTTTAGACTTTGGGATTTGTAGGAATCAGCCTCGCCTCAATCTGACACACGGTGTGACCGGTATGACTACAAATTCTTCTTGTTATTTAAAATAGACATTAATTTTAGTAAAAACAAAAACTGACATACTCAAAATCAAGAAAAAAGATTGTGATTGTTTTGATACAATATTAAAATAGTCCATAAGTTATTTTGAGATGTAAGAATAAGTTTTACTTCATTCCCATAAATGATGTGCCCGATATGATTCAATGTGTCCATTATCAGTTTAAAATTGGCATTGTAGTTCAAAAAGTTCCACTCACTAAAAACATAGAAAACAACTTTTTATTTTCTTGATAATTTATGTCATCGATTCATAAGTCATTTGTGAAGTGTAGGAATTAGTCTCATGTCAAAATGACACATGATGTGATCAGTATGAGTCAAAGTGCGTGTTTGTAGTTTAAAATGACATTTTAGTAAAAAAGACAAGTGACATACTGAAAGATAAGAAAACACATTTGGATTGTTTTTATACTTTATTAAAATGATCCATATTTCAATTGAGATTTGTAGGAATCATCCAAACCTTTATCCAATGCACAGTGTGACTGGTATGACTCCAATTGTGTCTTCTTATTTAAAAAGTGACATCAATTTTAGTAAAAAGGACAACTAACCTACTCAAATACAAAAAACGCATCCAGATTGTTTTGATACTTTATGCAACTATCCATATGTAATTTTTGATGTGTCGGAATCATCATCATCTCAATACAATACACGATGTGTCTAGTATGACTCAAAGTGTCTATTATCAGTTTAAAATCGACATTTTAGTTCAAAAAGTATCACTCATTAAAAATTGATAAATGCACTCATATTTTATTTATAATTTAGTAAATCTATTCATAAGTCATTTGTGACATGTAGTAATTGGTCTCACATCAAACTGACACACGATGTGACCGATATAAGTCAAATTGAGTGTTTATAGTTTAAAATGACATTTTATTAAAAAAGGCAAGCGATGTAATGAAAAACAAGAAAATGTATTCAGATTGTTTTGATACTTTAGTAAAATGATCCATAAGTCATTTTACACATGTAGGAATCTGACTCACCCCAATCCAACACACGGTGTGACCGATATGACTCCAAGTGCGTCTTCTTATTTAAAATTTACATCAATTATATATAGTAAAAAAAGACAACCGACCTACTCAAAACCAGGAAAACACATTCAGATTGTTTTTATACTTTAGGAAAATGATCAATAATTTATTTTTGATGTTTTGGAAGTAATCTCTCCAAAATATGATACATTATGTGCCCGGTATGACTCAAAGTGTCCGTTATTAGTTTAGAATTGACATTTTAGTTCAAAAAGTATCACTCATTGAAAACCAAGAAAACACACTTAAATTTTCTTAATGATTTAGGAAATCGATTCATAATTAATTTCTGACTTATAAGAATTGGTCTCATGTCAGACCAAAACATGATGTGACTAGTATGAGTCAAGGTGCATGTTTGTAGTTTAAAATGACATTTTATTAAAAAAGACAATTAACGTACTCAAAACCAATAAAATGCATTCAGATTGTTTTGATACTTTAAGGAAATGATACATAAGTCATTTGAGTTGTTTAGGAATAAATCTCACCTAAATCTAATACATGGTGTGACCGATATGACTCCACATGTGTCTATTGAATATATAAGTTTCATTTTAGTTTAAAATGCACATCACATCATCAAAACTGAGAAAACAAGCCTAGATTATTTTATCATCATTCTATCTTCTATTATATAATTAATTTTCTTATCATTTTTATCTTATACTTTTTAAGTTATTTTTCACATAGATAATACTTGAAGATGAACAATAAATTGTGTGACAAGCAAGAATCAACCACAATTCAATCTGATACACATTGTTCCTGGTATGACTCAAAGTTAAGTTTATAATTAAAAATTTCTATTAATTTATTTATTTATATTATTACTAACATAATATTTTTTTCTTATACAAGTTCATTCTTTGCTCGAGCAGGGTTTAGGATTAAAAGACAAAGTAACATTGATGTTTTTGAATGTATGTAATAATTTATACTTATGTAATTATATAAACCAGTGTTTAAAATTTCTATAATATAGTTTTTTTTCTTGTATTTATGTTGTAAATTTTATTTCATTTATATTCTATATTGAAACTTGATTTTGATGATTTTTTGGTGTTTTTTCTACCACGGTGTGCTGTTAAAGAACTGCATTGGTGTTGCAGTGTGTTGTTTCAACACACTGCATCATGCCCCTTTATCTGTGATATAAGAATTATTGATAAAGTGTTTCTTTATTAGTTCTTAAGAAATTGATGATAAATGACCCCTTTATCAGTTCTTTTTTAGCGATGATAAAGTAGTTGTGTTTTTAATCTCACTATGGTTGTCAGTGCTTCTCTAGTGCTGATAAAGGCCATTTTTAGCACTGTTAATGGCATGTTTTGTAGTATTGACGCATTTCCATAGATAGGAACAACCAATGACACTCAAAACATGTGGAGTTCCTATTGGTGGGTCTTTCCTCACAATATGACTACCAGAGATCACTAAGTGTGAACTTCAGGAGAAGAAGTCTCAATGATTATGATCCCCCAACACCTGATAATCAAACATCAATTATGTGCAGTCATAAAGATGTATCTAGATCATATGACCTTTTTTTATAATTAATTTCATAGTATCTCAAGGTTCTCATCATAGCCTAGGATCTTCTATAACCTTTTGATATGATAATTATTCTATCTAGATTTCCATTAAATAGTGGACACAAAGATATCTATACTATAATGGTAATAATAAATCATGTATAAAAAATTGTATACACAATATGATAATCAAAAGTACTACTTAAGTTGGTTCTAGAGAACCTGAAATTACAACACATCCACTTTGACTAAATCTAACTTTCTAATGAACCATGTTAGCTCTCACAAGATTAAGATCATGTTATGTTGATTCATGACTTTAGTTATTGTGTCTGCCACGTTCCATCACATGACTATTATTCTATATACGAACTCATCTAATAGAGTAAAACTTCTCAAGATATGGTATCCCTAAGTATATCCCTTTTTCCACCATAATAACTTGGCATATTTTCTAGTAATAATATCATAATTTAAATTTCTATAATGCTTTACTTACTAGGTGTGATTCCAATAACTGGAAAACATCATTACATTTAACTGCTTCTTAGCTGCCTCAGAAGCTGAAATGTACTCGGTATTTATAGGTATGGATACCAATAGATTTTATTATCTTGTATCAATCAACACCTTAGACTAATTCCAATACTAGATCAAATTGATCTTACAAAAGACCAGATTTTTTCCCATAAAAACTAGTATCATTACCTCTCCACATACTCGGTGCATATCTTTTTTTCCTTCCAATGTATAATTAGATAGTACAGACTACAGTACTTGTAGTTCTCCTATAAATAAATGATATATTCCTATTATAAGTTAGCAATATCATATCTTGTACATATCATGTCTACTATAAAATTATCTCCTAAATTGTTCCAGCTTTTATTTTTCAATACCATGTCAGTATATATATGATTTACTAGGTCCAAAAAAACATTATATCTACCACAGTAGATACTTTTCCCTAGAACTTAGGTTTATACATTAATTCAATAATTATAGAATTACTTTCATCCTGGTCTTAAATAACTATAAGACCAATAGTAGTTTTACATATGTTGTTGAACATATTTCTCATAGAAAACTATGTCTCGCCCACTAACATCTGGTAGATACATGGAAAATATTCATTCTAGATGAATTATCTAAGATCATGTTTATTACTTTAATCTTAAACTAGATTTCATTAACTTACAACCTATATTTGTATCATATAGTGTCACCATCCCTTTCTGGTTGCATCTTATAGAAACCTCCCAAGAAAGTTGGTCTTAACATCCAATGGCCAATTAAATGATCATATGGATTATCTATGACAAGTAATATTATAATGAATTTACGCATAATGACTTGGTGTAACCAAACATGCCTTATTAGTACCACTCATGTATAATCCATGTATCATTTCAATTGAATACCCTCCACAGTATTCAATATAAGAAGCCCCTTTTCACTTTGATACATGAAATCCATTATTTAATTTTAATTGTTCTTCTCAATATTTTCTTATTTCCATACACTACTTACTTGTAAGAATTATTATTCATGATGAATAATTTATCACTGGATGCGGTGAATTCAAAACCATCACTATGGTTTTATCCTTCCTACGTAGTATGTGTCTCTAGAACATTCATGTTCCACATGCACTTGTGGAACTAGTTCCTATGACAACTACATGTGCATCTTTATCATTGAATAACCCCATGTCAATATCTCTCCCACTATATCAAGTAGAGATGTGAATCCATGTATAGAAATATAGTCAATAACTTGGACTATCCCTTTTCTATATTAGGGATTTCTATAATATCCTAACTACCTTTTAGGATAATTACCTTTGTTTCATAATGTGTTTGTCTTGATGTAAGTTTGTTTATATCATGAAAAACTCTTTGCATATAAAATCGTGTCTTATGACATAATGGATTTATATTATACTTTGTCTCAAATGATATCCATTTTTCATTATAGTTGGTGTATGGTTATAGGATATCACTGTTATTTTTAAAGCACATCTTGAAAAATAATGGAATTTTCTACAAGTTGCAACATTGATACTCCTTACATCATGACTCTGAAGTATAAAATGTGTGTTTAAGAATTAATTCACGCTACATATTTTTTATCAATGTTAGTATGTAACACTTATCATCAATCCTCTTTATTAACATCATTATTGTGATATGGATAATGTAATGTCTGTTTAGGAATTACTCAACACTACATTATATTGATCGATGAAGGCTTGGTTAAGATATTCTTCAGCATGATGGCCCAAAGAATCTTATATCTTTTGACCATGAAGATTATATAATTCAATTTTTCAATCCTTAATTACTTAAAGGAACCTTATGAAGTATATTTTCCACTAGCTTACCCTTAGAATAGTTCACTCTCTCTTACTGAAATAATTATGAAAGTTTTGCAACTTACCTTTACTTCAAAAGGTTTCTTTTCCCAAACTAAATACTTCAATAATACCAAAGGTGTTTAGCTATACCAAGTCTAAATACCAAACTAGGTATGTCCTTTACATCCAATATTAGTTTTTATTGACAAATAATTATCTTTCCCAAACTTGGTAAAAGTATTAAATTTTATATTCATTACGTATTGCCTATGATTCAAGTACCACTGAACTATTTTTTGAGCATGAGACACCACAACAACATTCATTCCTGAACTTGTAATGACGTCGCCTTTTTTAAAAGGGACATATGAGATAAATGGTTTGGTTATACTCAATAATAGTTTGATTTCCATGATTAACATGGCAATTAGAAATTATGGGTTTCTCACTGATGACTTAGGAATCACCCTTTCTCAGCTGCTTGGAGAATACACCTAACTTCTTGTAATGTTTCTATTACTTACTTGGTTACTATATTTTGATACTCATTTGTAAGAAACATATTTTATTTAATACCCAATAATTATGTCAGAAAAATTATTATGATGAATATACCTAAAGAAGAAGCAGGTACTTCTTCAATTCAGTTCATTGGTTTAAACTTTCATAGAATTATTTCATGATATAAAACTAAAATAGCCTCATGTTTAATAACCAGTCTATTTTCATAGAAAGATGTTGTGAATGTTCCTTTGGAATTGTACTTTCCATTGTCCTTTTCTCTTTTCCTTTCTTCTTCTCCATATGAACTAAAAATTAACTGGTCTTTAATATTCTTGTTTCTTGGAGAACCTTACCTAAAAGGTAATGAAGTGTTTACTTCATCCTGTTCATTTTGTAACCTAAAATGAAACTGGTGTGATCAGGTGTAAGAGTGGGATTCCTTGAAAGACTGTGATATATATTTCACATTTACCTATAAGCCAGTGTAATTTATCACCCTTATATCTTGCTCCACTTTCTCCTCGTAAACATCTCAGAGATGAGAGTACATGTGTAATCATCCATGTCTCGATGTTGTAACTGCAACAATCATTGGACATTGGTGATAGCATTATGACATAACCATCATATGATTGATTCATGAGTATCTTATAAGCATTTTAAAACACCCATTTCCTGAGGTGGCTTCACAGGTATAGGGACATCAACACCTTGAATTTCCAATATAGTATTGTTGTGTGAGAACGTGTACTACACTTGGAAATTCATGCTAGATAGGACATTGACATTGTCCAATTATTATTGTAGTGTTTTGTGGTATTAGTTTCCATTTTAAAAAATAAAATTTTAGAAGATTAGTACTTTTATATTGATTACCAAATAAGACATTATTGATTAATTAATTAAATCATTAAATGTATCCCACTATTTTATGTAATTCTAGGAATCCAGTGTGATAGAATCAGAATACTCAATCTCTTGAGTATTCTAGTGGAAAGGATACTTGATCCCCCTTCATAGTCTACAAGATATGACCACGCTACTGCTAAGAGAGTTCATACTAGGCTTTTTTGGATAACATCATTAACTCGAGGCTCCTTGATATTTTGAGTGAAGTCCTAGCTTCTTGGAATCATAAATTTGATTCCCTCAACGTTTTCCTCTAAAGTGATAGAATGTTAGCTACGAATAATCCTTATTACCATTTCAGTTATGTCAACCCATCGTTCTCATAAGAACTCCTCATTAGTAAGATGCATCCACATCTATGGCCGACCGAGCACCCCGAACACCTGGTTGTGTTTAAATTTAAATGAAGAAAGGTGGTTAACGATTTAATATTTCTTTGAGGGTTTTTTATTCTCTCGATGAATGTAATTCATTTTTATTAATCTTATTCATACTATGTTGTCAGGCTCATAACTGAACATTAATAGAAAAAACATTTGTCGCTTCATTGTGCATTTTTTTATATTAATTTATGTGCTATCTTGCTGTTATAAAATACATGAAATAAAAAATAAATGAATAAAGGTAATCAACCACCTGACAAGTCTTGAGCATCTAAAATGACATAGGAGATTCATACCCGAGTCATTGTTTTACCCGTGATCTATCTTTCCCCCGTCCAGTATGTTCGCTACTCATCTGGAGTAACGCCTCAACTTAGCGTGGTTTGCATCTTACATCCTCCTCTTGGTGGGGTCCACATCATGTCTGGAGTACCAACTCATCTTGGTAGGGTCCACATCATGTCTTGCATTGTCTTGGTCAAAGTACTAGAATACTCCCTCGCTGGCGAGGGGGACTTGGAGGTGCAATGTATATAAGATGAGTTTGGATACACCGACCCTTATACATATTGACTGAAAAAATAAATGACGATGTGATGACCGTCTTAATTAATTAAAAATGTCACACACTATAAAATAATTAATGAAATATATAAATGCAGACATAGACAGGTCGGTGCTCAAGACTAGTAAGCGGGTAAATTTAAAGCGTGATAAAACTAAATTACAATAATTTAAGTATGAGTGTATTTAAAGTAAATAAAATGAATTGGTTAATTTCAAATAATTTAATTATATTTGGTCTCAAAATTAATTTAAATTTTAATGCCAAAAAATAAATTATTTAATTAATTCGATTTAATACCGAAATTGAATTAATTTCATCTGGGTATTAAAATAATTATTTTCAAACCAAAAATTTATATTTAAATTAATTTAACTTATTATGAATTAAATTAATTAATTATATTAATTTATGTTAACGTGGTGCTCGATAACCTGTGCAGGCCCAAAGCACGTCGCGCCGAACCCGTGAAAATCTGTTTGGAGACGTTCGGGGCCAGGCGGGTCAGTCCATACTGGGTCGGGCAGATCACCCAATGTGGGAAAAAACGAGTCATGCATAAACTTGCAGGGGTTACCTCGCTAGGTGTAGTAGCTCATATAGCTATCAGTGCTAGATCCAGGTGAGGAAAGGCAGGGGACGGCGGTACCTCGAACCCACGAGAGGTGGCAACAAACCATGTGCAATCCCAGGACGGCGGAGGTGGAACTGGTTTGGCTAGGCTCGTGGGTGACACCGTGGATATCGGGCATGGAGGGGAAACATTGGCTGGTATCTGAAGGGTGGAGGGCAGCGGGGCTGCTACGGTCCGACAAACGCCGGATTTGGCCGCCATCGGAGGCCAGTGCGCGGAGGAGCTGCACAGTTGAACAACGTACTGGAGGCACCGGGGTGGCTGATGGCGAGTGGGTAGCGGGGTTCCATTCTGGTGACGGAAAGGGGGAACCTTGGCTAGGATCTAGAAGGGGAGAATGACATAAGGGGAATTGGTCGGAGGAGAAGGCCACAGAGGCAGCGGTGGCTTCCCGCCGCTCGAACGGCGCACCAGACGAGCATGGAAGAGCGCTACTGGGAAGCTGGGTTTGCGATCCCATGACGTAGGGGAAGGAGGCAATCCGGCATCGGGATCCGTCGGCTGCTTCAAGCTGTAGAAGGATCATGCCCACGGTGGTGGATCTAGACACAGGATGCCGGATCTGTCTAGCATGAGGGCGGTGCCCGGGTTGCACGAGGAGGAAGAATTATCGGGTCCAAGGGGCGCTGGAGGAGCACCTAGTGGAGGAGGACATGTCGACCGGCATTGTATCCGATGGACAATGATGGAGGGGCCTCCCGGGCAGCGGTGAAGAGGGGATTTTTGGGAGTGAGATAGCCGACAGGGGGCCACCCTTCCCTCGGATTGTCAAAAGTTTTTTTTTTCATTTTCTCTTTGAAAAACAAATGGCGCAGCTGCACAAAAAAAAAATGCCTCTTTTGGGGGGTATTTCCACACTACACCCATTTAAATCCATAGTCCATTTATATAGCCTATTGTTATTGTAATTATAATTTTGATAATAATTTACACAAACCCTATGTCATAAAAATGGCCGAAAAACACTATTCCATCCATGTTGTCCGGATAGAATAAGTTTTTCTTTGGTTTGACTCCGATCATATGAATTTTAATACACACAAAAATATCCAAAACAATCTGCATTTGATCCAAATCTAAACTTTGAATGGCCATAACATGGTCATTTGAGATTGAATCGATGCACTGTCAAATCCACTAGGACCTAATTAAAACTATATACTTAATTTTAATGAAAACTAGTACTTCGCCCGTGCGATGCACGGAACTATAAAATGATTTTTATTATTTAGCATAGAATACTATTTGTAAAACATAATATTTCATATTAGTATTGAAAATATTTGAAAAAAAACAACACACCTAATAAAGGAATAAAAGTTACATAAATTGAGGAACAAAAGTTATATAGTGAGCAGTCTTCTCTATAAAATACATAATGAAGGAACAATAGTTACATAAATGATTAATGTATAAGAATAGAAATTATAGAAATTGAGGAATAAACAATGCCCTCTATAGATAGAAGAGCTTCTAATTTCTCAAATAGAAGAGCTTTTGAATCCTCCTTAGCATACAAGAACGTCGTAGCTTGGCATAAATGGCAAGCCATCGGGCATTGAGGGTTTGAGTGGAATTGAGGGTCAAATTTCACCATGGTTGGGTTCTAGAAGGCATGAACCTCTAACTTGCTCTGTCATATCACTTTCTTTTAGCATTGAATTGTCACTTTCTCATCTCTTCGATAATTTTTTTAAAACAATTGCTCCTAAAAGAGAAACATTACTCTTGTTTTCTATGGTAAACACTACAAAAAATCTTATACCCCTACTCCAAAATATGATATATCCTCTCCTAGTTCTTCAAAGTTGAATCCTTAGGTCGCTTAAATGGGTATAGTGATTAAGTTGATTACATGGGATATGAGAGGAATCCCCCCCCAAACATCTCAAAAAAACTCTTTGAAACTAAATATTTTTTCTCTTCTTTTGTTGTATGACATATTAGTGCAGAATTCATGACCATATACTTATTATAAAATGTATGGTATAATCTATATAGATATAAACTTGAAAAACATTTCAATCAAAACTACAAGCCCATAAATCATGGTCAAAGAGTTCCAAATATCATCATTTCATAAAAGAATTATACAATCAATGCAGGGTTATACATAATAAAAAACAAAAGCAGCATGTGCATGCCTCATGGAATTAGAATGTAGTGACATTTCCCCTCATCTAAATGTCTACCTTCTTCAATCAATGTAATGAGTGTTGGATTGTTGGTTTTAAACCCCACATGAACATAGACAAATCAAGGGTAAGCGGAGCCTTCGACCACTTCAGAAGACCTGTAAAAATGAAATTGAATAAAAAAATAGATGAAAACAAAATGAATCTTGATATATCATGAGTCAGTATCACCATTCTATATAAACATGAGGATGTATAAAGTATAAGTAAATATAGAACATGCAGACACATAATGATACAGATTCCAAAAACATTGCTTTGGTGTTCAACAGAAAATAATGAATGGATGGAAGGGGAATAGTATAATCATTAAAGAAATTTACATAAACACCATACCTGATACATGGAGACGTCCATCTTGAACATTGTTATTGAAGGTGTTGTTTAAGAAGGGAACATCCATATTGAACAATGTAATTGAACATCTAAGACAAATTATATGTAATTACAAAATAAATTAAGATAAAAGTAAAAAAAATGTTCCGATTTTGAATCTACAATGGATACTGAAATAATAATATTAAAAAATTGTTTTAGTTTAACATTAAAATAATTATGTACAGTAAGAGAAAAACCTTGGTAAATTATAGAGATCCGACTTTTCATCAGTTCTCTAAGTATATGGATGTCATGTACCATATTTGAATTGGAAGTTTGGTTTGGAAAACATAAGGTAAGGTAAGTTGCATACCTCTGTAGGGAAATAAAGTAATAGCAAGGCATTTTTTTTGCTCCATTGTAATATAATAATAGAAGAAAATTAATCACCTGTCATCCTCTAGAACTATCAGCATCCGTAGGTTGGAATGTCCCATAGATTGCACTGGATGAGTGTAACGTAGACATCCAATAATTTCTATAAAATAGATAACGAAAATAAATTTAGTTAGAAATAGGTAAGGACGATAAAGATATTATTGTTTAAGTAACTTTATTGAAGTCAACTATATAGATTAGTCAGAAACAGTTAATGAAATATACCTATTAAATGTTCCTCTGGAATCCTCCTTTGAATAATCACATCATATGAGGTAATGTCAAAACTAAAAAATGGTATGTTTGCATCAAATGGTCGAATAAATGTCGTGGATGTAAACATGATTCTGTAGGGATTTCTACTTCCCAAGTACTTGCCTTGGTTTGTAGCTATTTGGAAGTTCTGTATTGTGTAGCACATTCCTTCACGCAAATAATGTCTGTACTTTGAGATAAGCTGACAGTTACCTATTGTACATTGAATCTTAGTTCCCTAAAAAATGTATATTGAAAAGTAAGTTAGTATGTAAAGAAAATTGATGCTAGAGGACAGATAGATACAACGTGTGCAAATGTTGAAAGACGTATAGAACATAACAGAACAATATAAAAATAAACAAACATTTGTGAATGTAACGTAAACTTACTTATTTGTCGCATAGTATTAGATCAATTGCGAAGACCTCATTGGAAGATCCGGGGGATGAATTTCACCACATGTTCAGCAAACGAACTTCAATCCATAGTGTCTCATCGTCCTATGGTGCAATCTCATTCAACAGGGTTATTGATCGTGACATTGTTATTCTCTGTACTGTTACATTTAAAATTGAAAATATAAACATAGTAAGCACGTAAAGAACTCATTGAAGTACACATCATGCATAGGCAATACATCATAAAATATAAATTGATTATTTTAAATGATACCTATGAAAGGTTATGAAATATTTCTTTATACACAATATTATGTGTGAATGCAGTAGATGTGTTAGTGTTTTCCTGTATTAAAATTTTCAACCCATTTGGTGATGTAACCCTAGATACTGCAACATACAATTGACCATGAGAGAAGACAGTCTTGCAAAGATATAACCCAACAGAAGACAATGATTGGCCTTGACTTTTATTAATAGTCATTGCATACGAAACTGTTAAAGGATATTGTCTTCTCTGTAATTTGAAAGGCCATCTATCATATGAGTGTGTCATAGTTAATCTTGGAATGAATGCAGAATACCCCGAATTATAGCCACTCAATATTTTTCCTCCAATCACATGATCACCTAAATGTGTAACAATCATACGAGTGCCATTACATAAACCAACAGATTGATCAACATTTCTGAGTAGCATAATGGGAACACTAATCTGTAGTGTAATTTTGTGGGCAGGCAACCCAGAGACATCGATTCCATTCAACATTTCAGAGGTGTATATGTTTTCTGCCCTATCAATATCAAAACTGGCATTGCAAACAGAATCTGATCTGAAGTAATCTCTCTTATTAGAGTCAGTGAGAGACAACATGTAATTGTTTACTTGCTGAACAACATCACGGGTTGGAGCTAAAACTGCACGGTCTTTCAAATAGAAGACATCACCATAATTGGTAGTGAAATTTGGATATGTATGGTCAATTATTGAACCCATAGCATTCTCAGAGTTGGTATGTAGATACTTAGAAGGAATTTGGATGACTGCTTCACCATCATTTGGTTCTCCAACTCTACCTTCTCCAATTGCCAAGGTCCATCTTGCAAACTTGTGGACAGCCTCTGGATTATTTGTGGATGCAGCCGAATGCAATCTCATGTTCCTTTTCAGAGTTATGACCTGACAGTGTTGCCATAGATATAAAGACTTAATACTTGCAAATACAATGTCACTCCTGTTACCACCGGGTATTACCGGTAGTATTTGCCTGAAATCACCCCCCAATACAACTGTTAAACCACTGAAAGGAAAATTTGGAGCATTAACATTTCTTACTCTCATTATATCTCTTAGAGTACGGTCGAGAGATTCAAAGAAGTACTTATGAACCATAGATGCCTCATCCCAAATAATAAGTTTTGTCAAGTGTAGAAGTTCCGCAAGATGACTACCTTTCTGAATATTGCAAACTGACTGCTCAGTAATAGATATTGGAATATGAAATTTAGAATGTGCAGTTCGTCCCCCCGGAAGCAGTAATGATGCTATTCCACTCGAAGCAACTGCTAGAACAATAGATCCCTCTGACCTCAGCAAAGCTGTTAGCATATTCCAAATGAAGGTTTTACCTGTGCCTCCATATCCCTATAAAAAGAAGAAACCTCCAGAATTGGAAGACAACACAGACATAACGAAATCCATCACATGTTTTTGTTCATCGGTAAGCATATTCTGTTTAGTTCTGTATTCATTTTGAAGTAACTCACTGTTGTAATGCAGTTCTTCTGCAACTAAACGATTTGGATGACTGTCAATTGCAGAATCTGGAAGTGGCATAGGAGGATGAAACTGAAGAGAAGTACCATTTCTATGTAAAATCTGTTCAATTTCAAGAAGAGCATACATATGCCTCTGATGATCTGTCAATGTCAAATCTACAAAAATGATGCATATAGTTTCAGATAACAATACTCTAAATAATACTATAATATATAATAATTCAGTAGTCAGCTGAGGATTCATTTAATTTTATGATAATATGAATTTATTATATTGACAATATTAATGTTCATTAGTGAATATAAATAAATATCATTTTGGTTTTTAAAATTTAATGACAAACATACAGATATACCTGGCATTTGTAGCCTTTGTCATTGACCATACAGAACATATTCACTAATAAAGTCACGGGTTTCATTCCATACAATGTCTGGACGAGATATGTTATTTGAAAATAACATGCTTGCGAACAACCTCCGTAAAGAATGTCCCATTCCCCAAGCTGACACCTCTTTTAGAGCTTCGATAAATTCAGCATCATCTGCCAGTAGTCCCAAAGAATAACATGCCTCTCTAAATGTTCCATGAGTAATACCGTTCACTGTTCTGATATCATCATATGAAGTCGCTCCTTTTATTTTTGTTAGAAGTAACCACAAGTAAAACAATTCTCCAGTTGTTAGAGGGACATAGTAAAGTCTACCAATACTGAATCCCTATTTTCTCGGAGTCCATTTTTTTCATTGTAGTGAAAAACAAATCAGGTAGGAAACTCTGCATAACTCAAAAATCTACCTTATGGGTGAGTATAATTTGCTTTAAACCATGCGGTGAACATTGATTCAGTAATAGTTCCATGACTAAGGACATCTTCAATATTATCATTGTCATTATAAGTAACTGTATTTTGTCCTGGAAAATGGAAACTTAACCTCTCAACTGGTGGATATCTGTAGTGGATATCAAAAGAAAATATTCTCCATGAAGCCTCAGAAGGAGTTATGTACCGAAAGTCATATTACATCTTTATCTCATCCACATTTTTTTCTGGACAGTCACTATTGTTTCTCTCATAGAGTGCTGCTGTAACACGATCATTTCCTTTGATAATATATTTTAAGAGGTACTTGATAGAAGATGATTGATTGAAAACCTCTATATTCAGATGATCCTAATACTTTAAAAGCAAAACAGGATTGTATGGTACCACAAACCGGTTATCCAGAGGCACACCATTTCTAACAACCATACATCCATCATCTCTTCTACGATATACCACATAACCATCCTCATTAACTGTTGTGTGTGTGAAAAATTTATTTGGATAAAATTTTGTACAATTTTTATTTCTCATACAAGGGGAGGAACGGTTGGCATCACCGCAAGGGTCGTGCATCATGAATTTTGTAACAGCTTCATACAGCTTTGGGTATGCACAGTGATTTGGAATTTCTGTACAAACTATTTTGTTCACATCTGCAGGAGTGTTAACCTTGTTTTCATGGCAGAGAAATAATAGGATGTGGACATGAGGCAAGCCACGTTTTTGAAACTCCACGGTTTGAACAACTACATGGGAAAAATAGTGATATAGAACGTTAACAGAAGAAGATATAATGTAAGAAATGAATTAAAACTATATAAATATAAAATATATAGAGCGTTACCTGCTCTTGATTTTCCAAATAAACAGCCCTCTCTTAAATCTTTCATAAGATGATCAACCTTAATTTTGAAAATTGGGATAATATCTGTGGGCAATCATTTGGACGAAGATTGTTATTCATAACAAATCGAGTTATTTCAGGCCACATTGGGTTACATGTGAATGTTAGAAATAGATCTGGATACCCTGCCCAACTACAAATAGACATTGCATCTTGGTAATTCTGAATCATATACCTGGGTTCACTGATAAATGTTGAAGGTAAAATGATACGCTTGCCACAAGATAAGACTTCACAGTCACCTCACAGAAATGCATCTTGTAATCCATTGTATAATTCAACCCTCAACCTTTTTTGATTGAATCGAATGAAAGATAAGCTTTGGGACTCAATCATTGTATAAGCATTAACAATAAACTGTTGCAACAATCTTCTACAATGTAATAATGTTGATCCATTCTGTTGACGAAATTGCAAGTGAAAGGAGATGTACTCTCTCATTGTTACCTTCCTGAGTGCAGTACTTATTGTGAAAGGAGTAGCTCGATGCAATATATTTTCTACATATCGATACTGACCTCCTGTAAAGATCAAGGGGGATTGCAATGGAAGATATAATGGGTGAAGCTCGTCTACTCTTTGTAAATCACCACTTTTTTTTGAATGATGATATCACATTCATGGTTGAGATCTTCAACATCACCGAAAATCAGCATAGCAATTTCTGAACTGTTCGGCAGGTTATATGTGGCCTCACTTGTATGTCTTTTTTTGAGTAGCCGTAGATTTAATATTGGTACTTCACGATGATTAAGAACATCCCTTGCACTTATGAATTCTTGTGCCAAAGCATTGTTCTCATGTAGCATATGTTGTAGTTTAAGTACAATATTGTCGTCAATAATTGAAAGCTGATTACTGGCATCAAAGCTGCAGAAATGACATTGGTAGTTAATATTAAATGATGAATGGTTGGGAAATTTTGTAAGAAATGATGAAATAGACCGATACCCAATTCTGCGGACCCTGTTCTGACATTCATGTGCAGTATCATACACGTATAGTTTTGAAAAACATGGCTGTTGTCCATCAGGTGAACATAAACTACCAATGCGATGGTAGTTTTGTCCATGTAGTCTGAATATACATGGACCTCGACCATTGTTGAATGACCTATCTACCTTTCCACCCATGGACGTGAATGCAAACATTGAGTTGTAAACATGCATGTGGTCTTGGAAAGATCGGGACTCAACTGTAGTTCGATCGAATACCAACATCCTTAGGTACGTAGGACATGAAGGCAGTAAGTCTAAAGATATTTTCCCCATTGAGAAGCGTAGTGAGAAACGCGGGTTTTGTCTATTGCTGTAGTTCTTATTTCTCTCATCGAACCACATAAATGAGTGACAATATTGATAGACTTTAGAAGTGTCCCCAATGTCCGAATAAACTGATTCAGAAACAGTAAAACGTTGAACATATTAATAAAAATGTGTAGTGATATTTTGAGCAAATGATGCTTGATTATAGAACAACAATATAGGTTTAGTAATCACACTAACATGTGTTCTCGTTATTACGCTGCTCTATTGATTTTTCTGTAACAGGAAATGTTAGGTTCACATATATTGGAAAAATTAACCGTATTTTGATTTTTAATTATAGAGAATATTTTTAAATGACATACCTATATTTTCGTTGTCTTGAAAAGAATCAGTATCACAGAATATGTTTGTTCAAGAAACCATTAGAAATAAAAATTTAACTAATGGGGATATTAACTTTTAGAGACAATTGATGGTCGTACCGTGCTGAGGAGATAGGTAGATCATCTATCTTCATATCTTCATCATTCATTAAATCTATGAAAAAAATTGAGCGAATAGTTATATGGTGTATGTCGAGTTAAAACAACCAACATTTTGTTCATAAAAAAATGGTGATTGTCTAATTACAGAAAGGTAGTGGGGATACTGTCATGTCATGTGGTCTTTGTTATCATTTGTTTGTCCTTGAACACAGTGTTGATGGACGAGCATATGGTTCCGGCACTGTGTTCAATTATAAAGATTAATATCAGTGGTTTATCTAATTAATAATTTCCTTGTGAATAGTAAAAGTGGATAGTGGTAAATTTAAAAACTACTAACCATCTATACATAAAGGAGATGATGGTACACGTGTGACTCAACCGCTACCGTAAATTGTTGGTAGTGCTGCAGTAATTGTAGTAGTAGAGTGATTGGTACACATCACTGAAGATATTTAAGTAGGAGTTTGCGTTGATTTTGTGGCCACTAAAAGAATTAAAGGTGCAGTAATGTTATTTAATTTGAAATTGAAACAGATGTGATTATTGTCCAGAAAAGATGATGAAGGCTTACCTGCGCCCCTTCATGTGATGTCATAGTTTGATACTAGTACAGTAATTCGAGTAGTAGACTCATCGAAAGATATAACTGAAACATCTCCACTTGTTTTATACACTGTTAACATGTAAGACATAATGAAATTATATACTGAAGAATTCATAAGTAGTAGGACATTATATGGTGAATATAAAAGCAGTACTTACAAATTCCATGTCGTTCCTTTATTAATTGTCTCCGCAGTAGCCTTGCATGTCTGGTGGTTGATGCGCCAGACATGTTTGTATTTGATTGAGTAGCATCATGTCCAGGGGCTGTTTTCAAATAAGAAGTTACATATCCATCAGTTATGATAGTATGGATAGTAGTTTCAAGTAATGTGTAATGTAATGTTAAAGATAATAGAATTAACCATTGACACAGAGAGATGATAGTGGAATTCATGTGAGTCCTTGTGTGAGGGCATCGGTTGATAGTGATCCAGTTAATGAATTTGTAGTCATATTGGTAGATGTCACTGAAGAATCTGCAGTAGATGTTGGCAAAGTTATGTTGTCAGTTGTGATGAGATATACTAAGTACACAATGACATTTAGTATCAAAATTATAAAAAAACATAGCACTGCAATGACAAACTTTATACTGTGTTATATTTAAAAAATTTGATGCTAAATTAACAGAAGACTTAAAAACATTATGTCGTTCCTTGAGAAGTTTCATCTGCTGTAACCTTGCATCTCTTGGGTTTGATGGGCCATACATGTTTGTATTTGGTTGAGGAGTAGATTTTTCAGGCACTGTCATCAGTGATTAAGGTTTGTATTAGTCATTTGGTTTAAAAAGAAATTTAATTGGTAGTGTAATGTTTTATGCTGTGTAGTATAATAAAAACTAACCATTGACAGACAAAGATGATAACGGAATTTGTGCAACTGCATGTGTGACGCCATCAAGTGACAACGGTTCAGTTGATGTAGTACCTGATATATTTTTAGAGATCATTAAACAAATTTCAGTTGATGTTGACATTATTATTGTGTCAGTTGTAATTAATAGATGTAGGAAAACAATGATTTTAATTAGAACATGTAATAGAGAATAATATCGAGCACAAACCATATTTTTGTTTTTTTTTCATAAGTTGGCTCTGTTTTAACCTTAACTCTCCAGAGTCTGTAGGTTGAGACATGTTTGTATTTGGTTGGAAAACAAAATTAATTGGCATTGTAGTCAAAATATAAGTTAAATACATCTAAGTTAAGTTAGTATGGAAACCATTAAATTAGTGTAGTGTTTTTTTCTACAAAATTGAGTAACTACAAACCGTTGACAGATAGAGATCAAAATATCATTTGTATGACTACATGTGTCATGCCAATAGTTGATAGTGGTTATGGTGGACAAGTTCCTGAAAAAATAGTAGAAGACAATGATGACTTTAAATTAGTATTCAGCATTTTCAAAATGGAAGTAATGATGAGTACTACTAATGTGAAGAAATGTAAGTAAGTTGAGGTATTTAAACATAACAGAAAAGAGAACTCAAAAATGTTTTTTGCTCCATATTTATCCTCCCTTGAATTAATAATCATTTCTCCATATCTTGAGGTGGATAACAGGTTTGCAATGTTGTTCATTATATATAATTGTCAAGGTGTGGAAAGAAAAATATGGATAGATTAATGTACTGATAATGTAATACAGAGTAAATAAGCAGAAGAAAGCTGTGTAAACGTTTAATTGGACTAAAGTAAATTGTTAGTAATGATAAATATATGGAGCATGAATGAAGCAATCAGAATGCACAGTTACCTCCAAATAATGCGATAGAAATTACTGACCTGGATCAATGTCGAAGGAATTGGTTGATGTTGTATGAAAATTGGTGGATGCTGAAGCGAATCGTTGAGGGCCCGGGGTGTGGTGGATCATGCAGAGTCGGAGTCCCGAGTGTTGAGGGGTTTTACTGAGGGGAGCGGGACATGGGATTCGGATAGCGAGCTTACTGAGGGATGCTGGAGGGCAGTGAGTAGTGGGTGAGTGAGTGCTGCCAGAACCCTCCGACGACTGGACGAGCGGGCGGAGAAATCCAGGGAACAGGCGATGTCGAGGCAGCGTGGCAGAGTCGTCGAAGGCGTCAGGAATTTGGGTGAGATTGAAGCAGGCGTCGGGAATTTAAGGAAACTGTAGGTGGCAAACGGCTAAACCACGGCGGCAATCAAAAAAATGAAGAACGCAATGACTGTATATCAAGTCGGTAGTTGGAGATCGACAGAGGTGGGGATCTTGGGATTGGTAAGTCGATTTTCTGGAGAATGATAGTGATGGAGGAATTGGGTATCGCAGAGAAGAGGAGGGAGCGTGCAGAGAGCTCACTGATATGGAGAACGTTTCTGGGAGCGCGATCGGGTATTCGGGGAGAAGGAGTGTGTGCACGCGGAGAATGATAGAAGCGGGATAGGGTTTCGCGGAGAAGAAAATGGAGCGCACGGAGAGGATGGGTATCCGGAGAACTGTAGTGGGATCGGGAATGGGTTTTCGTGAAGAAGAATTTCTAGTTCATGGAGGGCCGACGTGGGTGGCTGGCTGGATGGCACGCAAGGGGAAAATGGCATGGAGAGCCGGTAGATGGGCACGTGGCAGTGGAAAAAATCTAAGATTAGTATATATGTAGATTAATTTTCAATGGATAAAAAAATTTATGTGAAACCATTTGATACCAATTGAAGGTACCAAGGTCACAATAGAATTTGGTGGACGGGTTATTTTTTTTCAACATTGGGATAAAGTGACTTGTCATCTCTAATGATCCAAGCCCTGGTATGGTCTATGGATCCCACCTAATTTAAATTGAGAACAAAAATTAAAATGAACACAAAACTTGTTCAAAAACAAATTCATGATCAACATCTTCTTGTCACCAGTGATTGTTGCATGAAGGACCCATATCCGGATCCATCTATATTGTCCATAAATGCTTCAAAAATATTTTTTCTCACCTTTCTTCATAGTCTGAATGCTAACACGGAGTTCCAACGTGTCCTTCAGTGTCGTCATGATCACCATGATGTGTTGCCTTCGATCCATCAAAGGCATGATTGGATTGGAACTCGTGAGAGGATTTATCTCTCTAGAAGGTAGGAGTAGAGAGAATCAATCATTCCTGGTGAATGAATAGTCTACTAAGATCTTCTACTGTCCTACTTATATAGTGGGTGAGAACATTACCTTGAAAGGGTTCCCCGACCCCCGAAATGAAATGCCCACTAAATAAGCAATAAATAACAGTAATGAAATAAAATAAATCATTAATATTATTTATTATTTTATCACATACCTATAAAATATATATAATACATTTTTTAATAAACCCGAGTCATTTATCTCAACTCTCCACCTGGAATATTAAAATAATATTCATTCGATTTATTATTCGTAGTATTTAATTAACTTGTAAATAATTTTAATAAATAAATTTAACCCAATTTTCTTAACTTGAGTAATATGAATTTATTTATTTATCGATGATCAATAACATGTACAACACTCAGACCACATGGTGCCCCCCCCATGTCCGATATACCTATTCAACTAAATATAGAGGATTATTAAATAGGCTATTGTGTGTGACCCTCTAGTCTCTTATCTCGATAGCAGTGAATAATATTTACAGACCAAGAGAGGATTATAAAAATCCATCAAGACCCATAAAGGGATTAGGATAGTCATAAAAATGACAACTAGCCTATAAACACACACTATGTAATACAGTCTCTTTTTCTTTAAACATATCATAAAGTAATATGCACACTTATGTCATCTCCCTTTTCTTGATTTATTATTTGTTGATCTAACTGGAAGGATTTACCCTCAACTGCTTTGGCTAAGGTGTTATAGAGGTACTACCATCCTTATCAACAAGACATGACATAAATTACATCCTCAACTCAGAAGCGAAAAATTATTTCTTGACCATTCAACTAATGTCATACCACCAATGACGAACCCAACCCAAGCTACCTTACCATGAATTCATTATCATTGTTTTTACCTTACATCAAAGTATGCGATCAAATTACACACATTTATAATGCCCTCAAGTTAGGAAACCAATACACATGTTTGTAGATAGGAATAACCAATGACACCAAAAACATGTGTTGTTACTATTGGTGGGTTAGTCCTCGTGATCACACTATCAGGTATTACCAAGTGGGAACTTCATGTGAAGAAGTATCAATGCTTTTGATCCCCCAACACCTGATAGTCAAACATCAATTGTGTCCAGTCAGTATAATGTATATAGACTATAGGATCTTTATTTAAGATTAATGTCATAGTATCTCAAGGTTCTTGTTATAGCCTTAGATCTTCTATAACCTTTTGATAAAACAAATATTTTATGAAAATTTCCATTAAATAGGTGATGAAAAAATATCTACACTATAATAACAAGAATACATCATGAATATCTAACTATATACATGATATGATAATCAAAAGTACTGTTCAAGTTGGGTTTAGGGAACCCACTATTACAACATATACAATATATAAAGAATATATGTACAATATATGCATACAATATATTACAAGCATCTGGGGAAGGGGACTACAGAGGTACAAAGAAAACACACAAACATACATTTGCAAGAAGCCATGGAGACTCGAACCTAAGACCTCATTGACACCCCACATGGCCCTTTTCCATTAGGCTAAGCCCTAGGGGAACAATATATGAATACAATATATATAGTATATAATATAAAATATACAATATAGACCATATATAAATAAAATATACATACAATATATATTGAATACAATATACAATATAAAATATACAATAAATACAATATATACAATATTATTTTTAATATGTACAATATATGTACATAATATACATAAAATATATATTGTACAATATATACATAAAATATACAATATACAATATATGTAAAATATATACTTATAGTATATATTTTATATAATATACAATATAAAATATACAATATATACAATGCATGTACAATATAAAATGTACATAAAATATATATTTTATACAATAAACAATATGTATATATATACAGTATATAAATAAAATATACATATAATATACAATATACAATATATACAATATTATATTTAACATGTACAATATACAATATATACAATATTATTTTTAACATATACAATATACAATATATATTGTATATAAAATATGTTATTTTATATATAAAAAATATATTATTGTATATATATTATATATTATTGTGTATATATATAATATTATTGTTATATAAAAAATATATATTATTAATATATTAGTAATACATACTCTTGTTGACACTCTATTTTGTCACGTGAGAATGAAAATTCTCAAAAGGGAATTCCTAAAGAAAAAGAGAAGGAAGACCAAGGGGCGTACATTTCACCTAATAGGTCCATGTAAGGTTCAAATAGCATCACCGTGTAGGTCCTACCTATGAGACAGTGATACTGCATAGGCTCGAGAAATGTGAACCCAAGAGATTCGTGCAGGGCACACCTGCACGCTGCCCTACATGACACACCGGCATGGCACACCTGCACGAGGTGTCTTCTTCTCCCATTGTCCTAAAATTTCCTATAAATTGGTCCATGAGGCTCCTCATTTTAGATGATGAAAAAACCCAGATAAACCTCAAAGGTATTCTTTCCTTAGTCCTTCACCCAGGCCCTCGAGACCATCTAGGTATCTCTCCAACACCCAAGAGAATAAGGAATTAAAATGAATAGTGGGATAAAAGTCTTTCCAGTGTGTGAAACACTAAACACCTATGTGAGGAATCACTCCCCCATAATCAACAAGTACTAGTGTGAAGGTCCCCTCCTAAATCCGGGACTAAATGAGGCCCTTCTACAGAAACCTGAGGAAACTCATGGATCCTAGAGCAAGGCCTCTCCCATGTATTGTTTCCTAGGTTATCCATAATCCAAAAGTCACTTCTAGCTCGGGTAGATCCACCCTGTATGAATAATTTCTAGTTTACCCAGGTCTTCCCTATGCAAGCCATATTCAACTCACCTAGCCTTCACATGTGTGAGTAATCTTTCGCTTTCCCAACCTTTGCCTATGAAATCCATCTTCAGCTCACCCAACCTTCACCTGAACTAGCCTCCCTTGAGCCCTATCTTTATTCCACCAATGGAATGGAATCACTTCCCATGGATCCCTCATTCGAGGGGGACCAAGCCAAAGCCCCCACCTAAGCCTCTAGACTTAAACAATCATGGTTCAAGACACACCAGTATATCTCCCATTTGGTTATGCATTACTTCGGTAAGAGGTGTCCTTAAATTTTCCTACCTGATGGGTAGGGTCCTTAGGGTGTGTACATCTATGCATCACTTTGGTAATGAGGAGCCCAACATTGGGGGTAGTTCTAGGGACCACTCAATTACAGACATGAGGTCTAGGGCCATGTTCTCCTCTTGTCATCTATGAGTCCAGGGACCTCCTGTTTCATACATTTGGGGGGGGGATTATTTTTCCTTTGATGAGGGTTGCTGCCTTATCCTCCTATATTCTATGGAACTGGGAACATGGAATCCATTATGGATAAATCCCCTAGCATTTATTGTAGTAGGTCATGCCCCACCTTTATTTTTTCCCTTGGGGTACTAAAACAAGTGAGGAGATGGTAACATAAATGCCCTTTCTCTCTCCCATCACCCCACTACTACAACATGGCCTTTTATCAGTGCTAAAAACCGACATTAAAAGCACTAGAAAAGTGCGGTTAATGCCGGAGTAGATAAGGGGGGGGGGGTCCCCTTTATTAGTGCTCTGAAAAGCGCTGATAAATTTCACCTTTATCAGCGCTCTTTTAGCGCTGTTAGAGGAATCCTTTATCAGCACCAAAAAAATGCTGATAAAGGCACCTGCCCCTGCACCTGCACAACCAGCACCTGCACATCTGCACAGCTGCACAAAATAGCAGCACCTGCACATCTTCACACCTGCACAAAATAGGAGCACCTGCACATCTACACACCTGCACAAAATATCATCACCTACACATCTGCACACCTGCACAAAATAGAACCTTCACACGAACCAAGAACCGAAAGATGACACAAAAAACACAATATTTGGACAAAAAATGCTATATACATTTACTTAACATCATGAATACAAAAAAACACACTGCTATATACATTTCAAACAGTGTTTTACATGGTCACAAATTACAATTATCCAACAACAGTTATAAACATTAATGTTTCATCCTTTAATATCTATGATCCCCTATCAAAAATTGTTGTCCATGATATTTGTTGCCTAACAAAGCATCCAAACTCAAGGAAAAAAATTCACCTATATTAGAAAACAAATATTATATTAGTAATACGATAATGAAATAAATTAAAACATTTTTATCAAAGAATACATTATTATGGAAATGTGAAACTAAAATATGGAAATGATAAACTCAAATGTTTTCATTCTGATAACAATGAAAGGGAATAATGTAAAATCAATATGTTTTTGGATGATTACCCCATGTAATAAATACTGATTTTTTATCTAATGAAAAGCCTCACCGGTCACACTGTGCGTCAGATTAAGGTGAAGTTGATTTTTACACGTCACAAATGACCCATGGATCATTGTCCTAAAGTATCAAAATAATCCGAACACATTTTCTTGGTTTGTCGTATGTCACTTGTGTTGTTTTCTAAAGTTAATGTCAATTTCAAACTGATATCAGACACTTTTAGCCATACCAATTACACCATGTGTCAGATTGAGGTGCGGTTGATTCTTACACGTCAAAAATGACTCATGGATCATTATCACAAAGTATCAAAACAATCCGAATGCATTTGCTTGGTTTTTCTGTATGTCACTTGTGTTGTTTTCTAAATTTAATGTCAATTTTAAACTGATATCAGACAATTTTAGCCATACCGGTCACACTGTGCATTGGATTAAGGTTTGGTTGATTCATACTTGTCACAAATGACTCATGGATCATTTTACTAAAGTATCAAAACAATCCGAACGTGTTTGCTCAGTTTTCCGTAAGTCACTTGTGTTGTTTTCTAAAGTTAATGTCAATTTCAAACTGATATCAGACACTTTTAGCCATACCGGTCACACCATACGTCGGATTGAGGTGAGGTTGATTCTTAAATTTCAAAAATGACTCATGGATAGTTTTCATAAAGTATCAAAACAATATGAACACATTTGCTTAGTTTTCCGTATGTCACTTGTGCTGTTTTTTAAATTTAATGTCAATTTAAACTGATATCAGACAATTTTAGCCATACCGGTCACACCGTGCATCGGATTGAGGTGAAGTTGATTCATAAATGTCAAACATTACCCTTGTATTGTTTTACTAAAGTATCAAAACAATCCAAACACATTTTCTCAGTTTTCCGTATGTCACTTGTGTTATTTTCTAAAGTTAATGTCAATTTCAAACTAATATCAGAAACATTTAACCATACTGGTCACATCGTGCATAGGATTGAGGTACAGTTGATTCTTCCATGTCAAAAATGTCTCATGGATTGTTTTCATAAAGTATCAAAAAAATCCAAATGCATTTGCTCAGTTTTCCGTATGTCACTTGTGTTGTTTTCTGAAGTTAATGTCAATTTCAAACTGATATCAGACACTTTTTGCCATAACAGTCACACCGTAGGTCGGATTGAGGTGCGGTTAATTCTAAAACGTCAAAAATGATCCATGGATCGTTTTCCTAAAGTATCAAAACAATCTGAACGCATTTTCTTGGCTTTCCATATGTCACTTGTGTTGTTTTTTAAAGTTAATGTTAATTTCAAACTGATATCAGACACTTTTAGCCATACCGGTTACACCATGTGTTGGATTGAGGAGAGGTTGATTCATAAACAACAAAAATGATTCATGTATCTTTTTCCTAAAGTATAAAAACAATCCAAACAGGTTTTATCAGTTTTCCATATGTCACTTGTGTTGTTTTCTAAAGTTAATGTCAATTTCAAACTGATATCAGACACTTTAAGCCATACCGATCACACCGTGCATTGGATTGAGGTGCAGTTGATTCATACTTGTCACAAATGACTCATGGATCATTTTACTAAAGTATCAAAACAATCTGAACGTGTTTTCTCAGTTTTCCGTATGTCACTTGTGTTGTTTTCTAAAGTTAATGTCAATTTCAAACTGATATCAGACACTTTTAGCCATACCGGTCACACCGTGGATCGGATTGAGGTGCAGTTGATTTTTAAACATCAAAAATGACTCATGGATCATTTTCCTAAAGTATCCAAACAATCTGAATGTGTTTGCTCAGTTTACCATATGTCACTTTTGTTTTTTTCTAAAGTTAATGTCAATTTCAAACTGATATCAGACACTTTTAGCCATACCAATCACACCGTGCGTCTTATTGAGGTGCGGTTGATTTTTACACGTCACAAATGACCCATGGATCATTTTCCTAAAGTATCAAAATAATAATAATGCATTTTCTTGGTTTTTTGTTAGTCACTTGTGTTGTTTTCTAAAGTTAATGTCAATTTCAAACTGATACCAGACACTTTTAGTCATACCGGTCACATCGTGTGTCGGATTGAGGTGTGGTTTATTCATACATGTAAAAAATGACTCATTTATCGTTTTCCTAAAGTATAAAAACAATCCGAATGTGTTTACTCAGTTTTTTCGTATGTCACTTGTGTTGTTTTCTAAAGTTAATGTCAATTTCAAACTGATATCAGACACTTTTATCCACACCGGTCACACCATGCATCGGATTGAGGTTAGGTTGATTCTTACATGTCAAAAATGACCCATGGATCGTTGTCCTAAATTATCAAAACAATCCAAATGCATTTGCTCAGTTTTCCATATGTCACATGTGTTGTTTTCTAAAGTTAATGTCAATTTACAACTGATATCAGAGACTTTTAGCCATACCGGTCACACTGTACACCGGATTAAAGGGGAGGTTGATTTGTACATGTCACAAATGACCCATAGATCATTGTCCTAAATTATCAAAACAATCAGAACCCGGTTTCTCAGTTTGACGTATGTCACTTGTGTTGTTTTCTAAAGTTAATGTCAATTTCAAACAGATATCAGACACTTTTAGCCATACCGGTCACACAGTGTGTCGGATTGTAGTGAAATTGATTCATAAACATCAAAAATGACTCATGGATTGTTTTCCTAAAGTATCAAAACAAATCTGAATGCATTTTCTTGGTTTTTCGTATGTCACTTGTGTTGTTTTCTATATTTAATGTCAATTTTGAACTAATATCAGACACTTTTAGCCATACCGGTCACAAAATGCATCGTATTGAGGTGTGATTGATTCATGCATGTCAAAAATTACTCATGGATCATTTTACTAAAGTATCAAAACAATCCGAACACGTTTACTTAGTTTGCCATATGTCACTTGTGTTGTTTTTAAAATTTAATGTCAATTTTAAACTGATATTAGACACTTTTAGCAATACCGGTCACATTGTGTGTCAGATTGAGGTGTGTTTGATTTTTACACTTCACAAATGACTCAAGGATCGTTTTCCTAAAGTATCAAAATAATCCGAAGGTGTTCGCTCAGTTTTTCGTATGTCACTTGTGTTGTTTTCTAAATTTAATGTCAATTTTAAACTGATATCAGAAACTTTTAGCCATACCGGTCACACCGTGCGTCGGATTGAGGTGCGGTTGGTTTATACATGTCAAAAATGACTCATGGATCATTTTCCTAATGTATCAAAACAATCCGAATGAGTTTTCTTGGTTTTCCGTATGTCACTTGTGTTGTTTTCTAAAGTTAATGTCAATTTCAAACTAATATCAGACACTTTTAGCCATATCGGTCACACCGTGTGTCGTATTGAGGTGCATTTGATTCATACACGTCACAAATGACTCATGGATCATTTTCCTAAAGTATCCAAACAATCTGAACGTGTTTGCTCGGTTTTTTGTATTCCACTTGTGTTGTTTTCTAAAGTTAATGTCAATTTCAAACTGATATCAGGCACTTTTAGCCATACCGGTCCCACCACGAGTCGGATTAAGGTTTGGTTGATTCTTACATGTCAGAAATGACCTATGGATCTTTTTCTTAAAGTATCAAAACAATACGAACGCATTTTCTCAGTTTTCCGTGTGTCAGTAGTTCATAAGAGTCTCTCATTAAGTTATTCTTTACTAGAAACTCAAATCATTTGTAAAACCATTCTTCTTAATATAAGGATATGAAACATAAGAAAGGGTGATCATAGATGCTCAATAAGTGTAAAATAGGGAGATATAAATGATCATATAAAGATAACATAAGTAGTAGGAATTCACCATCATTGTCCTATTTGTTTACATTCTTCCATCAGATACGCTACCTATTCGTTTCTAAACACATCTATATCATCTTGTGAATAGGAGATTTTGTGACAGTAATAGTAGTACTGAAAATATATAAATATAAAAAGGATTAATAAATATTTTAAATTAACTAGTAATTATTTTCAAAAATTCCTCTTCAGGGAAGCTAGTTTGTTCATTAAATATGATCTCTTTCATAAATTTACAAACATAATAACTGTAGTCCATTTCATTTGTTTGTTTCGTACACTACAGAAACATCAAGAAAAATAAGTAATCTGTTTTGATATGTATTTGGATAGTGAAATATAATTATATATACCTTTATACTTGTCCATTTGTAGATATTGTGCGCCTTGTCGTCCTTATGCCCTAGATTCATTCCAGCCTTTAGACGATATTCATACACCGCCCTATCATAATATAATCCTCATTAAAAGATAACATAAATTATATAACTAGATATTTAGTTATAAAATGTTGGATCTAGTGTATTAAAAATTGACAATCGCGATCATGTGTTGTCAGTTTGTTGGATATCTATGTAGTGAATCCAGAAAATAAATCTTTGGAGTATCCAAATTGACTTCAATGAGCATCCAATGCTGCCTAAAAACATAAAAAGGAATAATTAATGATAGAAATGAAAAGATAATTGATATGATTAAAATGTATAGTTTTTCCCCTACAACATTGGTATTAAAAAGAGCCTGTCAGTCATAATTTTGCATTGAAACGTTCTGAGCAGGTTTGACATTAATTCAGCCTGAAAATCGGAATCTATTTCTTTTTGTTGTGTAGACATGGTGTGATGACTAAAGAGTCCAAATTTGTATTCACGAGAAAATCCCTTCAATTGTTTTTCATATATATTCCTGTGAAAAATATGAAATGTATTTAGCCATAATTATTATTGTATATCAGCTTCTATAAAATCAAATCATGAAAACATACCTCATGTATACATTTATAACTGAGGCGCCTAGCCAGTCGTATGTGATGATTTCAGCTACAAATTCAGCACTAAAGAAATATAATGTTTCCTCTCCATACATATCTTTTTCACAAACAATTGTGTTATTATTGTCGCCTTTCATTTTCATATCCACATGAGCATCCAATGATATTAAATTTGGATATAGAACGGGCGGGGTGAAGGTGCCCTCAGTAGATCGTTTTAATCGGTTAGTTGATCCTTTTGAGCCGTTATTTTGTTTTAGCTCCTTCCTTTTTCCTTCTGAAAGAAAATTCATCAGTTCAGCCCTTTTCTAATTAAATGTTAAAGGTTCTTCTTAAAAAATGAATTGGAAATGAATACCTCCTGGTCGACATGTTTTTTTACAAGATTCGACGGCCATGAAATGAATGTTCCAACAGCTTTTTCCACCGTATAAATGTTGTCATCATCATTTGGAATGGGTAGCTCAGCGCTCGGCTCATGAGATATGTTAATTGAAACTTTGACATGACCGGTTGGAAGTGGTCTGGAGTGTAGCGTATCATTATGCATATTGAACACCGTAGCCCTCGCTACGAGGCGATGGGTGGGAGTTGATAGATATAAATCATAGTCATTTTCACCCTATAGAATATCATTAAAAGAAAGGTATCACTGTCTATGTGATTCACATTTCACAAAAAAAATATTAGAACATTGATTACCTTGGTTAAGTCCGGTCTTTGAGGGGAATGACTTGCCTCAAAGCTGGTGGGGGTGGGGCGAGTTGTTCTTGAGTAGTTTCTTCTCTTCGCCTCTCCCCCATCAAAGTTTCTAGAAACTCTCACTGACTTTGGGATTTTTCTTCAAGGGTAGCTAGTCTATCTCTCATCATTTTCATTTATTTAGTTTCTTCCTCGTCTTGTTTTTTTTTCTGAAAATATGTCCGGGGTGTCACCCAAGAACCCACACCTCTGACACGGCCATACTATTCTGGCTGTTTCAAGGCCGCTGAAAGTATATCCGCATTCGATGCTGGTGTTGTTGATTCCTATGACTATGTAAAATAGAAAATATCGGAAAATAAGCAATCATCATTATGTAATAGTGATTTAAAGAAAAATAAATTTATATTATGTCATACTTACACATGTTTCCCACACTGTGTGTTTTCATCTACCAGTTTCCCCTCTTTATTAACACGAGCCTCCTTCCATAGCACATGGAGTGGGATAGAAGTGGCTTTGGATTTTGATTCATCAATCTACATATAAACAGAGAAACATGGTTATAGTGTTTTTTATGTCACATAAAAGTATTACAGTACTTTTAAAATATGTACCAATTGCATTTCAATTGAAGCATACCCCATCCTTGCTTTATGGTAGGGGTGTGATGGTTTTTCTGCCCGTTCTTTATTTTCAGCACTCAGTTATTGTTTCATAAATAAAAAACTATCAATCAAAGTGTGGAAAACAAGAAACGTTAAACAACGTGTTACCATACACAATGTACCTGAAAATTATGCTCCGCACGATGGTTGCAAAATGCATCCCACGCTCCTTGGGATATCAAGTGTGCATAAAGAGGAGGTGGGTGTGGCTTGATTTTCCCTTTAGCATCTTTCACATGCCATTTCGTTAAAATGGTGCGAAAGCCTCTGTGAAACATTCCTTCCAGTCTTTATACATATTCTTTGTGAGAGACATCTACTATAAATTTACTCTGCAAGAGATGATGTAGAGTTAGTCAATATTTCAGTATTTCATTTTATTTTATTTTAGTAAATTAAATAAATGATATCATAATGTTACCGTAATATCTTCCCACATTAATGTTTTCATCCCGCTGACAACATGTTTCCACGACTCTATATCAATCGACATGCGTTGTCGAGTGACGATTTCAATGTATCTACTAAACATGGCTTCGTTGGGGTTTACATGTTGGCCTGACTTATTCCGTCCCACCTCATATTTGATTCCTTTTGCTTTTTCCTTAAGGATTTTGGCTAAAACTGTCAAACTACGGCGCACCTTTTTTTTGTGCCGTCGGGGTTTCATTGCCTACCATTTCCTCTGTTTCTACATCATCATTATGTTCCTCCAAAGCGCTAGCATCGGCACTGGGACCAACAACAACAGGTTGAGAAACCTGTTGTACCTCAGCAGTGGGACTAGCAGCAACAAGTTGAGAAACCTGTTGCACCTCAGCAGTGGGACCATCTACAACAGGTTGAGAGACCTATTTTACCTCAGTAGTGGGACCAGCTGCAATAGGTTGAGAAACCTGTTGTGTCTCAGGATTGGGTGCATCAGCAAGTGAAGAAGTCATTATCCGCAGAAGTGGTTTAACATTTAATTTAGATCACATGAAATCAGCATCGAACAGATAATAACATAATGTAACACAATCTATATTACAATAAAAAAATAACCTGATTATTGAAATCTCATTTTTTAAAGGATGAAGGGATTTGAACCCTCTATCGACTATCCATATCCCTTCATTGTGGTCTCCTCTGATATAAAAAAAGACATCTACATTGGGACCACTGAAAAATGATTGAGAAGTCCCAATGAAAGGGTCATCCTCCGTTGAATTTTCATCTGACCCTTCAATTGTTTTGGTCGATAACAGAACCATTGACCAGTTTCGGTTTGCAGGATCTGGAACATAAAATACTTACACTGCCTATGATGCCATTATAAACAGTTCTTCATTCTCTCCTTCCTTACTAAAATCAACTTTCACGAATCCCAATTCATCTATTTTAACAGCACTCCTGTTATCCACCCACTTGCATTGAAAAATCGAAACTTGGAATTTTGTATAATCCAACTCCCATATTTGTTTGATAATGCCAAAGTATGACATATTCCCATATATTGGATTTCTGTCCTTAGCATCGGAAACATGCATCGCTTCATCAACAAGTGTAACCCCACTATTCTTCATGGTACTGTCTTCATCATGTTCATTAGTATAAAATGTATAACCATTAACTACATAAGAATTGAAAGATAATACATACACACTTGTTCCTTCGGCTAGCCATCGAAGTCGTTCTAAAATTGACTCTGGATTTTCATCTGACTTCTTAAAAATATGCTCTCGAAACCATCCTATAAGCTATCAATTATGTGTATCTGATATCCATTTTTCATCCCTAGATGGATTCAAATGCCTAATAATTTCTTTGTGGGTTTCAATATATGGGTCAATGTCAAAACTGTTATGCAAAACATAAAGGTGGGCCTGCTCCTTATCTGTAATATTGATTGTGACAACCTGTCTTCCAGAAATTACTTCACCATCAAGCCACCCAGTGTGACGAGATTTCGGTAGGCCAATTCTTTCCACACCAGATAGGTATTCGGTACAGAATTCAACGGCTTCCTCAACAATATATCGCTCCACAATACAACCCTCTGGCCGACTACGATTTTTAACATAACCTTTCAAAATCTTTATATATCGTTCAATGGGGTACATCCATCTGTAATTTATAGGACCACATAGTTGAATCTCTCTCACCAAATGGACAATCAAATGAACCATCATATCAAAAAAGTAAGGCGGGAAGAACATTTCTAATTCACATAATAGGATGGCAATTTCTCTTTCCATAGTTGGAAATTTTGCCGGGTCTATAACCTTGATGCATATAGCTTTGAAGAAGAAACACAGTTTCATTAATTTATGGCAGACATTCTTGGAAAAAATGAAACGTAAAGCAATAGTAATGAGATCTTGCATCAAAACATGGTAGTCATGTGATTTCATACATTTTAACTTAAAATCGCTCATTGACACGAGGTTCCTTATATTTGAAGAATACCCCTATGGAACCTTTACATCATTCAAGAAGTTTCAAAACTGATATCTCTCCTGTCTAGAAAGAGTGTAAGCAATAGGAGGAAGAAATGTTCATTTTCACCCTTCACTAGTGCCAACTCTTCTCGTATTCTCATCTCAACCATGTCTAACCTAGCCTTAATTCCATATTTTTTTTCTAGGTGTATTTAGCAACGTGCCGATGACACTATCAAATACATTTTTTTCTACATGCATAACATCAATAAAATTTCTGACATACAGAAATTTCCAGTATGGTAATTCAAAAAAAACTGATCTCTTTTTCCAACCGATTTTTATAAGGTTTTTTGAAGCCAATTTACCAAAAGTAGTGTCCACATTTTTAACATTATCAAACAATTGATTGCAAGTTAGTGGAGACGGTGATGTACATTCTTCTGAAATTACATCGAATGATATCGTCCAAGATCGGTACTTATGTCGTTGAGGAAGAAATCTGTGATGTCCTAGAAACACGGTTTTTGATGAATGTTTCAACCTAATTGATTGTGTACCTTGTTCGCAAAAGAGAAACCCTTGAGTTCCTTTAATGATATATCCTGACAAATTTCCATAAGCAGGGAAGTCATTTATCATCCCGTAAAGCATGGCTCTCAATGTGAAATCTTCCTTTTTGTAATCATCATACAATGTAACGCCTAAATCCCACAATAATTTCAAATCTCCGATCAATAGATCTAAATAAACATCATTATCATTACCTGGTTGTTTTGGTCCTTATATAATCATAGATAATATGATGTATTTTTTTTTCATGCAAAACCATGGTGGTAATTTATAATTTACCAACATAACTGGCCATGTACTGTAACTGTTGCTTTGAAAACCAAAAGGATTCACTCCATCTATAGATAATGCAAGACGAAGGTTTCTCAACTCATTTCCAAATTCAGGACACTCATGATCAATTATCTTCCACTGAGGAGAGTCTGCCGGGTGATGTGGTATCCCATCTTTAATTCTTGTATCTGCATTCCATGTCAATTATCATACAGTCTCCTCACTTCCATATAGGCGCCTAAACCTTAGAATTATTGGAAAGTACCATAAAACTTTAGTAGGACTGGATTCATCTTTCTTGTATCGAGTAGCACCACACTTTGGGAATTATTTAAGTGATTTTTGGTCCTTGAGAAACAGTATACAGTCATTCGGGAATGCGTGTATTCTTTCAGAGATCATACCCATCAAGCATAGCATTCGTTTGGCATCGTATGTTCGGCTCGGGATCTCATTATCTTTTGGGAGCATGTCATTCAGGAGACAAAGTAGTTCTGTAAAACTGGAGTCACTCCACCCGTTGTCTGCTTTTAAATTATACAGCTTCAGTACGGCTGACAGTGCTGTATATTTAGTGCAACCAGCATACAATGGCATCTTTGCACAACTTTTTAACTTCTTAAACAATTTTGGGCAATCACAAAGTTCATCTTCTACGGTCCTTTTCATTTACTCAATAAGATCTTCATCATTATTCACATCTGTAATCACATCCTCCATATGGTCATATTCATTGTTCATACTTGTAATCATATCAGATGATCCATAAAATGCAGTGTTATCCCAACCACTACCTACATTCGTTGTTTCCCCGTGTTTATTCCAACATGTATAACTCTGATCTAATCTGTGATAGATCAAGTGTTCTTCCAACTCCTCTAGACTAATTTGTTTTGAATAACAATAGTGTAAACACGAACAAAGGATTTGAGAAGGGTCATATGCATGATCTTTTGCAATTTGATAAACTCTTTCATGCCTTCTTCATACTCTTTTGTCTACCGATTGGCATTCATCCATTCTTTATTTATATTCATCTTATTTGAAATCCAAAGGATGGGTATATAGGTTAGGGGAGAAGGAATATGAGTATAATTTAGATAAACAACTTGATACTTCAAAAATGGTGGGGGTGTTCTCATTAATAGAAAATCTTGGGTGGTTCTTGGGATTCATCCTTTCTTTTCCTCTCTTCGACCCCCCCTGACGAGGGGTGGTTCATGGGAGTTTTTTATAGTGTGTTTGTGAGTTCATCACTCATACTTCCTCCATTACTATTAAAATTTATCTCCCTATGATTTGGGATTATTTTAACTAGGATTTGTGCGATGATTTTACTATATCATCTTCAAGTCAATTCAGATGATGTAGATTTTTTTGTATTGGCTAGAGGTTATCCTCGTATGATGAACGCACCATGTTTTTTGTGGTTTAGGTGGTGTTGTGTTTCCCAGTGAGATTTTAAAAGATTATTCCTAATTATATTAGTTGAATAATTAATTATAAGTTTATATAATTAATTATTTTGGAATTGTGCCTTGAGATTGGGTCTGAATCATTGGTACAAGATTAGATAAGGCGTGTATAGTCTTGGTTGAGGATGAGTTGATCTTGGTGAGGGGGTTACTCCATTTATTGAGGTAGGTGGACCCTATAATACAAAACCATGTTCCAATTTTTTAATGATTGTGCATTCATGCACGAGTATATGTGTTCCAATGAAAGGGATAGAAATCAAGAGAAACCTAGGGAAATAAATAGGGTGCTTTTGATCCACCAAGAGATAGAGTGAGGGTTCTATTGAATGTTTTTGATTTTTTGATCATCCAGATATTATGTCTCCATGGAGGTGAGGTTTATAGTTGTGTTTATGAGAGGATCAGGTTTGGTATGAGATTTGTGTAGCCTAGTTAGGTTTTCTAAGGCTATTTCATTAGGTATTATAGTCTTATGCCTAAAGAAGATGGATAATATAATTTTATATCTCACGTATGATGGGGAACACCCTCTTAAGGATATATAAGAGTCATGGTGTGTGTGATGAGTAGGATATTACATATATGGATTGGTTAAGTGTGACATAGAGGATTTCCTCCTTATAATTGTATTAAGAGATCTCCATGGGGAGATATGATATGGTACCTAAGTGAGGGTCATGGTAATAGTCTGGATGACTTAGCATAGGGTATCCAAGGCTCTTAGTGTGAGTTTCTTAGGATGGTAATTATTTAGTTTTAATGAGTTTTAATGTGGGAATTAGAAGATGATATAGACTAGACTATCGAGGCCTAGATCAAGTATAGCATGTGGGTTGTGACATTACCATGTAGAGATGAGTGTGTGTTGGTATCAATGAGTAAATATGGGTTAGGTTTGTAGAACCCTATAGATTCCCTTATAGGAAGAATTAGAATGTTGATAGGTTGGGAATAATTTTCATGTATAACCAAGATGGTTTTAAGGAGATTATTATGCAAGGATAAATGGATGGCGACTTTTATCATTTATGGTCAGCCCGACTAAGGGATTGGGACTTCATATGACTTTCACCTAGTTGAAGTATGATCATCCATGAGGCCCACCTATTGATGATGTGGTTTAGCTAGTACGAGAGGTTGGATATCTAGATACCCTCTTTAGATTAATATTTATATGTTTTGTGGAATGAGACAAGACGGATGGCCTTAATTTAAGTGATAAGGTGTTGGTAGGACCCTGCTTTGAGTGAGAAGGCATTGGTCAAAGGGGATTGGTGTGTGACTTCTGTGGGATCCTCCTATTGATGGTGCATTTTGACTTGTGATAGAGGTTAGATATTGTGATCCCCTCCTTAGATCATTTTTTGTATGATAATATGATGTGATATATAGAAATGGGGATCACATAGAATTAGTTTGGAGTAGTTTTATGAGAGGCTATCTATAGAGATTCCCTCATAAAATTGTTTTTTATCTGATGTGATGGTGAGACCCACCGTAAGTGAGAGGGGAGCAACTACTATGTTGTGTAATTAGAGGATATGTGAATCACACCCAATGTGAGAGGTCGGTTGCACTGTTATGTTATAAGAAAGGATGTGATATTTAAATTGGTATATGACCCAACCCAAAGAGAGCGGGTAGTGGGCAGGAATTGGTAGAACCCTATTAAGGTTCGTTTTTTCGAACCCAAGGAGAATACCATACAATATAGTTTACAATATATAACATACTAAACATATGTCTCATCCCGTTGGCATGCCTCACCAGATGACATGAATTCACCAACACGGACGGTTCAAACCCTACCTGGCCTAACTATGGGGTAGTATCCAAAATCAGAAAAAGATCCATACTAAGGGCCACTAGACGGAGTGAAATCCTTATCTAGTGTAACAACCTTTCACAAAAAATACTCTCTCTATTCAAGTTTCTATCACAAGGCTATAGTGGGGAGAGATAATCAAGATCAAACAAGTCACCAACCACATATACATGTGTCACACACACAAGCATCTCACACAAGAATCACACCAAATCATAATTAATATCAATATTGACAATAAATGAGAACATAATTAATTCATGCAAATTCAATTTTACTCACCTTAAGGAGGAGGACCCGATGGAGGAGGAGAAGGAGGTGTAGATAGTGGAGGAAGCAGAGGCAACAGAGGCAGCTCAGAGGCAGTGGAGGCAGTTCAGAGGTAGCGGAGGCAACTCGGAGGCAGCAGAGTAGGCGGAGGAGGAGGAGGAGGAGGAGGCAGAGGTGGAGGAGGAGGATGAGGAGGAGGAGGATCCACGACAGAGGAGGAGGAGGAGGATGAGCCACGATGGAGAAGGAGGAGGAGGAGGAGCTGCGACAAGAGGAGGAGGAGGAGAAGTAGGCACCAGAGGAGAAGAATGAGGCGGCGACCGCGGTAGAGGAAGAGGAGAATGAGGCATCTGTGGAGAGGAGGCAACGATGGAGGCGCAGGTTAGGGCTTCCTCAAGAGCTTGACAGGGTGCGGGGAGGAGGAGCCGTGACAAGAGGAGGAGGAGAAGTAAGCGCCAGAGGAGGAGAATGAGGCAGCGGTTGTGGAAGAGGAGGAGGAGAAGGAGGTAGTGGCGGAGAGGAGGCAGCGACGGAGGAGTAGGGTAGGGCTTCCACGAGAGCTTGACAGGGTGCGGGGAGGAGGAGGAGGACCCGGTGGCATTTATAAATCCCACGGGGACCTTTATTAGCGCTAGTAAAAAGCGATGATAAGGGGAGTCTTTATCAGTGCTAAAATGAAAAGTGTTGATAAAGACCCCCTTTATCAGTGCTTTTTTAGTGCTGAGAAAGTTAGGACTTTATCAGCACTTTTGTAGCACTGATAAAGGATGTCTTTATCAGCGCTTTTCATTTTAGCGCTGATAAAGACCCACTTTATCAGCGCTTTTGTAGTGCTGATAAATCCATACTTTATCAGCACTAATAAAAGCGCTGATAAATGTATAAATTTAATAATTTATTCATATTATTATATATTTATTTAAAGCGCTGATAAATATAACCTTTATCAGTGCTAAAAAACAATAATAAACGGATAATTAAAGCACCGATAAATGTAACATTTATCAGTGCTATGAAAAGTGCTAATAAAGGTATAATTAAAGCGCTTATAAATGTACCCTTTATTAGCACTGATAAAGGCCTACCCCTTTATCAGCACTTTTCTATTAGTGCTGATAAAGGCAGGTGCATGCCTTTCCCGGATTTGTGGTAGTGCCCCGAACTCATCAACCAGAGAATGAATGAGATTGTGAGGATTTATAGATATTGAAATTCCTCTTATTTCACACACCGGTCATGAATCACATGGAATTAGAGGCTATTTACAATCATAACATCTGCATGATCAGATTCATGTCTCGGTAGAGAGTCATTTTCCAGATCTTTCTCTCACCTTCCTTTAGAGGGCTCCCATAGGTGTGGGTCCTCAAATTCATATATCCCCATAATGGGGGATCCTATCCGGTATAATCCCCAACCATGTTATCACTATATCAAAGAGTGGTATCTCTTAGGAAAAAAAATCTCCTGAGGGCCTCCATAGGCATGTGTCTTCAAAATCAAATTACGTGGGATTTGATTCCCGATTAGACGGGATATGTTTGAATCCTCCTTGAGGTCAAAACCCAACAACCCAAATTCACGCTAATTTTTTTTGGCCACATTCCCAGTAGGTTTATATCCAACCTAGGAGGTTACATCTCTTCCAGTTCCCTTGAACTTCTTCAACATAAGTCCCAAACTGAACATTGACTAGGCATCTTTCACCTAGATGTCCTTGTCATATGATGTTAAACTGCATAGTATTGTCCTTGTCACATAACCTTAAAAGATATGATGTGTCCCATTAATTGTCACCAAACTACATGAGTTCTGATTCGTTTCACTAGGATACATAGGAATCCTATATCATCATCCTAATATAACATCAAAAAACTCCCATCTCCTTGGATGATGATAAAATCCAGAGCGCCCTACTGTGTGGATTTAAACTAGAATCATAATAATAAATAACCATAGAATCTCTAATCCTCATGAAAAAGGATACCATCAATGGAGATCCTTAGATACATATAGATGTCTCCATCGATGAAGAACCTCAGATTCATACATATGATTCTAAATATCATGCATGATAATAATTGATTACTAACCCAAGGGCGGACCATGTTACACTTGGGATTTAATAAAGGATTTGTGAAAATATAGTAAATATTTAAGAGAGTCTCTTAGTAGGAAATATTTCCCTCCAAACGGGTATGATGAGACATACCTCCAATCCTCTCGACTAATGTGAGTCCCTAAGCATCATTGGAGCCATTTCCCAATGACCACCTGCCATTAGAATACGGGTTCGTGAAAAATTTCGAATAAGGGAACCATTGGGTATTTATGGATCCATGAATAAGACTCATTGGAAATTGTAAAAACTAGAGATTTTTTGAAATATATTTTTCCAAATTAATTTAATCTTTTTTATATTTTTCCAAACAACACTAAATATAGATTTTTTTATATGTAAGCACTAAGTGTGGCTTGTATTATATGAAAAAACAAGTAAATATTGTGCTACAAGAAACACTTAGATTAGCTTGTGGTACATGAAACAATAGGTTTGGATTTTATTACACACAATACTAAGGCCCTTTGATAGCTTTCATTACACACAATGCCGATTTTTAACAAACTACAATATACTATTAATATAATTATTAATATAATATTATTATAGTTATCATATAGCTGTTGGAATAGAAGTTTAGAATGAGATTAAATAAATTTTGAAAATATGTTTTACACATGTATATAGTATAAATTCTTTGGATATCAATTAGTATAATTTAATGAAAAAACTATTTGAATATAATGAAATTATATTTCTAAGAAAAATATTTTTCTATGTACAAACACACTTTTATCTCAATAAATTAAACAAACAACTTTTGATTAATGTTTTCAATAAAATTTATTTATTATATATTCAATCAATATTTATGATACCAATCCAATTGATTTCATTGGCATATGATAAGAATAAATCCAATTTTGTGAATAAAAAAGACGTATTTTTATAAAAGGTAATTTTTCCAACTTTTAATGCTGAACCCATTTTAAATCTGAATTTTAAATTTTTATAATTTTTATTTGAAAAAATATACTTCATTTTTTAAATTGTAATATCAAAATTTACTTTCGGTGAATTTTTGGTATTTTTCTAAGTTTCATTTTTTTGATGAATAGTAAAAACACCGAATTTTAATTCAAAAACAATTTTTTAGATTAATTTATTTATATAGTTAAATTATGTTTTTATTATATTTTAAAGATTAATTATAAAATTTTTATATTACTTAATCCTTTTTAGTTCATTGGAGTCAATTTTACATTGAAATTGGATATAAAAACATAGCAAACTTCTGCATGTCTTTCCTTTAAAAACATGCATTGTTATCCCGTCTACGAGATTAATTTTAAATTAATTTCTTCCCATTTTGGGATTTGAAATTGAAAAATAGATTAAATATTTGTAATCATAATAACTTATAACACCTAATAAGGTAAACATAGTTTTTTACAAAAAATATTGTTGACAGTGATTAAAATTAATTACAACAATTAAAAGAAAAATTAACTTAACAAGAGATTAAACCTTAAACATAAGGGAACAATTGACATAGAAACTTTTCCAAAATCCATTTTATGTTTTTATTTAGACCATATCCAAAATTTTATTGAATTTGGACCAATATTGGATCCAATTCAAATGAGAAAAACATGGGTGGAATTCCTTTTTAAAATTCTTACAAGAATGCCACTCCTCCTCTATTATAAAAAGGAACTCTCCCCTCACAATTATTCACACCTCTCAATCCATTTGGATAACCAAAAAAAGATAAAATAATCTCACAAAATCGCTCCCTTAATCTTATAATCCTCCCTTTGGAAAGAAATCAATCCAAGTAAGCCCTTTGGTGAAAACCAAAAGGAGTTACCCAAAGGAGAGGTAACATCTTTCCTCAAGCTATTTTTTTATTATTTTCATTCAACTCCCACTAAAAAAATCCTTATTATATAATAAAATAAAAACATCAGTTTAATTAATATATTGAGATGTTTTCATATTAAGGGTTCAACATAAACTTACAAACACTTCCATAAAATGGGTAACGAATATACTGTTCGTGTATGGCGAACTACCACCTCACGAAATGAGGATTATTAATTTTTTACTTTACCACCTATAGTGGATGGAATTATGATGGAAAACATATTTATAAATGATATATGTGATATTTATAATGTCTTTATTATTTTTAAGTTATTATATAACACATACCTTCATTGTAACGACCCAAACTTTTATTAATGAAAATTCCTATTAATCTAATTAAATGTCTTATTACGTAAAATGTTTGTATAACATATGAACTTCCTAAGTTTTATGTTTTTGGATTTTAAAATACCATTAAGAATTGTTATCATTTCTAATATAGTCGTTGAACAGTGATCACATGATTAATATAAATATAGGGCTTTAACAAATCCAATTTATGCAGACAAAAGAATCGATGACCTCACCAAGTAGTATTTCTCCATACGAAGACCATTTGTCAGAGCTCATAAAGGAGGTGGAGTCACTGGGCTTAACTCTTGACCAATCCCAAGCCTAGATTCCTCATGTTAAACTTGAATGGAACTGCCTGCGAGAGAAGTGTAAGTTAATATAGATTACCACCCGAGCGAGGTTATCCGAGCTACCCTAAGAGTTTGTCACCATTTCACACCTTAACCTTAGGTCTTATACGGGTGTTTTAAGGGGTTATTTTAAAATAAACTAGAACTATGATTATGTGCATTATTTTTCATAGAGAATATACATTCATTTTATTATTGTTACTTTGTAAATAGTTTTTAAAGCAGAAATAGTATTTTTAGTTAATATTAAATTAGGAAATATATTTTGATGAATTAATGGATTTTTTAATTAAATAAAATTTTAATAAAATATTATTAATAATTTACTTTTTACTAAATATAAATGATTGTATAATTTTTTATGAATACAATTGTAATTTTTATGATGGTTTGAAATCTGTTTTTGTCAAAACCCATGAATTTTTTATAAATGTCAGTTTTTAATTTAAAAGTAAGAATTCACATATTTAAAAAATTATTTAGATAAAATGAATATTATTTTTGTAATCATGATTTCAAAATTATCCAAAGGTGAATTTTTCATAATTTTATGAGACAGTCAAATTGTTGGGTAAAAATTAAATATCATTTAAATATATAATGTGTTTTTTGACATCATAATGACCCAATAGTGATGTAATGAAATAATATAAAAAGTAATTTCGGAAAATATATGTTTTAACTTTAAAATAATATGATTTTAGATTTGTTTGATTTATTTTACAAAGCCTCAGTGGACCCTCCAAGACTTATAAAGCATTTTAACTTTTAAAATGATTTCCTTGTGAGTGTGACACACCTCAACAAATCTGGCATAATATTTTAATGATTTCATCCATTGTCCTAATAAAATAATGTTTTTCACTCCCCTTTGTCAAAAAACATGGTCAAAAACCATGTTATGGTTTTTGGTTTTGATTAGTTTAATGCGTAGTGTCCAAAACCTAAATATTAAATAATTCTCTCTCTTTTCCAATATAAACTCACCCAATATCCCACTTTCTCTTCACTAAAAACCATAGGATCTAGACCAAACTCTAACCTCTTATCTCTAAAATCCTACCAAGGTGCCCAAATCTCCCAAGAAGCATCTCTCAAGCCTCTTCCAAGCCTTTGGGATCATACTTCCAAGTAAGGGATTTGTTCCTTTCTCATTTTTGTCCAAATTTAATTATATTGTTATATCCTTTTTTCAATTAAAAATTTGGGGGGTATGATTTATCACCTACCCATAATTCCATCCTTATTTTTTAATGATGAGAAACCTCTTTCTCTCTCATTAATGCCTCCCATGAACACCCGTTACCATGCTGAAATTCCGTAAAGAATTTCTTTCTTCTCATTTACATTCAAGCAATTATTTTATATTATGAATCTAAATTCCATTAATTATGTTGGGAAATGTATCTATATGACCCCCTTACTATCCATTTAATATAAATATTATGATATACCCATTTATCTCTCATCAACCATTTTTCTGAATTCTTATGACATGCCGTTATGCTGCCCAAATTACACCACAATTTTCCAAGCCAAATTCATTGTGTAGTGAATACCGTGGCCATTTCTCTATCAAGGGTATTCACCTTTATTAATATTTACTTATTTATTATGGAGTTTAATTTATTAATTCCACATTAATTTATCATGTAATACATTATTATGTTTAATGAATGCATGTTGTATGATCTATGTGGCACACTTTTGCATGAAATGAAATGATTAAGAAAGGTGTGCCCTCATAGCGCTCCAATGCATTGGGTAAAGATTAATATCATTATATGTCAAGTGAAATGAGGGTTTACTCATTATATTTCAATTTCAATGAGGGTTTACTCATACTCCATGTGTAATGAACCTTGTCTCATGCTAATATCATGTTAAAGGTTGTTGCCACATTTCCATGTTATGATAATCATGCTATATCATGCATTTATATTCATGTTTCTCTTATGCTCCATTGATCTACCTATTTCATAAAATGTACTATATTCTTCATGTTATGCCTTGTTTACTCCCTTAATGTGCTTTATAGATCACCATTTTTTATGAATTTCCCTAGGTTATCCCATGCAATGCTAAGTACGAAGGAATATTGTGGTCATGTAAAAGAAGTTTTCAACAAAGATGTTGTGTTTTATGTTCTATGTTTTTATGTAATGTTCCTAATTTCCCAAGACACTAGACCTCTTGATCCATAAATTTGTCTTAAGTTCCAATTTATGTAATAAATCATGTTTATGTGTGTAATAAATAACAGAGGTGTTATAGTTGGTATCAAAGGATATGTTTAGTTATTTTTGGGATTAGAATTAGAAAACTCTAGTGAAAGACTTAGGGATAAGAATAAGTATAAAAAAAATACCAATTTTTTTGAGTATTTTGTAAGTGATTTATCAAGGAAATACATCCCTGTCTGGATATGAGCAGGTAGAGGAGGCTCTGGCACAAATTTATCTAGGGGTAAAACCTAAAAACACCACTTTGAGCAAGACTCAAACAGGAACTGGTGCACTACAATGGGACTTGTTGCACTCTTGGTTACCACACTCCTAGAGGATATGATTTGGTAAATTCACAAGAATAGTATGAACCATTATTAAGGGAATTAAAAAAATTCCCCTAAGAATATATGTTGTGAAGTAGATCATGGATAACATAGATAAGTTAAGGAAATAAATGTAATTTATAATTTTTTCCCTTTTTTCACTGGATTCCTCTTTTTGTTTACCCCTAACTTTCCTTTTATTCCATACAATTGTCAGTAATAGGAGGACTCGGGATAAAAAATGATGCGAAGATCAATGTGATGACTATTCTAATGAGATGCCCAATCTATGGGAGTGGGAATCACAAACTTTGTCACGACAATCTCTTAGTTAACTCAAGTTTTGAATAGAAACATGGGTCAAGAGGAACATTAAACCCCCCTAAGAAAGAACAAGCCACAATTGAGAGTTTGTTGAGACAAAGGCCTCATACTTTTAATGGATCATCTGATCCCTGAATTGCCGAAAAATGGATCAACTCCATTGGGAGGATATTCTCCATCCTTCAATGTTCTAAACAAGAGAAGGTACTTCTGTATTCTTATCATATGGAGGGAGAAGATGATCAACGGTGGGCATTGATAAAAAATATGAAGCTCAAGGAAGATATTGAGGTGTTGGAATGGAAGGATTTCCATAAAATGTTTTTCGATAAATATTTTCTACACACCCTCCGACTTAAGATGGAAAGGGACTTTCATTACCTGAAGCAAAAAAGATGATTAATCCATCAATGTGTATGAGGAAAACTTCACAAGTCTTGCATGATATGCCTTTGGCTTTGTCTTTACTTCTGAATTCATGGTTGACCACTTCTTTGGTGGTCTAAAACATAGCATATGAAAATCCTTGGCAATCCATAACTTTGATAGCTCTGAGGAAATTGTCCATTGTGACCTCAATGTCGTAATGGAGATCGAAAAATATCAGGGGTATCATGTGGATAAGAAGATGAAAGTAGAATTTATTTCTTGCGGTCTGATGGATAAACACAATGGTGCTAAGAAATTCCAGAACCCCACATTCCAAAGGTGTAGAAAGAAGCACCCTAGAAATTGTATGAATGGGACAAGGAAATGATTTAGGTGTGGAAGAGAAGGGCACCTGGACATTAATTGCCGGCAAGAAAAGCACACTGCTGTAATAGAGGAGAGGAATACTCCGTTCGATCCTCAATGCATTGTTTATTTCTTCATCTATAAAGAACCAGAGAAATTTTCAAATTAGTTCCCTAAGACAAGGGTTTTCGGAGGCAACCAACAACCTCCAAGGCAGCAATGTAGATCTTTTTCCATCACTATCGCCGAAGCACACCCCAACAATGAAGTGTTCATAGGTACGCTAGTTATTCATTCAAGAATAGAGAATATACTTTTTGATTTTGGTTCTATGCATTCTTTTATATCATGAATGTTTAGTAGAACAATCCCAACATCACCACAAATCATGGAAGTAGAGATGTTGATAGAAATGAAAAATGGGGAAATCATTGCAACCCATGAATATAACTCATCCCCTATCATAATTTTTGGTTTGAACTTCCCGGATAATCTCGTTATACTCCTTCTAGTGGAATTTGATGCAATTTTTTTCATAGATTGAATTTCCCTATATAGATCCAACATAAATTTCCGTGAGAGGGAAATCACTCTCCATATGGAGAATCGACCCCCGATTCTGTACAAGTGCAAGGAAGAGGATAATTCTTCTTTAGATCCATCATCTCAAGCATGGATATTATTTCCCTATGAGAATGCATATCTTTCTCAAATGATTGAGTCTAAGGAAGCAACCATCCTTGAAGACATGCCTATTGTGAGGGAATTCGCTAAAGTGTTTCCTAAGGAATTTCATGGTCTTCCTCTAAGAAGAGATGTTGAATTCTTGATTTATCTTATACCTGGGACATTGCCAATATCCAAGACTCTATATAGAATGGATATTTTGGAGCTTGAGGAGCTAAATAAACAACTACAGAAGAATCTTGGTAAAGGGTTTATACACCCAAGTGCTTTACCATGGGTGCACTAGTCCTCTTCATCAAGATGAAGGATCAGTCAATGATCCTTTGCATTAAAAATCACAATAAAGAACAAGTATCCTCTTCCCTAAATTGATGACTTGTTCAATTAGCTACATGGAGCACAATACTTCTCCAAGGTGGATTTTCGGTTGGGATATTACCAAGTAAGGGTGAAGAAGGAGGATATCCTCAACACTACTTTTCGTACAAGATACATGCACTATGAAATCATAGTAATGCTTTTTAGACTCACTAATGCTCCATCAATCATTATGAACTTGATGAATAGAGTATTTAGAGATTACCTTGACAAATTTGTGGTAGTATTTATAGAAGATATTCTAATATACTTCAAAACCAAGGAGGAGCATGAGGAGCATCTAAGAACTATACTAGAGACATTGAGAAAGGAGAAGCTTTATGAAAAGTAAAACAAGTGTGAATTCTTGTTGAAGGAAGTCTCATTCCTAGGTCATATCATCCCAATCAATGAGATATCTATGGATCCCTACAAGATAGATGAAATTGAGGGATGGATGAGGCCAACATCGGTGAAGGATATCAGCATCTTCTTGGGGTTAGCTAGATATTATCATCGATTTGTGAGAAATTTCTCATGATTGTAAAACCCTCTTACCAAAATAACTCGGAAGGGAGTCAAGTTTTCTTGGAGTGATGAATGCGACGATAACTTCAAGGATTTGAAAATGAGGCTTATCACTGCACCTATTTTCACACTACCCATGAGTGGAGAACTTTTTGTGGTATTCAGTGATGCTTCGAAGAAGGGCCTGAGCTGTGTGTTAATGCAAAATGAAAAATTCATTGCTACTGCTTCAAGGAAATTGAATGTTCATGAGGAAAACTATCCAACACATGATCTAGAGTTGGTTGTAGTAATATTCGCTTTGAAAATTTGTAAGTATTACCTATTTGGGGAGAAGTGTGAAATATATACGGATCACCAAATCCTAAAGTATATATTCACACATAAATATTTGAATATGCACCAATGAAGATGGTTAGAGCTGATCAATGACTATGAATGGTCAATCCATTACCACCCTGAGAAAGCAAACAAGGTGGAAGATCCTCTAAGTAGAAAGGACCCAACAATTCTATCATTGATGATAATTGAAAAGGATCCAATCTTCTTATATTTGGTGAAGATGGACATGGGAATCATAAATAAGGGAACATAATCAATCATTTCAAAAATTATTGTGCAATCATATCTTTTGGAAAGGTTAAAGGATGATGTGGGAATCTAGAAGAAAATAGAAACTATCAGAAAAGGTAAATCCTCAGAGTTCAATGTTAATGAATAAGGAATTGCGAGATTTGGTAAAAGAATATGTGTTCCGTAAAATCCGATGTTAAAGAATGAACTTCTGGATGATGCACATAGTTCAAATTTATCCATTCACCTAGGAAACAAAAAGATGTATCGAGATATCCAAGATAATTATTGGTGGGATAACATGAAGGAGAACACTAAGTATACATAAAAGTGCATGGTATGTTAGCAAGTGAACGTTTAGAGGCAGAAGTCTAAGGGGATGATGCAACCATTACTCATACCAGCATAGAAATGGGATAACATCACCATGGAATTTGTCACTGGAATTCCAAAGACATCTAAAGGAAACAATGCTATCGGGGTTGATGTTGATCTTCTTACAAAGACTAAACAATTCATTTCATTTTGAGAGGATTTCTCATTAGATCAAATAGCATGGATATATATCAAATAAGTGGTAAGGCTGCATGGAGTACCACTATCCATTGTATCCGATCGAGATCCAAGATTCACCTATAAGTTCTGGAGGAGTCTCCAACACACTCTGAATACTGAGATGAACTTCCGCACAACTTATCATCCTTAAAATGATAGCCAATCTGAGCAGACAATCCAAACACTCTAGGACATGTTGAGAGAATTCTCAATGGACTTCAAAGGAGGATGGGATTGTCATCTTCCTCTCTTTGAGTTCTCTTAAAATAACAGTTTCCACTTAACCATCCAAATGGCTCTTTATGAAGCCATATATGAGAATATTTACAAAACTCTAGCATGTTAGGATGAAATTAGGGAGAAAAAACTCCTAGGTCTAGAAATGGTCGAGGAAATGGTGGAGAAGGTTAAGACCATCCAACAACACATTAAATCTACTAAGAGTCGATAAAAGAGATATGTTGATAATCACCGATGAGACCTAAAGTTTGATGTTGGAGACATGGTATTCCTCCACATATCACTGTGGAAGAGGGTTATGAGATTTGGGAATAAGGGAAAGCTTAGTCCAAGGTACATAGTCCCTTTTGAAATCCTTGATCACATTAGAACAGTGGCCTATCAACTAGCACTCCCACAGAACCTATCTCAAGTACACGATGTATTCCATGTATCACTATTTAGGAAGTACATACCTAACCCATCGCATGTACTCAATCCAGAGGTGTTACCATTGGAGAGTGACCTCTCCTATGAAGAGAATCCAGTGATGATCTTAGGTAATAGGAAAAAAGCTCTACGAAATAAGACAATGCTCCTCGTCAAGGTGTTGTTGAGAAACCAAAATCTTGAAGAAGCAACATGGGAATCAAAGGAAGTGATAAAACAGTGTTACCATCATATGTTTCAGTGTGGGAAAAGAAAATTTTTAGGTTAAAATTTCTTAAGGGGGGAAGATTGTTATGACCCAACCTTTTATTAATGAAAATTCCTCTTGATCTAATTAAATGTCTTATTATGTAATATGGTTATATAACATATACAATTAATTGGTTTTATGTTTTTGGATTTTAAAATAACATTATGAATTGTTATCTTTTCTAATATAGTTGTTGAATAGTTATCACATGATTAGTATAAATATAGGGCTTTAACAAATCCAATTTACGCAGAAAAAGGAAGCGATGACCTCATCCTGTAGAATTTCTCCATACGAAGCCCATTTGTTAGAGCTCAGAAAGGAGGGGGAATCACTGGGATTCCCTCTTGACCATGACCAAGGTAATATTCAACACGTTAATCTTGAATGGAACCGCCTACAAGAGAAGTGGAAGGTAATAGATATTACCATCCTTGCGATGTTATCCGAGCCACCCCAAGAGTCTGTCACCATCACACACCTTACCCTTAGGTATTATGCGAATGTTTTAAGGGGTTATGTAACAAGACCCTAGCACTATTATTTTTTGCATTATTTTTTTATAGAAAATATACATACATTTTATTATTGTTACTTTGTAAAAAAAATTAAACCACAAATAGTATTTTTTGTTAATATTCAATTAGGAAATCTATTTTGAGGAAGTGATTTATTTTTGAATTAAATAATATTTTAATAAAATATTATTACAAAATTTATTTTTATTAAATATAAATTATCGTAAAATTTTTTATGAATACAATTGAAATTTTTATTAAGGTTTGGAAGCTATTTTTGTAAAAACCCATGAATTTTTGATAAATGTCAGTTTTTTTATTTTAAAAGTAAAAATTCACATATTTAGAAAATTATTTAGATAAAATGAATATTATTTTGGGAATCAGGACATTGAAATTATCCAACGGTAAATTTTTCATAATTTTCTGAGACAGTCGAATTTTTGGGTAAAAATTAAATACCGTTTAAATATATAATGTGTTTTATGAAATCATAATGACCTAATAGTGATGTAAAAAAATACTATAAATGGGATGTTTGGCCAATATATGTTTTACCTTTATAATAATATGATTTTATATTTGTTTGATTTATTTTACAAAGCCTTAGTGGACCCTCTAAGACTTATAAATAATTTTAACATTTAAAATGATTTCCTTGAGAGTGTGACTCACCTCCACATAAGAAAGCCTAATATTTAAAAAATTTCATCCATTTTTATTATAAAAAAATGTTTTCCACTCCCATTTGGAAAAAAACAAGGACAAAAACCATTGTATGGTTTGTGTTTTTGATTAGTTTAATGTGTAGTGTCCAAAACCTAAATAATAAAGAATTGCCTCTCTTTTCCTATATAAACCCACCCAATATCCCACTTCATATGCACTAAAAACCATTGGAACTACACCAAACTATAACATACTCTCTATAGAATCCTCCAAAGGCACCCAAAGCTCCCAATAATCCTCTCTCAATCCTCTCCCAAGCCTTTGGGATCACACTTCCAAGTAAGGGATTTCTTCATTTCACATTTTTCCCAAATTCCTTAATATTGTTATACCCCTTTGTTTTCAATTAAAAATGTTGGGGTTATGATTTCTCACCTCCCCCATACTTCCCTACATATGTTTGAATGATTATATAATTATTTCAATCTCATTAATGCCTCCCATGCACACCTGTTACCATGCCGAAATTCCGTAAGGAATTTCTCTCTTCTCATTTACATTTAAGAAATTATTTTATATTATGCATATAAATTCCATTAAATAAGTTGGGAAATGTATCTATATGACCCCATTACTGTAAATTTCATGTACATATGATTATATACCTCTTTCTATCTCATTAAACATTTTTATGAACTCTTATGTCACGTCGTTATGCTTCCAAAATTGCACCACGATTTTCCAAGACAAAGTCATTGGGTAGTGAATACCATGCCCATTTCTCTATCAAGAGTATTCACCTTTATGAACATTTACTTATTGATTATGAAGTTTCATGTATTAATTCCACATTACTTTATCATGGAATAAATTAGGATGTTTAATTAATGCATGTTGTATGATCTATGTGGCACACTTATGCATGAAATGAAATGATTAAGAAGGGTGCACCTTGATAATGCTCCAATGAATTAGGTAAATATTAGTATCATTATATGTCAAGTGAAATGAGGGTTTACTCATTCTAATTCAAGTGAAATTAGGTTTTACTCATGCTTTCTGTGCAATGAACCTTAGCTCATGATAATATCATGTTTAATGTTGTTTCCACATTTCTACACTATGATAATCATTCTGTATCATGACTTTATGTTCATGTTTATCTTATGATCCATTGATATGCCTATTGCCTAACATGTATTTTTTTCTTCATGTTATTAATTTTTTACTCCCTTACTGAGATTTATAGCTCATCCTTTTCTTATGAATGTCCTCAGGTTATACCATGAAATGATATGTATGAAGGAATGTTGTGGTCATGTAAAAGAAGTTTTCAATAAAGATGTTGTGTTTTATGTTCTAATTTGTTATGTAATGTTCATAATTTCCCAAGACACAAGACCCATGGATCCTCAGAGTTTTCTTAAGTGAATGTTTATATAATAAATCATGTTTATTAGTGTAATAAAAAGAAAATCTTGTTATAGTTGGCATCAAAGGATAGATTTAGTTATTTTTGGGATTAGGCTTAGAAAACCCTATTGAAAGCCTTAGGGAAATGAAAAAGTATAATAAAAATATCCCTATTTTTTTAGTATTTAGTAAGTGATTTATCAAGAAAATACATCCCTGTCTGGATACAAGTAGGTAGAGGCGGCTCTAGAAAAGATGTATCTAGGGTTAAAACTAGAAAACACCGCTTTAATCTAGACACGAATGGGAACTGGTGGATGAAAATGGGCCTTTCTGAACTCTTGGTTATGAAACTTCTGGGAGATATGATTTGGTAAATTCATAATCTTAGTATGAACCATTATTAAGGGAATTAAAAAAATTCCCCTAAGAATATATGTTGGGATGTGGATCATGGATAACATAGATAAGTTAAGAAAATAAATGTAATTTATAAGTTATCCCTTTTTGTCATTGGATTCCACTTTATGTGTTACCCCTAAATTTCCTTTTATTTCAGCCAATGGCTGGTAATAGGAGGGATCAGGAAAAAACGATGTGAAGATCAATGTAATGACTATTCTAATGAGATTCCCAATCCAATGGGAGTGGGAATCATAAACTTTGTCACGATACTCTCTCAGTTAACTCAAGTATTTAATAGAAACATTGGTCAAGAGGAATGTTAACCCCCCCTAAGAAAGAACAATCCTCAATCGAGAGCTTCATGAGACAAAGGCCTCCTACTTTTAATGGATCATATGATCCTTCAATCTCCGAACAATGGATCAACTCCATTGAGAATATTTCCCCATACTTCAATGTTCTAAAAAAGAGAAGGTACTTTTGGCTGCTTATTGTTAGGAGGGTGAAGCTAATCAAAGGTGGAAATTGATAAAAAATACAAAGCTCGAGGAAGAGATCGAGGCATAGGATTTGAAGGATTTCTATAAAATGTTTTTCAATAAATATTTTCTCCACACCCTCTTACTTAATATGGAAAGGTACTTCCTTTCTCTCATGAAAAAAGACGATGAATCCATCAGAGTGTATGAGGAAAAATTCACTAGTCTTGCATGATATACCTCTGGCTTTGTTGTTACCCCCAAATACAGGGTTGATCGCTTCTTTAGTGGGATAAAACATAGCCTACAGAAAGCCCTGGAGATATGTGACTTTGATAGCTTTGAGAAAATTTTCCATTTCCCCCTCAAATTCGAAATGGAGATCGATGAATCACTGGGGTATTATGGGGATAAGAAGCAAAAAATTGGACTTTAATTATAGCTATCTGATAGATAAATCCAACGGTGCTAAGAAATTACAGAACCTAACTTACCAAAGGTGTGGAAAGAAGAACCTAAGAAATTGCATGATTGGGATGAGGAAATGATTTAGGAGTAGAAGAGAAGGGAACCTTTCCATTAATTGTTGGTAAGAGAAACTAGCTACTGCAACAGAGGAGAGGAATGCTCTGTTCAACCTTAAACACATTTTTTATTTCTTCAACTACAAAGAACATGGAAAATTTTCAAATTAGTTCCCTAAGACAAGGGTTTTCGGAGGCAACCAACAACCTCCAAGGCAGCAATGGAGAGATTTTTACATCACTGCCACCGAAGAAAACCCCCCAAAAAAAAGTGGTGACAGGTACACTAGTTATTCATTCAAGAATAGTGAATGTACATTTTGATTCTGGTTTTATACATTATTTTTTATCCCAAAAGTTTAGTAGAACAATCCCAACATCACCAAAAATCATGGAAGTAGAGATGTTGGTAAGAATGGAAAATGGGGAAATCATTGAAACCCATGAATATAACTCCTCCCCTATCCCAATTTTTTGTTCGAACATCCCAACGAACCTCATCATACTCCTTCTAGTGGAATTTGATGCAATTATTGGCATGGATTGGATTTTCCTATATAGAGTCAACATAAATTACCATGAGAGGTAAATCACTCTTCATATGGAGAATCGACCCCCGATTATGTACAAGTGCAAGGAGGAGGATAAATCATCTTTTGATCCATCATCTCAAGTGTGGATATTACTTCCCTATGAGCATGCATATCTTGCTCAGATGGTTGAGTCTAAGGAAGAAACCATCCTTGAAGACATGCTTATTATGAGGGAATTCACTAAAGTGTTTCCTGAGGAATTTCCTGGTCTTCCTCATAGAAGAGATGTTCAATCATCGATTGATATTATACCAGGGGAATTGACAATATCCAAGACTCTATATAGAATGGATATTGTGGAGCTTGAGGAGATAAATAAACAACTATAAGAGAATCTAGATAAAGGGTTTATATGCCCATGTACTTCACCATGGGGGGCACCAGTACTCTTCTTCTAGAAGAAGGATGGGTCAATGTGCCTTTGCATTGATTATCATGAGGTCAACCAAATCATGATAAAGAACAAGTATCCTCTACCCCGAATTAAAGACTTGTTTGATCAGCTACGTGGAGAACAATACTTCTCCAAGGTGGATTTGTGGTTGGGAGATTACCAAGTAAGGGTGAAGAAGGAGGATATCCCCAAGACTGCTTTTTGTACAAGGTACATTCACTTTGAATTCATAGTAATGACTTTCAGACTCACTAATTCTCCTTCAATATTCATGTACTTGATGAATAGAGTCTTTAGATATTACCTAGACAAATTTGTGGTTGTATTTATAGACTATATTCTAATATACTCCAAAACCAAGGAGGAGCATGAGGAGAATCTAAGAACTATAATAGAGACCTTGATAAAGGATAAGCTCTCTAAAAAGCATAGAAAGTGTGAGTTCTGGTTGAAGGATGTCTCATTATTGGGTCATATCATCACAAGAAATGGGATATCTATGGATCCCTCAAAGATAGCTGCAATTGATGGATGACTGAGGCCAACATCGATGATGGATATCCTTAGCTTCCCAGGGTTAGCTAGATATTATCGCATATTTGTGAGAAATTTATCATGATTTTCAAACCCTCTTACTAAGCTAAATCAGAAGGGAGTCATGTTTTCTTAGAGTGATGAATGTGAAGATAGCTTTAAAGAGATGAAAAGGAGGATTATCACTACGCCCGTGATCACACTACCCACAAGTGGATAACCTTTTGTGGTATTTAGTGATGCTTCGAAGAAGGGACTGGGCTCTGTGTTGATGAAAAATGACAAAGTCATTCCCTATGGTTCAATTAAATTGAAATTTCATGAGAAAAACTATCCAAAACATGATTTGGAGTTGGCTAAAGTAATCTTATATTTAAAAATTTTGTGGCATTACCTCTTTGGGGAGAAGTGTGGAATATATACGAATCAAAAAATCCTCAAGTATATATTCACATAGAAAGATCTGAATATGCGCCACCGAAGATGGTTAGAGCTGATCAAAGACTATGAATACTCAATATATTACCACCCTACGAAAGTGAACAAGGTGGAAGATGTTCTATGTATAAATGACCCAACAATTATATCATTGATGAGAATTGAAAAGGATCCAATCTTTTTAGATTTAGTGAAGATGGACATGGGAATCATAAAGAAGGGAACATAATCAATCATTTCACAAATGATTTCTCGATAATCTCTTTTGGAAAGGTTAATGGATGCTCAAAAGGATGATGTTGGAATTAAGAAGAAAGCGGAAAATATCAAAAATGGGAAATCCTTGGATTTCAATGTTAATGAAGAAAGAATTGTGAGATTTGGGACAAGAATATGTGTTCCATAAAATTCGGAGTTAAAGAATGAAATTTTGGATGATGCACATAATTCAAATTTCTCCATTCACCCAGGAAACACAAATATGTATTGAGATCACAGAGAGAATTATTGGTGGGAAAACATGAAGAAGGAGATCGCTGAGTATACATAAAAGTGCCTGGTATTTCAGCAAGTGAAGGCTGAGAGGTATAATTCTAATGGGATGATGCAACCATTACCCATACCAACATGAAAATGGGATAATATATCCATGGACTTTGTCACTAGAATTCCGAAGACATCCAAAGGAAACAATGTTATTTGGGTTGTTGTGGATTGTCTTACAATGACTGCACGCTTCATTTCAATTCGAGAGGATTTCTCATTGGATTAACCAGTATGGATATATATATCAGAGAAGTTGTAAGGCTGCATGGAGTACCACTATCCATTTATCTGATTGAGATCTAAGATTCACCTATAGGTTCTAGAAGAGCCTCCAACATGCTCTGAATACTGAGCTTAACTTTAGTATGATTTATCATCCTTAAACTGATATCCAATCTGAGTGGACAATCCAAACACTCGAGTAAATGTTGAGAGCATGCTCAATGGACTTCAAAGGAGGATGGGATCAATATCATCCTCCGGTTTAGTTCTCTTACAATAACAGTTTCCACTTAAGAATACAAATGGCTCCTTATGAAGCCCTATATGGAAAGAGGTGAAGAACACCGACATGTTGGGATAAAGTTGGGGAGTAAAAACTCTTAGGTCTAGAAATAGTCAAGGAAATGGTGGAGAAGGTTAAGACTATCCAGCACCACATTAAAGCTTCTCAGAATCGAAAAACGAGCTATGATGGTAATCATCAACAAGACCTATAATTTGATGTTGGATACATGGTATTCCTCCACATATCTCTATGTAATAGGGTTATGATATTTGGGAATAAGGGAAAGCTTAGTCCAAGGTACATCATCACTTTTGAGATCCTTGATCGCATTGGAGCAGTGGCCTATCGACTAGCACTCCCACTGAAGCTATCTCAAGTACATGATGTATTCCATGTATCACTCTTGAGGAAGTACATACCTGACCCATCACATGTACTCAATCCAGAGGTGGTACCATTGGATAATGACCTCTCCTATGAAGATAAGCCAATGATGATCTTAGATCATAGGGAAAAAGTTATATGAAATAAGACAATGCCCCTCTTCAAGGTGTTGTGGCAAAACCACATGTTTGAAGAAGCAATGTGGGAACCATAGGAAGTGATGAATCATAATTACCCTCATTTATTTTTGTGTGTAAAAATGAGATTTCGAGGGAAAAATTTCTTAAGGGGGGAAGATTGTAATGAACCACACTTTTATTAATGAAAATTCCTCTTTATCTAATTAATTGTCTTATTATGTAAAATGGTTATATAACATATGAAATTCCTTGGATTTATGTTTTTGGATTTTAAAATATCATTAATAATTGTTACCATTTCTAATATAGTTGTTGAATAGTGATCACGTGATTAGTATAAATATAGGGCTTTAACAAATCCAATTTACTCAAATAAAGGAACTGATGGCCTCATCCTATAGAATTTCTCCACATGAAGACCATTTCTCGATGCTTGAAAAGTGGGTGGCGTCACTAGGCTTCACTCTTGACCTATCCCAAGCTGAGCTTCAACATATTAAGCTTGAACCGAACCCCCTACGAGAGAAGTGAAAGATAATAGAGATTATCACCCAAGCGATGTTATCCGAGCCACCCCAAGAGTCTGTCACCATCACACACCTTACCCTTAGGTCTTATGCGGGTGTTTTAAGGGGTTACATAACAATACCCTGGCACTATGATTTTGTGAATTATTTTTTATAGAGAATATACATTCATTTTATTATTTTTACTTTGTAAATAGTTTTTAAAGCACAAATTGTATTTTTAGTTAATATTCAATTAGAAAATCTATTTTTATGAACTAAATAGTTTTTGAATTAAATAATATTTTAATAAAATATTATTACTAAATTACTTTTTATTAAATATAAAGGATTGTATAATTTTTTTAATACAATTTTAATTTTTATTAAGGTTTGAAAGCTGTTTTTATCAAAACCCGGAAATTTTTGATAAATCTCAGTTTTTATTTTAAAAGTAAAAATTCACACATTTAGAAAATTATCTAGATAAAAATTAATATTATTTTTTTAATCAGGATGTTGAAATTATCCAATGGTGAATTTTTCATAATTTTTGGAGAGAGTCAAATTTTTGGATAAAAATTAAATACTGTTTAAATATATAATGTGTTTTATGACATCATAATGACCAAATAGTGATGAAATAAAATTCTATAAAATGGAATCTAGGCCAATATATGTTTTACCTTTAAATTAATGTGATTTTATATTTTTTTGATTTATTTTACAAAGCCTTAGTGGACCCTTCAAGACTTATAAAACATTTTAACTTTTAAAATTATTTCCTTGAGAGTGTGACTCACCTCCACATAATCAAGCCTAATATTTTAATAAGTTTGTACATTTATATTATAATATAATGTTTTAAACTCCACATTTTCAAAAAAACATGGGTAAAAACCATGGGATGGGTTGTGGTTTTGATTAGTTTAATGTGTAGTGTCCAAAACCTAAATAATAAAGAATTCCCTCTCTTTTCCTATATAAACCCACCAAGCTCCCACTTCCTCTTCACTAAAAACCTTTTTATCTCAACCAAAATCTTCCCTAATATCTCTATAATCCTCCCAAGGCTTCCCAAGCCCCTAAGAATCCTCTCTCAAGCCTCTCTCAAGCCTTTGGGATCACACTTCCAAGTAAGGGATTTCTTCCTTTCTCATTTTTGTCCAAATTTCTTTATATTGTTATACCCTTTTGTTTTCAATTAAAAATTTTGAGGTATGATTTATCACCTACCCCATACTTCCCTAATTATGTTTTAATGATTATATACCTATTTATCTCTCATTAATGCCTCCCATGAACACCTGTTACCATGCCGAAATTCCATAAGGAATTTCTCTCTTCTCATTTACATTCAAGCAATTATTTTATATTATGCATATAAATTCCATTACATAAGTTGGGAAATGTATCTATTTGACACCATTTCTGTCCATTTCATGTAAATATGATTATATACCCCTTTCTCTCTCATCAACCATTTTTATGAATTCTTATGTCACACCGTTATGCAGCCGAAGTTGCACTGCGATTTTCCAAGCCAAAGTAATTATGTAGTGAATACCATGCCCATTTGTCTATCAAGGGTCTTGACCTTTATGAACATGTACTTATTGATTATGGAGTTTAATATATTAATTAAACATTAATTTATTGTGTAATAAATTATTATTTTTAATGAATTCATGTTGTATGATCTATGTGACACACTTATGCATGAAATGAAATGATTAAGAAGGGTGCACCCTGATAGTGCTCCAATGCATTGGGTAAATATTAGTATCATGATACATCAAGTGAAATGAGGGTTTACTCATGATAATTCATTTATAATGAGGTTTTACTAATGCTCCATGTTCAATGATCCTTGGATCATGATAATATCATGTTAAATGTTGTTTCCACATTTTCATGTTATGATAATCTTTCTATATCATGCCTTTATGTTCATGTTTCTCTTATGATCCATTGATTTTCCTATTTCCTAACATGTAATATATTCTTCATGTTATTCCTTGTTTACTCCCTTATTAGGATTTATATCTCACCCTTTTATTATGTATTTCCTCAGGTTATCCCATGCAATGCTAAGTACTACGAAATGTTGTGGTCATGTAAAAGAAGTTTTCAATAAAGATGTTGTGTTTTATGTTCTAAGTTATTATGTAATGTTCCTAATTTCCCAAGAAATTAGACTTCTAAATCCTCAGAGTTGCACTAAGTGCATGTTTATGTAATAAATCATGTTTAAGTGTGTAATACTGATCAGGGTTATTATATTCATGCTTTATATTTTATGTAAATACTACAACTTCATTTGTGGACGTGTGCACTACTGCCTTCTCAAAGTGGCATGATATGTTCACACACTACATAGAATGTATTAAGGATGGGATTAATTAAACTTATGTGACATAAATTTAATATATATTATATTCATGACATATTTAAATTTCTTTAAATATAATATATAATCTTATTTATTCGTCTTTTCACAATCTAAAAGGTGATAACGTCATTCGTGGACACATGGACTACTGCCTCCTCGTCGTGATGTGATTAATTTTACATCACAAGAATTATATATATAAGTATATATGATTAAATAAAATTCTATTTATGATATAAGGATACTTATGGAAATATATGTTACTTACCTTTTTTCCATAATGATCTTTGAAAAATGGGAATGTTACTCATGCGTACGTACGACCTACCATCTACATGATTGTAACGTTGGTTTATTTTGCATACTCATCTTTCATGATTGGTTTTAAAAGTTTAATTTATGTATATATATTATAATTATTTCATGATTTTTTTTCTGTATATGATTATATAATTATCTCTTTGACCATATTTGACAAACCAAATTCATTTTTAACACATGAACCGAATATTGTCAAAACAACTGACGTAAAAATAATTGTTTAAGTAGTTGTATTCAAAATTATAATAAGTGAATTAAAAGTAATAATAAACTGTATTAAGGTTTTGATGAAATTTAATAATTAGTATAAGTTTATTATTCAGGAATATAAAGACACATGTGACAAGTCAGACTCGAGGTAAGGGAGTTTCATCTCACTTTTTATTTCTGTGAGATACATGCCACATTCACCACTAGCTTGTTTTATGTTGTGTATATACTACCCTATGAAATTTTATATCCTTTATTTAATTTATTTAATTATATTAAAATATTTAATTTATGTTATTATTTCATGGTAATCATGATTCTAAAGTTACTCAAGTAGTAAGTGTTTTCTTGTCTCAATTTCATTTTCTGTGATACATAAGAAATGTTCACCACCAATTTATTATATGTGGTGTATATAATTCTAATTAATGTATTATATTATTATTATACTTAAATTTATGAGTATTTAAAAATCTATATGATGATCCCACTTTCATGGGGTTTATGTTTAAACAGTTACAAAATCACTTAAGAAATTTTGTCTCAATTTGACTTTTTTAAGACACATGCCATGTTATGCCCCTATATTCTTCTATATACACTACCCTTTGACATGTTATATCATGAAACTGATTATTGTTTATAATATTTTAAGCTTCAAGTAATTTTATTTTATTACATGGTGAGTATAATTCAAAGTTACCAAGTGGTATGATTTAATTGAAACAATCTAATATTTTATTGATATTGTTTGTGATTATGATTCCATTGATAAAATTTCAAGATCCGTCTCTCAATAACTCTCATGAATTCTCTTCTAATATGTTCATTCATAATATCTTTTTGTATTGGTACCACTTTCCAACTCATAGGTACTTAATATAATTAAGAAAATGTTTTTAAGGAAATCAGATCTCATTTCTCCTTTCGGTCAGAAATCCGTGTTCTTTCAAAAAATTATTTAGAAAAAATAAGAAATGTTTTACTATTATCCTATTATGTTTAATGAAAATTTTTACCCAAGTTTTAACTTTTTAAAAACTATTTTAAAAGAAATATTCTTATTATTTTATGATCAAGGCACTTTTATAAACTTTTATGGTGCGAAGGGAATGCTCGGCATGTACGGACTTAACTGCCATCATGACCGTCAGTTTCCGATGTTTCCTTTGTAAGTTTGTAAGATTATCATTAAATAAAAGGTTTTCCTAATATTATTGGAATTTTTTATATTAATTTGATTCTAAAATAAAAATGTTTTCAAAAATGTTTTTTGTTTAAAAAGTGTTTTACATGATTTTCAAAGCTTCATTATATGTTTTCAAAGATATTTTAAAAGAAAAAGATTTTGTAAAATGCATTATGTTTTAAAAGGAATTTTTAAAAAAAGAAAAATATTTTCATCAATAAATGTTTTAAAGAAATTTTCAATCATTCTATATAATAAAGTGATTTTTGAAATGGTTTTATGAAAATTATTTTCAACGAAAGGCCATTTTCATTAGGAAAATTTTCATGTGATCTTTAAAAATACTTCTCTATCTAATATGACATAATTTTTTATATTTTATTATTTACTTGGGATATGATCCAAGAATACCATTCATATTATCTCATGAATGGTTTATGTTTTGATGGAATAATGTTTACGTCACTTGTTTCTCTTCCACGGGTTATATGCTTTTGAAACCCGCTTCTTTTCATGGGTTTTGATTCGATGAAATGATTACGAGACCTATCTATTTTCCATAGTTATTGATATGATGAAATGTATATGATACCCATTTCATTTCATGGTTCATGATATGATAAATGTGTTGTTATCTTGTGGATCATGCATGTATGATTTCTTTATGTGGCGGGTGGGACCTATATCTCCCACCAATGGATTGTGTAATAATGGATGACTCGTGAGTATATATGTTATGCGTGAACATAATTACATGTCCATAAATTTATGCATGGACCTGATTACATGTTCACAATGTTATGCATGGACCCAGTTTGTCACGAACCATCCCGGGTCGACCCTGAACCGGCCACCCGAGCCGGTCCACGACATGGCCCGAGAGGCGTTCCTGATCCTCCCAGGCTAGCGAAAAGCGCCAGGGCATCAATAGGGGATGTGGGAATGATTTTCCCAATAAAAATAAATGAAGCATCATAAGTAATACAGAGTATCATAGAATATATAAACCAAATAAAATGACTAAACATGAACAAAATAAAATAATGCTAACCGAACTCGATGTGCGAACTAACTCCGTGTGACCCCGTGAGTCACTCTCCGACTCAACGATGAAGCGTCGCCCAAGGAGAGCGCACTAAAGTTGTAGCCTTCACAAACACTAAAAAAAATAACTATAGGCGTGAGTATTTAAACTTACTAGGCTAGCCCGATATCTATTCCCAATGCACTATCATTAAAAGTAAAAGGAACATCAATTCAAGTTTGAGCTACAATTTATAAAAGTAAGTTTTTCTAAGTATTTTATTCAAAAACAAAGTACAAACCATTGACCATAACCATTTTCAAATCTACATTCATTTCATTAGTGTCAATGGATTTTAGAAAGGGAGAGTTATGTTTATATTTTTAAACTTCAACAAAGAGGACTAGACACTTTCATTTGAAAACCATTTTTAGAAACGTAATCAAAACCAGTTTACCACATTCCAAGGAAAACAATACAAAAAAACGAACAAAATAAATCACACAGTAAGGGAAATTTAGGTATACATATAACCATCATAATCACTACTGCTAGCAACAAAAGTCGAATAGACATGGGTGAACCTAGGAGATTGAGAATAAACCAGAAGATATCAATACATGAGACCTCATCCCCATTGACATGTCACACATGATGAAATCAAAATGCTCTAGATGCTCAACCATCCATTCTTAGGTAGGCTGAGGGAAAATCTCATAGCAGTGAACCCAAACATATCTGCCTACTATGGGCCACTGGTTAGTATCATAACCTACCAGTGCAGAAATCATTCTCAGAATATTCTCTCAATATTCCAGGTTCCCAGGTATCAAGTATTTAAAAAGAAGTGAGCCAACTAATTCCAATCGAGCATCCAATCACAGTTTATATATAATAATAATGCATAACAGGACTCACCCCGAGTCTCCCCTAGGACTCTTCTCATGCCTTAAAAAAATTATAACGGGTTCCAACCGAAGAACCCTAACATTAGATTCTGAGAATCCCCTAACAAAGACCTCCCACCCATTGCATACAACCGAGGCATGAGGAACATCCAAGGGAGGGTTTTCAAAATAAAATCCTTTCACAAATTTCACGAAATGGCCAAACGGGCCCTTAGACATTCACAAACAAAATCTTATCTTAAAATGAAAATAGTTTTTCAAAAGTGGTGTGAGGCACACCATTTACACTCAAAGATATTCGTAACCATAATTCAAAACATTTCAATCAAAATAATTTAAAAACCATAACTACACCTTTTAATTTAAAATCAACTAATTTTTTTTCACAAAACCCATGTTTAACAACACACACAAACACTTTTCACAAAGGGGTGCAAGCTCACCAAAACACTTTGAAAACCAAAACTCATTCCTTTATAAATCTCAAACAATTCCAAAAAAACCATTTAAGGAACCCAAAACCTCATTTCACATGTTGCCACCACATTTATAAATTCATGGAAAATCAATTTCTATTTAACACAAAAAAAGCATAACAACCCAGCATCACAACTCAACAAAACACAGCATTTTAAACCATTCGTAAAAACTCCCCAAAACATTTTTCGTTACACTGTGAAACAAAACATTTAACAAAAACGCCAAACGGGCCATTTATTAGCAGCACATGCAACAAGTTCCAAAAAAATTTCTAATATACGCTCAACAAAGTTCAAAACAAAAATTTCATGATTTAAATTGATTTAAAGTGCTAAAACTCATTTTAATTTTCATATAGTACGTGTAAATGCCAATGCAAGTTTCTTTTTGGAAATTCTAGGTGTGCACTTTTACGATGAAATAACTATGGTATTACAAGGAAATGAATAGATCACCATTGGATACTTAGCGACTCATCCAAGGACCATACGACTAATAATTAGAATATAACTGAGGTGAGAAAAACATGAATTCAAACTTCCTTAAATTATAAAGGTGACTGCAAGGGAGACCTACCTCGAATTCATAGCGTGATGCAGACAACACACGTTCGGAACCCCGCGGTAAGGTCCACGTACTAAAAAATAAATATCAAGGACTTAAAACATACAAAAAACCAATTAGAGTATGTGAAACCATGTGGCAGGGAGAAATTCTCACCTCAAATCCAAAGCGCAAATACAACGCCCACTCGGAATCGCCCCGCGCGGTTCTAAAGTATCAATTCCTACCCAAACCCACGCTTAATTACAAAACCCCTAATCAAAAAAGGATAAAAAAACAAGAAAAAAATAAATCAAGAAACAAGTTATACCGGTGGGAAGAAAAAGTGTTGGCAGGGGTGATGCCGGGAAGGCCCGAAGTGGTCCGGGGGCAATTTTAGGCGATAGGGTTTTTTTTTGATTTTCTGGGGTAGGTTTTAAATTAATTAGGGAAATGGGGTTGTCCAGCGCCAAATGAAGTGGCGCTGGACAAAAAAGTGACAAAGCGCCACTTCAAGTGGCGCTTTGACCACTTCGCCCCCACACCCCAACCCCATATATATATATAATAAACTTATTTATTATTATAAATTTAATTACTAAAATAAATACAATAATTATAATAAATATAATTAAAAAAATAAATACAATAAATACATAATTATATTTTTTATAATAAATATATAATTATGATAAATTATATTTATTATAAAAAATTTATTTATATTTAATATAAATATAATAAATACATTAATTATATTATATTTATTATAATTATATATTTATTGTATTTATAATTATACATTTATTATAATTCTATATTTATTATATTTATAATTATATAATTATTATAATTAGAATTATAGAAATTATAATAAATTTATAATTATAAAAATAATAATTATGATAAATATATAATTATGATAAATATATAATAGCAATAAATATATAAATATAATAAATATTCAATTATAATAAATATTTAATTATAATAAATGTATAATAAAATAAATATATAAATATAATAAATATAAAATTATAATAATTATATAATTATAAATATAAAAAATCCATAAAATTATATATAGATATATAATAAATTTATTTATAATAAATTTATTTATTTTTATAAAAATAATTACAAAAATAAATATAATTTAAATTAAATATATTATAATCAAATATAATAAATATAATATAATACATAATAAAATAAATTTATTATAATAAATTATTATACATTAATAAATTTAATATAATGTAATTAAATATAATTAAATATAACATCCGCCACTTGAAGTGGCGCTTTGACCGGCCCCACACCACCCCCAACCCCCATATATATATATATAATAAATTTATTATAATACATTATAAATAGAATATAATTAAATATAATAAATATAATTAATAAAATATAATAAATATAAATATAAATAATTATATAATATAAATATATAAAAATATAAAATATAATACATACATAATAAATTCTAAACATAATAAATATAATAAATTATAAAATTAATATATTTATATAATAAATATAATTATTATTATATAATTATAAATAAAATAAATATAGATATGGTAATTATATAATATATATAAATAATTACATATTACATTTATTATATTATAATTATATAATAAATGTATTATAATAATTATTATACAATTATTATACATATTTATTATAATAAATGTACAAAAGAAATGTAGATTTATTATAATGGATTAATAATATTTATTATAAATATAAATATAAATATACATTTATTATAATTAAATATTATAATATTTATTATAATAAATATACATTAATAATAAATGTATTACAAATATTTATTATACATTTACTATACATTTACTATACATTTATTATAATAATTATTATAATAATATTTAATATACATTTATTATATATTTGTTATAATAAATATTATAAATGTATATTTATTATAATAATATTTATTGTACGTTTATTATAATTTATTGTGCATTTATTATAATATTTATTATAATAGTATTTATTATACATTTATTAGATATTTATTCTAATAAATATTATATAATTATAATTTTATATTTATATATTTATTATTATTATATAATTATTATAATTTTATATTTATTATATTTACATATTTATTATTATTATATGTTTATCATAATTATATATTTATTATAATTATTATATTTATAATTATAAGTTTATTATAATTCTATGATTCTAATTATAATACTTATATAATTATAAATATAATAAATATATAATTATAATAAATTTATAATTATAAATACAATAAATATATAAATATATAAATATTATATTTATAATTTATTATATAATAATTATTAGATTAATAATTTATTATATAATAATTTATAAATACATAATAAATTAAAATAAATATGACTAATATAATAAATATAGTATATTTATTATATAATTATAAATATAATAAAAAAATACAATATATACATAATTATATTTATATTTTTTATATTTATAATTATATAATTATTATATTTTTATTTATTATGTTTATAATTATCTAATAATTATATTTATAATTATATAATTATTAATTATAATTAATATATATAATAAATATAATAAATACAATACAATTATATAATTATATAATTATTATATTTATAATTATTTAATTATTATGATTTTAAATATATAATTATCATTGTAATATATATTTATATTTATTATATAATTATTATATTTATATATATTATATTTATAATTATATAATAATTATTATAATCATAATTTATTATATAATTTTTATTATATTTATAATTTATTACATTTATAATTTATTATATTTGTAATTTATTGTATTATATTTATTATATTTGATTATATTATATTTATTTTATTTTATTTATGTTTGTAATTATTTCTATAATAATAAATAAATTTATTATAAATAAATTTATTATATATCTATATATAATTTTACGGATTTGTTATATTTATAATTATATAATTATTATAATTTTATATTTATTATATTTATATATTTATTTTATTATACATTTATTATAATTAAATATTTATTATAATTGAATATTTATTATATTTATATATTTATTGCTATTATATATTTATCATAATTATATATTTATCATAATTATTATTTTTATAATTATAAATTTTTTATAATTTCTATAATTCTAAATATAATAATTATATAATTATAAATATTATAAATATAGAATTAATGTATGTATTATATTTATATTAAATATAAATAAATTTTTTATAATAAATATAATTTATCATAATTATATATTTATTATAAAAAATATAATTATGTATTTATTGTATTTATTTTTTTAATTATATTTATTATAATTATTGTATTTATTTTAGTAATTAAATTTATCATAATAAATAACTTTATTATATATATATATATGGGGTTGGGGTGTGGGGCCGAAGTGGTCAAAGCGCCACTTGAAGTGGCGCTTTGTCACTTTTTTGTCCAGCGCCACTTCATTTAGCGCTGGACAACCCCATTTCCCCAATTAATTTAAACCCTACCCCATAAAATTAAAAAAAAACCCTATCCCCTAAAATTGCCTGGTCCGGGCAACGCGGGTAGCGCGGGTTGGCCGGAGAAGGCGCGGTCGATCGGGGAAAGGTGCACCGACTAGCAGGGGTTACACCGAAGGGTGTCGCACTGGCCAGCAGGGACCGCACCAGAGATTACCGCGCTGGCCAGTAGGGGGCGCGCTGGGGGATGTCGTGCTGAGAAGCAGGATGTTGCGTCGGGGGAGCAGCGTTCGCTGGTCGCTAAGCGGGGAAGGTAGGTGAGGCTGCTGCAGGCGGTGATCAGCTAGAGTGGGGAGGTACGACAGGAGAGCGGGCTGCTTGGTCGTTGTGGCAGGCTTCCGCGCGGGGCTGTGCACTACAAAGGGGAGCAGAACAAGAGGATGGGGGGTTCCTAGGTGCGCTGTGAAGGAGGGACAAGGGCCATGCGTTGCGGAGGAAGGTGGAGGCCGACGTGCGGGGCTGTGTGTGCTGCGGCATGCAGGAGGGGTGCGCGGGCTGGCCAGGGTGCGCGGGCTGCAGGAGGTGAGGAGGGGGGCCAAGGCTGGTTCACTGTGGCAAGGAGAGGAGGCGACAGGGAGACCAGACAGGGGCCGCACCGGGTGTGCTGGAAGGGGGGGCTGAGGCACTGTGCTTGCGGCAAAAAAGGGGAGGTGCGCCGCTGGGTAGCAGGGAAAAGATGGAGAGGGGGCGGCCGCGTGCGGGAAGAGAAGGGGGGAGGACTCCATTGAGACCCGCTGGAAGTAGGAGGCCGGGTCGCGCAATGCATAGGGAAGGGCGCGCCGCCGGGGGAAAAATGGGTGGGAGGAAGATAGCAACACAAAACCCCCAAAAAAGGGTAAACAAATAAAATAAAATAAAATAAAAAGAAAGAACAAAAAAGAACAAAAAAATAATTATTATTATTATAATAATAACGATAATAATAAATAAACTTCTTAATGGAAATAATAATAATTAATAATTTTCACAAGAATAATAATAATAATAATAATAATAACAATAAAATCATGATGGTAAAAATAAAAACAATACAAGTATTTATTTATTTTAATGACAATAAATTCTTTAGAAACAATAAAAATATTAAATGACAACAGTTGATGTGTGTTTTAAATATGAAAACTTTCAATTTCAATTTTTTGTAAGACAACGGTATGCGCAGTTGTCAGGGTGAGGTCGTGCGGCTTCCAAATTCCCACCCCACCCGTGCGCCCGACGACGTCGACGCCAAAGAGCACACTTTTTAACATAACTAAAAGAAACAATTCATTCGGGACTCACCCAAACCCCAGAATAATTTATTTAAGGTAGAAAATAATTAAATAAATTAAATGCACGGGTCGTGGTGTGACAATTCTCCCCACCATTACGCTTTCCGCACCCTGAAAGCCACAACACTATCTAGTCTATTGATCAACACCTAAGGATTCCACACAACATGATCAAATATCTTATCACATGGTCACTCCATCGACCACCGACGTGACTCAACCTCATTGTCCGTAACATATTACCAGTAGAGGAAAGGCCTGAACAGACTCCCCACTATAAGAATTCAACTAGCATTCAATAACGACTTAAGAGAAAACCCAAAGAGATGGTGGGTCTCTCCACCATAAAGGACCAACCAAATAATGGCCAAACGGAAACCCAACTTAGACCTGCACCGACCTTACTCAAGCTAGAAAGAGCACAATAAGGACATTTAAACCACTCACTCCCGTTCAAAAATGATAAGATCTTAAACGCGAATTCCACAACAACTAAAAACCCTAACCCCATGAACGGGGAGAGAGGGCCCAAGGAATGGATAAATTAAACTACGACGTACAACTACTCATGACCCATCACTTTGGGATGGACACAAACCAAAGTAGCAACTGATCCACATTAGTGGTCTATGCAAGGCCACTAATCAGTGACTGACATCCAAAAAGACAAAACTACTAACATTGCGTGAGGGATAAGTCCATCATGCTCTTTGCGAAACGATATAATTTTCAAATAGAAACACTAAAATTGTCTCACCACAAGATAGAGAAACAACCTTAACCAGACTCCTTAAAATTCCATGGGGTTCCTGACTATGCGCCAGCTTCACTCCGAGGCCTTTTGGATGGAGCTCTGATGGATGAAGCGTCTCCTGCCTCACAGTCAGGTTCTGATAATCCTAATAAGAAACATACATCTTTTGATTTGACAAAAGAAATGACAAAATTTTAAAATAAAAATCATACTGGAATTAAAACTGGAGTTCATCAAAAGGCCCGAAACATCCCATACATGTAAAAACCCAATACACCATCAGTACACTACAACACTAAGAGATCCCTTACATTAAAAGGAAACTTACACAATAAACTTTAAACAAAAACCAAACAACACATCACTTCTGAGAACTTACTCCGCGACGCTTTCTAGAAACGCCCCGACCGAATTGTCACAAGTGACCCAGGTGTCCACATTCCTAGCAGGGCTTCAGAGCACTTGGGCATGACGGATTCTTGTGACCTAGCTTGCCACACTAATAACACACAAGAATCTATAGCTCTGAAGAGGTTGATGATAGATCCCGAGCTCTATTGATGCCAGGACCTACTCCATCCAATTTCATTTTCTTACTCATCTCCTTTCCAGAATCTTCACCACTACTCATAGGGATTGAAGGAGGGAGGACTACTTCGAGCACTCCTACCATCATGGCTTCGACATGAAAAGCTTGTCAAGCCACATCGACAAAAGAAGTTAAGTTGGACTCTGACACCTTCGACTGCAGATTAAGGTGGAGACCCGCCTCAAAGTGTCGAGCCTTCATGGGGTCATCTGTGGCATACCCTGAATCATAAGGGACTAGATCCACAAAGTGATGGAAATATTCCAACATGGATTCATCACCCTGTTGCAGACAACACATCTCCATCCTCTTTCTCACTCTTTCTTCCTAAGATAAATACTAACGAATGAACAAGGCCTTGAAAAACTCCCATGTAATCTCTTGACGGGGCTTGTTCCGAGACACTGACTTCCACCACATCCACGGTGAACCTTCAAGCATGAAGGTTGCAAACTTGACCTTCAACGACTCAGACAACTCAACAAGGTTAAAGTCCCTTTCAATCTTCTGCATCCACTCATATGCTACGGTAGTTTCGACTTGACCATAAAAGAGAGGTGGATCTAGCTTCCGAAACTCAAGCATAAAATCCTTAGGTTGATCAACCGTACTACGATAACCCATAGAATCTTCAAGGGGATAACCGCTGGACAAGAAAAGTTAAGAACCCAATCAAGACCAACTCAATGAGTGAATAAAAACCTCAAAATCAAACACTGCATAGGTGACAAGATCGAAACACAAGAAAAAATGTTATCATAACATTAATAGTTTTCTCTTTGAGAACTTCTTTAATTTAAAACAATCTTGGTGGGTTAAACCCCTACCATTGGTATTCTTTCGAGTCTCACTCACATGCATGTATCCGTGCCAACTCGGGCATCCATCCACCATACCAAAAATCTGTTCACATTCCAACATACCATGATGCATGTGAGTACTTATCGGAACACCAAGGCCAAAACAAAGAAACTTTATTTTCCAAAAACTAATCATTCATACCACTTCTTTTAAAAAAATCCACAAATTAAACATGTCATTTCAAAAAACCATTTTTTCAAAAACCATTTTTTTCAAATTCAAACCACTCTCAGAAGTCACAGGAGTCCCAAAACATCTCAAACAAGGAACTAGTGTTGGTGGGCAACTTGACCGTATGGTTGGCAGCCATATGTCAATCACATCACTGACATAGAGAGTCTTTTTGGACAATTCCCCTAGCTCCACATGGCTTTCCAGTCCATGCGACTTAGGACTATTAGCCCAAATCCCTTTTTCATATCCCAATAACATAACATTCCATAAAAACCAAAAGAAACTAATTAAACCGGACTTCTCATGAAAACCCGATGATCAGAACGAGCAAGAGTTCGCGACACTCTTCTCGATCCTACCCCTCAAGTCCCAAAAATCCTACTTCGTCTACCTTGACATCCCAAATAACAAAGGCCGCTCTGAAAAAAGAGGTCTGCTAAAAGCTAACCTCCCTTCGATACCATTTTGTCACGTACCAGCCCGGGTCGACCCTGAACCGATCACCCGATCTGGTCCGCGACATGGCCCGAGAGGCGTTCCCGATCCTCCCGGACTGGCGACAAGCACCAGGGCATCAACAGGGGATGTGGGAACGATTTCTACCAATAAAAATAAATGAAGGATCATAAGTAATACAGAGTAGCGCAAAATAAATAAACCAAATAAAATGACTAAATAGGAATAAAATAAAATAATGCTAACCGAGCTCGACGTCTGAACTAACTCTGTGTGACCCCGCAGGTCACTCTCTGACTCAACGATCAAGCGTTGCCCAAGGTGAGCACACTCAAGTTGTAGCATACACAAACACTAAAAACAAAAAGAACTATAGGCGTGAGTATTAAAACTCAGTAGGCTAGCCTGATATCTATTCCCAATGCAATTCCTTTAAAAATAAAAGGAATATCATTTCAAGTTTGATCTATAATTTATAAAAGTAAGTTTTTCTAATTATTTTACTCAAAAACAAAGTATGAACCATTTCACTTAACCATTTTCAAATATAGATTCATTTCATTAGTGTGAATGGATTTTAGAACGGGAAAGTGATGTTTATATTTTTAAACTTGAACAAAGAGGATTAGCCACATTCATTTGAAAACCTTTTTTAGAAATGCAATCAAAACCAGTTTACCACTTTCCATGGAAAACAATACACAAAAGAGAACAAAAGAAATCACACAACAATGGCAATGTAGGTATACATATAAGCATCATAATCACTACTGCAATCAACAAAAGTCGAATAGACATGGGTGAACATAGGAGATCATGAATAAACCAGAAGACACCAATACATGAGACCTCATCCCTATTGACATGTCACATGCGATGAAATCAAAACGCTCTAGATGTTCAACCAGCCTTTCTCAGTTAGGCCGAGGGAAAATCCCATAGGAATGAACCCAAACATATCTGCCTACTATAGACCACTGGTCAGTACCATAACCTACCAGTGTGACAATCATTCTTAGAATATTCTCTCAATATGCCAGGTTCCCATGTCTCAAGTATTTAAAAAGGAATGAGCCAACTAATGCAAACCGAGAATCCAATCACAGTATATATATATATATATATAATTATAAAGCACAACAGGACTCACCCCGAGTCTCCCCTAGGACTATTCTCATGCCTTAAAAAAAATTATAACGGGTTCCAACCGAAGAACCCTAACATTAGATTCTGAGAATCCCCTAATAATGGCCTCCCACCCATTACATACAACCAAGGCATGAAGAACATTCATGGGATGGTTTTCATAATAAAAACCTTTCACAAATTTCAAGAAATGGACAAAAGAGCCCTTAGATATTCAAAAACAAAATCTTATCTCAAAATGAAAACATTTTTCCAAAAGTGGTGTGAGGCACACCATTTATGCTCAAAAACATTCATAACCATTATTCAAAACATTTCCATCAAACCAATTTAAAATCCACAACTACTACATTTAATTTAAAATCATTTAAAACATTTTTCCCAAAACCCATGTTTACCAACACACACAATCACTTTTCACAAAGGGGTGCAAGCTCACCAAAACACTTTGAAAACCAAAACTCATGCCTTTATAAATCTCAAACCATTCCAAAAAAACAATTTAAGGAACCCAAAACCTCATTTCACATGTTTCACCCACATTTATAAATTAAGGGAAATTTAATTTCTATTTAACACAAAAAAAAGCATAACAACCCAATATCAACACTCAACAAAACACACCATTTTAAACCATTCGTAAAAACTCCCAAAAACATTTTTCATTACACTGTGAAACAAAACCTTTAACAAAAACGCCAAATGGGACACTTATTAGCAGCACATGCAACAAGTTCCAAAACAATTTCTAATATACACTCAACAATGTTCAAAACACAAATTTCATGCTTTAAATTGATTTAAAGTGCCAAAACTCATTTTAATTTTCATAAACTATGTGTAAATTCCAATGAATATTTCTTTTTAGAAATTCTAGGTGTGCACTTTTATGATGAAATAACTCTGTTATTACAAGGCAATGAATAGATCACCATTGGATACTGAGAGACTCATATAAGGACCATACGACCAACAATTAGAATATAAATAAGGTGAAAAAAACATGAAATCAAACTTCCTTTAATTATAAAGGCGAGTGCAAGGGAGACCTACCTTGAATTCATAGCATAATGAAGACAATTCACGTTCGGAACCCCGTGGTAAGGTCCACGTACTGAAAAATAAATATCAAGGACTTAAGAACACACAAAAAAACAATTAGAGTATGCAAAACCATGTGGCGGGGAGAAACTCTCACCTCAAATCCAAAGTGCAAAGACAACGCCCACTCAGAATCGCCCCGCGCGGTTCTAAAGTATCAATTCCTACCCAAACCCACACTTAATTACAAAACCCCTAATCAAACAAGGATAAAAAAACAAGAACAAAATAAATCAAGCAGTAAGGTATACTGGTGGGAAGAAAAATTGTTGATAGGGGCGACGCCGGGAAGGCCCGAACTGGTCAAGGAAACACTGGTAGCGCTGGTTGGCCGGAGAAGGCGTGGTCGACCGGGGAAAGGTGTGACAACCAGCAGGGGTTGCACTGAAGGGTGTCACACTGGCCAGTAGGGACCGCACCAGAGATTACCGCGCTGTCCAGTATGGGCTGCGCTGGGAGATGTCATGCTGAGAAGCAGGATGTTGCGTCGGGGGAGCGACGTTCGCTGGTTGCTAAGCGGGGAAGGTAGGCGAGGCTGCTGCAGGCGGCGATCGGCCAGAGTGAGGAGGTACAACAGCAGAGCGGGCTGCTGGGTCATTGTGGTAGGCTTCCGCGCGGGGCTGTGCACTCAAAAGGGAAGCAGAATAGGAGGCTGGTGGGGTTCTTAGGTGCGCTGGGAAGGAGGGTCAAGGGCCACGTGGGGCGGAGGAAGGTGGAGGCCGACGTGCGGGGGTGTGGTTGCTGCGGCATGCAGGAGGGGTGCGCGGGCTGGCTGGGGTGCGCGGGCTGCCGGAGGTGAGGAGGGGGGCCAAGGGTGGTTCACTATGGCAAGGAGAGGAGGCAACAGGGAGACCAGGCAGGGGCTGCACCAGGTGCGTTGGAGGGGTGGGGTGGGGGGGTGGGGGGGTGGGGGGGGGGGTGGCTGAGGCACCATGATTGTGGCCAGAAAAGGAGAGGTGCGCTACTGGGTAGCAGGGAAAAGAAGGAGAGGGGGTGGCCGCGTGCGGGAAGAGAAGGGGGGAGGCCTCCGTTGAGACCCGCTGGAAGTAGGAGGCCAGGTCGCGCAGTGCACAGGGAAGGGCGCACCACCAGGGGAAAAATGGGGGGAGGAAGATAACAACACAAAAACCCTAAAAAAGGGTAAGCAAATAAAATAAAAAGAAAGAAAGAAAAAAAAAAGAAATAATAATAGTAATTATTATTATAATAATAATAATAATGATAATAATAATTAATCTTCTTAATGGTAATAATAATAATTAATAATTTTCACAAGAATAATAATTGTAATAATAATAATAATAATAATAATAAAAACAATCAAATCATGATGGTAAAAATAAAAATATTACAAGTATTTATTTATTTTAATGATAATAAATTCTTTAAAAAGAATAAAAATATTAAATGACAACAGTTGATGTGTGTTTTAAAGATGAAAACTTTCTATTTCAATTTTTTTTAACACAACGGTATGCATAGTTGTTAGGGCGAGGTCGTGCGGCTTCCAAATTCCCACTCCACCCGTGCTCCCGACGACGTCAACGCCAAAGAGCACACTTTTCAACATAACTCAATGAAACCATTCATTCGGGACTCACCCGAACCCCATAATGATTTATTTAAGGTATAAAATAATTAAATAAATTAAATACACAGGTCGGGGTGTGACAATTCTCCCTACCATAACGCTTTCCGCACCCGGAATACCATGACACTATCTTGTCCATTGATCAACATTTAAGGATTCCACACAACCTGGTCCAATCTCATATCACATGGTCACTCCATCGACCACCGACGAGACTAAACCTCATTGTCCGTAACATAACACTAGCAGAGGAAAGTCCTGAACAGACTCCCCACCATAAGAATTCAACTAGCATGAAATAACGTCTTAAGAGAAAACCCAAAGAGATGGTGGGTCTCTCCACCATAAAGGACCAACCAAATAACGACCAAACGAAAACCCAACTTAGACCTGCACCAGCCTTACTCAACATAGAAAGAGCACAATAAGGAAATTTAAACCACTCACTCCTATTTAAAAGTGATAAGATCTTAAATGCAAATTCCGCACCAACTACAAACCCTAACCCCACAGCTGGGGAGGGAGGGCCCAAGGAATGGATCAATGAAACTGTGACGTACAACTATTCATGACCCATCACTTTGGGATGGACCCATTACTTTGGGATGGACACAAACCAAAGTCGCAACTGATCCATTTCAGTGGTCCATGCAAGGCCACTAATCGGTGACTGACATCCAAAAAGACACAACTACTAACATTCCGCGAGGGATAAGTCCATCACACTCTTTGCGACACGAGAAAATTTACAAACATAAACACTACAATTGTCTCACCACAAGATAGACATACAACCTAAACTAGACTCCTTAAAATTCCCTGGGGTTCCTGACTACGCGCCGACTTCACTCTGAGGCCTTTTGGATGGAGCTCTGATGGATGAAGCGTCTCCTACCTCACAGTCAGGTTCTTATAATCCCAATAAGATATATACATCTTTTGATTTGACAAAAGAAACGACAAAATTTTAAAATAAAAAACATACTGGCATTGAAAACTGGAGTTCATCAAAAGGCCCGCAACATCCCATACATGTGAAAACCCAATACACCATCAGTACACTACAACACTAAGAGATCCCTTACAATAAAAGGAAACATACACAAGAAACATTAAACAAAAACCCAACAACACATCACTTCTGAGAACTTCCTCCACGACGCTTTCTAGAAATGCCCTAACCAAATTGTCATAAGTGACCCAGGTTTCCACATGCCTAGCAGGGCTTCAGAGCACTTGGGCACGATGGATTCTTATGACCCAGCTAGCCACACTGATAATACACAAGAAGCTCTCGCTCCGAAGTGGTTGATGATAGATCCCAAGGCCTATTGATTCCAGGACATGCTCCATCCACTTTCATTTTCTTACTCATTTCCTTTCAAGAATCTTCACCACTACTCATAGGGATCGAAGGAGGGAGGACTACTTCGAGCACTCCTGCCATCGTGGCTTAGACATGAAAAGATCGTCTAGCCACATCGACAAAAGAAGTTAGGTAGGACTCTGAAACCTTCGATTGCAGATTAGGGTAGAGACCCGCCTCGAAGCGTAGAGCCTTCATGGGGTCATCTGTGGCATACCCTGAATCGTAAGGGAATAGCTCCACAAAGTGATGGAAATATTCCAACACGGATCCATCACCCTGCTGCAGACAACACATCTCCATCCTCTTTCTCACCCTTTCTTCCTCAGAGAAATACTAACGAATGAACAAGGACTTGAAAAACTCCCAAGTAAGCTCTTTCCGGGGCTTGTTCCGAGACACTGACTTCCACCACATCCATGGTGAACCTTCAAGCATGAAGGTTGCAAACTTGACCTTCAACGACTCGGGCAACTCAATGAGGTTAAAGTCCCCTTCAATCTTCCACATTCACTTCTATGCTACGGTAGTTTTGGCTTGTCCATAAAAGAGTTGTGGATCTAGCTTTCGAAACTCAAGCATAAAATCCTTAGGTTGATCAACCGTACTATGATCACCCATCGAAGATTCAAGGGGATAACCGTTGGACAAGAAAAGTTAAGAACCCAATCAAGACCAACTCAATGATTGAATAAAAACCTCAAAATCAAACAATTCATAGGTGACAAACTCAAAACACAAGAAAAAAAGTTATCATAACATCAAAACTTTTATCTTTGGGAACATCTTTAATTTAAAACAAGATTGGTGGGTTAAACCCCTGCCATTGGTATTCTTTCGAGTCTCACTCACATGCATGTATCCGTGCCAACCTAGGCATCCATCCACCATACCAAAAATCCGTTCACATTCCAACATACCATGATGCATTTGATCACTTATCGGAACACCAAGGCCAAAACAAAGAAACTTTATTTTCCAAAAACAAATCATTCATACCACTTCTTTTAAAAAATTCCACAAATTAAACATGTCATTTCAAAAAACCATTTTTTTTCAAAACCCCTTTTTTCAAATTTGAACCACTCTCAGAATTCACAGGAGACCTAAAACATCTCAAATAGGGAACTAGTGTTGGTGGGTGACTTGACCATATGGTTGGCGGCCATATGTCAATCACATCACCAACACAGAGAGTCTTTTTGGACAATACCCCTAGCTCTACATGGCTTGCCATACCATACAACTTAGGACTATTAGCAAAAATCCCTTTTTTGTATCCCAATAACATAACGTTCCATAAAAACCCAAAGAAACTAATTAACCCGGACTTACCATGGAAACCTGATGATCAGAACGAGCAAGAGTTCGCGACGCTCTTCCCGCTCCTACCCCTCAAGTCTCGAAAATCCTACTTCGTCTACCTTGACATCCCAAATAACAAAGGGCGCTCTGAAAAGCGAGGTCTGCTAATAGATAACCTCTCTCTGATACCATTTTTTCATGAACCAGCCTGGGTCGACCCTGAACCGGTCACCCGAGCCGGTCCGCGACATGGCCCGAGAGGAGTTCCTGATCCTCCCAGGCTGGCGACAAGTGCTAGGGAATCAACAGGGGATATGGGAACGATTTATCCCAATACAAATAAATTAATCATAATAAGTAATACAGATAAGCTCAAAATAAATAAACCAAATAAAACGAATAAACAGGAACAAAAGAAAATAATGGTAACTGAACTCGACGTCCAAACTAACTCCATGTGACCCCGCGGGTCACCTCTGACTCAACGATCAAGCATCTCCCAAGCTGAGCACACTCATGTTGTAGCCTGCACAAACACTAAAAACAAAAATAACTATAGTCCTGAGTATTAAAACTCAGAAGGATTTCCTGATATCTATTCCCAATGCACTACCTTTAAAAATAAAAGGAACATCATTTCAAGTTTGAACTACAATTTATAAAAGTTTATTTTTATAAGTATTTTACTCAAAAACAAAGTATGAACCATTTCCCTTAACCATTTTCAAATCTATATTCATATCATTAGTGTCAATGGCTTTTAGAAATGGAAAGTGATGTTTATATTTTTAAACTTGTACAAAGAGGATTAGCCACTTTCATTTGAAAACCTTTTTAGAAATGTAATCAAAAACAGTTTACCACTTTCCAAGGAAAAAAAATACACAAAAAAAAACAAAAGAAATCACACAGCAATGACAATGTAGGTATACATATAAGCATCATAATCACTACTGCAAGCAATAAAAGCTGAATAGACATGGGTGAACCTAGGAGATCGAGAATAAATCAGAAGACACCAATACATGAGACCTCATCCCCGTTGACATGTCACACGCGATGAAATCAAAACGCTCCAGATGCTCGACCATCCTTTCTCAGGTAGGCCGAGGCAAATCCCATAAGCACTGAACCCAAACATATCCGCCTACTATGGACCACTGGTCAGTACCATAACCTACCAGTGCGACAATCATTCTTAGAATATTTTCCCAATATGCCAGGTTCCCATGTCTCAAGTATTTAAAAAGGAGTGAGCCAACTATTGCCAACCGAGCATCCAATGACAGTATATATATAATAATAAAGTTCAACAGGACTCACCCCGAGTATCCCCTAGGACTCTTCTCATGCCTTAAAAAAATTATAATTGGTTCCAACCGAAGAACCCTAACATTAGATTCTGAGAATCCCCTAACATGGGCCTCCCACCAATTACATACAACTGATGCATGAAGAACATCCAAGGGAGGGTTTTCATAATAAAAACCTTTCAAAAATTTCACAAAATGGCCAAATGGGCCCTTAGACATGCACAAACAAAATCTTATCTCAAAATGAAAATAGTTTTTCAAAAGTGGTGCGAGGCACACCATTTACACTAAAAAAACATTCATAACCATTCTTCAAAACATTTCCATCAAACCAATTTTAAAAACCACAACTACTCCTTTTAATTTAAAATCATCTAAAACATTTTCACAATACCCATGTTTACCAACACACACAATCACTTTTCACAAAGGGGTGCAAGCTCACCAAAACACTTTGAAAACTGAAACTCATGCCTTTATAAATCTCAAACCATTCCAAAAAAACCATTTTAGGAACCCCAAACCTCATTTCACATGTTTCCGCCACATTTATAAATTCAGGGAAAATCAATTTCTATTTAACACAAAACAAATCATAACAACCCAGTATCACAACTCAACAAAACACACCATTTTAATCCATTCGTAAAAACTCCCCAAAACATTTTTCATTACACCATAAAACAAAAATTTAACAAAAGCGCCAAATGAGTCATTTATCAGCGGCAAATGCAACAAGTTCCAAAAACAATTTCTAATATACACTCAACAAAGTTCAAAACACAAATTTCAAGATTTAAATTGATTTAAAGTGCTAAAAATAATTTTAATTGTCATAAACTATGTGTAAATGCCAATAGAAGTTTCTTTTTGGAAACTCTAGGTGTGAACTTTTATGATGAAATAACTCTAGTGTTACAAGGAAATGAATCGATCACCATTGGATACTCAGCAACTCATCCAAGTACCATACAACCCATAATTAGAATCTAACTAAGGTGAAAAAAATATGAAATCAAAATTCCTTAAATTATAAAGGTGAGTGCAAGGGAGACCTACCTCAAATTCATAGCATGACGAAGAAAACACACGTTTGGAACCCCGTGGTAAGGTCCACGTACAGAAAAATAAATATCAAGGACTTAAGCACATTCAAAAAAAAAACTGATTAGATTATGAGAAACTAAGTGGAGGGGAGAAAATCTCACCTCAAATCCAAAGCGCAAAGACAACGCCCACTCAGAATTATCCCGCGTGGTTCTAAAGTATCAATTCCTACCCAAACCCACACTTAATTACAAAACCCCTAATAAAAAAAGGATAAAAAACAAGAACACAATAAATCAAGCAGTAAGGTATACCGGTGGGAAGAAAAAGTGTTGGTAGGGGTGACACTGGGAAAGCGCGAAATGGTCGGGGCAATGCTGGTAGCACGGGTTGGCCGAAGAAGGTGTGGCCGACCGAGGAAAGGTGCGCCGACCAGTAGGGGTCACACTGAAGGGTGTCACACCGGCCACCAGGGACCACACCGTAGATTACCGCGCTGACCCGTAGGGGCCGTGCTGGGGGATGCCGAACCGAGAAGCAGGATGTTGTGCCGGGGGAGCGGCGTTCGTTGGTCGCTGAGCAGGGAAGGTAGGCGCGACTGCTGCAGGTGGCATTCAGCCAGAGTGGGGAGGTACGATGGTAGAGTGGGCTGCTGGGTCGCTGTGGCAGGCTTCCACGCGGGGTTGTGCACTGCAAATGGGAGCAGAAAAGGAGGCCGGGGGGGGGGGAGGGGGGGTGTTCCTAGGTGCGCTGGGAAGGAGGTCCAAGGGCCATTCGGGGTGGAGGAAGGTGGAGGTCGACGTGCGGGGGTGTGGGTGCTGCACAATGCAGGAGGGGTGCGTGGGCTGGCTGGGGTGCGCGGGCTATAGGAGGTGAGGAGGGGGGCCGAGGCTGGTTCGCTGCGGCAAGGAGAGGAGGTGACGGGTAGACCAGGAAGGGGCTGTACCGGGTGCGCTGGAAGGGGGGGATTGAGGCAAGAAAATGAGAGTTGCGCCACTGGGTGGCAGGGAAAATATGGAGAGTGGGCCATCACGTGCGGGAAGAGAAGGGAGGGGGGCTCCATTGAGACCCGCTGGAAGCAGGAGGCCGGGTCACGCAGTGCATAGGGAAGGGTGTGCCGCCATGGGAAAAATGGGGGGGGGGGATTGCAACACAAAAACCCTAAGAAGTGTAATAAAATAAAATAAAAAAAAAGAAAGGAAAAAAAGAAAAAAAAAGAAAAAAAATAATTATTATAATAATAAAAACGATAATAATAATTAAAATTCTTAACGGTAATAATAATAATTAATAATTTTCCCAAGAATAATAATTGTAATAATAATAATAATAAACAATAAAATCATGATGGTAAAAATAAAAATAATACAAGTATTTATTTATTTTAATGATACTAATGTCTTTAGAAACAATAAAAATATTAAACAACAACGATTGATGTGTGTTTGAAAAAAAAAACTTTCTATTTCAATTTTTTTGGAAGACAACGGGATGCGCAGTTGTCAGGGAGAGGTCGTGCGACTTCCAAATTCCCACTCCGCCCGTGCGCCCGATGATGTCGATGCTAAAGAGAGAGATTTTTAACATAACTCAAAGAAACAATTCATTCGGGACTCACCCGAACTCCAAAATAATTTATTTATGTCAGAAAATAATTAAATAAATTAAATGCACAGGTCAGGGTGTGACACAGTTTCATGTCCATAAGTTTATTCATGATCCTAAATACATGTTCACAATGTTATGAGTGAAGCTTATTATGTGTTTAAAAAGTTATATGTGAACCTAATTACATGTTTACAATGTTTTGTGTGAACTTTACTTAAGTTCACAATGTTATGCATGGACCTGGTCACATGTCCATAAGTTTATGCATGAACATGATTTCATGTTCACAATGTTATGCATGAACCTGATTGCATGTTCACAACATTATGTGTGGACCTAGTTTCATGTCCATAAGTATATGTGAGGGCCTCATTTCATGTCCTTAACTTAATGAGTGGACTTTTTTATACTTATACATGTTCACAATGTTATAAACTAATGTATATGACAAAATTCCATGTCTTATTCCCATGTTATTATTTCATGAATTATGTTCCATATTATCTTTTGATTCATGTCTTGTGAACTAATAATAGTTATTTCATGATTAATGTTTATGATAATTGATATGAATTTTATGATCATTTAATGATATGATCATGTTCTCATGCACATATTCTCATGTTATTCTTACATATCTCCCTTTTTTACCTTTATTGATTATCTAATGTCAGCTCTTTTTTATGTTTCCTTTCCCCAGGTTATGAAGAGTGGTTTTTAAGTAGGAGTACTAAAGGGGAAGATATTTACTGGAGATATTGAAGATATTTCACCAAATTAGAATATTATGTTACATATTTCCAAACACACTAATCTATTATGGTCCTTAGGCATGTATTTTTTTAATATTATAAATATTCATCTAAAATGATGTTATATCCATGTATGTTAATCCTAGTAGCTATAGTTGGTATGAAAGGAAAGGTTTAGTCAACCGTTGGAAACTAGGATGAGAAAATTTTATTTAGATCCCTATGAATATTTATAAGGATATGTTAGGTATGTCTCTAAGGATAAGCCTAAGGTGTTATATATTTAAAATTAGGATCCATGATTTGGGAATCCTATAAGTAATTTTTCATGATTATGTGGTTTTCTACTATGATAAGTGTTTATCACCCTATGTTTTTTGGTTTTATTCAATGGTAGGAACTAGAAGGAACGTGGTTAACATTGAATGTTTCATATGTGGAATGTATGGGAATTATGAAAATAGATTTCTGAAGTGGAAATATCATAAATAGAACTAGGAAGGTGATATGGGTGTTGGTAATAATGATGAAGATAAAGGGACCGAAAACTACATGTGGACGGTATGGGTTGTTCTTCTGGTATTGTTTACATTAAACCCAAGAAACATGATTAGATCATGGTTTATTAACCTTAAGACATATTTAATATTTCATTTTATAAGAAATAGGTATCAAGGAATAATTTGATTATAAAAATCCATCTCTTTATTACACGTTAATACTTGATTTATTACATAAAATTTCACTTCATACTACCTGACAGATAGATAAGTATAGTGTATTTGGGAATTAGGTATATTAAATAATAACTTATAAACATGGGATAAAAAAACATTTTTGAAAACCTCCTGGAGTTGATCATAAAATTCAAATGAACTTAAAACTGCATGAGATATCCGGAGGACAAACATAAAATAGGGGTGAGCTATAAAGCCTGGTAAGGGAATAAAAAAGGCATAACATGAAAAAGATAATACATGTTAGACAATACGAATGTAAATTTAGCATTAAAGGAAGAGTAATAATAAGGAATGATATATCATTATAATAATAACATGGGAAATGTGGAAACAACATACAATATTACACAAGCTTGTGCCAAGGCTCATTGCACATAGAGGACCATGATTCAACGCTCATTTCACATGGAGGAGTATGAGTCATGGATCTTTTCACATGGATGATAATGAGTAAATTCTAGCTTCTATGACTATTTCACATAATTTATCATGATACTAAACATTACCTAATTCATTTGACCTCTATCAGGGTGCACCCTTCAAAATCATTTCATTATCATGCTTAAGTGTGCCACATAGATCATACAACATGAATTCCTTCATCATAATAATTTGTTCCATGGTTATGAAATGTGGAATAAATACATTTAAGTCCCTAATAAATAATTATATATTCATAAAGGTGAATACCCTTGATAGAAAAATTGGTATGTTATTCACTACACGATTATTTTGGCATGGAAAATTGAGGTGAGATTTCGCCAGCATAACGACGTTACATAAAAATTCATAAAAAAGGTTTATAAGAGAGAAAGTGGATATCTCATCATTTGGAGACAAAATGGGAAGTAATTGAGACATGGAAAATCATATCCCAATATTATAAATTTGTAAATAGAAGTCATAAGGTAATGAAGAAATATGAATAGAGAAAAGAATCCTTACGAAATTTCGGCATGGTAACAGGTGTACATAATGGATCATGGGAGGAATAATGAGAGGGAAAGTGGATATCACCACTAATACATAAAATGGAAATTATGGGGGATATGGAATAAAATATGAAAAAATAATCAAATGTAAATAAAAATACATAACATAAAATGAGTTCTTGATAAAAGAGGAGAGTGAAAGATCCATTATGAGATTTCAGCATAGTAACAACTTAGGAAATGGTAAAAATTAGATAGGATAAATGATATCTAATTAAAATAAAAACCATTGGATATTAAGATAAAATTAATAAATCAATGGAAATATAATCAATTGAAATTTAAAAGGACTAATTTCAAAGGAAGTGCATGGATTGAAAGGAGAGGAGAGGAATCCCTTACTTGAATATATGACTCCAAAGGCTTGGGAGGGGCTTCTTAAGAGATTTGGGTTCCTTGGGAGGACTCTAGAGAGTATACTGAAGAGTTTTGTCACTGTAAAATAAGTTTTAGTGAAGATATATAAGATCTTGGGTGGGTTTATATAGGAAATGAGGTGAATTTCTTTATTATTTTTGTTTTGGACAATACATAATAAAATATTTGAAACGACATACCATCCCATGGGTTTTACATGTTTTCTAGTATAGGGGAGTGAATTAAATTATTTTATAAGTCTACGGGTCCAAGATAATAAAATATTTCCCTTTCTTATGTTGAGGTGAGTCACACTTTCCAAGAAATGATTTTGAAATCTTAAAATATATTATAAGTCTTAGAGGATTCACTAAGGCATTATAAAATAAACCAAATAAACTAAAAAACACATTATTTTAAAGGAGAGTCATATGTTTTCTGAGTATACCTTTTATAGTGTTTATTATATTAATATTAGGTCATTATTATGTCGTAAAACACACTGTTTATTTATACGTTATTTATTATTTACCCAAAAAGTTGACTGCCTCAGACAATTATGAAAAATAAACCTTTAGATAATTTCAACATCCAAATTGAAAAAATAATATTCATTTTATCTAAATAATTTTATAAATAATTTTTTAAATATGAAAATTTTCACTTTTAAAATAAAAATCGACATTTATTAAAAATCGATGGGTTTTGGTAATAACAGTTTTCAAACCCTAATAAAAATTACATTTGACTTCATAAAAATTTTATGATCATTTATATTCAATATGATTTATTTAATAATAATATTTTGTTAAAATATTGTTTGTTTAAAAAACCCATTAACTCATCAAAATAAATTTCTTAATTGAATTTGAATATTAACCAAAAATAATATTTACACTTTAAAATAATTTAAAAAGTAACAATAATAGGATGAAAATGTATTCATAATTTTATAAAAATAATAATGTACATAGTCCTAATTATATGGTCTTGTTACATATCCCTTTACTACACCATCATATTCCCTAAGAGTAAGGTGTTTGATGGTGGGGCTTTCATGGGGTCGTTCAGTGAACATGGTCTGGGTCGTCATCTATAATACCTTGAACTTCTCCTGTAAATGGTTTTACTCATGATTAAGTTGTTCAATATCATCATGCACTTGGTCTAGGAGAAATACCATAAATGATATCTCCCTCGAAAGCTCTGATAAATTGGCTTCATAGGGTACGATCCTACTTGTTGAGGCCATCACTTCCTTTGTCTGTGACAAATTTATTTTTTAAAACCCTATATTTTTATTAGTCATGTGGACAATGGTCAACAACTATATTATCAATGGTAAAGATGATTAATGGTAACTTAAATCCAATTTTATTTAATAAAAAATAAGTTCACGATTTTTCTATAACCATAATACATTTAATTATATAAAAAATGGGAATTTTATTCATAATTGTTGAAGTCATTACCATCTTCCCCCCTTTAAAAATTTCACCCTAGACATTTCCTTTTCCCACACTTAAAATAGATGATGGTAACTCTATATATCACCTCTTCCGGTTCCCATGTTGTTTCTTCAAACTTGTGGTTTCTCCACAACACTTTTAATAAGGGTATTGTCTTATTTTGTAGAACCTTTTCTCTACGATCTAAGATCTTCACCGACTACTCCTCATAAGAATGTTAATTATTTAATGGTACCACCTTTGGATTGAGTACATCTGATGGGTCTAGTATGTAATTTATTAAGAGGGATACATGGAATACATAGTGTACTTGAGACATTTTTGGTAGGATTAATTTTTGATAGGACACTTCTCTGATGTTATCAAGGACCTCAAAAGAGATTATCTACCTTGTACTATGCTTTCCCTTCTTCCCAAATCTCATAAAATTATTCCTTAGGGATATGTAGAGGAATACCATGTCTCTAACATCAAACTCTAGGTCACATAAACTATTTTCATTAAAGCTCCTCTGTTGACTCTGATAAGCTTTGATGTGATGTTGAATTTTCTTAACCTTCTCCACCATTTCATCGACCATTTTAGGACCTAGAAGTTTTCATTCCCCAATTTCATCCTGATATTCCTTTGTTCTGAACCACTTCCCATAAAGGTATTCATAGGGATTAATTTTGATGATCGAGTGGAGGCTATTTTTGTAAGAGAACTAAAGAAGAGGGATATACTGGTCCCATCCTCCTTTTAAGTCAATTGATAATTCCCTCAATATGTCGTAAAGAGTTTGATCTAGGGAGAAATCCTCTCAAATAACAATGAAGTGTGCAGTCTTTGTAAGGCAATCCAAAACAACCCAGATATAATTATTTCCCTTGAATGTATTTGGAAGTTCAGTGACAAAGTACATGGTGAATTTTTCCCATTTTCATGTTTCTATGGATAATGGTTGCATCATCCCCTTAGACTTATACCTTTCAGCCTTCATTTTATAACATACTAGACACTTCGATATATAATCAGCAGTATCCTTCTTCATACTATCCAACAAGTAGTGCTCTTGGAGATCTCAAAACATCTTTTTGTTTCCTGGGTGAATGGAGAGAGTCAAATTATATGCATCATCCAATAATTCCTTCTTTAACTCAGGATGTTATGGAACACATAGTCATAACCCAAAGCTCACAATTCCATCTTCATTAACATTGAACTCTAAGGATTTCCCTTTTCTTATAGTTTCCACCTTCTTCTAAATTCTCATATCATCTTTTTTAACATCTTTTAACCATTCAAGAAGAGATGGTTGAGAAATAATCTGTGAATGGATTGATAACATTTATTTCTTTATGATTCCTACGTCCATCCTCTTAAAATCTAAGAATATCAGATCCTTATCAATTCTCATTGATGATAAAATTTTTGGACCCTTTATACTAAGAGCATCGACTACTTTGTTCTCTTTCCCAGGACGGGAGTGGATTGAGTAGTCATAATCCTTGATGAGCTCTAACAATCTTTATTGGGATATATTATTCTCTTTATGTGTGAATACATATTTGATATTTTTGTGATCCGTATATATTTATTAATTCTACCCAAAGAGATAATTCAACAAAATTTTCAAAGATTAGATCACTGATTCTAACTATAGATCATGCATCAAATAGTTTTTCTCATGAATTTTCAAATTCCTTGAATCATAGTCTATGAATTTGTCATTTTTCATCAATTTACAAACAAATCCCTTCATCGTAGAATCGCTAAAAATTATGAAAATTTCCCCACCTATGGGTAGTGTGAGCATAGGGGCAGTGAAAAGACTCCTTTTCAACTCCAAGAATATTTATTCACTTTCACCATTCAAGAAAATTTGTCGGCCTATCGAGTTAGATACTTAAGTTGGTTTGACGATCGTGGGAAATTTATCACAAATCGGTGATAATATCTAGATAACCCAAGAAAATTATGGATATATATCAAATTTTTTGTCCTTGACCGTCCTTCAATTTCTTTTGTCCTTGAAGGATTCACAAATATCTTATTTCTTGTGATGATATTCCGCAAATATGGGACTTCCATCAACCAGAACTTACACTTGATATACTTTTCATAGAGATTCTACTTTCTCAAGGTTTTTAGCATGTTTCTTAGTTTCTCCTCCTGGTCCTCCTTGGTTTTGAATTATATTATAATATCATCTATAAATACTACCAAATTGGTTTTGAGGTAATCTCTAAAGACTCTATTCATCAATTCCACAATGTTTTTCAGGGAAATAGTGTGTCCAAATGGCATCACTATGAACTCATAGTGCCCATGCCTTATACGAAAAGGAATCTTGGGGATATCCTCCTTCTCCTCCCTTACATGGTAATATCCCGACTGTAGATCCACCTTAGATAGGTATTGTGATCCATTTAGCTAATCTAACAAGTCATCAATTAATGGAAAAGGATACTTATTCTTTATCATGTTTTTGTTGAGATCCAGAAAATCAATGAAAAAGCATATTGACCCATCCTTATTCTTGACAAAGAGGACTGGTTCACCCCATGGTGAAGCACTTCGGCATATGAACCCTTTATCTAGATTCTACTATAGTTGTTTCTTTAGCTCCTCATGTTCCACAACATCCATCCTATATGGTGTCTTGGATATTATAAATGCCCATGGTATGAGCTTGATTGAAAATTCAACCACTCATCTAGGGGGAAGACTAGGAAATTACTCAAGAAAAAATCATCCTATTCCCTTAAAATTGGCATGTATTTGAGGATGGTTCTTTCCTTATAATAAATTATTTGATATAGATATGGTTCCTCATAGGGAAATAATATCCATTATTGAGATGATGGTTCTAAAGAATATTCATCCTCCTCCTTACACATTTATTTAATTGAGGGTCAATTCTCTATATGGAGAGTGATTTCCCTCTCATGATAGTTTATGTTGTCTCTGTATAGGGAAAGATAATTCATTCTTGAAATTGTATCAAATTCCACCAAGGAATGTATCAAAATGTTCTCTGAGATGTTCAACGCACAAAAATTGATAGGGAAGGTGTTATATACTTGGGATGCAATAATTTCCCCATTTTTCATTTTCACTGAAATCTCTTCTTCCATGATTTTTTGTGGTTTTTGAATAGTTCTACAAAAACTTTATTGATATAAAAGAATACATAGAACCAGAATCAAAGAGTATGTTATCTATTCCAGAATGAATAACTAGAATACATGTCACCACTTCATTTTCGGAATTTACTTTAGTGGTAGTGATAGTAAAAGATCACCCTTGGTACCCTGGAGTTTGTTGGTTTCCTTAAAAAACCACTGGCTTAGGGAACTTGTTCACAATGTTCCATGGTTCCATGAAATTGAAGCAGTGAACAACATGTTGAGGATTGACTGAATAATTCCTTTCCTCTATCACATTGGTGGGTTTCTCCTATTGGAGATCATTAGCCAGGTTTCCTTCTCTTCCACACCTAATGCATTTATTTATTCCCTTTATTCAATTTCTGGGGTGCTTCTTCCCACAACTCTGACAAATTGGATACTAAAATTTCATAGAACCTTTGGATTTATCCATAATACTACTATAATTAAATTCCACTTTCTTCTTCGTATCCCCTTGATACCCCTGAGATTCACTGATCTCCATTTCGACTTTGAGGGAACATTGGAAATTTTTTTCATAGCTATCAAAGTCATGGATTGCCAAGGATTTTCCTAGACTAGGATTTATCCCACCAAAGAAGTGGTCAAACTTGCATTTAGGGGTAATGAAAAAACAGGAGGTGTGTCATGAAAGTATTGTGATGTTTTCTCTGTACGCCTCAATAGATTCATCATCCTTTTGTATGAGTGCAGAGAAATCTATTTCCATCTTAAGATATAGGGTGCTGGGAAAATATTTTTCAAAAAACATTTTCAAGAATTCTTTCCACACCATTTCTATGATCTCTTCCTTAGGCTTCATATTATTAATCAATGTACACCACTGATCAGCTTCATCCTCCATATAATAAACACCTATAATAACCTTCTCTTGTCCAACACATTGAAGGTTGGAGAAGATATTTTCAATGGAGTTTATTCATTACTACACAATTAAGTGATAAATTGATCCATTAAAATTAGGATGCCTTTTTTGTATGAAGCTCTCAATTGAATGTATTTCACTCTTTGGGGGGTTTGGCTGCTTCTCTTGATCCAGGTTTCAATTTAAAACTTGTGTTAACTGAGAGAGTATCATGAAATGTTTTTCAATTCCCACTCTCATCACATTGGGCAACTTGTTGGGGAAATCATCACACTTCCCTTCAAATTGGTTGTTAACATGATTCCCCCTATTCTTGGACATTGTCTAGAATAAAAAAAGAGAATTAGGGATCAGTATTTTAAAATTATACACATAAAGGAGAATCTAATGAAATTGAATGGATAACTTATAAATTTCATTTAACTCTTTAACTTATGAGTTTATAGGATTCATTCTATGTTATTCATGATATAATTCATAACATAAATTCTTATGGTCATTCCTTTTTGTTCCCTTAATTATGGTTTATTATGAGCTTATGAATTTACCAAAGCATATATCCCGGGAGTGTCAAACTAGGTGTGCATTAAAGCCCATTTTTCTATACCATATTACCACAAGTGAAGCCCGGAATATCTTGGAAGAGTTGTTACCCCTAGGTACATCTATTCTAGAACCACATCCACTTGTAGTATCTATACAGGGATGTATTTTCTTAATAAACCACTAACTCCATACTTACAAAAATTTAGGGATGTTTCTCATATTTAGTCATATCCATAAGGAATTATCTAGATTTCCCTAATCCTATACCTTTCACTAGAGTTTTCTAATAATAATCCCAAAAATAACTAAACCTATCCACTGATACCAACTATAAAAACCTATCTCTTTATTACACATTGATACTTGATTTATTACATAAAATTTCACTTAATACAAACTGAAATATTGATAAGTCTAGTGTATCTGGGAATTAAGTACATTACATAACTACTTATAAACTTGGGATACAAACATTATTGAAAACCTCCTTGACATGATCGTAAAATTTCAATGAACTTAAAACTGTATGGGATATCCTCTAGAAAAACATAAGAAAGGGGTGAGTAATAAATCCCAATAAGGGAATAAACAAGGAATAATGTGAAAAAGATAATACATGTTATACAATAGGTATGTAAATGGAGGATAAATGGAACATGAATAAAAAGAAATGACATAGTATGATAATAATAACATGGGAAATGTGGAAACAACATACCAGATGACATAATCATGAGCCAATGCTCATTTCACATAGAGGATCATGAGTCAAGGTTCATTGCACATAGAGGAGCATGAGTAAAGGATCATTGAACATGGAGGATCATTATTCAAGGATAACTTCCAAGACCATTCCACATGATTTATCATGATACTAAACATTACTCAATGTATTGGAGTGCTATCAAGGCCCATCCTTCGTAATCATTTTGTTCTCATGGTTAAGTGTTCCACACAAAACATACAACATGAATTCATTCATCATCATTATTTATTCAACATTTAAGAAATGTGTAATGTGTAAATTTAAGTCCCAAATCAATAAGTATATGTGCATAAATGTGAATACCCTTGATATAAAAATGGGTATGGTATTCACTACACTATTATTCTCACATTGAAAATCACAGTGAGATTTTGGCAGCATAACAACGTTATATAAAAAATTATAAAAAATGTGTGATGAGAGAGAAAGGGAGTATCTCAAAATTTTTACATAAAATGGGTGGTAATAGGGACATGGAAAATCATATCTCAGCATTATAAATTTGGAAATAGAAGGCATAAGTTCATGAAGAAAGATGAATATATAAAATAATCCTTATGAAATCTCAGCTTGGTAACGGGTGTACATAAAGGATCATGGAAGGATTAATGAGTGTGAATGGATCTCTCATAATTTATACATACAATGGAAAATATGGGGGATATGTAATAACATATCCCAAAATATGAAAATGGAAATTAAAGGACATAATATAAAAGGAGTTCTTGATAATAGAGGAGAGTGGAAGATCTCTTATAGAATTTCAGCATAGTAACGACTTAGGAAATGGTAAAAAAGAGAGAGGATAAATGATATCTCATTCAAATAAAAACCATTGTATAATAATTAAATATTAATAAATTAATGTAAATATAATCAATTGAAATTTTAAAGGACTAATTTCAAAGGAAGTGCTTGAATTGAATGGAGAGGATAAGAATCCCTTACGTGAATGTATGACTCCAAAGGCTTGGGATATGCTTATTGAAAGCATGAGGTCACATTGAGAGGACTATATGGGAGTATATTGAAGAGTGTTTTCATTATCCAAGGAGTTATAGTGAAGAGAAATTGGAGTTTGGGTGGGTTTATATAGGAAAGGAGGTGGGGGTCCTTATTATTTTTGTTTTGGACACTACATAATAAAATATTCAAAACCAAAAACCATCCCATGGTTTTCCCATGTTTTTTGGTAAAAGGGATCACCGTACATTATTTTTTAAGGAAAATGGCCAAATATAATAAAATATTTACCATTCTTATGAGGCGGTGAGTCACACTTTCAAAAAAATGATTTTAAAATATTAAAATATAAGTCCTGGAGGATTCACTATGGCATTATAAAATAAATCAAATAAACCTAAAATAACATTATTTTAAAAGAAATAAATATATTTTTCCAGGTATACATTTTATTGTATTTATTACAACACTATTTGTTCATTATGATGTCATAAAACACGCTGTATATTTATACGATATTTAATTTTTACCAAAAAATTTGACTGTCTCAGAAAATTATGAAAAATTCACCATTAGATAATTTTGAAATCCTGATTTGAAAATTAATATTAGTTTTATCTAAATAATTTTATGAACATTTGAATTTTCACTTTTAAAATAAAACCCAACATTTATTAAAAGTTGATGGGTTTTGAAAATAACAATTTTCGAACCCAAATAAAAATTACATTTGACTTCATAAAAATTATATGATCATTTACATTCAATAAAATTTATTTAATAATATTATTTTTTTAAAATATTATTTATTTCAAAAATCTGTTAATTAATCAAAATATATTTCTTAATTGAATATGAATATTAACCAAAAATACTATTTTTGCTTTAAAATCATTTAAAAAGTAACAATAATAGGATGCATATATATTCGTTATTTTATAAAAAAATTAATAATGTACATAATCCTAATTCCAGGGTCTTAATACATACCACTTTATTATTCCAACATACACCGTAAGAGTAAGGTGTATGATGGTGGGACATTTATGGGGTCGTTCAGTGAACATGGTTTGGGTCGTGTCTCGATGAGCTTGAACTTCTCCAGTAAACAGTTTCGCTCATGCTTAAGTGGTTGGAACTTATCTTGAGATTTTTCTAGGGAAAAGCCCAAAAATTATATCTCCCTCAGAAGATTTGATAAATGTGCTTCATATGGTATGATCCCACAATGGCTAGTCACATCCTTTATTAGTGAAAATAGATTTTTTTAAATCGTATATTTATTCTAGTCACATGATCAGTGTTCAAAAGCTATATTATAAACAGTAAAGATACTTAACGTTCATTTATATCCAATTGGATATAACAATAACAATAAGTGCATGTGTTTTTTATAACCATAATACCTTTTATTAAATCAAAAAGGGGAATTTTGTTCATAATAGTTCAGGTCATTACATTGATGAGGCCTGAGTAATGGTTCAAAAATAATGTTTATGATTGAAGTGTATATGTTTTGAAATTCAAATATTATGTTATTTTAATCATAAAGTATTTAAATATTTTTTATAAATTTTTTTCTTTATGTATTTTCAATAATGTGTTAAATGATACTATTGACATAGAAAATTTATTAAATTTCAAGGTTACATTAAGGGAAGGGAACCCTTACCATGTTCTTAAGGATGATAAAATGTTATTTTATATTGATAAAGGGATGATGATATGGATACAGTTAATTGGATAGTATTTATGACATCATAACTAATAAAGTATTTTTTTTGGATAAGTGGTCTAGGTTATCATGAATTATGTTTAAAACTTAATGGATTTAATGAATATATCTATTAATATTTGGAATAAATAATCATGCATGTTTTCAAAAAGGATTTATAGTAATTTAGTTTATTACCATGTTTCAAGAGAATATACAATGAGGATGTTCACATGTTTGTAATGTGACAAACAAGAGATACTTTATGATATGTGGGATCAATGTTAAGCCAATTTAGTGACATTATTTATATAGTTTTGTAATTTCATCTTCTAGAAGGTTTGAAAGGTTGACCATTTATGGAATTGATGAAGTTAAAATTTAGATGACGTTTGTGAGATTAAAGTAATATCTCACCATATGAGGATTTATGAATATGGATAACCTGTGCTAACCATTTTGTTGTGATACTAACTGTTGGAATATGGAATGACTTATCATTCTATGTATGGATCTCATGATTTGTTAGTTATATAGGAATGAAAAACTCACCATCATTCCCTAGAGTAAGAGGTGAAGTGTGAATTGATCAAGGAAAAAACAAAGGGTGAGATTATACAAATGAAAAGGAATAAAATCAAGTAAGTATATTTACTTATATTCCTAGATAGTGAAATAATTTCTCAAAAATAGAAAAAGGATATTGAAAAAAAATTATCCTAGCATCTTCATTTATGATGAATCAGATGGTCCCTTACATCATTAAAGATTTATGGTTCCGTGATCACCCACTTATGTTGATCAATGTTCTCTATAAATATCCATTAGAACTTAATAGCTATATTTCTATTCTATGTCCATGATTTCACTTTCCACCTATATTCTTCCATGTGGAAACCTAGTTATGAGTTAGTTTTGGTAACTATCATGTTTTTAACTCTCCCTTTCTAACGTAAGTTTTAGTATTAATTTTTATGATTTTGTTTTCTATGAATATAACTTTCAAGTATTAGACCTTTGATAACCCAGACGAATTTAGAGGATGAAATTTATTTTAAGGGTGGAAGAATGTAATACCCAAATATTTTTTGAAATAAATTACTTTCATTAATTTAATTTGTTTTATATTTTTTCACATAACACTAAATATATCTTTTGTTATATGAAATCACTAAGTGTGGATTGTGTTATACAAAACACCAAGTTAAGCTTGTGCTACACACTAGTCTTAGATTATCTTTCAGTACACACAACACTATGTTTTTCTTGTATTATAAACAATACCAATTCTATTTAGTAGCTTTCATTACATGCAAGGATGAGTTCAACCAAACTACAATATACTATTAATAATACTATTAAAATGTTAATATAGTTACCATCAAGTAATTGGAATGGAAGTTAAGAATGAGATTAACTAAATTGTATAAATATGATTTAAACATGTATATAAATGAATCCTTTGGTTATCAATTATTAGTTTTGAATGAAATAACTATTTTAAAATAAAGAAATTACCTTTTTGTGAAAACCATTTTTCTATGTAGAAACACAATTTTATCTCAATAAATTAAAAAAACACTTTTTATTAAGGTTTTAAATATAATTTATATATTATATATTAAATAAATATTTATTATAATTTTCCAATAGATTTTATAGTTATAAGATAAGAATAAATCCAATTTTATAAATAAAATGATGTATTTTTCTAAAAGTTAATTTTACCGCCTTTTAATAGAGAACCCATTTTAAATATAATTTTTGAAAATTTTATAATTTTTATTTGAAAATTTTAATTTAATTTTTGAAATATAAATATCAAAATTTACTTTTGATGAATTTTTGGAATTTTTCTGAGAAGTTACATTTTTTGATGAATAAGAAAAAACACTGAATTTTAATTCAAATTTTTTTTTCAAATATTTAATTTATATATTTAAATTATTTTTTGTTTTTATTTTAATTTTTATCATTTAATAAAATTTAGGTCATTGGAATTTATTTCACATTGAAATTGGATATAAAATCTTAGCAAACATTTTAACATTTTTACTATAAAAACCTGTATTGTCTTCCCGTCTACGAGATTAATTTTAAATTAATTTCTACCACTTATGTTATTCAAATTTAAAAAAATTGATTCCATATTTATAATAATCATAATTTATAATTTCTCATAATTTTATCTTAGTTTTGGAGCAATAATATAAGTGAAGGTGATTTAAATTAATTACAGCGATTAAGAGGAAAATTAGGTTAACAAGAAACTAAACATTAAATGTAATGTCCAAAATGACCTAGAAACTTTTCCAAAATCTATTTTATATTATTATTTATTATATATACTCCCATTTATCTAATTTTTAACATTATTGGACCCACTTTACATGGAAAAAACGTGGGTGGAATTCCCTTTCAAAAAATTTACAAGAATATCACTCCTCCTCTACTATAAAAAAGGCACTCACCCCTAACATTTATTTACACATATAAAGACCTTTTTATCACCCAAAATCTACTAAATTAATCTCAAAAAATACCCTCCTTAATCATAGAATCATCCCTTTGAGAAAAAAATCCATCAAAGGAATCCCATTGGTGCAAACCAAAAAGAGTTACCCAAAGAAGAGGTAACATCTTTCTTCAATCTCTTTTGTTTTATTTTCATTCTACGAACCCTAAAATATTCTTATTCCAGGATTAAATAATAATATAAGTATATAAAATATACTGATATTTTTTCATATTATGTGTTTTACCTAAACTTACTCACACTTCCATCAAATGGGTAACGAACTTACCATTCATGTACGGTGAACTACCGCCTCACGAAATGATGATTGTTTGTTTTTTTACCACCTCTAATGGTGGGAATTATGATATAAAACATATTTATATAAATTTTGTGTGATATTTATAATTAATTTATGATTTTATAATTACTATATAACACATATTTTCTATTTTTCTATTTTTTGTAAATATGATAACTTTGTTTGTGGATGTGTGGACTACCGCCTCCTCAAAGCGATGCGATATGTTCACAAACTACATGGAAGGTATTAAGGATGAGTTTAGTAAAAAATATGTGATATAAATTAAATCTATATTATATTAATTACATAATTTAATTTCTGTAAATATAATACATTATTTTATTTATCACTCTTTTCACCCACTATAGGATGATAACATCATTTGTGGATGTGTGGACTACCTCCACCTCAACATTATGTGATTAATTTTATATCATAATAATTATATATATAAGTATATATTATTAAATAACATGGTATCTATGATATATTGATCAATCTAGAAAAATATACTATTACGTACTTTATTTCCATAATGATCATTGAAATTGGTAACATTACTCATTTGTATGTACAACCTACATCTCCATGATTGTAACATTGGTTCATTTTTTATAACTATCTTTATTGATTAGTTTTAAAAGTAAAAATTATGTATAAATATGATAATTATATAAATATTATTATTATGGTTATGTTTAGATAATTACCCCTTTGAATATTTTCAACATACCAATGTCATTTTTAACACATGGGCTAGATTTGGCCAAAACACCTGATGCCAACTTATTTGTTTATGTAGTTTTATAAAAAATTATAATAAGTGATTTAAAAGTAATAATAAAATTTAAAATTTTTATGAATCAACTAAATAATTAAAATAATTTTATTATTCAGGATGATAAATACATATGTGACAAGTCGGGATCAAGGTAGAGGAATTTCATCTCACTTTGTATTTTTGTGAGATAAAAGCCATATTCACCACTTGATTGATTTGTGTGGGTAATAAAATACCCTATTAAATGTTATATTATTAATGAAATTTGTTTAATTATAAAATAATCTTTAATTGATATTATTATTTCATGGGAATCACAATTCTGAAGTTACTCAAGTAGTAATGGTTTTCTCATCTCACTTTCATTTAATGTGAGACATAAGCCATGTCCAACACCTATTTCTTGTATGTGGTGTATATACTTCCCATGAATGTATTATATGATTATTATAATTAAATTAATGGGTATTTACATATCCATATGATGATACCTCTTTTATGGGGTTTATGTTTCAAAAGTTATCAAATCGATAAAGTAAATTTTCCACAATATGCCTTCTTTGAGGCACATGCTATGTTATGCACCTATATTCTTCCAAGAGGTATGTACACCACCTTTTGAAATATTATATCATAGACCTATTTGTTTTAATGATATTTTAATGTTCATTTAACTTTAGTTTCTTACATGGGGAGTATAATTCAAAGTTACCAAGTGGTAAGAGTTTATTGAAACAATCTCATCATTTATCGATATTATTTATGATTATTCTTCCATTGATGAAATATCAAGATCAATCTATCATGAGATCTCATGAATTTTATTCTGATGTGGTAATTAATGATATATTAATTTATTGGTACCATTTTCCACTCATTGGCACTTAATATAATTAATTAAATGTTTTTAATAAAATTCTATATCATTTCTCATTTCGGTTGGAAAACTATGTTATTTCAAAACCATGTTTTCTAAAAATGTAATAAAAAATGTTTTATTATTATCATATAATGTTTAAAGGAAAATTTTACCCATGTTTTAATCTTTTAAGAAATAATTTTAAAATAAATCGTCTGGTCGATTTCCGATCAAGGAACTTTGCTAAAAATTTAAGGCGTGAAAGGAATGTTCTACACGTATAGACTCACCCACCGTCTTGAGAATAATTTCTTTGAAGCTTCATTTTTAAGTTTAAAAGTTTATTTTCAAATATTGTTTTTCTCATATTCTCGAAATTTGTTGGTTTTAAATTGGTTTTCAAAGAAAATTTATTTCCAAACTTTTTATACATAAAAAGTGTTTTACATGATTATCAAAGATTAATTATAAGTTTTAGATAATATTTTAAAAGAAAAAGGTTTTCAAAATGAATTATGATTTAAAAATCATTTTTAAAAGTGGAAAATATATTTTCCTCAACAAATCTTTTAAATGAAATTGTAAATCTTTCTTTATTGGAAAAGTTTTTTTGAAAAGTTTTTATGAAAAGGATTTCAAATAAAGGCTATTTTCATTAAGAAATGATTTTTGTGATCTTTCAAAATACTTATCCATACAAGATGACTTAATTTGTTATATTTTATTATTTTCTGGGGATATGATACAAGAATACCATTCATATTCTTTCATTTATGGTTTTATTTTGATGGAATAATTTTTATGTGTAATGCCCCGACCCTAGTTACCCAGAATCGGTGCATTATTACGTAACATTGGCATGATCACAAAAGATCAAGTCTCAGAAGACCGATTAGTTTAGAAGCCTTGGAAACACTAGATACATTCATAAATGTTACATTACATCATAAAGTGAAAAATCACAATAACATAGTCTCTATAGTCCACACCCTTCAGAATATCCCTGTAGGTCAGTTATAAAATATTTCTTCACATCCTGGGAAAATAAAACATATAAAGGGGTGAACTTAGATGCTCAGTAAGGATAACAATACAGCGGAAACTTTCATAAATAAACATAAACATTTAAGGAAATTTATAACTAAAAAAAATCCGTTTAAACTTGAACTTCAGCATAATATGGAAAAAATAAAATGAAATAATTTCATTTAATTATTCACATGGATGTTCTACTAGTCGAATAATCAGATAAAATATCAATAACCACTTTCATAATGGTGGAATGCATAATTCCAGACTATCATAACCACGTCTCCAAGGCCTCGTGCCAAGACTACAAATAATATTTTGTCAGGTCCTCGTGCCAAGACACTAGTTTGTCTCATGAGACCTACCGATGCAATTTTTTTTGAAGATACTTACGTTTAAAATTGTTCAAATATACTCTAGTGTTTTTCTGAAAACATTATGCAAGTTTCTGAAAACAAAATAACTAATTATGAGACCGATCGACTAATTATAGGCCATGATGGGTCCATGCCCAATCCCTTCCTATCTACCACACTCAAGAGTCGGGTTTTCTGAAAACATTTTTAAGCTTGCATTAAATACGTATACATTTGCACTGGATTTTCCTATATTTGAGAGAAATATCTCTCTCTTTTTTTGAAATCATTTCAAAATCACATAATTATAAAAGAAGGCCTTTATTTTGAAAATATCCTTATAATAATGTAAGGGAAGATTCAAAGGAGTAATAACAGCGGAGAATAACCGCACCTTCCGTATAAGTTAAAAAAAACATTCTTACATTAGTTTTGTCGAAAAGGTCAAAAAGTAACTTGGTTGGAAAACGATGGAAAGATTCCTTTAAAAACGTATACGATCAAATAAAGATATAAATGACATTAACCCACTATCTATTAAATAGTAAAACTATTTTGAAAGACATTTTTAAGAAACATGGATGAGGATGATAAAGATTTCCCAGTAGATAATTACGTATAAACAACCTCGGATAATGAAGAGACTGCGAAATAAACCCATACCAATTTGGTAACTTATGAAACATACACCCCATGAAAGAGGTATCATACTATGAATATGTAAATACACACAAATTAAAGTGTATTAAAAAAAATAATACAATTTATGGGTAGTACATATACCATAGAAAAGGTAGTAGTGGCAATATGGCATGAATCTCACGAAAATAAAGAGAGGGATGAAAACCCCTTACCTCGTGTCTGACTTGACTCGATCATTATTTAACCTCCCGAATAATAAAATAGAGTTAATTTATAGTTTCTTAAGAACCTTTTTCAAGGTCATTATTCCTGTTTTATATCACTTATTACCATGTTATAAACATTATGTAATTATTTAAGTTAATAACGGTCGTTTTGTCGATCTTTGGTACATGAGTTAAAAAGAAACTTCTTATAATTACAAGTTGTTCATGTAGTAAAATATCCATTATATCCAGAATTATATTCATGATGTAGATATTATATATATCATATATATCCAATATATACATTCATTTATAATATTACATAACATTTAGAGGTAATAAATGAAATACACCGTTCATGGAGACGGTAAGCCGTAGGTACGCATGGACACTACTTTCATTTCTATTTCATACTTAATGGAATGAAATCATAATGATATAAAGGTATATTACAATTCCAGTATAATATCATATATAATATCAATTACTCCATCCTTTATACGTCCCACATATGGCATTAATGATTCAAATCACTTTGAGGGGGCAGTAGTCCGCACTTCCTAAAAGGAAATTATCACGTTTACCCATAATGGAAATCATAAAGGTATGCCATAAATAAGGAATGAAGAGCCATAAGAAAAACATAAACATAATATATATCATATATAAATATAGTGACATATTAATGGCCACCATGATAGGTGTTAAAAGAAGATTTAACAATCATAGTTTCGTGAGGCAGTAATTCGCCACCCACAGAAACAGTATGTTCTTTATCCATTAGACGAAGGTGTGTGTAATTTTAAATCAAATAATTCTCATAAAAACATCCTAGTATATTTAAGATACTGGTGATGTTACAAAAGAAAGGAATAAAAATAGTTTAAGGGGTTGGAGAAGAAAAATAAAACAAAAGAACACAAGTGAAGACATTACCATTAAATCGGGTAACTCTTTTTTATTTGAGCCAAAGGCTTCCTTGGGAACACTTCTGCCCAAAGTGAGGCTTCTATGAGTAATATAGGTTAGTTGAGAAAGTATTTGGGCAGAGTTTGGATAAACAAAATGTATTTTAAGGTGTGAATAAGGTGGTAGAGGTGGATGCCTTTTATAAGAGGAGAGGAGGGGCACTCTTGGAATGTCATGAAATGTTACATTATTATGAAATACTTTTCGGATTTCAAAGGTCCCAAAATTATATATTTCGATGATAAGGTGATAAGGGTTCGAAATATAATCATCAAATAGGTTTTTAACAAGTGTAAGTTATATATTTTACATTATAATTTCATTTTATTTAAAAAGTTCGTTAATGAGGTAATCACTGCCTCATCATGGTGTGATAAATAAATTTATTTATTTAATGCCTAAAAATTATAAAAAAATTATAATGATGTAGGAAATATTTTTATATTTCCAATGGATATTTATAGTCTAAAATATAACTTGTATAACCCCTTGTAAAAATTGTTTTAGTAAAACAATGCATGTTTGTGACATTTTTATTTTTACTTTAAATAAAAAGTTATTAATGTCATTTTCTTACCCAAGTGGCTCCATGAGGTCCCCAAGTTGACCCATGGATTGTCTTGGTCGTCCATGAATCATCCAATAAGGGCAGTACAAGTGTAAAGGTAATTTTATATTATTATAACATTATTTTTACCTTAAATTACACTAATTACCTTTAATTGCGATTAATAAAACTTAAAAGTTACTATTCACAAATAAATTATTTTAATCCCATTGAACCACATTTTACTTTATAATGAAAACCATTTATGTCAAATTTTTGAAAATCAAATCACAAAAGTGGTAAAGTTTCATTTAAATGAAAAATAAGTTTTTTAATTATCACTTAGTGGTTTCACTATTCATAAAAAATTGAAGTTTTTCAGAAAAATACCAAACAATTCACCCTAAGATATAATTGATATTCTAAATTCAAAAATTATGTCTACTTTACAAAATTCCAAACATATAAGTTTCATTAATTAATTTAATAATTAATTTCTGTTGTCACAACAAATAGTGTGTTTTTTAAGAAACAATATATATCAGAAGATTGACAATTGTTTATGTCAAATTCAAAGTGAAATTAATTCTAATGACCACCATTGAATAAAATGGTAAAAATATATTATAATTATACTTTAAAACCACTCAATAGTATAATTTTTCACTATAAATTATTTTGATTAAAAAGGTTGTTTTTAAGTATTTTTCTATTCATAGAAAATTGGAAGTTCTCAGAAAATTACAAACATTTCAACTTAGGATAATTTCGATATTCCGAATAAAAAAATGAAGTCCATTTTGAAATATAAAATTTATAAAATTTCAAAAAGTAGGTATTACTATTCATAACGGCTAGTTTGACTGGTTGTTGTGTGTGTTAGAACTCGAAGTTGCGTACAATGCAAGCTATTGCATTATTGAAAGAGAAGCGTATCGTGAAAGCTTGGGCTGTTACATTATGAAACCCCTTTTTTTCACGTGTTATAAGATTTTGAAACCTGCTTCTTTTTCACTGGTTTTCCTTCGATTAAATGATTATGAGACCTTTATATTTTCTAAAGGTAATGATATGATGAAATGTTTATGATACCCATTTCATTTCATTGTTCATGATATGATGAACGTATTTTTATCTTATGGATCATGCATGTATGATTTTATTATGTGATGGGTGGGACATATATCTCCCTCCAATGTATATGGTAATTATGGATGACTCATGAGTATATGTGCTATGAGTCAACCTAATTACATGTTCACATAGTTATTTGTGAACCAGATTTCATGTTCATAATGTCATACATGGATCTGGATGAATGTCCATAAGTTTATGCCTGAACCTGATTACATGTTCACAATGTTATGATTGAACCTTATTATGTGCTCAAAAAGTTATGTGTGAACCTGATTACATATGTGTGAACCTGATTATATGTTCAAAATGTTATACATGGACCTAGTTTCATGTCCATATGTTTATTCATGAACCTGATTACATGTTCAAAATATTATGTGTGAACCTGATTGCATGTTCACAACATTATGTGTGGACATATTTTTATGTCGACAAGTTGATATGAGGAACTTATTTCATTTCCTTCACTTAATGAGTGAACTTGTTTCTTTTTTATACATGTTCACAATGTTATAAGATGATGTATATGAAAAAATACATGTTGTATTCCTATGTTATTCTTTCACGGATTATGTTCTTGATTATCTTATGATTCATGTCTTATAAAATTCTAATAGTTATGACATGATTCATGTTTATGATATTTGATATATTTGGTATGATCTTCTAATGATATGATCATGTTCTCATGCCCTTATTGTCATGTTATGCTTATAAATCTCCCTAGTTTAACCTTACTGAGTATTTGATATCTCCTCTTTATTAAGTTTCCTTTACCTAGGTTATGAAGAATGGTTTTTAAGTATGAGTAAAAAAGGGGAATATCTATACTAGAGACATTGAAGATCTTTCACCAGATTAGAAGATTTAGTTCCATGTTTCTAAAGAGAATAATCTATCACAGTCTTCGGGCATGTATTTTTGAAATGTGATGAATATTCATCTAAAATTATATAACATCCATATATGTTACGACTTGGTTTCTATAGAAACCTACTGAAAAGGACATGGTCACATGTGTCTGACATGAAGGTTGTGCCACCAACACCCTAAAATTCCATTCCAACCCCACATGTTATTCAGTAATGAAGAAAAAATCATGATCCCAAGATGAATCCTTTACAAAAAAATGACCATGTTACCCAAATTTCAGGCCCCCTTTTCACTCAAAAAAAATATAGGGCCACCACATGAATCCAAAATAATCAATTTCACATGTATTAATTTTTTGAGATGATACTTTGATGAGGTTTTCTTGTTTTTTTCACATATATTTTAGGAACCTTCAATAAGAACTCCCATCAATCCAAATAGAGCCATACTAGTTCTAGACAACATATTCATTGAACATTGTACAATATGAGTCCTTGACAAAACAAAGGATACCATCACCAACCCTGCATCTCTAACATCATGTCTCAAATGCACTGGTCAGGGATTACCCTTTAAATTAAACCATCCCAGCCTTGGAGGATTCTCGATAGGCCCCCTATCTCATGAATACCCCCAGATACCAACTCAATTATGGTTAGTGTTCTAGAATAAGATGATAAAAATATTATCAAACAGTTTCAGGAGCCTATACACTACTACAAAAACAGGAAAGAGAAGCGCCACCTTTTATCAGCACTAAGAAAAAAGTGCTGATAAATCAACCCTTTATAAGTGCTAAAAAAGCACTAATAAAGGCTGACTTTATCAACCCTAATATTTGTGCACTGATAAAGGAAGCCTTTATCACCACCTTTTTAGCGCTGATAAAACCATAGTCCCATATTTTATAAAATCGGGTGCATAGTATCCTCTGTTTATCACGCCCTCAATCTCTCACGGTACTGTACCCCTGCGACAACTCACCTCCCCCCTGATCTTCACTTTTTCGGACCTCCTCTGCTAGCCCTACTCCTTATCCTCCCCCTCAAACCCCTTACACGGATCCTCCTCCCCAAAAACCCTACTTCTCCCCTCCCCGCTGGACCCTACTCCCCGCGAACCCTACTCCTCCATTTCTCAATAGTTGATAGCTCCTCCTATGCACCTCCACCTCTAGTTGTCGCACCTTCCCCTCCCGACATAGTGCAGAAGGACCCCTGACCGCTCGACGCTTCTTCTCTCCCTCCATCACAGGTGCAATCTACTGTAGGTAAGTCTTTCACTTCTCCTTTTAGGTTTATTTTTAGTAATTTCTCTCCCTGCTATACATGTGTTCATAGTTCTACGTCTCATTTGGTCAATGATTCAATCAATAATTATTGAATGGTTATTGCACATTCCATTGTTGGAATCACGGATCACTCCATGTGAAAATGAGACATGGGCAGTGATAGTCTTTTTTAGACACACCATATACCCCTAGGGACACATCATGTCCTCCTTTGAGGATATTTTTGAGCTCTAATTCCTTTTATTTCAGTTTTGTTGTGAAATCTTTGAGCTTCCATGGACGAGTATTGGTGGATTGTGTTCCCTAGGTCCATTCCTATGAGAGCTTGATGCATCTTCATGATCATAAATGATGTAGTATTCAAAGAAATAACTGATATATTAAAATCCGGATTAAGCCTATTAGAAAAATTACCTCAGTAGAGTCTCCATTGTTGGGCATCAGACTTTGTCTCAAGATCATCAATGATGTAGTCTTAAAATAAATAGGTCATCTTATCCCATGTTCATATAAACTCTTCCACTATAATTATCCATTTATTGAAGACACATGTCAAAAGGTAGTTTTTCTTTTCAATTCCATGAAAACTATTCATCATTGAGTTCTACTCGCATCATTTTCTCATCCCTCCCGTTGATATCCTCATGGGTATTATTGAATTCAATTTCCTACTTTGCCATTTCATCATAGGAATTGGAGATGAGCTCCAATACATACCTTTTTCAGTATCCATTTTATCAACTTCTTTGACCATTCCATTAGGAACCACAAGTTAATAGACTATATAAACCCTCATTCCATCATGTTTTTAGGTTCATTGGAAACACCACATTCCATGTCATGATTTTTACTCTGAGAAATTGAATTGATTTCCTTCTCCTGAGATGCCAATTCACTATCTATCACCTATTCCTATTTGATGGACCTAGTTTCCATCTGTTTAGGTATCTATTAATAGTCCTTGAGACCATTACATATTTCCCTCAACCACAAGGAAACACCCTGAATCTCATTTACCCTTCCACCCCTTCTTCCTCCTAGGGATATGTTATCCTCTTTCGTTTTATCTATCATTGTTTTCCACCAAATCATGTCTTGAAGTATCATCCACATATTCTATCACATGTGAACATTTATTATTATATGTATTTGTATTCTATTAAATATTTTGGATACCCTTCCATCATAGGGATAATCCTCTTCCTCATAATCTGAACCTCTGATCACTAAATTTTCAAAGTCATTTCTGATGAGTATGGAAGGGATGGTCATTCATGACCTCGACTTACTTTCTACAAGAACCCATTCCCTATTCCCACCATTGGTTGGGTAGGTTAATAAATTTTTCTGTCATTCTTCTTTTATCCGTCCTTTATCTCCATTTATTGTAACCACAATTGCCTCATTTACAACCTCTAGTGATTCTTTCAATTGAAACTCCACATAACCTGTTGCGAAAACCCCCTTCTCATCACTTCATAATCTTCAATTGATGTTAACAACATTCTAATAAGTAGGTAAAATGTGATACTCCTTATGGTTTTTTATTTCATTTACTATCCCACAAAATAGAATGATCAGCAGCAAGTCCATCAATCAAATTCACATCAAGATCCCCACCCTCCTCTATTCCAGTGCACCAAACATCAGAGTAGTTACTTCAATCCGTTCACACCATAACTATAATTTTCTCATTATGTGTTGCACAATCCCTAGAAAACACTTCTTTTTCACTGATTCACATTCCTTCAACCAGCATCTGAAAACCATTCAATCTCCCCCATCTACACACTAACAATGAGTTCCCCATTTTTATTACAGAATAATGAAAATTGAACCATGAATCAAACACCAATGAATAATTACAATTAAATTATTCTCCAGAAAACCCAAATGAACACACCTAGACGTATTGAAACATCCACATCAACATAGATTCATCGACAAATAGGATGGAAAACAAATCTATTTCTACTATATGATAAAATATATTGACCAACATGTTTTGAAAAATATTCAATGAATTGAACTATTTTGAAATGAAATTTAGAGTTATATATATGTCACAAAAATAGACATTGTGGATGCATCTTGCTTTATGTGAAATTCTTAAGTCCACCAAAAAAATGTAGAACCAAAATTCATTGTAGATATGGGGAGTTCTAGACCAAGCCAACACCAAATCACACACTGATGTGAACCTTACAATGATGTGTCTATTTCTGAGGATACCCACTATTGCTTGATCATGAAAACCCCAAGATTTGATAATACATCCATCAAACAAATCCATCACTGGATGATGATTCTTGAGTCATGAAATCAGAATCAAATTCACTAGAGATGAGGTTTCTGAGAACTCTGAGGATGAGATCAAAATATATGGGTATCATTAAAACCAAACTAGGACTTTAGTGTTGAGAAAGATATGAGGTAATGTAAGTAAGATGTCATAGTTTAGGGGAATTCAACATGTATTACTAATATTTGGATGGATATATTAATGTTCTGTGAATATGACTATGGTTTGAGTTAATATCATAATCTTTTAAGGTAGTGATCTTCTGGGATGTCGGGTTAGCAGCACCCACCCATAGTAGGTGTGTGATGCAAGTCTCATCTCAGGAGGAACTTTCATTCATAGGTACCTCAAGGATACCCAATTACTCCAAGGAATTTAATATGATTGTGATGGTTATATACATATCACATTGAATTTTCTTAACATTCATGCTACAGTAAGAGAGGTAGTCGATGAATAGCCTAGGCAGAGGAAGGAACTGGAGAAAGGAGGTTTGTACAACACTAAAGTGCTGGAGGATATCGGGGTGCAACATGAGGTGGATGGAACTTTGGTTTCATTCTACTAATACTACCCCTAAGTAGACCACTCCTATATGGTAAGTTAGTGTTTAGAATCTGGGACAGTTGTAGTCACTAGAGTCTTTTTACCAGGAGGCTCTAGGAGTGTTTGGAGGTACGATCTATGTTCGTTATAATTTTCTTGTAGTACTAATAGAAATAGGTACAAGAAACTATGTTTCGTATTTTTTTCAAATATTTTCTAGGTATATGGTAGGTGTTGGTAGAGCCCCATGTTAGTGAGGGAGAGTTATTGCATATCCTTTAGATGTTCATGATAGAATTTATGTTCACTAACCTTAATTTTCTATTTCTTATGTTAATTTGGGTAACAAAACCTATGATATGCCATAGTAGTTTTGGATAAACCTAGGTTATTTTTCTCCCCCACGAACACCTTTGTGTTTGGAAATGTATCTACTATATTAGTTTTTTTTATCAAAATTGTATCCTGGTTTTCATTTTATTTGAGTTTGGTCACTAGTTTTGGGATATTTAATGCAATTATTTTATTATGAATGAGGTGGCTGGTAGGGGTGGTTAAAAGGATGTTTAATTTTTTGCTGAAAGGGTGGTGGGTGATATAACAATTGGTAAGGGGGTTGGAAAGTGTGTTGATTTTGATGAGGGTCTATCCTAGTTCTGTTGATTTCCAAATCATTATTGGAAATGGTTAAGCTCTATTAATCTCTATTTTTATAAGAAAGTGGTTCTCTTCTACAATATTTTGAAGTCCTGATTTTTGTATTTGAATCATAAATAATAATATTTGAGATTCAAATAGGATGGAGATGAATAAAGATTGTATGGATGCTAATCTTTTGACAATAGAGTATGAGAAGAGAGTGAAAGAGTTCATCAAATTTGCAAATAATCCCACAAAGGATCCTTCTCAAATACATTGTATGTGTTTACTTTGATGTTATTCTATACTAATTACTCTATAGGAGTTGGAAGAACATTTGATATGTCATGAAATAAATTGGAGTTATAAATGTTGGAATAAACATGGAGAAAAAGCGAATGTAGCTACTAACATGGATAAAAATGTATTTTATGGAAAATCAGATATGAATACAAATATGGATAATGAAGAAGACCATATGAAGGATTTGATTATAGATGTCAATGATGGTGAAGATCATATTGAGGAAATGCCAAGGAAAGTTGAAGATGAACTATATGATTGCCCAAAATTGTTTAAGAAGTTAAAAAGTTGTGCAAAGACACCATTGTATTCTAGTTTCACTAAATATACATCATTGTTAGCTGTACTGAAGTTGTATAAATTGAAAGAAGGCAAGAGATGGAGTGATGTCAATTTTACGAAACTACTTGCTCTCTTGAATGACATGATCCTAGAAGATAATGATCTCCCAAGCTGGACATATGAAGATAAACAAATGCTACGCTCGATGGGTATGATTTCTGAAAGAATACATGCTTTCTTGAAAGACTGTATATTGTTTCTTGAGGAGAAAAAATCACTTACAGAATTGGCGGTCATTTTTTGAGAGGGGTTAAGGAGATCAAAAGATGAAACATTATTGTATGTAAATGTTTATAGGAAAATTTTAATTGTTATAAAATAAAACATCCTTTCTTTAATGATTCATTTTCCCATTTTAACATATGAAATGCACTAGCAACATGCAAGAATGATGAACCACTTTTCTTTGGGATTTGGATAAGAAAAACTAGTAAAATCTCCAAAATACCATCAAATCCAACCAAACACATTCAAATATTGTTAATAATTTATTATAACGAGCCATGGGTAATTTGTGACATTTAAAAGTCAAACCCGCCTCAATCCGAGGCATGATGTGGCCGGTATCACTCAAAGTTTCTCTCTTTTGTTTAAACTGAACAACATTTTAAGTGAAAACAACAACTGACGTATATATCTCTGACCAAACACATTCAGATTGTGTTGATACTTTAGTAGAATGATCCATGGGTCATTTTTTACATGTAAGAGTCAACCCCGTCTCAATCCAAGGCACAGTGTGGCCGGTATCACTCAAAGTGTCTTTCTTTTGTTTAAAATGGACAAAATTTTAAGTGAAAATGACAATTGACATACGAAAATCCAACCAAATGCATTCGGATTGTGTTGATACATTAAGATAATGATCCATGGGTCATTTTGGATGTGTTATAGTCAACCCCACCTCAATCTGAGGCACGGTGTGGCTGGTATCACTCAAAGTGTCTCTCTTTTGTTTAAAATGGACAAAATTTTAAGTGAAAACAACAATTGACGTACGGAAATCCGACCAAACGCATTTGGATTGTGTTGATACTTTAGTAGAACTATCCATGGGTCATTTTTGATGTGTACGAGTCAACCTCGCATCAATCCGAGGCACGTTGTGTATGGTATCACTCAAAGTGTCTCTCATTTGTTTAAAATGGACATAATTTTAAGTGAAAACAACAACTGACATACGAAAATCCAATGAAATGATTTCATATTGTGCTGATACTTTATGAGAATGATACATGGGTCATTTTTGATGTTTATGAGTCAACCCCACCTCAATCTGAGGAATGGTGTGGCTAGTATCACTCATAGTGTCTCTCTTTCGTTTAAAATGGACCAAATTTTAAGTGAAAACAACAACTTACATACGGAAATCTGACCAAAAGAATTCTTATTGTATTGATACTTTAGGATAATGATCCATGGGTCATTTTTTACATGTAAGAGTCAAACCCGCCTCAATCCGAGGTACGGTGTGGCTGGTATCACTCAAACTCTCTCACTTTTGTTTAAAATGGAAAGAATTTTAAGTGAAAACAAAAAATGACGTACGAAAATCCAACCAAACACATTATAATTGTGTTGATGCTTTAGTAGAACTATCCATGGGTCATTGTTGACATGTACGGGTCAACCCTGCCTCAATCTGAGGCACAGTGTAGACGGTATCACTCAAAGTGTCTCTCCTTTGTTTAAAATGGACATAATTTTATGTGAAAACAACAACCGACGTACAGAAATCCGACCGAAAACTTTTGGATTGTGTTGATACTTTAGGATAATGATCCATGGGTCATTTTTGACGTTTAAAATTCAACCCTACCTCAATCCGAGGCATGGTGAGTCTGGTATCACTCAACGTGTCTATCTTTTGTTTAAAATGGATAGAATTTTAAGTGAAAACAACAAATGACGTACGGAAATCCGACAAAACGGATTCAGATTATGTTTATACTTTAGGAGAACTATCCATGGTCATCTTTGACATGTACTAGTCAACCCTGCCTCAATACGAGGCATGATGTGGCCGGTATCACTCAAAGTGTCTCTCTTTTGTTTAAAATGGAATATTAAGTGAAAACAACAACTGACGTATGGAAATGTGACCAAACACATTTGGATTGTGTTGATACTTTAGGATAATTATCTATGGGTCATTTGTGACATGTAAGAGTCAACCCCACCTCAATATGAGGGATGGTGTTCCTGGTGTCACTCAAAGTATCTCTCTTTTGTTTAAAATGGACATAATTTTAAGTGAAAACAACAACTGGCATACCGAAATCTGACCAAACACATTTGGATTGTGTTGATACTTTAGTAGAAAGATACATGGGTCAATTTTGAAATGTAAGAGTCAACTCCGCCTCAATCCGATGCATGGTGTGTCCGATATCGCTCAAAGTGTATCTCTTTTGTTTAAAATGGACATAATCTTAAGTGAAAACAACAAATGACGTACATAAATCTTACCAAACACATTTGGATTGTGATGATAATTTTGGAGAACGATCCATGGGTAGTTTTTGATGTGTAAGAGTCAACTCCGCCTTAATCTGAGGCACGGTGTGGCCGGTATCACTCAAAGTGTCTCTCTTTTGTTTAGAATGGACATAATTTTAAATGAAAACAACAATTGACGTACGGAAATCTGACCGAACACATTTGGATGGTGTTGATACTTTTGGATTAAGATAAATAGGTCATTTTTGATGTGTACGAGTCAACTCCGCCTCAATCTGAGGCACAGTGTGGGCGGTATCACTCAAAGTGTCTCTCTTTTGTTTAAAATGGACAAAATGTTAAGTGAAAACAAGAATTGACGTATAGAAAACCCCCTCCCTTCCATTCACACCAAAAAATTCATTTTTTCTTAAAGAAACACATACTATTCAAATAAACACTATTAAAAAACCACTTTAAATATACCAATGATCTTAAAATCCATGAAATTCATTTCATTAAAACCATTAAATCCCCTACCCCCTGGACACCACCCCACCCCCTAGACACTACCCCACCCCCCTGGACAACACACCACCCCCTGGACACCCCCATGGACATCCCCCCCACCCTAGATAGCCCCCACCCCCTGGAAACCCACCAATCCCCTGGATTCCCCCACCCCCTGGACGCCCCCACCCCTCCCAACACCACCCCACCACCTGGACCCCCCACCCCATGGACACCCCCACCCCCATGTACAGCCGCCCCCACCCCCTGGACACCGCCACCCCTCTAGAAACCCCCACCCCCAGGACACCCCATCCCCTGGAAAGCCACCCCAACCCCCTGGACACCCCCACTCCCCCTGGACACCCCCATGGACGCCCCCACCACCCTGGATAGCCCCCACCCCCTAGACACCCCCACCCCCATGGACAACCACCCCACCCCCTGGACACCACCCCACCCCCTTGGAAAACCTCACCACCCCCTGGAATGCCCCCACCCACAGTGGAAACCACCCCACCCCCTAGACACCCCCATGGATACCCCCCCCACCCCTTAGACACCCACCAACCCCCTGGACAACCCACACCCCTGGACAACCCCACCCCTCCTAGAAACCACCCCACCACCATGATACCCCCACCTTTGGACTCCACCACCCCATGGATAGACACCCACACCCCCTTGGACACCACCCCACCCCCCTTGGACAACCCCACCAACCCCCTGGACCGCCCCACCCCCTGTACACCCCCATGGACAACCCCCCCTGGACAGACCCCACCCCCTGGATGGCCCCAAACCCCTAGACGGCCCCCACACCTGGACACCCCCACCCCTCTTAGACACCACCCAACCACCTAGACACCCCCACCCCTGGACACCCCCACCTCCATGGATAGCCCCCCCACCCCATGGACACTACCCCACCCCCCTTGGATAGCCCCCAACCTCCTGGACCACCCCCACCCCTTGGACACCGCCACCCCCTGGACACCCCCATCCCCCCATACACCCCCACCCCTGGACACCCCCTACCCCCTTGGACAGCCACCCCAAAACCCTGAACAGCCCCCCAACCCCCTGAATTTTGAATTGAATTATTTATGTGTTTAATTAACTTATGAAATATGTGTTAATGGTGTATCAGTAAAATTTTAGTATAGGTATAATTTCTGTAATTACCTTATGAATTATGTGTTAATTTTGTATGGGTATACTTTTTGATATGCTGATTTTTTACAGGTCTTGTTTGGGTGTGCTACTGCAAAATTTTATGTTACAGCAGGCAGGGCATTTACCAGCGCTAAATAAGCGATGATAAAGGATCCCTTTATCAGTGCTAAAAAAAAGTGCTGATATAGAATACATTTATCAGCACTTTTTAGCACGGATAATGGAATCCTTTATCAGCGCCTTTTTAGTGCTGATAAAGGCTCCCTTTATTAGCACTTTTTTATCACTGATAAATGTATCCTTTATCCGCACTTTTTTATCACTGATAAAGTTATCCTTTATCAGTTTTTTTTAGTGCTGATAAAGTCTACCTTTATCAGCTATTTTTTAGCACTGATAAAGGGGACCCCCTTTATCATCACTTATATTTACAGCTCTTTTTTAGCGCTGTTAAAGCCTGTTTTGAGTACTGAAAAATCCCATTTTTGTAGTAGTGATATCGTATATTCAAAAATCAATCCCTCTTTTATAGTAGAGAGATATATCAAAATTCCACTGATGACCTAATATAGATAGAATATGCTTCCACCCAAATAGATCCAAAAAGTATCAACCACCAACATTGTATAGAGAAAAACCATCAACGTGATGGGGGTATTGTCATCGGGATTCCAGTCTAGGTCACTCAGACTTGGGCATGCAAGATGGTCCGATGAGGGAAGAAAATAGACAAAAGGGAGTAGGGATGCACCTCTACTCCCTCTAAATAATTCTTCCAGTCCAATTCGGTGAAAAAACATGAGCAGGAAAAAACAACTTTGCATTACATCCAATAATGTTAGCACCATTCAGAAGAATCCATAAAATCTCTATAGTCTAATTCTACAACGAACTATGAGGAGGAAAAAACACCAACCCACATCAATAAATCATGTCATTCAAGTTCCCTGGAAAACAAAAAGCAGGAGAAGACACCTTCCTACATCTATTAAGCCCAGTAGCATAACTTGATAACATTCATATAAATCATCTGTAAAATAATGAAAAAAATTAGGGAAAGACCCATATATCTTCACCTACACCTAATTACTATTCATAAATACCAAAAGTAAATGAAGGATATGAGTAGGTACACACCCCTACTCCGACTATGAAATAAGAATATATCTGTGTTCCAACCATTGAATTTACCGATCATATCCCAACAATGGTGAATGGTGGTTGGAAATTCCTACCCAAATCCAGAAAAATTTCCAAGATATAATAACGATAGCGACAATGGCATAGGAGAAGACACACAACTTTGTCCCTATAATTAGGGTGGCTCATCAACACAAAACATGGGTCACTCTGGAGTAAAACCACACTTATTCTCTCATCGAGGAGTGTTATGGACCGAATTCCTCCATGATATATAGACAAATAGATCAGGACCATACCCCCTTTCCAACTAGAGCTAATCGATCTATCCTAATAGTCACTCTAGGGAAGGCAAAAACCCAATCCAAAATTTCAAAGACTTGTCCAAAAATTTCAGTAGTGACATGGGACCTAATAAAAAACATCTATATATAAAATTAATTGTCCCCATATAGTGGCCCCAGTCATACACAAGAAGGAATCCAAAAATCACCATCACCTAAGGTGACTAGAAAATGAAGAGTTAATCTATGATCCTGCTCAGTTTAAAGCTGCAGTTATTTAATCCCTCATATGTTTATCTATTGAAGATTAGGATCCTACTATTACATTAAAAAATTAAAAAAATAATAGAAATAGTTCTGAAGGACCTCTCCAGATTTCTTACCATAAAATAGGATTTGTTCATGTCCAGAATCTAGTGAATCTTGAGATCCCATCTCTTGATGAGCACTACAACAACCATCTATATGGATAAAAGAACAACTAGTAAGGAGTTCCTCCCCTTAATATCATTTTACCAGAAGTTCCTCCCCATGGTATGATCTGTAGGAACTCTCCTTGCAGATGAAAGTCAATCCATGATGGTAGTCCTCCCCATGATGGCATTCTCTATGAAGGTCCTCCCCAGAGTGACACATCACTTTGTCAATGAGGTCCTCCTCTTCCCTATTTAATAATGATAAAGTCCTACTACTGTGATACACTTGAGAAAATGTGTTCAATAATTCTTGTTACCTCATCATTGAAAAGTGAAACCCTTTCTCATTCAGAAGATAGCCCATAGAAACAGTAATTCTCTAAACCACCCTTGGATCGCCTGCTTTCCAATATGACTGAACAAATCCCTCTCAATCATACTATTTATAATAAAGTAGTAGGGAAACGTCCAATTTAGTCAAATCATGTCAAGAAAACTCTAGATAAAGATTAAGAAAACTTGTTGAATACGAGGATATAGTTGGATAAAGATGGCATGCTAGTAATTTTTTGTCCTTTATCCACTCCCGAATACAGCATTCTAGAGGCTTTATTGGAAGATTTTGTGCATGATACCTTCCTAAATGTATGGAATAATATTTTACAATTAAAATAAAAAGTATTTATTTACAATGAATATCCTAGACACATCAAGGAAATATAAAGGATACATAGTAAAATCGACTTGGCAGCCCTCCTAGATACACAACACTGGAAATTAGGAAAAGTATCAAGGATCCCTTCAGCAAACATGTCTCAATCCCTTTAAAAAATTATGTCAGCTGATCGTATATTACCTGTATAATGTTCATATCATAGGATTGTTTGAACATGGAGCATTTAATTTCACCATGCTCCCCAATCAGAAATGATCCCGAAAAGTGACAACATGGAATGTCAAAGCCTCAGACTGACTTCAAGAAATGAGATTTATTAAAAAAAGATGGTACACTTATAAAAAACTAGCCCAGAGTGACTCCAAAAAACATCAGGTTAGAAGAGAGAGGTCCATCCAAAAACTACTACATCAAGAATCCTAGAATATTGAGTAAGCATCCCCATTATATTTTGTAGTAGGAGGCTCAGTTCAAACCATACAGTACAACCAGCCCATGTTTGAACATGACCCTGCAACATCAAGAAATCAGTAGCAGTAGCATTAGCCATAGAAATCTAGGACTAGAACCATAATGAAAGGATGAAGGATTTTTTTAACACAAACATCAAGGTCATACAAACAGGCTCAAAAGGTGGAGGAAAGGGAATAGAAATAGTCCCCACCCTTAAGTTTGGGGGCTTTTTTCCCTAAAAAACCTCCTCCTCAACAAAAGTCAGTCTTCTCCTGAATAGGGGAACACAACAGAATGAAATCTTCCAGTTCTTCCTATCCTGTGACCCAATGTTATAACATACTGACCTAGAGTACACTTAATTGGGGCCCCAAGATAGTGAGTATCATGGACTCAAGTGCACCTCCATGTATGCCAGAGGCATCAAACTTGCGGCGAGGGTCCAAGGTGGTAAAGTGGAGAAACTATACCTTCATATCATAGTGTCACAATTGATAATAAATAATAAATAGAAAATAGCGAAAGAATGATATAATAGATAGAAAAATGGAAAAAATACAATAAATAACTATAGAAGAATAAATAACCAATAGTAACAATAATAATCAAAATCTAGAAGGATGATTCATATACAATGATTTCTTGGCATGAATATATAAAAAATGGGAAACAATGGGTAGGCATATACAACATTCTATAAAAAAATTCAAAAAGAAAAAAACAATGATCCACTAGCATCATGAGAATATGCTCGACCCTCTTATTACATGCTCCATTATATATGTAAAAGGAATCAAACATTTGTAGTAGGGAACTTTAACTTATCCATACCTACATATATGTGGTGTACTCGAGTACCAAAGGCAGCTCGATTATGATGTGAGATAAACTCATTAGGTCACCACTAATGGTTTCTAGAAATAATCCAAGCTAGTTTAAATAGAAATAGTAGTGCATAGGTAAAATAAATAATAATAATGTTGTGTAATATATACTAGTTGGCTCAGTGTTGTGACCCAATTTTTCTTACATGACTATTACATTATTTTCAAGATAAACAACATAATAGAGATACAAATCCAAGATAAAAAGGATTAGTGTCTTGGGAAATTTCGGATCATACATAACTAGAACATAATAAAACATAAATTTTTTTTAAAGACTTAATATTTATACTTAAAAGATCACATTCTCCTTAGTACATGAAATCACCTGAGGATATACGTCAAAGAAACGGATGAGCTAAAATCCCAGTAAGAGGATGAATAAGGGGCATGAATCAATAAAAACAGGTGAGCATAATCATCATCATCAAAACAGAAGCATAGTATAATCATCAAAATCATAAAGGACTCATTTTATAATGGCATGGAATGTGGAAATGCATAAAAATTAAACATCATTTCAAAGTTGTAAAAACCACGCATAGTTGTAAAGAAAACTAGCATCATGTCCAGGAAGAACATATGTGAATAATAATAAAATCATCTTTATGAATAAATATATGATCATGTACGTACATAATAAAAATTATCTCATTCGATAAATCAAATTACCCAATACATTGGAGGGGTATATAATTCCGAGTCCACTCATCACATCATAATATTTACATAATCATGCATGCCACATAGAACGTATAACAATCATAGACATGAATTAAACCATATAAAGGAATGAGTTTCTTAATGATTTCTTCAACCATGATTTTATGAATAAACTTGGGGTTCCAAAATTAAAATTTTAAAAACATATTTGGAACAAGAATCATAATTCTTTAGTGAATAAGAAACATCTCAAGAGGAGTCAAAGATGTGTTTTTTGGAAATAAGTGTTCTGTTGGAAAATATTTTTATATATCATAAAATCAAGAAGGAAACATGTATATCCCCAAAAAGATAAGTTAAGAATAACAAAATTATATTTAAGGAACATTATCGGAGTATTCAACCCATAGATTTCATGAAAGATAGAAAACCTAAAGAAAAATTGTTGGGTTTGACAATCCCCTTACCTTAATTCCTGCTTTATTTTTTCTCTTTTTCACCTCCTGCATATTAAACATATATTTATCAAAAAATTGATACAGAAGATAATTATATTCATTTATACAACTTTTTATCAATTATAATCATTTAATTATATTTCTTGATTTCCATTGATGAATTTGAAGTGTTTTGATATCAAATTTTTCTTTAAATTTTACCGGTTTTCATTGACTTCTCTATTTTCGTTCAAAGTAATTTATAAATTAGAATAATTAATTATAGAATATTATAATAAATATAATTATATTTTTATATATTATATATAGTTTATAATATCCATCCATGGTGATGGTTATATGTGTTTACATGACAACTTCACTGTAGGTGGTTAACAAACCATTAACGGGACATCGAAAGAGAGGGAAAGGGAGGTATGCCAATTATATTTTTCATAAATATGATAATTAAAGTATGATAAAATAATTAATATAATTTTAACTTACTATATAATTAATTTTATAGTATATGGTATAGAAAGGAATCAGGAAAAGGAAGAAAGATAATAAGATAGAAGAATTAATAGAGACTTACTCTCTCCTCAGTGTAGCTTCTCTTGTATAACACTAAAACTCCCTTGATGATTGGATTTGGATTTCTATAGAATTTCCCAAAGTATTATAATGGTCTTAGAAGGAGGATTTGTTCAGGTCATGGGAATTTTAATGGGTGTGAGGAGTACTTTTCCAAGGGAAGGTAGAGGGGTTATTTATATTTGAGGATAAAGGTATTTTTAGAATAAAATATTGAATAAAATAATATATCAAAGATAAAACTTGTAATTGTAATTTTTTGAAAATAGAAACCATATATAAATATAATATAATATTTTTAAGACTTTAAATATCCTTTATAATTCAAATTCATTAGTTTATTAAAAAGGAATGTGGAAAGAAAGAAACAATTTTATTTTAAGGAATCACTTTTGACTTTAGGTTTTGGAATGTTTTTTAGGTTTGGAAACTAATTTTATCATATTTTAATGAATAATTTATGAAATAAAATATATCATGGCCGAACCTCAACTTTTAGAAAGTATTATTTCATTATTACATCATTAAGGATGTAATTTAAGGTACACTAGTTATGTGAAAAACTATATTTATACTATTCACCAGAAAATAGAAGTATTTCAGAATATTACAAAAAGAACTCTTATAAAATTTCAACATGATAAATAATATTAATTTTATCAAAATAAATTTCTAGAATATGTGATTTAATTTTTAATATAAAAATAATGACGTTTTCGAAATACTTTAAATATAGTTTATTAAAAATGTGCTTATATTTTCTTTGAGTTTTTTAATCCTGATACTTGTTTTTAGGAATTATAATATTTATATTTACTTAAATTAATCATGATAACTATTATTTATATCATAATTTATTATTTTGAGGTAAAATTACTATTCCAATGGTTAGGTTACTATTCCCAATGGTCCTGTTACTATACCCAACAGTCTAGTTTCTATTACAATAGTCACAATACAATTCTAATAGTGACATTTCCTCATATATATAACACTTCATTATTTCACAAAATATTCAACTCAATTCATTTCAAGGTTTTATATTTATATTTTCTAATAGTTTGATTTGTTTACTGATATTTTGTTTCTTTTCTATAGTGTTTTTAGTGGGGGAAATGATTCTCGTAGATTGGGGCGATCCATATTTTCCCATTTTAAATTTTATATTATATATTTTTTGTCCCATTATAATGTTTATAATTTTAATTAGTTTAATTAATTATTTATGTAATATTATCTTTTAATGAAATAAAGTCTTTATTGGTTTCTCTGTATTTGGTATGTGTATGATGTAATACAACACAATTTTATTCAAGAAAAAATATTACTAATAAACCCTGGGTCATTACCTTCTTCCCCCATTTATAAATTTCATCCCTAAAAAATGAACTCATATTCTTGGTTGAGAATAGATGAGGGTACATTTGTTTCATTTTTTCCTCTATTTCCCACGTCACCTCTTCATACTTATGGTTCCTCCATAACACTTCGACAAGGAGATTTTTCATATTGCGTATAACTTTGTCTCTATAGTCCAAGAAATTCACTGGCTCTTCTTCAAATAAGAGTTCATTCTCTAATTATACCACCTTTGGATTAAATACATGTGAGGGATTGGGTATGTACTTTCGGAGGAGTGATACTGTAATGTCCCAACCATAGAATCCTAATGCCCGTGACATTATTTATTACATTGTCATAGATTCAATATTCTAATCCCAAAGGACCGAATGGTTTAGTAGTCTTGAAGAACTATATACAAACATGGAACCCTTATTACATTAGTAAGTAAAAATAAGAAATAAAAACTAGAATGTAACTTTCAACCTTGAACTCATTCAATGTTATCTTCTTCATAACTTGGTGAATGGAAAAATAATAAGGGTGTCCTTGAGTTATTAGTAAGAGTTATGTACAGTGGAAGCAATAATGAATCAATGAGAATAATCAATATGGTAAGGTATATAACTTAAAACACATGTCATTTAATCAAGAAACTGAAAATTAAATGAATCCATATATTATATCATAGTGAAAATATCTATTATAATAATAACTAAATACTGAAATAATGGAATGCTTAATCATTGAATATTGTGTATCTGGCACAGGAAACACTACCATCAAGACCTTTCACAAGATAGTTTAATCATTTTAGGTAAAACCCATATAATTTTTCCACATTATTCACCTCATTATACTACCGATGCATCAAAGGTATTTTTTATATATGGTCCCCACCCGTTCTTGCATCCAAATCATTCAATATATATGGAATTAATGATTTTTAAATCAAAGTGTCCCATACCACTTCGAAAAATTTAGATATCATGAAGATAATAAGATTAATGATATGATATATAAAATGGGTAGTAAATGAACACTACACACAAGGAAATTAGTGGTGAATAATTCATATACATCACATAAGTAAAAAGTGAGATGAGAAAACCCATTACTAAACCCATTTAAAAAACACATTAATATAAAAATACCCTTTTATTTTAAGAATCCATTTTCAATACCAAAAATGATTTTAATTGAAAAACCAATTTAAATACCAAAATATCAAAAAAATATAGAGATTGTTTTCATTTAAGGAAACATGAAGTCTTGAAAAGGAAGAGGAAAATAAAATAATGTCCACAGTGGAAGAGAAGTCATTATTTCTGTATACATTAAAAATAGAACATTCCTTTTTTTCATTGGTCAAAAAATTTTATATAAAACATGTGAAAATATTACTTTTTTAAATCCTTTGAATTAAATTACAAATAGATACTTTTATATAAATACATATATAAAATAATATCAGGAAATTGACATAGAGGAATGATTTTGAAATAAAATTTTTAAACATTCAAAGTGTCCCATACCACTTTGAACATTTAAATTATAAGACCCATGAAAGAATAAAATTTAGAAAAAAATTAAATAACATGATAATAAATTAATGACATGATAACTCAAAGGTTCTGTATATACAACTCAAAAAAGAAGGTGAGTGTATAACATCAAATTATGCCTCAATGAAAAGAGATTGAGACGAAGTCCCTTACCCAACACTTCCATTAGTCAAACATGATTTAAGATACTATATAGTGGTTTTAATCTTGTTATTAACTTATATAATAACATTATTCATATTTATGATATAATATATTATCTTATTATGTTATTTTAACACTCATTTGTTGACAATCATTTATTATATTCACTATTTTAGTTGTTAATTGCCTAGTTTTTCAAGTATGTTTTAACTTGTTATCATTGTTCTTATTATGTAAATCATGATTTCATAATATAAAAAATGTAAACCATGATTTAATTATCATATATATTCATTATATATGTATTTAGAAAAATCCATAAAATTTTGATATAAGAAATGAAATGCACCATTCATGGATACGGTAGGTCGTACATATGCAGGAATGCTACTTACATATCATTATCATATTTAAAAAAATGTTATGTAAATTATATATATGTATATAATAATTCTATTATCATATTTATGTCTTATATGTCACATATTTTTATTAAAACCCACATTTATATATTCCATGTATATCGTGAATGAATCAAATCACTTTGAGGAGGTGGTAGTCCACACGTCCACACGTCCACAATCGATGTTATCATATCCCAAAAATATATAATTCATGAAGGTATGTGTTATATAATAATTAAATAATAATAAATACATTATATAAACATAATTTCCATCATAATTACTAACCATGAGAGGTGGTAAAGGAAAAATGAACAACATCATTTCGCCAGGCGGTAGTTCGCTATACAAGAACGATATGTTCGTTATCCATTAGATGGAAGTGTGTGTTTGTGTAGGTATAAAACATAGAATAAAAACATATAATTATATTTATTATACATATTTTATTATATAATCATGAAATAATAATATTTTAGTGGGTTTATAATGAATATAATACAAAGGAGCTTGAGGAAGGATGTTACCTCTTCTTTGGGTAACTCTTATAGGTTTTCACCAATGGGCTTCTTTGATTGGCTTTCTGCCCAAAAGGATGATTCTAGGAATAGGGGAGGGAAGTTGGGATCTTATTTTGGTATATTTTTTATGATATATAAGGATAAATGTTTTCTTAATAAGTGAGGGAGGAGGTGAACTTTTATAATTGAGATGTGGGGCACTTATTGATACTCTCAAAATATTAAATTAATATAAAATAATTTTCAATTAAAAATGGATCCAAAGTGAGTTATTTAGAATATAATATTGTTATGGGTCGAAATAATATTAAACAATAATTTTTAGGCAATTTTAGGTCACATTAATACCCTTATTGTTTGGATTTAACCCTTAACTTAGCCCTTTAAGTCTTATCGTAACAAAATGTGTTTTTACTCCTTAAAGGGTAATATAGTTACTATAAAATGCAAAAAGAACCATAAATGAGTAATGGATTATATTTTAAACCTTATAATAATTATTTGGATGATATTTATATTCCAATTAATTTTATATGATTTAACAAAATATTATTTATTTTAAAATACCATTGAAGTCAATTTTGAAACTATTCATTATTTGGCTTTTTAAAAAATATAAAGAATGAAGATAACATAGAAAAAAACTTTAATATATCCTCAATATATCTAGTTCATCTATTAAATTCATGGATGAAATTAATTATCTTAAATTATATTTATTTTAATATTTTTAATATCATTTAATTGATATTTCAATTAATTAAACAATTAGTGCGTCATCATTGTATAAGCCATTATAGTAATTATTTATTTCCCAAAAATTATAAATAAATTCTCAAATTTAATATAAATATTTTAAATTTAAATTGAATATTTATATTTGAAGATATATTCTGAATAACCACATATAAAAAATTAGTACTTATTAAAATCACAAGTATGACAAATTTGACATTCCATAGAATAAAATATCATAAAATCCTTAAAGGCATCCTAGTGGCCCCAAGAGCCCATAAAATTTCTCCAAGGATGATTTTGGTTGAAATATAATCATCCAATGAAATTATTAGAAGTGTTAGTGTAATTATCTAGTATTTATAATATTATTTTTAACATTAATTACCTGATTTACCCTTAATTGTGGTAAGAAAAAAATACTAAAGTTACTATTCATATTGTCCAAAAAATAAAAGTGGCATATTTAATAATTTTTAAAAATCTGATTTCATATATGGAATCCATTTTACAAATTTCAAAACACATAAGTTGCAGTAATTAATTTAAAATTAATCTCGTAGACGGGGCACGACAGTGGGGTTTTAAAGAGAAAACTTTCAAAAGATTGAAATGTTTTCATATACAAATTTAAAATGAAATGGATACCAATGACCTATATTGGATTAAATGATAAAAAATTGATCAAATTATACATTAAAACCAATAAATAATATAATTTAACACAATGCATTATTTATAAGAAAAAACTGTTTTCAATTAAAATGCAATGTTTTATTACAATTCATCAAAACATGAAACTTATCATAAAAATATCAAAAATAAAACCAGAGTAAATTTTTATATTTAGATTTAAAATAATATGTTTTTTTCAAATATAATATATATAGGTGTCAAAAATTGGATTTAAAATTGGTTATCCATTAAAAACCTATAGAAAAATATAGGGTTTTATGTGTAAAATTGGGTTTGTTCTTATCTTATGCCTATAAAATCAATTGGATGAATATGAAAAATATTTTATTGAATATATACCATATATATTTCATTTATACCATTCACTAATTATAATTAATTTAATTTATTAAGACAAAACTTCTTTGGGGGTATAAGAATAAAATATTTCCTTTATATTCAATTGGTATATATTTTGGTTTCTAATAAATTAGCAACCAATGAATTCATATTATATTTTTATACACCATATATTTTCATAATTTAGTCAATATTATTCCTAAAAAATAATTTAATGGCTAGTTTATATCTTATTATATAAAATAATAATATTTTAATAATATGATGTTGTTCAGTAAAACTCGATCTTGCGCGCATCACAAGGTATCAAAGAAATTTGTTATTATATACAATGTAATATTAAATTTTTGTTGCATATAAATAATTATAGGAATAAAATTAAATTTATTATAAAAGAAAAATATTGTAAATTCTTGGGGTGTTATATTATCCGAACATTAATTAAATTGCGTCCTTTAAATTTAAACATGATCTCAGTAATCAAGAGTTTTATATTTGAAAATAGTATTATTGAAAAACCCACATCATAAATAGGGTTAGTAACACATCTTACTAATAAGAAGTAAAGTTAAATTTAAAGTTCACCACAAAACTAGGTCTTCAAATAAGAGAACATTAGTGAAAATCTAGACGTGGAAGAGAAATCTAACCATTAAGTTGTGATGGAGAGTGATAGACAACATGTTCGAGAGAAAGTTGTTAACTAGAAAACCAAAACTAGAGGTGTGAATAAAGTTCATTGATATCATAAAAATTATAATTATAGGACAACATTTTTTTTAATACCATTTTTACTAGAGTTGAAAAATTCTTTCACTCTCTAAGAATATAATTAAATATATGTTTATATTTCATAAGTAAAATATTATAATTTGGTTGTACCATGAACGATTTCTAATTCATTTATTAGCCCGTGTTTCATCATATGGTGATGTAATGCATTAATCACAAAAACCACATCCAATATTGAACTTAACCCATTTAATAAATGGTTAACCTTTTTAAAATATTATCATCCAACACTTTAGAAAAAGGTTACTAAGTTTCCAAAAGGAACTTATCATCAATGTTTTCACTACATGAAGTAGTTCTTATTAAAAAAAATCCAATAATGTGAATACCTTCATCATGTATTTTCCAAAATTTTTAACTTGTTACCAAACCACGTTTCTTGGTTATTGGTACCATGATTTTAAGTCCTTGATGAAAAATTATTACAGTACAATCCTTATACACTATACAATACTTATAACTAGGATATCATCAAAAACCAAATTTTAAAAAATTATTCATGGATCAAAATATATGAGAAAATTAATCATTCCACTTTGACTATGTCAATAACATATGCTTGACCTTGATCCCTTATATTCTTCAGTGATAGATTCCCTTAACACTTAGTAAATTCGTATTTATTGTTCCCCATATCCTTATAGTTGTAACACTGAATAAATTTTTTTCCTTATTCCCTTTTAATTCCTTGATGCGGCGACCCCTTTCTCTAAACTTATAATAAATTCCCATTTCTTTCAGGAATTTTCTTGGGTCATTCCTTCCACAGTTCTCACATGATGGAAATTTATTCATCATCTTATTTGATGTATTCTATTTCTATTATTGTTTATATGAAATATTCTACTTTTAATTCCTCTTGAATGTACTTATTCTAGAAAACTAGTTCCCTATTTTATGTCACATAAAACTATTTCTTCATATGATGAAAATTTATGGGAAACCAGAACTCTTCGGATATTTGGATTAAGACCTTCAAAGAAGTAATAGATCTTGGACTCTATGTTGCATATATAATACATAACGTACCTGGATAACCATGTAAAGGTAACTTCATAATCTACAACACTATCTTCTTCCTTTTTATTTAAGATAAGGAACTTTCTCTTCATGTCAATTTTTTGATCATGATGGAGTTATTTATCGAATAATTTCTCCTTAAAAGTTCCTCATTACATGAGTACTACTAATTTTTCCTCCCTAGTATTCTGGATCAATGACCACCATTGATTGGAATTATCTTTGAGAAAATATACTTCAAGTGTAACATTTTCCTTTTCATTGCATCCCAATTCCATAAATATCTTATCCAAAGACTTAATACATTGCTCATCCTCCATTCGATCAGTAGTCCCACTAAATAATGAGGGCCTCTAGTGCATAAAGATATCCAACATTAGATAATCTCATTGTGGAAAAGGTTTCTCCATCTGGGAAAGGTTATGTGTCATAACCTAGTTAAGATTCCCTAAAATATCCATAACTTTCTTAGTTACAATATAGGCTATATTGGCTTCCTTGGTAGGGAAATGTCTAAATTGTCCATGAGTAGTGAAACCATTATTTATTCTAGAAACCATTTATAGAAAATGGCTCAAACTAGATTAGTTAATAAAATTATGAACATTATATGATTATAAATATGGCATAAAAATTAACATAAATTGAAAAATTTATGCATAGTTAATCTCATAATAATAAACATGATTTCTTTGGGGATATCTTTAATTTCAAATTTTTTATAATAGTTTGTAAAGGAAATGAGAATCATCCTAAGCGTATCCCCCAAGAGTGTCAAAATAGGTGTGAAGTAAGGCTTTTTGTCATGTAACAGGTTATGATCACGTCAGGTCAGACACACCTTTTCAGAGTTTTTACCCCTAGGTACATTTGGTCTAGAAGCACATCCACTTATAGAATCCATATAGGTATGTATTTCTAGTACAACCACATAATCACTGTCTAACCAAAACTTAAGGATATTATTTTATACATATCCTCAAATTATACCTTAGGGTTATGTTCTCTCATCTATATTTTCCTAAATCTAGTTCCCAAGTTTTCTACTAAACTTCCTTTGATACCAACTATAATTACATGGCCCCAAAATCCTGGAGCCGATTCTATTAATTATTACATTGGAATAGATACACGATTCAAATCCCAAGGGACCTAATGTTTTAGTTGTCTTGAATTACTAGATACACACATGGTACAGTTATTGCAATGGATATTAAAAAATATATAACAACATAAAGTAATTTTCATCCTTGAACTCATTCAAAATTATCTTCTCCATAACCTGGTGAAAGGAAACAAAATAAGGGTGAGCTCGAGTTCTAAGTAAGAGTTAAGTACAATAGAAACAATAATGAATCAATGAGAATAATCAATATGGTAAGTTAAGTAACTGAAAACACATTGAATTTAATCCAGAAACTAAGAATGAAATGAATCCATAGATTTTGTTATAGTGAAAATCTCTTGGATAATAATAACTGAATACAGAAAGAAGATAATGCTTAATAATTTTATATCATGTATCTAGCACATGAACCAATACCTTTCACAAGAATATTTAATCATTATGGCTAAAACCCATTCAATTTGGACACATTATTCACCTCATCCAACTGCTGATGCATCAAGGGGATTTTCTATATATGATCACCACCCGTTCTTGCATCCAAAGCATTCAATATACATCGAATAAAAAAATTTTAAATTGAAGTGTTCCATACCACTTTGAAGCATTTGGATAACATGAAGATAATGAGATTAATGATGTGATATATCAAAAGGGTTGTATTAATATGCCACATAAACATAAATTAGTGGTGAATAAGGAATATATCTCATTTAAGTAAAAAATAAGATGAGAAAAACCATTACAAAACCTATATGAAAAACTATTTCGTATAAAAATACTTTTTTATTTTAAGAACACATTTTTAATACCAAAACACCATTTTATTTGAAAACTTAATTCCAAAACCAAAATACCCAAAAAGATAAATATGAATTTTCATTTAATTAATCATGAAATCTTTAACAATAAGGCAAAAACAAAATAATTTCTACACTGGTAGAAAAGTCATTGTCACCATATATGTTAAGAATAAAACATTCCTTTTGCCATTTGCCAAAATGTTCTGTATAAAATACGTAAAAAAATTATGTTTTGAATAAATTTGAATTGAATTAAAAATATACATAAAATTTAATTTATAATACATTTATATAAATAAATATTTAAAATAATATGAGGAATATTGGCATGGAGCAATGATTTTGAAATTAAATCTTTTAACATTCAATGTGTCCAATACCACTTTGAAAATTTAAATCATAAGACCTGTGAAAGAATAAAAGTTTAGAAAACATTAAATAAAATGATAATAAATTAATGACATGATAATTTAAAGGGGATTTATGTACACCTCATAAAATAATTTGGGTGTATAACCTCAAACTATGCCTCAATGAAAAGAAATTGAGACGAAGTCCATTACCATACGCTTTCATTATTCAATCATACTTTGACATCTTGTATAATGGTTTTAAGAATTTTATTAACTTGTATCAGAAATTAATTCATTTTTATTATATCATATATGATCTATTTATATTATTTTATCAACTGTTTGGTGACAATCCTTCAATATATTCACTATTTCGAGTGTTAAATGACTAGTTTTAGTATGTTTTGACTTGTTAATTTTGTTCTTATTATGTAGATGATGATTTAATTATAATAAAAACTAAAAAACATGATTTAATTATCATATATATTAATTATATATGTATTTTTAATAAACCATAAAATTTGGAGATAAGAAATTAAATGCACTGTTCATGGAGACGGTAGGTCGTATGTACGAATGAACGCTACTTCCATTTCTTTGTCAAAATTTAAAGAATGAAAACTAAACGATATATATGTATATTATAATTAAGTTATCATATTTACGTAATATATGTCACATAGTTTTATTGAAACCATTCTTTATACATTCCTTGTATAGCATGAATGAATCATATTTCTTTGAGGAGGCGGTAGTCCATACATCCACAAACGATGTTATCGTATCCCTACAACATAGAACACATGAAGATATGTGTTATATAATAATTTAATAAGAATAAATACATTATAAATATCATATATACCATATTAAAACTTTTTTTTCCATCATAATTACCAACCATGAGAGGAGGTAAAGGAAACACAAACAACATTATTTCGTGAGGCGGTAGTTCACCATACGCGAACGGTAAATTCGTTACACATAAGATAGAAGTGTTTATAATTGTATGTAAAAAAATCATCGAATAAAAACATCTAATTATATTAATTATACTTAAGTTATTATATAATCATGTAATAAGAATATTTTAGGTGGTGGATCATGAAAGTAAAACAAAGGAGCTTGAGGAAGGATGTTACCTCTTCTTTGGGTAACTCCTCTTAGTTTGAACCAAAGGGCATCCTTGGTTGGATTTCATCCTAGAGGGAGGATTCTAGGATTAGGGGAGAGAATTTTGGATACTATTTGGCTATATTTTGGATGATCTATAAGGCTCATGGTTTTTTGAACAAGTGAGGGAGGTGGTGCCATTTTATAATTGAGGTGAGGGGTATTTTTGGAAAATCTCAACATATTAAATTAATATAAATTAATTTTCATTTCCAAATGGATAAAAATTGATTTAATTATAATTTATGATGATTAGGGTTCTAATTAATCTCATAAAATAATTTTTAGTCATGTTTAGGTCACATTATTACCATTATATTTTGGCTTTAACCTTTAATTAAACTCTTTAACTCTTAAAATGAAAAAAATTTGTTTTTACTAATTGATGTTTAATATATTTAATATAAAATGAAAAATTAGCATAAATGATTCATGGATGAAATTTTAAACCTTATATAAATCATTTTTCCTAATTTTATATTTTTATTAATTTTATATCATTTAATAAAATATTATTTATTTTAAAATACAATTGATGTCAATTTTGACATTATTAATTATTTGAATTCTTAAAAAATATAAAGAAACAAGATAAAATCTAACAAAAACCATTAAAAAATCCCTAATATATCTATATCATCTATAAAATTATTTTATTACATTAATTATCTAAAATTATATTTATTTTAATATTTTAATATCATTTATTTATTATTTCCATTATTTAACCAATTACTAAATCATCATTGTATAAGATATTATGGTAATTATTTATTTCCTAAAAATTAAAAATAATTTACCATATTGAAGATAATAATTTTCTCTTCCAAATGAATATTTATAGTAAAATATAACTTCTGAATTACCACATATAAAATATTATTATACTTATAAAATCATGAGTATGGAATATTTGACTTTCCTTTGCATGAAGTACTATAAAAGTCTTAAAGAAATCAATGTGGATTAAATAGGCCATAAAATTGGCTCAAGGATTATTTTGGTGAAAAATAACTCATGAAAGTAAATTATAGGAAGTGTTAGGATAATTTTGGAATATTTATAATATTATTTTTACCCTTAATTTCCCAAATTACCCTTAATCGTGGTAATTAAAAAAAATAAATTAAAGTCACCATTCATATTGTACAAAATTAAAAGGGTACTATTTAATAAATTTGAAAACTATGATTCCAAATATGGAATCCATTTATCAAAATTCAAAATATAGATTTTTTAGTAATTAATTTAAAATTAATCTCATAGACTATGTGTGAAAGTGGGTTTTTAAAGTGAAAACATCTAAAAGATTGAAATATCTTTATATCCAAATTCAATGTGAAATTGATTCCAATGACCTATATTGTATTAACTAATAAATAATATATCTAATTATACATAAATACCATTCAAAAATATAATTTATCACTATAAATTATTTAGATTAATAATCTGTAAAATGCGATAATTTATTACTATTCTTCAAAACATGAAACTTATCAGAAAAATATCAAAAATTAAACCAAATTAAATTTATATATTCTAATTTAAAATAATAAGTTTATTTTTTCAAATATAATATATAAAAGTGTCAAAAATTGTTTTTAAAATGGATTCACCATTAAAAGGTTGTAAAAGGTTTGTTAATTTAATTTACTAAGACAAAATGCCTTTGGGAGCATAAAGATATTGGATGAATATCGAAAATATTTGATTGAATATATAACATATATATTTCATTAAAATCATTCACTGATTGTAATTAATTTAATTTATTGGATGAATATCGAAAATATTTGATTGAATATATAACATATATATTTCATTAAAATCATTCATTGATGGTAATTAATTTAATTTATTAAGACAAAATGCCTTTGGGAGCAAAAAAATAAAAATATTTCATTTATATTAAATTGTAATATACTTTCATTTCTAATTAATTAGTTGCCAATGACTTAATATTATATTTTTATAAACCATATATTTTCATAAGTTAGTTAATACTATTCATAATTGCTAATTTAAATACAAGGTTATATCATATTATATTAAATAATAATATTTTAATAACATACTATTGTTTGGAAAAAATTAGTCTTATGTGTAATGAAAGATATCTAAGAAATTCATTCTTGAATTAAATGTAAGATTAACATGATGTTGCATATAAATAACGATGGAAAAAAATTAAATTTATTCTAAAAGAAAAATATTTTAAAGTATTAGGGTGTTACAGATACATGGAATATGTCAATAACTTGGTCTATAATTAGTGGAAGTGCAACCTGATAGGGCACTGATCCTATTGGATCAAAGATCTCAAAGGGGACAATGTTCCTTTTGTTGTGACTTTCCTTCATTCCTAACCGCATGAATCTCTTCCATGATGATATTCAACAGATTTTTTTTCCACCAACATCAAAATCGAAATTCCTTTGATGATTGTTAGTATACCCCCTTTCCAACTCTAAGAATATTTAATATGTTGTTGGATGGCTCGAACATTCTCTATCATCCATTGAACAAGATCATTTCCAATTGTGTATCATTCTCCAACTTCATACCAACAATTTTTATCTCTACATCACTCCCCATTTAGATCTTTATATGGAGCCATTTGAATACTCGAGTGGAAGCTATTGTTATATGAGAACTCATCCAATGGATAATATTAATCCCATCCACCTTTGAATTATATTTATATGTATCTTAGCATGTCTTTGATCATATAAATATTCTTTTTATATTGGCCATCAGTTTGGGGATGATAGGTCATGCTTAAATTCAATTAATTATTCAAATCCTGTTGAATAATTCTCTAAAATTTATATGTATACCCTAGATCATGATCAGAGATGATTGAAAGTGGAACCCCACCTAGCCCCGCCACTTCCTTCACATATATATTGGAATGTTGTTCAAGCGAGAAATATTCTTGAATAGTGATAAAGTGTGCAATCTTAGTGATTCCCTCTACCAGGACCCATATCACATTGTTTCATTTGGATGTCTTATGGAGACTAGTGACAATGTCCTTGGTGACATTCTTCCATTTTTATGTGGTTATAGGCAATGGTCACATCACCCCATTGGACCTCTATCACTCTTATTTAACTCTTAGAAAGACCAAACACCATGAGATATACTCCAAAATCTCATTCGTCATCTTTTCCCACAAGAAGTGTTCTCGAAGATCATGATACATCTTTGTACATCATGGATGGATGGAGAAAGTTGATCTATTCGCATTATCCAATTGATCCTTCTTTATACGAGGTGATAATGGCACACAAAGCATCATTCCAAACTAAATCACACCATCATAATAAATTTGGAACTCATGTAGCTTACCTTTCTTTAGTGATTCCACCTTTATTTGTAGCTAGAGGTCATACCTTTGTTCCTCTTGGATCTTCTCTTGGATATATGATTGGGAAATACTTTTGGCAAGGTAGGATGCATTCCCTATCATTAATATTTCAAAACCCATGATTTAAATATCAATGAATATAGGGTATTTCTCAATCCAAATCATGGATTCAAAAGCAGGTTCTTTTCTTCTAAGATCATCATCTACCTTGTTTGCCTTTCCTGGATGGTAGTGAATAGAGAAATCATAGATCTTAATTAGCTCTAACCATCTTCTTTGACACATTCTGAGCTCCTTTTATGTGAATATATACTTTATAATCTTATGATCAGTATATATGTCACACTTCTCACCATAGATATGGTGACACCAAATCATTAAGGTGAATATTATTGCTTCTAAATCTAGATCATGATTCATGTAACTCTACTTAGGGATCTTCAACTTTTGTGAAGCATGGGATATCAATTTATCATTTTTCATGAGTAAACAACCCAAGAATTTCTTCGAAGAATCATTGCATATCACAAAACCTTCTCCACTTTTTGATAGTAAGAGTACATGTGAAATTATTGGAATATTTTTAATATCCTTAAATCTTTCCTCACATTCTTCCATCTAGACATACATTACCCCTTTCCATGTTAACATCGTTAACAGGCTAGAAAATAGAGATAAATTTCTCACAAAAAATCGGTATTACCCTGTTCAGCCAAGAAAACTAGGGATTTATGTGACACTAGTAGGTCTAGTCAATTCCTCAATTTATTTTGTCTTTGAAGGGTCTATATATATTCCCTCACATGTGATAAAATTCCCCAATAATGTGATTTGTTGTATCCAAAAGTCATACTTTATGAACTTAGCATACAGTTTCTCCTTCTTTAACATTTCTAGAACAATAATTAGATGGTCTTCATATTCCTACTTTATCATGGAGTAAATGAGAATATCTTTGATAAAAACTGCCAAAAATATTTCTAGGTAGTATCTATAGACTCTATTCATCAAATCCCTAAATATTTAAGGGTAATTAGTATGTTCGAAGGACATAATAATGAACTCATAATGCCCATACCTTGTATTGAAAGAGGACTTATACATATACTTCTTCTTGACCTTCAGTTGATGATATCTAGAATGAAAAAAACCTTTGAGAAGTATTGAGCTCCTCATAATTGATCGAATACGTTATCAATCCTTTGAATAGGAAACATGTTCTTTATGGTGATCTTGTTGAGTTCTCAGTAATCAATACACAGTTTCATTGATCCATCCTTTTTATTTACAAAGAGCATTGGCACGCTGTAGGGCTATGCACTAGGATGTATGAACCCATTTTTCAAATTCTCTTGTAGCTTCTTATTTAATTCTTCTATTTCGATTGAGGGAATCCTAGAGGGGAATTTTGATATTTGAGTAACTCCGGGTATGAGCTCTATTGAGAAATCTACATCATGATATGGGGGAGGTTTGGGTAATTATTTAGGAAATAAATCAGTGTATTCCCTAAAAATGGGAATTTTTTATAGGTTGATAACTCCCTTTGACTCGACCATTTGGACCAAGAATGATTCTCCACAGGGTATCAAAACCCACACCATTGATGGATTTTCCAAATGAGATTCATGTTCTTTATTGAATTTGTAGAGGAACATTGGGTGGTTAGGAATTTGAAAAGAGATTTAATTTTGTTGATAGTTGATATGTGCTATATATAATGAGATCCAATACATGCCCATTATAACATCAAATTCCACCAAGGGAAGTATTACAAGATTCGTTGGAAGAGACTTTTTATAGATGGTTACGGGATAAGAGTTCAACACTTGGATTGAAATTATTGCACCTCTAGGTGTTTTTAATAATATCTCTACTTCAAGTTATTGGAGATTTGATTCAATAATTCTAGATAAATTTTAGGATACAAAGTAATGAAAAGAACCATAATTAAATAAAATTTTTTCTATTATTGATTCAATAGTAATTACACTGTGTATGACTTCATTTTCACACTCCACTTCAGTAGTAGTGATGGAATACTTTTTCCCTTTATCCATTCTCTTTAGTGGATGTTGATATAAATTACACTCAAGGACCCATGGTTTAGTGAACTGGCTTTCATAGTTCCCATTCTCTTTATTGTTGAAGAATTGAACCATGGTTAGTCCATCATGAGGTTCATTTCTTTCCTCTATTATGTTGGTTGTCTTCTTCATGTCTCTTTGAAATTCATGAGATTGGTAGAACTTTCTACCATAATTGAAGCATTTCTGGATTTCTTTGAGGCAATTACTTTGATGTTTATTCCCACATTTTTGACATGTGGTCAGTTGGATCCTCTTTCATCATTTTTCATTTGACCCACCATCTTGAAACTACATTCTTATCATCATATCTCCATAACCATGGGACAATTATTTGAACTCCATATCTATTTTGAGAGCACATCGAACTAGTTCTTCATAACTCCCAATGTCTCAGATATCTAGATCCTTTTGAAGGTGTGGGTTTAAAAAACTAAATAATCTATCCATTTTCTATCATTTTTGATAACACATCCTGAGTTATATCTTATATTCCTTATGATGTTTTCCTCATCAGCCATTACTGATTCACCTTCCTTTTTCTTCAACTATATGAATTCTCTCTCCATTATTTTTCTAAGAGTTTCAGGTAAATACTTGGTATGAAGTATTTTATTAAAATATACCCACTAAATCTCTTCTATTTCATCATTTTCCTTGGTGTTCTTTATCAACACCCACCACTAATCAGCTTCACCATATAAATGAAAAATGGCTAGAGTCACATTCTACTTCTTGGAACACAAGATCACAGAAAAGATCTTTTCCATTGAGTTAACCCACTATTCCATGACAAGTGGATCAAAAGTTACACGAAAAATTAGTGGTCATTTCCGCATAAAGGAATCAATGTAAATTTTATCCTTCTTGGGTGAAGGTGGAAGTTATACATGGTTCATGTTATTATTGATAACCTGAGACAACAAGGTAACAATTTCCATGAAGTTTTGAACTCCACCACCCATGGAATTGAGAATGTTATTTAGGAAATCATTGCATCATCCATCATAAGGGTTGTTGGCCTAGTTTCTTGGGGTTCTCATACTTTTTTGAAATAGAAAAGGTTTGAAAAAAAAACATAGGTTAACAAATCATGAATAAATAATTTATTATTTTACATAATTAACATTAAAGGCATATCTCATGGGAACCTATGTATATCCTTTTCTAAAAATATTATTCTAGGATGTTTTCCCTATACATAAACTTATACATATGGTTTTCAAACATGTTTTCATATCTTAATCCCCAAATTAACTAAACTATGCTCAGTAATAAAAAATAGAAACCCTATTTTTTTTGCGTGAATATTACATCATTTTCCAGATAAACCACATAATAGATATAAAAATCCTGGATAAAAAGGTTTAGTGTCTTTATCAAGTTAGGCTCATATGTAACTAATAAATAATAAAACATAAAAATTTATTTAATCCTTAATATTTATCCTTAACATATCACATTCTCCTTAGTATATGTAATCACCTGAGGATATAAATAAAATAAAGGGGGTGACATAAAATCCCAATTAGAGGATGAATAAGGACATGAATCAATATAACATAGGTGAGAATAATAATCATCATTATGAAATAAGAATAGTATAATCATCAAAATCATAAGGGAAACATTTAATAAAGGTATGGAATGTGTAGATGCATAAAAATGAAACAAAATGTCATAGTGGTCAAAAACCACACATAGTTGTGAGGAAAGATGGAATCATGTTCATCCATAACATATGTGAATAATCATAACATCATCTTTGTGAAAAAAATATAGAATCATGTTCACACAAAATACTCATTATCTAATGAGATACATCACATTACCCAATGCATTGGATGGGTATATAATTTTGGTCCAACCTATCACATCATAATATTTACATAATCATGCATGCCACATAGAATGCATAACAATCAGGATAATCAATTAACCCATGGAATGTAATGGGTTTCATAAGGATTTCAAAAATAATGATTTCATTAATAAACTTTGGGTTTCCTAAATGAAAAAGGGAAAAACATATTTGGTATAAGAATCATCATTATTGAGAGAAGAAGAAAAAACTCAAGAGTATTCCAAGATGTGTTTTGGAAAGAAGAGTTATTTTTGGAAAATATTGGTATTTGTCGTAAAATCAAGTAGGAAAATTGTATCTCCCCAAAAAATGGAATAATAATTAAATGATATTTAAGGATCACTAGATGAGTATTCATACCAAATATGTCAGGAAAGAGAGAAAACTCAAAGAAAAGGAGTTGGGTTCAAGAATCCTCTTACCTTAATTCCCTCTTTACTTCGTCGCTTTTTCACCTCCTTAATAATAAAATTATATTTATTAAAAAATTTATCCAAAAAATAATTATAGTCATTTATACAACTATTTATCAATTTTATTCAGTGGATTATTTTTCCTGATTTCTATTGATGAATTTAAAGTGTTTTGATATCAGGTTTTCCTTAAAATTTTCCTGTTTCATTTTCATTTCTCTATTTTCATTCAATGTAATTTATACATTAGTATAATTAATTCCATAAGATTATAATACATATAATTACATGTTTATATATTATATATAGTTTATAATATCCATCCATGTTGATGGTTTAATTTTTTTACATGTCAATGTCTTCGTAGGTGGTTAACCGACATTACAAAAAAGTGTAAGCAGTGCCTGTTTTTCATGTTCTAGCAATGGTTTAAACCACTGAATTTAGGTTTAGTGGTAGTTATAAAAATATCCACATATTTCATAATCTCTATTCAATTATTGGCAGTTTTTATTATTTCACGATAGTTTTTTATGTGTTGTTTTTGGATAACTTATCAGTGGTTACCTATTTATTTAGCAGTCGGTTTTTTATTTTTAAAAATATCCAGGGTAAATATAAATAAAATAAAAAAACCACCACAAAACATATTAGTGGTGGTTAAGTTTAACTACCTTTAATTTCTTTTACAAAATGTATTTAGCGGCGGTTACATAAAACCACAACTAAATTAGATTTCTTTTTTAAAAATTTCATAAAAAACTATAAATATAAAAAAATGACATATAGTAAACTAAAGCATAAATATATGATAAAACCATCAATCATCCACAGTCATATAAAAAAATCTAGTCATCAAAACTCAATCTAATTCATCCAATACATCTGTCAATATATATATAGAATATGTCCAACAATAACCAAGGCCCAATATACATCCATTTCCTGACCTCCAACACATATGTCTGCCGCCACATCATTTCATCAACTGAAACCATTCATGTCATCTCATCAACTATAAAATAAAAATAAAACAAAAATTAAAACAACAAATAATAAATCATAATTAAAGTAGAATAATTGATAAAATTATATCATACCATGAAAACTAAGAACCATCATGACTACCTTTTGAAGAATTTTGTGGATCAAAATGGTCGACCTCCTACCTAATGTCGGCATCTTCCACCTATAATAAAAACTAGAACATTTAAGAAAAGAAATGAGAAAGAAAAAAGACACCAAATATATTTAGAATGCTTCTCATAAATTTTTTAGTTTTTTAATAAAATAGAATACATTTCCACATAAAAATATATATAATTCAAAACACTTTTAAAACAGAAAAAAACTATTTAAGATAAGATTCAACACTTGAAACAAAAAATGGTTAAGTAAATATTCTAATTTAATTTTAAAGTGACACGTGTTGTGCTTGAAAATTATTTAATAAACAAATTTTAAAGATTTTGATATCAATACATGTCCTATATTTCAAAAACAGATAATCAGTAGTTGTCCCATTTTTTTACATCAACATGAGGTCGTTTTCTATGGTTGTAACCGTTCCATGCACGTTTTAGTGTTTTACAACACTAAAAATGCATTTACATCCATAACAAGAAAATCGTCATTAAAAATGATATGTCATTGGTTCCTACATTTAAAAATTAAATCTATGGTGGTTTTCCCCAGCTTTAAAGACAATACGACATCATTTGGCTAGTTTTTACTGTTCGACGCACGTTTGAGTGTTTTAAAACACTGAAAACACGTTTACATTCATAACAGAAAAACCATCATTCATAATGATGTGATTCCAGTTACTATATTTTAAAATTAAATCTACAATCTTTCTCCCCATAATTCAGGAAAACTTGACTTTGTTTTCCATGTTTTGACCATTCCATGTATGTTTTAGTGTTTTAAAACACTAAAAATCATTTACAGCCATAACAAGAAAACCGTAGTTCGGAAGGATGTTCTATCGGTTCCTACATTTCAAAATTAATTCTATGGTGGTTTTCCCTTGATTTCAACACAATTTGATGTCATTTGGCTAGTTTCGACCATTACATGCATGTTTTAGTGTTTTAAAAAAGAAAAAACTCTTTTACAGAAATAACAAGAAAAAAGTCATTCTGAATTATGTATCGTCGATTTATATATTTCACAATTAAATATAAGGTAGTTGGCCCCTAATTTTAGGATAATCCAACGTCATTTTCTTGATTTTGACTGTTCCACACATTTTTTTATTGTTTTTGAACACCAAAAACGTCTTTACAGCCATAACGGGGAAACCGTCATTCTGAATGATGTGTAATTGATTTCAACCATTAAAAACATAATCTATGGTGGGTTTCCTTTTATTTCAGGACAATATGACACCGTTTATCTAGTTTGGACTATTCCACACAGTTTTTAGGGTTTTAAATCACTAAAAACACATTTAATCTCATAATGGGAAAAACAACATTAAGAATGACATATCGTCATTTCCAAAATTTCACAATTAAATATATGGTCTTTATACCTTGATTTTAGTACAATCTGGCATCATTTTTCTGGTTTTTACTGTTCCATGCAGTTTTTAGTGTTTTAAAACATTAAAAACATTTTTATGGCCATAACGATCAAACCATCATTCAAAATAATGTGAATTTGGTTCTTAAATTTCAAAATTAAATATATGTTCATTTTCCATTGACATCAGAAAAATATGACTTTGTTTTCATGGTTTTGACTTTTCCATGCAAGTTTTAGGGATTTAAAACACTAAAATCGTGTTTATGGCTGTAACAGGATGGACCGTAATTTGTAATGATGTTCCTTTAATTAATATATTTCACAAATAAATATATGGGGGTGTTTCCTATGATTTCATAACAATCTGACATCGTTTTTCTGGTTTTGACCATTCCACACATGTTTTAGTGTTTTAAAACACTAAAAACATGTTTATGACCATAATGGGAAAACCATCATTCGGAATATCGTGTTGTTATTTCCTACATTTCACAATTAAATATATAATGGTTTTACTCTGATTTCAAGAAATTATGGCCTTATTTTTCTGGTTCTAACTATTGCATGCACATTTTAGTATTTGAAGACACTAAAAATATATTTACGACCATAACAGGAAAAACATCATTCAGAATGACGTGTCTTCAGTTTCTAAATTTCACAATTACATATACTATGGTTGTCCCCTAATTTCATGATAATATTGTCATTTTTTCATGGTTTTGACCATTTCACACATGTTTTAGTGTTTTCAAACACTAAAAATTCATTTATAGACTTAACGGGAAAACCATCATTCGGAATGACGTGTCGTCAGTTCCTACATTTCAAGATTAAATCTACTGTGGTTGTCCCCTGATTTCAAGACAATTCGGTGATGTGCTGTGTTTTCAAACTCTTTTCCACATCTTTTTTCATATTTTTGTTTACTTTTTTAATAGAAAAATAATTCATTTTGTAAAATAAATAACAATTATTGTGTTTTTGTTCAAAACTGGTAAAATAATGTTTTTTTGATAAAATCATGTATTTTAATGATTAATTTATTTTTTTTGAATAATTTTTAAATTAATTAATCAATTATTTATTAACTTTAAATTTTTATTATTTTTATTATTTTAATTATAATTTTAAATTCTATTAATTATTTCATTGTTTTATATTTTCTAAAATTACTATTTCATTTGTTATTTTTCAATATATTAATTATTTATGTAATTATTTTTCAATTTAATAATGTTCAATTCAGTAATTTAATAAATTAATTATGGTTTTTTGCAAACAAATAAATGTCCACTTTTCTTTTTTTTTTTACTTTTAATAATTATATTATGTTAATAATTTAATTCAATTCAATTTTTTTATTAATTTGTAATATTTTTATTTTTATTCATTCATTTTATAAATTCTATAAAATAATTAATTTTTTAATCAATTTAAGCAATGTGACATTAAAATTATATTTTAAGTTAATTAATTTATTATCAAATTTAATCTTAAATAATGTTAAATTTTAATTTATTTTGTATTGTTTTAGTTAATTGATCAATTTGTTGATAAATTATTCAAATGATTTTCTGTAATTCTATGATTTTTTATTTTCTTTCTTCTTATTTCAAGTAATTTATGCCAGAATCATCACCCAACTATGTATAATTTTCACATAGACGACTTCCATTTCCATATTTGTTATTCACACTACTATCCATCACCGTTGGTGGTGTGTCATTTCATTCCACCAACAATTGTCACACTACTAGACTGCCTGGCAGTGCCTCCAGTTTCCCACCATCAGAACCCAAGGTGGTATCTCCCATCACATACCCACCATCGTCGGTAGATCCACATCCCTTCACATTTCTAGGTTTTGATGGTGATTCCCACTTCATATCTCCAGACTATCTACCAGTGTCTCATTTCACACCGCCGACTATTTCACACCCTCTCTGGCGATGTCTGCTACTTCCTCCGACTGTCACCACCAGTCACATATCTTCCTCCACCAGTAAAAAATAACTCACTCTAGAATCAAAAATTGAAACAACACCAACATCAAATAGGAAAATCAAATCAAATAACTAGAAATTTAATTAATGATTCAATTTACCCCAAATTAGAAACCCCACATACTGTCAATCCTCATACAAAGGATCTGCACTATTTGAACTCGAACCAACCGGACCTGCCACTTGATCTTTCCTCCCACTACACTCTCCTAGCCCATACTACTCCTATATAAGTTTAAATTCACCAGATCTGCATCTTCCCTCTGCCGTCGAAGGCTGAACCACAAGAAGACAATAGTGTCTGCAACGTTCTCTAATGCTGTCAACGTCTGAACCTGATCTTCCCACACGACCAGTCGCTGCTCCACCGTCAAAATGAGTACCAGAAGCCCCATCAGCTGAACACTCTACCAATATCCCCCATCTACCTCTTTCTCCACTCTATCTAGAGACCCACACCCCCTTGTTCTCACCTATTTCATATAAAAATACCATTTAATTTTAAGAACACATTTTTAATAACAAAACACCATTTTCTTTGAAAAAATTCATCCAATACCAAAACAACCAAAAATATAGATATATATATATTCATTTAATTAAGCATGAAATCTTTAATAGGAAGAAAAAAATAAAATAAAGTCCACACTGGTAGAAGAGTCATTTTCATCATATATGTTAAGAATAAAGCATTCATTTTGTGCTTTGTCAAAAAGTTCTATATAAAATACGTAAAAATATTATGTTTTGAATACCTTTGAATAGAATTAAAAATAGACATAAAATTTCCTTTATAATAATTTTATATAAATAAATATTTAAAATAATATGAGGAATATTATCATGGAGGAATGATTTTGAAATTAAATCTTTAAACATTCAATGTGTCCCATACAACTTTGAAAATTTAAATCATAAGACCCATGAAAGAATAAAATTTCAGAAAACATTAAATAACTTGATAATAAATTAATGACATGATAACATAAAGGGAATTTATATACAACTCATAAAAGAATTTGGGTGTATAACATCAAACTATGCCTCAATGAAACGAAATTGAGACGAAGTCCATTACCTTATGCTTTTATTATTGGAATGTACATTAACCTCTTGTATAATGGTTTTAAGAATTTTTTTAACTTGTATCATAAATTTATTCACTTTTATGATATCATATATGATCTATTTATATTATTTTATCACCCGTTTGTTGACAATCCTTCAATATATTAACTATTTCGGGTGTTAATTTCCTAGTTTTTCGAGTATGTTTTGACTTGTTATTTTTGTTATTATTATATAGATCATGATTTAATTGTATAAAAAATTAAAACCATGATTTAATTATCAGATATATTAATTATATATGTATTTTTAATAAAACATAAAATTTATAGATAAGAAATTAAATGCATTGTTCATGGAGATGGTAGGTTGTATGTACGAATGAACGCTACTTCCATTTCTTTTTCAAAATTTAATGAATGAAAAGTAAATGATATATATGTATTTTATAATTAAGTTATCATATTTATTTCTTATATGTCACATATTTTTTTTGAAACTATCATTTATACATTCTATGTATAGCATGAATGAATCATATCGCTTTGAGGAGGCGGTAGTCCACACATCCACAAACGATGTTATCGTATCCCCGCAGTATAGAACACATGAAGATATGTGTTATATATTAATTGAATAAGAATAAATACATTATAAATATAATATATATAACATTAAACCTTATTGTTCATCATAATTACCAACCATGAGAGGTGGTAAAGGAAAAATTAACAACATCATTTCACGAGGCGGTAGTTCTCCGTACGCGAATGGTAAGTTCGTTACACATAAGATGGAAGTGTGCTTAATTGTATGTAAAAAAATAATATTATACAAAAATATAAGTATATTAATTATACTTAATTTTGTATATAATCATGTAATAATAATATTATATGGGGTGGATTATGAAAATAAAATAGAGGAGCTAGAGGAAGGATGTTACCTCTTCTTTGGGTAACTCCTCTTAGTTTGAAACAAAGGGCATCCTTGGTTGGATTTCTTCCAAGAGGGAGGATTCTAGGATTATGGGAGTGAATTTTGGAGCTTATTGGGGTAGATTTTGGAAGATCAAGAAGGTTCACGTTTTTGTGAAGAAGCGAGGGAGGTGGTGCCCTTTTATAATTGAGGTGAGGGGTATTTTTGTAAAATCTTAACATATTAAATTAATATAAAGTAATTTTGAATTAAAAATGGATAAAAAGTGAGTTAATTATAATTTATGATGATTATGGGTCTAAATAATCTAATAAAATAAATTTTAGACATGTTTAGGCCACATTATTACCCTTATATTTTGGCTTTAACCCTTAATTAAACTCTTTAATTCTTAACGTGACAAAAAGTGTTTTTACTAACTAAAGTTTAATATATTTACTATAAAATGACAAAAAAACCCTAAATGAGTCATGTATGAAATTTTAAACCTTATATAAATTATTTTTCATAATTTTATATTTTTATTAATTTTATATCATTTAGTAAAATATTATTTATTTTAAAACACAATTAATGTCAATTTTTACACTATTCATTATTTGAATTTTTGAAAAATAACTTGACACAAGATAAAATCTAAAATAACCATTAAAAATTCCCTAATATATCTTTGTAATATTTAAAATTAGTTTATTACATTAATTATCATAAATTATATTTAGTTTAATTCCATTTATTTACTATTTCAATTAATTATTCAATTACTACATCATCATTGTATAAGATATTATTGTAATTATTTATTTCCTAAAAATTAAAAATAAATTACCATATTGAATATAATAATTTTATCTTCCAAATGAATACTTATAGTAAAATATATCTTCTGAATTACCACATAAAAAAATGCAATACTTATTAAAATCATGAGTATGGAATATTTGACTTTCCTTAGAATGAAGTATTATAAAAGTCTTAAAGACATCCATGTGGCTCCAATAGGCCATAAAATTGGATCAAGGATGATTTTGGTAAAAAATAACTCATTAAATTAAATTATAGGAAGTGTTAGGATTATTTTAAAATATTTATAATATTATTTTAACCCTTAATTACCCGATTTATCCTTAATTGTGGTAATTAAAAAAAATATACTAAATTCAACATTCATATTGTCCAAAAATAAAAGGGTAATATTTAATAAATTTTGAAACTATGATTCCAAATATGGAATCGTAAAATTAACATGGTGTTGCGTATAAAAAATGCTAGCAAAAAAATTAAATTTATTCTAAAGAAAAATATTGTAAAGTCTTAGGGTGTAACAGATACATGGAATACGTCAAGAACATGGGCCATACTTGGTGTAAGTGCTAGAAGATAGGGCACTGGTCCTATTGGATCAAGGATCTAAAAGGGGAAAATGTTCCTTCTTTTGTACTTTCCCTTCATTCCTAACAGCATGAATCTCTTCTATGATGATATTCAAAGGAATGTTTTTTCACCAACATCAAAATCCAAGTCCCTTTGATGGTTGTTGATAAACCCCTTTTCAGACTCTAAGAAGCTTTTATATGTTGTTGTATGGCTCAAACCCTCTCTATAATCCATTTCACAAGATCGTGTCCAATTATCTTTCATTCTACAACATCATCCCAACAGTTTGGATCTCTACATCACTTACCATTTAGATCTTCATTTGGAGCCATTTGAATACTCGAGTGGAAGCTATTGTTATATGAGAACTTTTCTAATGGAAAATATTGATCCCATCCAACTTTGAATTCCATTTATCTGGATCTTAGCATGTCTTTGATCATATGAATAGTCTTTTTATATTGGCCATCAGTTTGGGGATGAAATTCCATGCTTAAATTCAATTCATTATTCAAATCATGTTTAATAATTATCTAGAATTTATATATGTACCTTGTATCATGATCAGAGATGATCGAAAGTGGAACCCCATGTAGCCCTGCCACTTCCTTCACACATATTGAAATGTTGTTAAAGAGAGAAATATTATTGAATAGTGATAAAGTGTGAAGTCTTAGTGATTCCATTTACTAGGACCCATATCACATTGTTTCATTTGGACATCTTATAGAGACTAGTGGCAATGTCCTAGGTGACATTCTCCCAATTTTATGTGGGTATAGGCAATGGTCACATCACCCCATTAGACATATATCACTCTTATTTAACATGCAGAATGACCAAAAACCATGATATATACTCCAAAATATCCTTCTTTATGTTTTCCCATAACAAGTGTTCTCTAATATCACGGTACATCTTGGTACATCCCGGATGGATGGAGAAAGGTGATCTTTTCACATTATCCAATTGATCCTTCTTTATCCCAGGTGATAAAGGAACACAAAACATCATTCCAAATTAAATCAAACCATCATCTTCAATGTGGAACTCATGTTGCTTACCATTTTTTACTGATTCCACCTTCATTTGTAGCTCCAGATCATCCCTTTGTGCCTCTTGGATCTTCTCTTGGATATATGATTGGGAAATAATTTTGTCATGGTAGGATGCATTTCCTATCATTAATATTTCAAAACCCATCCTTTAAATATCAATGAATATAGGGTCTTTCACAATCCAAATCATGGATTCAGTATCAGGTTCTTTTCACCTAGGAGCATCATCTACCATGTTCGCCTTTCTCGGATGGCGGTAAATAGAGCGATCATAGATCTTAATTAGCTCAAACCATCTTCTTGGAAACAATTTTAGCTCCTTCTATGTGAATATATATGTTAGAATCTTATGATCAGTATATATGTCACACTTCTCACCATATATATGGTGACTCAAAATCATTAAGTTAAAGATTATAGATTCTAACTCTAGATCATGCTTCGTGTAGTTCTACTCATGGATCTTCGACTTTCATGAGACATACGTTATCAATTTATCATTTTTCATGAGTAAACAACCCAATACTTTCTTTAAAGCATCAATGTATATCACAAAACATTCTCCACTTATTTATAGTGTTAGTACATGTGCAATGATTATAATATTTTTAAGCTTATTAAAGCTATCCTCATATTCTTCCATCCAGACATACTTTACCCCTTTCCATGTTAATTTCTTCAACGGGCTAGAAAATCGTGATAAATTTCTCACAAAAATTTGGTACTACCCCATTCGTCCAAGAAAACTATGGATTTCTATGACACTAGTGGGTCTAGTCTATTCCTCAATTTATTTTGTCTTTTAAGGGTCTTTATATATTCCCTCACTTGTGATCACATTCCCCAAGAATGAGACTTGTTGTATCCAAAAGTCACACTTTATAAACTTAGCATACATTTTATCATTCTTTAAAATTTCTAGAATAATACTTAGATGGTCTTCTTATTCCTACATTATCTTGGAGTAAATGAGAATATCATCTATAAAAACTCCCACAAATTTTTCTAGGTAGTATCTATTGAATCTATTCATCAAATCCATGAGTATTGAAGGGTAATTAGTATGTTCGAAGGACATCACAATGAACTCATAGTGCATATACCCTATAAAGAAAGAGGAATTCTAAATATATTCCTTCTTAACCTTCAGTTGATGATATCTAGAATGAAAAAACATTTGATAAGTATTGAGATCCTCATAATTAATCAAACAAGTTATCAATCCTTGGAAGAGGAAACACGTTCTTCATGGTGATATTGTTGAGTTCTAGATAATCAATACACAACAACTTTGATCCATCCTTTTTATTTACAATGAGCATTGGAATTCCCTAGGGCTATGCACAAGGACTTATGAACCCTCTTTCCAAATTATCATGTATATTCTCCTTTAATTCTTCTAGTTTGGTTGAGGCCATCCTATAAGGGAATTTTGAGATATGAGTAACTCCAGGTATGAGCTCCATTGGGTACTCTACATCATGATGTGGGTGAGGTTTGTGTAACTATTTGGTAAATACATCAGTGTATTCCATATTAATGGAAATTTTCTATAGGTTGATAACTTCCTTTGACTCGACCATTTAGACCAAGTATGCTTCTCCATAGGGTATCAACACTCACACCCTTGATGGATTTCTAAATGATATTCAGTTCTTCATTGAATTTGTAGAGGAACATTGGGTGGTTAGGAATATGAAAAGAGATTTACCTTTTTTATAGTTGATATTTTCTCTATATAATGAGATCTAATCCATGCCCAGTATAGCATCAAATTCTACCAAGGGTAGTATTAAAATATTCTTTGGAAAAATATTTTTATAGATGGTTACGGGATAAGAGTTCAACAATTGGGTTGAAATTATTGCACAACTAGGTGTTTTTAAGGATATATGTACTTCACGGTATTAGAGATTCGATTCAATAGTCCTAGAAAACTTTTAGGATATAAAGGAATGCATAGAACGATAATTATATAAATTTTTTTCCATTCTTGATTCAATAGGAATTGTACCTTGCACGACTTCATTTTCACACTCCACTTAAATAGTAGTGATGGGATACTCTTTCTCTTGATCCATTCACTTTAGTGGTTGTTGATGCCGATTACCCTCAAGGACCCACGGTTTAGTAAAATCGAATGTATAGTTCCCTTTCTCCATATAGTTGAATAATTGAACCTTGTTTAGTACATTAGGAGGATCCTTTATTTCCTCCATTATATTGGTTAGCTTCTTCATGTGTCTTTAAAATTCATGAGTTTGGTAGACTTTTCTACCAAACCTGAATCATTTGCAGATTACTCTGAGAAAATTACCTTGATGTTTATTCCCACATTTTTGACATGTGATCATTGGGATCTTCTCTAATCATTTTTCATTTGACCCACCAGCTTGAAACTACATTCTTATCATCATATCTCCATAACCATGGGACAATTATCCTAAATCTATCTCTACTTCGAGAGTTTATAAAACTAATTCTCCCTAACTCCCAATGTCTCAGATTTCTAGATCCTTTTAAAGGTGTGGTTTTAAAAAACTAAATAGTCTATCTATTTTTCTATTATTGTTGATAACAGATCCTGAGGTGTATCATTCATTCCTTGTGATGTTTTCCACATCATCCTTGACTGATCCACCTTTCTTTTGCTTCAACTATATGAATTCTATCTCCATAATTTTTCAAAGAGTTTGAGGGAAATACTTGGTAAGAACTATTTTCATAAAACATCCCACTACATCTCTTTTATTTCATAATTTGTCTTTGTGTTCTTTATCAACACCCACCACTAAATATCTTCTCCATCTAAATGATAAATGGCCAGAGTCACATTCTACTTCTTGGAACATTGGATCACAGAAAAGATATTCTCCATTGAGTTAACCCACTATTCCATGACAAGTGGATCAAAAGTTACACTAAAAATTAGTCGTCATTACCGCATAAAGGAATTAATGGTAATTTTATCCTTCTTGGGTGAAGGTGGAAGTTATACATGTTTCATGTTATTATTGATAACCTGAGACAACTTGGTAAGAATTTTCATGAGGTTTTGAACTCCACCACCCATGGAATTAGGAATGTTTTTCAGGCAATCATTGCATCGTCCCTCATATGGTTTGTTGGACTAGTTTCCTAGGATTCTAATACTTTTCTGAAATAGAAAAGGTTTGAAAAAAACATAAGTTATCAAATCATGAATAAATAATTTATTATTTTTCATAATTAACTTTAATGTCATATATCATGGGAACCTATGTCTATCTTTTTATAAAAAGATTCTTCTAAGATGTTTTACCTATAAAAATACTTATAGATATGGTTTTCAGAAATATTTTCAAATATTAATCCCTAAATTAACTAAACTAGGCTCAGTAACAAACAATAGCAACCTTAATTTTTTTTCTTGAATATTACATCATTTTCAAGATAAACCACATAATAAGGATACAAATACTAGATCAAAAGGTTTATTGTCTTTGTCAATTTAGGCTCATAAATAATTTATAAATAATAAAACATAAACATTTATTTAAATCCTTAATATTTATCCTTAAAATGTCACATTATTCTTAGTATATGTAATCACCTGAGGATATACATAAAATAAAGGGGGGAGATAAAATCCCAATAAGAGGATGAATAAGGGACATGAATCAATATAACCTTGGTGAGAATAATAATAATCATTATAAAATAATAATATTATCATAATCAACATCACAAGGAAAACATTTAATAAAGGCATGGAATGTGTAGATGCATAAAATTGAAACAAAATGTCATAGTGGTCAAAAACCACACATAGTTGTGGACAAAGCTAGAATCATGTTCATGCATAACATAAGTGAATAATCATAACATCAGATTTGTGAAAAAAATATAGCATCATGTTCACACAAAATACACCTTATCTCATGAGATACATCACATTACACAATGCATTGGATGTGAATATAATTTTGGGACAACCTGTTATATCATAATATTTACACAATCATGCATGCCACATAGAATGTATAACAATCATGATCATGAATTAACCCATGAAATGTAATGGGTTTCATAAGGATTTCAACAATCATTATTTAATGTATAAACTTGTGGTTTTATAAATGAAAAATGGAAAAACATATTTGGTATAAGAATCATTATTATTGAGCGAAGAATAAATAACTCAAGAGTATTCAAAGATGTGTTTTGGAAAGAAGATTTATTTTGGAAAAAATTGGTATTTTTCATAAAATCAAGAAGGAAAAATGTATCTCCCAAAAAAATGGAATAATAATGACATGATATTTAAGGATCAATCGATGAGTATTCATACCAGAGATGTCATGAAAGAGAGAAAACTCAAAGAAAATGAGTTGGGTTAAATATTCCTCTTACCTTAATTCCCGCTTTACTTTGTCGCTTTTGAGCCTCCTAAATAATAAAAATATATTTATTAAAACATTGATCCAAAAAATAATTATAGTAATTTATACAACTATTTATCAATTTTATTTAGTGTATTATATTTCTTGATTTCCATTGATGAATTTAAATCATTTTGATATCTTGTTTTTCTTAAAATTTTCTTGTTTCATTTTGATTTCTCTATTTTTATTCAATGTATTTTATACATTAGTATAATTACTTCCAGAAGATTATAATACATATAATTACATGTTTATATATTAAATATAGTTTATAATATCCATCCATGATGATGGTTATATTTTTTGACATGTCAATGTATTCGTAGGTGGTTAGCTGACACTATAAAAAAGGGTAAGTAATGGCTATTTATCGTGATCTAGTTACAGTTTAAACCACCAACTTTCAATTTAGTGTTAGTTATAAAAATGTCCTCATATTGCACAATCTCTATTCAATTAGTGGCGTTTTATATTATTTCATGATTGTTTTTTATGTGTTGTTTTTGGAGAATTTAGTAGCTATTACATATTTTTTTAGCGGTGGGTTTTTTATTTTAAAACAGATCCAGGGTAAATCTAAATAAAATAAAAACCGCCAAAAAACATATTAGTGGTGGTTAAGTTTAACTGCCTTTAATTTTTTTTACATAATTTATTTTGTGGCGGTAATATAAACTGCAACTAAATTAGATTTAGTTTTAAAAAAATTAATAAAAAAAATGAATATAAAAAACCAACATATAGTAAACTAAAGCATAAATATATGATAGAACCATCAATCATCCACAATCATATACAATCATCCATTCATCATAAACTCAATATAATTCATCCCATACATCTATCAATATACATATACAATATGTACAACAACTACAAAGGCCCAATATAAATCCATTTCACGACCTCCAACACATCTGTCTGCCACCACATCATATCATCAACTGAAACCATTAATGTAATCTCATCAACTATAACATAAAATAATTTTTTTTAAAACAACATATAATAAATCAGAATTAAAGTAGAATAATTGACAATATTATAACATACCATAGAAACTAAGAACCATCTTGAATGCCTTATGAAGAATGTTATGGATCAAAATGGTCGACCTCCTACCTACTGTCAGCATCTTCCACCTATAATAAAAACCAGAACATTTAAGAAAAGAAATGAGAAAGAAAAAAGACACATAATATATTCCGAATGCTTCACATAATTTTTTTAATAAAATAGAAGAAATTTCAACATAAAAAAATTTATAATGTCAAAAAAAAAATGGAAACAAAAACATACCTATTTAAGATAATATTCAACACAAAAAACAAAAAATTGTTTGGTAAATATTCTAATTTAATTTTAGAGCAACACATGTTGTGCATGAAAATTATTTAATAATTTTTATAAAGATTTTTATATCACTACATGTCCTATATTAATAAAAATCAGTGGTTTTCTCATTATTTCACATCAATATGAGTTTGTTTTCTATGGTTTTGACCGTTCCACACACCTTTTTGTGTTTTAAATCACTAAAAATGTGTTTACATCCAAAAAGAGAAAATCATCATTCAAAATTCTATGTCATTAGTTCCTACATTTCAAAATTAAATTTATGGTGGTTTTCCTCTGATTTTAGGAAAATAGGACATCATTTGGCTTGTTTTGACTGTTCCACACACGTTTTAGTGTTTTAAAACACTAAGAGGATGAATAAAGGACATGTATCCATATAACATAGGTGAGAATAATCATCATCATTATAAAATAAGAATATAATCATCATCAACATCATAATAGAAACATTTAATAAAGGCTTGTAATTTGTAGATTCAAAAAAATGAAACAAAATGTCATAGTGGTCAAAACCCACACATAGTTGTTAACAAAGATGGAATCATGTTCATAAATAACATATGGGAATAATCATAACATCATCTTTTTGAAACAAATATAGCATCATGTTCACACAAAATACACATTATCTCATGAGATACATCACATTACCCAATGCATTGGATGAGTATATAATTTAGGGCCCACCTATCACATCATAATATTTACATAATCATGTATGCCACGTAGAATATATAAAAATCCTGATCATGAATTAACACATGGAAAGTAATAGGCTTCATAAGGATTACAACAATCATGATTTCATGAATAAACTTGGGGTTTCCTAAATGAAAAAGGAAAAAAAATATTTGGTATAATAATCATCTTTATTGAGTGAAGAATAAAGAACTCAAGAGTATTCAAAGATGTGTTTTGGAAAGAAGGGTTATTTTGGAAAATATTGGTATTTGTCGTAAAATCAAGTAGGAAACATGTATCTACCCAAAAAAATAGAATAATAATGACATGATATTTAAGGATCACTAGATGAGTATTCATTCCAATGATTTCACGAAAGAGAAAAAACCCAATGAAAAGGAGTTGGGTTCAAGAATCCTCTTACCTTAATTCCCTCTTTACTTCGTTGCTTTTATGCCCCCTAAATAATAAACTTATATTTGTTAAAAAATTGTTTGAAAAAATAATTATACTCATTTATAAAACTATTTATCAATTTTATTCAGTGGATTATGTTTCTTGATTTACATTGATGAATTTAAAGCATTTTAATATCATGTTTTTCTTAAAATTTTCCTATTTCATTTTTATTTCTCTATTTTAATTCAATGTAATTTATACATTAGTATAATTAATTCAAGAAGATTATAATACATATAATTAAATTTTTATATATTATATATAGTTTATAATATCTATCCATGATTATTGTTATATGTTTTGACAAGTTAATGTTTTCGTAGGTGGTTAACCGACACTACAAAAAGGGTACGTAGTGGCTGTTTATCGTGATCTAGTGACAGTTTAAACCAACGACATTAGGTTTAGTGGTAGTTATAAAAATATCCACATGTTACACATTCTTTAGTCAATTAACGGCAGTTTGTATTATTTCATGATGATTTTGTTTTGTGTTGTTTTTGGAAATTTAGCAGCGATTACCTGTTTATTAAGCGGAAGGTTTTTTATTTTAAAATTTTTTTAGGGTAAATATAAATAAAATAAAAAAACTACCACAAAAAATATTAGTAGAGGTTATGTTTAACTGCCTTTAATTTTTTTACATAATGTATTTAGTGGCGGTTACATAAAACCACAACTAAATTAGATTTCTTTTTAAAACACTAAAAAGTATTTATAGCCATAACCAGAAAACTGTCATTTGGAATGATTTTCTATCAGTTCCTATATTTCAAAATTTAGTTTATGGAAATTTTTACCCTCATTTCAAGACAATTTTATTTCATTTGGTTAGTTTCGACCATTCCATGCACGTTTTAGTGTTTTAAATCAGAAAAAAGATTTTACATAAATAACATGAATACCGTCATTCTGAAAGATGTATCATCGATTTATATATTTAACAATTAAATATAAGGTAGTTGGACCCTAATTTCAAGACAGTACAATATCATTTCCTTGATTTTGACCGTTCCACCTATTGTTTTATTCTTTCTGAACACTATAAACGACTTTACTACCATAATGGGGAAACTGTCATTCCAAATGATGTGTCATCGATTCTGACCATTAAAAACATAATCTATTTTGGGTTTCCCCTGATTTCATGAAAATATTCTTCTATTTTCATGGTTTTGACCATTTTACAAATGTTTTAGTGTTTCCAAACACTAAAAATGCATTTACGGACTTAACAAGAAAATCGTCATTCAGAATGATGTGTCATCAGTTCCTACATTTCACAATTAAATCTACCATGGTTCAAGACAATTTAGTGATGTGATCTGTTTTCACACTCTTTTCCACATCTTTATTCATATTTTTGTTTACTTTTTAATATTAAAATAATGTATTTTGTAAAATAATTATCAATTATTGCGTTTTGTTCAAAACTGGTAAAATAATGTTTTTTTTGTTAAAATCATGTATTTTAATGATTAATTTTTTTATTCTGAATAAATTATAAATTAATTAATTAATTCTTATTTAACTTTCATTTTTATTATTTTTTATATTTTAATTTTAATTTTATATTCTATTAATTATTTCATTGTTTTATATTTTCTAAAATTATAATTTCATTTATTATTTTTCAATATATTAATTATTTATGAAATTTCTTTTCAATTTAATAAATTTCAATTCAGTAATTCAATAAATTCATTATTGTTTTTTTAATAAATAAATGTTCACTTTTTTAATCTCTTAATAATTATATTAAGTTAAAAATTTAATTTAATTCAATAAATTATTTTATTAATTTGAAATATTTTTATTTTTATTCTTTCATTTTATAAACTCTATTAATTAATTAATTTGTTAATCAATTTAAGAAATGGGACATTAAATTTATGTTTTAAGTTAATTAATTTATTATCAAATTTTAATCTTAAATAATTTTTATTTTTAATTTATTTTGTATTATTTTAGTTAACAGATCAATTTGTTGATAAATTATTCAAATGATTTTCTGAATTTATTTTATTTTTTATATTATTTGTCCTTATTTCTTGTAATTTCTGCCAGAATCCTCACCCAACTATGTCTCATTTTCACAGAGACAGCTTCCTTTTCCATATTTGTTATTCACACTGCTAGCCATCACTGTTGGTGGTGTCTCATTTCATTCCACTAACAATTGTTACACTGCCAGACTGCCTGGTGGTGCCTCTTGTTTCACACCATCAAAACCCGAGGTGGTGTCTCCCATCACATACCCACCATTGCTGGCCGATCCACCTCCCATCACATTTCCATGATTTTTGATGGTGAGTCCCACTTCATATCTCCAGAATATTTACCGGTGTCTCATTTTACACCAGTAGCTTTTTCACACACTCTCTAGTGATGTCTGCCACTTCCTCCGACAACCACCGCTAGTCACATCTCTTCCTCCACCAGTAAAAAATAACACACTCCAGCATTGAAAATTGAACCAACACCAACATAAAATAGATAAAGAATATCAAATCTCAGGAAATTTAATTGATGATTCAATTTACCCCAAATTAGAAACCCCTGATACAATCAATCCTCATACAAAGGTTCTATACTATTTGAACTCGAACCAACCAGACCTACAACTCGATTTTCCCCCCACTGCACTCTCCAAGCCCATACTACTCCTATCAAAGTCCAAAGTCACCAGATCTGCATCTTCTCTCTGCTGTCGAAGGCTGAACCACCAGAAGCCGACAATGTCTCCAGCCTACTCCAATGTTGTCGACGTGTTAAATCGATCTTCCCACACGACTAGTCACCAATCCACAATCGATAGAAGCACCTGAATCCCTGTCAACTGAAAACTCTTGCATTTTCCCCCATCTCCTTACTTCTCCGCTCAATCTAGAGACCAACACCCCCTATTCTCACAGATTTCATATAAAAATTCAATTTTCTTTTAAGAACACATTTTTAATACCAAAACACCATTTTCTTTGAAAAACTACTTTCAATACCAAAATACCAAAAAAGATAAATATAGATATTCATTTAAGAAATATGAAATATTGAAAAAGAATAAAAAATAAAATAATGTCCACATCGGTAGAAAAGTCATTATCGCCATATACGTTAAGAATAAAACAAACCTTTTGTCGTTTGTCAAAAAGTTATGTATAAAATACGTAAAAAGATTAGGTTTTGAATAAATTTGAATGGAATTAAAAATAGCCATATCATTTAGTTTATAATACTTTTATTTAAATAAATTTTTAAAATAATAATATTAATATTGGCATAGAGGAATGATTTTGAAATTAAATCTTTAAATATTCAATGTGTCCCATACCACTTTGAAAATTTAAATCATAAGACCAGTGAAAGAAATTTTTTTTGGAAAAATTAAATAACATGATAATAAATTAATGGAATGATAATTTACAGGGTCTTTATATACACCTCATAAATGAATTTGGGTGTATAACATCAAACTATGCCTCAATGAATGTAAATTGAGATGAAGTCCATTACCATACACTTTCATTATTCGAACATACTTTAATATCTTGTATAATGGTTTTATGAATTTTATTAACATTTATTATAACTTTAATAATTTTTATTATATCATATATTTTCTATTTATATTATTTTATCACCCGTTTGTTGACAATCCTTCATTATATTAACTATTTTGAGTGTTAATTGCCTAGTTTTTTCGAGTATGTTTTGACTTGTTATTTTTGTTCGTATTATGTAGATCATGAATTCATTATCTAAAAACTGAAAACCATGATTTAATTATCATATATACTAATTTTACATGTATTTTTAATAAACCATTAAATTTGGAGATAAGAAATGAAATTCACTGTTCATGGAGATGGTAGGCCGTATGTACGAATGAATGCTACTTCCATTTCTTTTTCAAATTTTAAAGAATGAAAAGTAAATGATATATATGTATATTATAATTAAGTTATAATATTTATGTAATATATGTCACATAGTTTTATTGAAACCATCCTTTATACATTCCTTGTATAGCATGAATGAATCATATCGCTTTGAGGAGGCGGTAGTCAACACATCCACAAACGATGTTATTGTATCCCTGCAATAAAGAACGCATGAAGATATGTGTTATATAATAATTGAATAAAAATAAATAAATTATAAATATCATATACATCATATTAAAACCATGTGTCCATTACAATTCCCATCCATGAGGGGAGGTAAAGGAAAAATTAACAACATCATTTCGCGTGGTGGTAGTTCGTCGTACGTGAACAGTAAGTTCTTTATGCATAAAATAGAAGTGTTCATAATTGTATGTAAAAAAATAATATAATAAAAACATATAAGTATATTAATGATAATTCAGTTATTATATAATCATGTAATAAGAATATTTTATGTGGTGGATCATGAAAATAAAACAGAGGAGCTAGAGGAAGGATGTTACCTCTTCTTTGGGTAACTCCTCTTAGTTTGAACTAAAGGGAATCCTTGGTTTGATTTATTTCTAGAGGGAGGATTCTAGGATTAGGGGAGATAATTTTGGAGCTTATTTTGGAATATTTTGGATGATCTATAAGTATAATGGTTTTGTGAGGAAGTGAGGGAGGTGGTGCCCTTTTATAATTGAGGTGAGAGGTATTTTTGGAAAATCTCAACATATTAAATTAATATAAATTAATTTTCAATTAAAAATGGATAAAAAGTGATTTAATTATAATTGATGATGATTATGGGTCTAAATAATCTTAGAAAATAATTTTTAGACAATTTTAGGCCACATTATTACCCTTATATTTTGTTTTTAACCCTTAATTAAACTCTTTAACTCTTAACGTGACAAAATGTATTTTTACTAATTGAAGTTTAATATATTTACGATAAAATGAAAAAATAACCATAAATGATTCATGGATTAAATTTTAAACCTTATATAAATAATTTTTTTCTAATTTTATATTTTTATGAATTTTATATCATTTAATAAACTATTATTTATTTTAAAATAAAATTGATGTAAATTTGATACTATTAATTATTTTACTTCTTAAATATATAAAGAAACAAGATAAAATCTAAAAAAATCATTAAAAAATCACTAATATATCTAGTTCATATTTAGGATTATTTTATTACATTAATTATCCTAAATTATATTTATTTTAATATTTTAATATTATTTATTTATTATTTACATTAATTTAATTATTACTACATCATCATTGTATAAGAAATTATGGTAATTATTTATTTCCTAAATTTTTTAAATAAATAACCATATTGAAGATAATAATTTTATCTTCCAAATTAATATTTATAGTAAAATATATCTTCTAAATTACGACATATAAAATATTGTAATCCTTATTAAAATCATGAGTATGGAATATTTGACTTTCCTTAGAATGAAGTACTATAAAAGTCTTAAAGACATCCATGTGGCTCCAATAGGCCATAAAATTGGATCAAGGATGATTTTTGTCAAAAATAACTAATGAAATTTAATTATAGGAAGTGTTAGGATAATTTTGGAATATTTATAATATTATTTTTACCCTTAATTACCCGATTTACCCTTAATCGTGGTAATTAAAAAAATAAATTAAAGTCACCATTCATATTTTCAAAAAGTAAAAGGGTACTATTTAATAAATTTGGAAAATATGATTCCAAATATAGAATCCATTTTTCAAAATGCAAAACAGATATTTTTTAGTGATTAATTTAAAATTAATCTCGTAGACGAGGTGTGAAAGTGGGTTTTTAAATTAAAAACATTTATAGGATTGAAATATCCTTATATCCAAATTCAATGTGAAATTGATTCCAATGACCTATATTGTATTAAATAATAAAAAATATATCTAATTATACATAAAAACTAATCAAAAATATACTTTAACACTATAAATTATTTAGATTAATAATCTATATAATGCAATAATTTATTATTATTCTTCAAAACATGAAACTTATTAGGAAAATATCAAAAATTATACCAAATTAAATTTTTATATTCCAATTTAAAATAATAAGTTTACTTTTTCAAATAGAATATATAAAAGTGTCAAAAAAATTATTTAAAATGGATTCACCATTAAAAGGTTTTAAAATTGCCTTTAGAGAAATATAGGTTTTATGCATGAAATTGGGTTTGTTATTATCTTATTCCAATAAGATCTATTGGAATAATATCAAAAATATTTGATTGAATATATAACATATATATTTCATTAAAATCATTCACTGATTGTAATTAATTTAATTTATTAAGAAATTTTTTTTTTGGGAGCATAAATATAAAAATATTTTCTTTATATTCAATTGGAATATTCTGTCATTTATAATTAATTAGTAACCAATAAATTAATATTTTATTTTTATAAACCATATATTTTCATAATTTTGTTAATAATATTCATAACCATTAATTTAAATGCTTGGTTATATCATATTATATTAAATAAAAATATTTTAATAAAATTTATTTGTTCGGTAAAGATATGTCTTACGTGTAATGAAAGCTATCGAAGAAAGACATTCTTTCATGAAATGTAAGATTAACATGGTGTTTTATAAAAATAATTCTAGAAAGAAATTAAATTTATTCTAAAAGAAAAATATTTTAAAGTCTTAGGTTGTTTCAGATACGTGGAATAAGTCATAAACTTGGTCCATACTTGGTGGAAGTGCAAGCCAATAGGGCACTGATCATATTGGATCAAAGATCTCAAAGGGTACAATGTTTCTTCTGTTGTGCTTTCCCTTCATTCCTAAGCACATGAATCTCTTCCATGATGATATTCAAAGGATATTTTTTTCTCCAACATTAAAATCCAAGTCCCTTTGATGGTTGTCAGTATACCCATTTTCCAAATCGAAGAACCTTTTATATGTTGTTGGATGGGTTGAACCATCTATATCATCCATTGAACTAGATCATGTCCAATTATATTCTATTCTCCCACTTCATCCCAACAATTTGGATCTCTAAATCACATCCCATTTAGATCTTCATATGGAGCCATTTGAATACTTTAGTGGGAGCTATTTTTATATGAGAACTCATCCAATGGAAGATATTGATCCCATCCACCTTTTAATTCCATTTATATGGATCTTAGCATGTATTTGATCATATGAATAGTCATTTTATATTGGCCATCAGTTTGGGGATGATAGGCCGTTCTTAAATTCAATTCATTATTCAAATAATGTTGAATAATTCTCTAGAATTTATATGTGTACCTAGGATCATGATCAGAGATGATCGAAAGTGGAACCCCACGTAGCCCCATCACTTCCTTCACATATATATCAGAATTTTGTTTAAGCGGGAAATTTTTTTGAATAGTGATAAAGTGCACAGTCTTAGTGATTCCATCTACGAGGACCCATATCACATTGTTTCATTTGGATGTCTTATTGAGACTAGTGAAAAGGTCCTTGGTGACATTCTCCCATTTTTATGTGGGTATAGGAAATGGTCACATAACCCCATTGGACCTCTATCACTCTTATTTAATATACAGAAAGACCAAACACCTTGAGATAGACTCTAAAATATCATTCTTCATCTTTTCCCACAAGAAGTGTTCTCGAATATCACAGTACATCTTGGTACATCCTGGATGGTTGGAGAAAGGTGATCTATGAGAATTATCCAATTGATCCTTCTTTATCCGAGGTGATAAATAAACAAAAAGCATCATTCCAAACTAAATTATACCATTATCATCAATGTGGAACTCATGTAGCTTCCCTTTCTTTACGGATTCCATCTTCATTTGTAGCTCCAAATCATCCCTTTGTGGCTCTTGGATCTTCTCTTGGATATATGATTGGGAAATAATTTTGGCAAGGTAGGATGCATTCCCTATAATTAAAATTTAAAAACCCATAATTTAAATATCAATGAATACATGGTCTTTCTCCATCCAAATCATGGATTCAGTAGCAGGTTATTTTCTTCTAAGAGCATCGTCTATCTTGTTCTCCTTTCCCGGATGGTAGTGAATAGAGAAATCATAGCTCTTAATAATCTCTAACCATCTTCTTTAACACATTCTAAGCTCATTCTATGTGAATATATACTTTAGACTCTTTTGTTCAGTATATATGTCAAACTTCTCACCATAGAGACGGTGAATCCAAATCATTAAGGTGAAGATTATAGATTCTAACTCTAGATAATTCTTCCTTTAGTTCTAATCATGGATCTTCGACTTTCGTGAGGTATAGGCTATCAATTTATCATTTTGTATGAGTAAAAAACCCAAGACTTTCTTCTAAGCATCAATGTATATCACAAAACCTTTTCCACTTGTTGATAGTGTGAGTACATGTGCAATGATTAGAATATTTTTAAGATCCTTAAATCTTTTATCACATTCTTCCATCCATGCATACTTTACCCCTTTCCATGTTAACTTCGTAAACATGATAGAAAATCATGATAAATTTCTCAAAAAAAATCTGTATTACCCTGTTCACCCAAGAAAACAATGGATTTCTGTGACACTAGTGGGTCTATTCCATTCCTCAATTTATTTTTCCTTTGAAGTGTCTATATATATTCACTCACTTGTGATCAAACTCCCCATGAATGTGATTTTTTGTATCCAAAAGTCATACTTTATGAGCTTAGCATACATTTTCTCATTCTTTAACGTTTCTAGAACAATACTTAGATTGTCTTCATATTCCTACTTTCTCTTGGAGTAAATGAGAATATCATAGATAAACACTCCCAAAAAGTTTTCTAGGTTGTATCTATAGACTCTATTAATCAAATCCATGAATATTTAAGGGTAATTAGTATGTTCGAAGGACATCACAATCAACTCATAGTGCCCATATCTTGTACAAAAAGAGGACTTCTAAATATATTTCTTCTTAACCTTTAGTTGATGATATCCAGAATGAAAAAAACCTTTGAGAAGTATTGAGCTCCTCGTAATTGATCAAAAAATTTATCAATCCTTTGAAGATGAAACATGTTCTTTATGGTGATCTTGTTGAGTTCTTGATAATCAATACAAAGTTGCATTGATCCATCATTTTTATTTACAAAGAGCATTGGCACGCCCCAGGGATATGCACTTGGATGTATGAACCCTTTTTCCAAATTATCTTGTAGATTTTTCTTTAATTCCTCTAGTTCTATTAAGGCCATCCAATAGGGGAATTTTTAGATATGAGTAACTATGTCTATGAGCTCTATTGCGAACTCAACATCATGAGCTGGGGGGTTTTGGGTTATTATTTGAGAAATACGTCAGTGTATTCCCTAACAATGGGAATTTTCTATAGGTTGATAACTTCCTTGGACTCGACCATTTGGACCATGTATGCTTCTCCATAGGGTATCAACACCCACACCATTTATGTATTTTCAAAACAAGATTCATGTTCTTCATTGAATTTGTAGAGGAGAATTGGGTGGTTAGGAATATGAAAAGAGATTTACTTTTGTTGATAGTTGATATGTTCTATATATAATGAGATCCAATCCAAGCCCAGTAAAGAATAAAATTCTACCATGGTAATTATTACAAGATTCATTGGAAGATTCTTTTTATAGATGGTAACGGGATAAGAGTTAAACACATGGGTTGAAATTATTGCACCACTTGGTGTTTTTATTGATATCTCTACTTCATGGTATTGGATATTCGATTCAATAGTTCTAGAAAACTTTTAGGATATAACAGAAAGTTTAGAAATATAATAAAATAAAACTTATTCCATTCTTGATTCAATAGTAATTGTACCTTGTACGACTTCATTTTCACACTCCACTTCAGTAGTAGTGATGGAATAATATTTCCCTTGATCCCTTCTCTTTTGTGTTTATTGATGTTGATTACCCTCAAGGACCCATGGTTCAGTGAACTGGCTTGCATAGTTCCCTTTCTACCTATAGTCGAAGAATTGAACCATGGTTAGTCCATTATTAGGTTCCTTTCTTTCATCCATTATGTTGGTCGACTTCTTCATGTCTCTTTGAAATTCACAAGTTTGGTAGAATTTTCAACCATACTTGAAGCATTTCCCTATTCCTTTGAGGAATTTACATTGATTTTTATTCCCACATTTTTTACATGTTGTCAGTTGGATCCTCTTTCATCATTTTTCATTTGACCCACCAGCTTGAAAGTACATTCTTATCATCATATCTCCATAACAATGGGAAAATTATCCGAACTCCATCTCTACTTTGAGAGAACATCAAACTAATTATTCATAACTCCCAATGTCTCAGATAGCTAGAGCCTTTTGAAGGTGTGTTTTAAAAAAAATAAATAATCTATTTATTTTATATCACTATTGATAAAAAATATTGAGGTGTATCTTTTATGCCTTTTGAAGTTTTCACCATTATCCATGACTGATTCAAATTCCTTTTGCCTCAACTATATGAATTCTCTCTCCATTATTTTTCAAAGAGTTTGAGGTAAATACTTGGTAAGATGTATTTTCTTAAAATATTCCCACTAAATATATTTTATTTCATCATTTTTCTTTGTGTTATTTATCAACACCCACCACTAATCAGCTTCTCCATCTCAATGATAAATGGCCAGAGTCACATTTTACTTCTTGGAACTCTGGATCATAGAAAAGATCTTCTCCATTGAGTTAACCCACTATTCTATGACAAGTGTATCAAAAGTTACACTAAATATTAGTGTTCATTTCCACATAAAGGAATCAATGGAAATTTTATCCTTCTTGGGTGAAGGTGAAAGTTATACATGGTTCATGTTATTACTGATAACCTGAGATAAATGGGTAAGAATTTCCATGATGTTTTGAACTCCACCACCCAAGGAATTGGGAATGTTATTCAAGCAATCATTGCATCATCCCTCATATGGGTTGTTGGTCTAGTTTCTCGGGGTTCTCATACTTTTATGAAAAATAAAAGGTTTGAAAAAAACACAAGTCAACAAATCATGAATAAATAATTTATTATTTCTCATAATTAACTTTAAAGGCATATCTCATGGGAACCTATGTCTATCCATTTATAAAAAGATTATTCTGGGATGTTTTACCTACACATAGACTTATACATATGGTTTTCACACATGTTTTCAAATCTTAATCCCCAAATTAACTAAACTATGCTCAGTAACAAATAGTAGCAACCCTACTTTTTTTGCGTGAATATTACATCATTTTCAAGATAAACCACATAATAGAGATACAAATCCTAGATCAAAAGGTTTAATGTATTTTTCATGTTAGGATAATAAATAACTGATAAATAATAAAACATAAACATTTATTTAAATCCTTAATATTTATCCTTAAAATCTTACATTCTCCTTAGTATATGTAATCACATGAGGATATACATAAAAGAAATAGGTGAGATAAAAGCCCAATAAGAGGATGAATAAGGGACCTGAATCAATATAACACATGTGAGAATAATCATAATCATTATAAAATAATAACATTATCATCATCAACATCATAAGGGAAACATTTAATAAAGGCATGGAATGTGTAGATGCATAAAAATGAAACAAAATTCCGTAGTGGTCAAAAACCACACATAGTTGTAAACAAAGATGGAATCATGTTCATGCACTACATATGTGAATAATCATAACATCATCTTTGTGAAAAAAATATAGCATCATGTTTACAAAAAATACATATTATCTCAGGAGATAAATCACATTACCCAATGCATTGGATGGGTATTTAATTTTGGGCCAACCTGTCACATCATAATATTTACATAATCATGCATGCCACATATAATTTATAGAAATCATGATCATGAATTAACCCATGGAAAGTAATGGGTTTCATCAATCATTATTTCATGAATAAACTTGGGGTTTTCTAAATTAAAAAGGTAAAAACATATTTGTTTTAAGAATCATCATTATTGAGCGAAGAAGAAAGAACTCAAGAGTATTCAAAGATGTGTTTTGGAAAGAAAATTTCTTTTGGAAAATATTAGTATTTATCCCAAAATCAAGTAAGAAACATGTATCTCCCCAAAAAAATGGAATAATAATGACATGATATTTATGGATCGCTAGATGATTATTCATACCAAATATTTCATGAAAGAGAGAAAACTCAACGAAAATGAGTTGGGTTCAAGAATCCTCTTACCTTAATTCCCGCTTTACTACGTCACTTTTGCGCCTCCTAAATAATAAACTTATATTGATTAAAACATTGATCCAAAAAATAATTATAGTCATTTATAAAAATATTTATCAATTTTATTCAGTGGATTCTATTTCTTGATTTCCATTTATGAATTTAATGAATTTTGATATAATGTTTTTCTTAAAATTTTCCGGTTTCATTATAATTTCCCTATTTTCATTCAATGTAATTTATAAATTAGTATAATTAATTATAGAAGATTATAATATATATAATTAAATATTTATATATTATATATATTTTATAATATCCATCCATGATGATGGTTATATTTTTTGACATGTCAATGTCTTGGTAGGTGGTTGATCAACACTACAAAAAAGGGTAAGTAGTGGTTGTTTATCATGATCTTATGATGGTTTAAACCACTGACTTTAGGTTTAGTGGTAGTTATAAAAATTTCCACATATTTCAAAATTTCTAGTCAATTAACATTAGTTTTTATTATTTCATAATGGTTTTTTATGTGTTGTTTTTGGAGAATTTAGCAGCGGTTACCTGTTTATTTAGCGATGAGTTTTTTATTTTAAAAAATATTCAGGGTAAATATAAATAAAATAAAAAAATAGCCACAAAAATAGTAGTGGAGGTTACGTTTAACCACCTATAAGTTTTTTACATAATTTATTTAGCGGCAGTTACATATAACTAAAACTAAATTAGATTTCTTTGTAAAAAAATTAACAAAAAAAATTAAATTTAAAAAAATGACTTATAGTAAACTAAAGCATAAATATATGATAAGACCATCAATCATCCACAGTTATATACAAACATCCAGTCATCATAAAATCAATATAATTCATCCCATATATCTGTAAATATACATATACAATATGTATAACAACAACCGAGGCCCAATATACATCTATTTCATGATCTCCAACACATCTATCTGCCACAACATCATATCATCAACTGAAACTGTCCATGCCATTTCATCAACTATAAAAAAAGAAAACAAAAATTAAAACAACATATAATAAATAAGAATTAATGTATAATAATTGATAAAATTATAACATACCACATAAACTAAGAACCATCATGACTACCTTCTGAAGAATTTCATAGATCAAAACGGCCGACCTCCTACCTACTGTCAGCATCTTCCACCTATAATAAAAACCATAACATTTACGAAAAGAAATGATAAAGAAAAAAGACACAAAATATATTAAGAATTATTTTCATATTTGTTTTTATTTTTTAATAAAAAAGAATACATTTCAACATAAAAAAATATATAATGAAAAAAAAATTAAAATAGAAACAGACCTATTTAAGATAAGATTCAACACTTGAAACTAAAAATGATTAAGTAAATATTCTAATTTAATTTTAAAGTGACATGTGTTGTGCTTGAAAATTATTTAACAAACAAATTTTAATGATTTTGAAATTACTACATGTCCTATATTTCAAAAAAAAATCAGTGGTTGTACCATTATTTCACATCAATATGAGGTCATTTTCTATGGTTTTGACCATTCCATGCATGTTTTAGTGTTTTAAAACACTAAAAATGCGTTTACATCTATAACAGGAAAATCGTCATCGAAAATGATATGTCATTGGTTCCTACAATTCAAAATTATATCTATAGTGGTTTTCCTCTGATTTCAAGACAATACGAAATCATTTGGCTAGTCTTGACTGTTCTACACATGTTTTAGTGTTTTAAAACACTAGAAACACATTTACATTAATAACAGAAAAACCATCATTCATAATGATGTGATTCAAGTTCCTATATTTCAAAATTAAATCTATAGTCGTTATCCCCATGTTTCAAGACAATTTGACTTTGTTTTCTTGTGTTTGACCATTCCATGTACTTTTTAGTGTTTTAAAACAATAAAAAGCATTTACATCCATAACAAGAAAACCATCATTTGGAATGTTGTTCTATTAGTTCCTACATTTCAATATTATGTCTACGGTGGTTTTCCCATGATTTCAAGACAATTGTATGTCATTTGGCTAGTTTCGACCATTCCATGCACGTTTTAGTGTTTTAAAACAGAAAAACCAATTTTACATAAGTAACAGGAAAACCGTCATTCTAAATGATGTATTGTTTATTTATATATTTCCTAATTAAATATTAGGTAGTTGGCCCCTAATTTTAGGACAATCCAATTTTGTTTTCTTGATTTTGACCATTCAACACATTGTTTTATTATTTTTGAACACTAAAAATGGCATTATAGCCATAACATGGAAACTATCATTTTGAATGATGTGTAATCGATTCAAACCTTTCAAAACTTAATCTATAGTGGGTTTCCCCAGATTTTAGGACAGTTTGACATCGTTTTTCTTGTTTTGACTATTCCACACAAGTTTTAGGGTTTTAAAACACTAAAACTCATTTAAGCACATAATGGAAATATCATCATTCAGAATGACATGTCTTCATTTAGTAAATTTCAAGATTAAATATATGGTGTTTTTACCCTAATTTTATTACAATCTAGCATCATTTGTCTGGTTTTTGCTTTTCCATGCATGTTTTAGTGTTTTAAGACATTAAAAACATTTTTATGGCCATAATGATCAAACCGTCATTCGAAATGATGTGACTTCAGTTATTACATTTCAAAATTAAATAAATGTTCTTTTTTCCCATGACATCAGGACAATTTGACTTTGTTTTCATGGTTTTGACTTTTCCATGCAAGTCTAAGTGATTTAAATCACTAAAAACATGTTTACGACCATAACGGGAAATCCATATTTTGGAATGATGTTCCTTTAGTTACTATATTTCAAAAATAAATATATGGGGGTGTTTCCTATGATTTCAAAACAATATGACATCATTTTTCTGGTTCTGACCATTCCACACATGTTTTAGTGTTTTAAAACATTAAAAACGTGTTTGTGACCATAATGGGAAAACAATCATTCAGAATATTGTGTTGTCAGTTCCTATAATTCACAATTAAATATAAAATGGTTTTCCACTGATTTTAGGACATTCCGACCATATTTTTCTGGTTCTAACTATTCCATGGACATTTTCATATTTAAAGACACTAAAAATACATTTACGACCATAAAGGTAAAAACGTCATTCAGAATGATGTATCTTCAATTTCTACATTTCAAAATTAAATATACAGTGGTTTTCCCCTAATTTTAAGACAATATTGTTCTTTTTGCATGGTTTTGACCATTCCACACATGTTTTAGTGTTTTCAAACACAAAAAATGAATTTATGGACTTAACAGGAAAACCATAACTCGGAATGACATGTCATCAGTTCCTACATTTCATGATTAAATATACCATGGTTGTCCACTTATTTAAAGAAAATTCGGTGATGTGTTGTGTTTTCACACTCTTTTCAACATCTTTATTCATATTTTTGTTTAGTTTTTAATATCAAAATGATGTATTTTGTAAAATAATTAACAATTATTGTGTTTTTGTTCAAAACTGGTAAAATAATGATTTTTTGTTAAAATCATGTAATTTAATGATTAATTTTTTGAATTTCGAATAATTTTTAAATTTATTTATTCTTTCTTCTTTAAATTTCATTTTTTATTCTTTTTTTTATTTTAATTATATTTTTACATTCTATTTATTATTTCGTTGTTTTATATTTTTCAAAATTACATTTTCATTTATTTTTTTTCTATATATTAATTATTTATGTAATTACATTTTAATTTAATAATGTTCAATTCAGTAATTTAATAAATTGATCATTTTTTTTGTAAATAAATAAATTTCCCTTCTGTTTTTTCAAACTTTTAATAATTATTTTAATTTAATAATTTAATTGAATTGAATAAATTATTTTATTAATTTGTAATATTTTTATTTTTATTCTTTCATTTTATTAATTATATTAATTAATTAATTTGTTAACCAATTTAAGTAATGTGACAGAAATTTATGTTATAAATTAATTAATTTATTATCAAATTTTATTCTTAAATAAAGTTTAATTTTAATTTGTTTTGTTTTTTTAGTTAATTGATCAATTTGTTGATAAATTATACCTATGATTTTCATTATTTCTTTTATTTTTTATGTTATTTATTCTTGTTTCAGGTAATTTCTGCCAGAATCATATCCCAACTATGTCTCATTTTCACCTAGATAGCTTCCTTTTCCATATTTTTTCTTCACACTGCCATCCATCACCATTGGCGGTGTCTCATTTCATTCCACCAACAATTGTCACACTGCCAGACTGCCTGGCAGTGCGTCCTTTTTCCCACCATTAGAACTCGAGGTGGTGTCTCCCATCACGTACCCATCATTGCCATCCGGTCCACCTCCCTTCACCTTTCCAAAACTTTTGACGGTGAGACCCACTTCATTTCTCAAGACTATCTACAGGTGTCTCATTTCACACCACCAAATATTTCAAACCCTCTCTGGCGATGTCTCCCACTTCCTCCAATAGTCACCACCAATCACATCTCTTCCACCAATAGTAAAAAAGAACTCACTCTAGTATCAAAAATTGAACCAACACCAACATAAAATAGACAATTCATATCGAAGCCCAGGAAATTTAATAGATGATTCAATTTACCCCAAATTAAAAACCTTTCTTACAATCTATCCTCATACAAAGGTTTCGTACTGTTTGAACTCGAACCAACTAGACCTGCCACTCGATTTTTCCTCCCACCGCACTCTCTTAGACCATACTGCTCCTATCTAAGTTCAAAGTCACCAGATATGTATCTTGCCTATGTAGTCAAAGGATGAACCACCAGAAGCCGGTAGTGTCTATATCCTTCTCCAATGTTGTCGACATCTGAACCCGATCTTCCCACTCGACCAGTCGCCGCTCCACCGTTGAAACAAGCACCAAAAGCCCCATCAGTCGAACACTCTGCCACTTTCCCCCATCTCCCTCCTTCTCTGCTAGATCCAGAGACCCACACCCCCTTGTTCTCACCTCATTCGCACGACACCCCCCCCCACGTCCCCTTTTTCTTTTTTACTATTTTTATATATAAATTATATGATTTGTATAATTTAACATTTATATAATATATAATATCAATAATTAAATAAGTAATGAAATAATAATATATATATAATTAATAATTTATTGTGTTTAATAATTATAACCTTTATTTTATTACAATATTAGTTTATTTATAATTTTCGAATTCTTTAAATAATAACGATTTTTTAAAGTAAATTTAATTAAATTATTAATATTTATAAAAATATTTATAGTTTCATTTATTTAATAAATTATAATTATTTATTATTATTATTTAAAATATTTTAATCCTTATCTAAAAATAAGTACATAAATAATATATATATATATAGTACAAAAACCCTAGCCAAACTATAAAATTAATACTCTTC